>CM053785.1:298391483-299053983 GCA_028749045.1 Cupressus sempervirens | reverse complement strand
ATTATTTGCATTTTGTGATTGTTAGTGTTAATTTTGACAGTGTTGCACTCAGAAACCCATAACTTTTGATCCATATCAAATTTGATAAAAATATTTGGAGGAGATTTAGAGAATTAGGTTTGGCAAGACATATTTGAAATGCAGCCCAATCCAACTGTTGGATTGAAAAATATGGCCCCCAAAATATGACTGTGGAACTTCAATTCTTGAACAAACAGAATAACTCCTTCAAACCCTTATAATTAACTGCACTGATTATTCTCGTTAAATAGATGAGCTTAGGGATCTAATTGATACAAAATGAACCTTCATACTTTCTATGCCACTAAATTTGAATTGAATATGTGAAATGCTAGAACTTGAACCATGCATCTTAAAACTAGACTCTAAATTTGAAGTTGAACTTCAAACTAGGATATCTAAATCTGCATATCAAAATTTGTCTTGGATCTGCATTTGAACTTCGAACTCTTTGAGCCATATCAAATCAATGAAACCATTTGAAAAACATATTGAACCTTCATACCATTTGAACCATGTTCCTTGTTCAATTAGTTCGAAATTTATAAAGGAAAGCATTAAAAGTGTGTTTTTGAGCATTTTGATCTGTTATCATGAAACTTCATCTGGAAGAACCTACTTTACACAACATTCCTTCACACAAAATTTTCAACATAAATCATAGGAGAAGACTGAGATTCTGAGGGAGGGTCATATTGGGAAGGTTGGATTTCCAAGCTTAAAAATTTGGCGACTAACAGTATATTACTCCCACACTATGGTTTTCACACTCACACCGGGGGTTTCCACATAAAAATACTTGTGTCATTGATGTATGAATTTGTGTGTGATATTTAATGGTTTTACTGCATAGCTTATATCATTATCTTAACATTAAGGTGTTAGTGACAAAGTTTGTACTTAAGCTAGCTACAATAACTAGTAGATTTTGTAGAATTGGGTGTATTGAGTCACCCCCTCTTAGTGTTAGTTGGGACCAACAATTGGTATCAGAGCACATGCCCTAATAGCTACAAGCCTAAGAGCTTGGGGGGAGATGATATGACACCTATGAAGCACAAAAAGTAGTTTGACACTATTGAAGAGCTAAAAGACAAGTTGAGAGAATCGTTAGCAAAAAGGAAGAAGCTAATGAAGAATTTGGGAGAAAGTAAAGAGCTAATAAAACAACTTGAAGAGAAAAGTGATTTTGAAGAATTAGAAGAAGCAATCTTAGAAATCATGACTAAGAAAGAAAATATGAACAAAAGAGTCAAGACAATCAAAAGGGAGAGAGAGCATGCAACAATAAGATTGAGTGAAGCACAAGATGAGAAAGGAAATGCTATCCTAGCAAGACATCAAGCCTCTGAGGAACTCATACTAGCTCAGGATGCAAGACAATGGGCCGAGGACTTGCTAAAAGAAAAAGAAGATGAGATAGCTCTCATGGAGGTAGAGCATCAGTATATCAAACAAGATAACAATGTCCTACAAGAACATTGTCATGATAAAAAATAATAGATAGACACTTTGAATGAAAAAGCCAAGCAATTGGATGAGCAGTTTCTTCAACTGGCTGATGAACTGAAGAACATTAAGGAAGAAAATGAAAGGTTGATAAAGTCCAACAAAAGCACCAAGAAGCTAGTTGACCAACAAAAGCCTTAAAAGAAGACCAAATACACAATTGGTCTAGGATTTAAAGGAATTAACACAATTGAGAAATGAGAGTCTTCAAAGGCAAATGATTCAAACTCCACAAAGAAAAACAAGATGATGAAGAAAGTTGTCATAAAAAAAACCTACTTATTTTTGTTGTGGTAAAATATGACACAAATCAAATGTGTGTTGGCATAAGCAAGTTGGAATTGATAGTCAATATACCTATAGAGGGTATTGCTACATTTGTCACTATTATGGACATAGTGTAGATGAGTGCATGGATCTTGCGAATGAGGAAAGAGTAGAAGGCTACTTTTATTACTATGATATGTATAGTTATAATGCCAAATACTATGGATCGAGAGTCAGGTCAAATAAGTCCTCTCTTAAGAGAAAGAGATAGGTTTTCTTTGGTTGTGGCAATGATGGTTGCATTGCATCCCTGTACAAATGGAGGACAAGTCATTGGAGCCATGCAAGAGCATGAAATAACACAAGAAGAACATGCTATAGATGTCATAAGATAGGTCATGTAGCCAAGGATTATTGGGTTAGATGTAAAAACAAATAATATATAAATGGAAACAAAGGAAAAGACAAGGTCATTGGTGTTGACAAATTTAGCAAGCATTTTGCTAAAGTGCAGACCAAGAAAAGGTCAAAGGATACATGAGTAAATATTGGAGAGGCGACAAGCTCACTTGCAAGTGGTGAGACTTCCTAGTCAAGTTCAGCTAATCAAGCTTAAAAGAGGTTAAGCAAGTGAAGTAAACCTTGTACTGGTCCCCACATCCAAACCCGTGAGTCATGGCAAGTGACACAGTGGAAAGTGAATATGTTGAAACTAAAAAGTAAAGAGAAGTTTACTCCAAAATCTAACTATTGGATAAACCGTTAGAAGGAATCTATTGCACAAAGTTAGAGGTAGGTAAGAGATGAGGTTACCATTAGGACCTCAATGTTACTTTCTAGACTCCATCTATAAATAGATACACCATTCAATAATTTAGTTACTTTTGCAATCTTGAGATTTGAAGAGCTTTTGTTTGCAAAACCCTTGCTATCAAAAGAACATTCTTTGTGCAAATTGAAGCTACTAGTCATTTTGTAACCCTAGAATGAATCCAATGCAATAGATCACATGCAAGAAGATAATTTCATAATCAAATCTCATACTAGCTCAATATGATGGTTTGTTTGAGGTCGAATTAGTTAATGGACTAGAAATAGAGCCACCTGTCTACAAACCAATGTTGCAAAATGTTGAAGAGAAGAATATGACATGAGCCCTATCCTCACTCCTAAGTAATGTGTTGCTGAAAAAAGATGTTGGAAACTACCTCAAGGAAAAGATCATGGAGTTGGGAAATGAAAAGATTAGGACCATGTATGGGAAGTACTGTGAGAATGACTCGTAGATATCAAGTTTTGAAGACATGGAGGGAACAATCCTAACTCACTTTGTAAATATCCCTAATTTCTTTAAAGATGAATGGGTGAGATTCGTGTTCAAAAAGGTGCATGATGATCACATGTGGTTTGATAAGCCTCAAAAGATCACAAAGGAAGTGATTGAGAGAGTAATAGGGTTCAATGGAGCTAGAAAAGAGCTGACCACTCATGAGAAAAAGCCAATAGTAGTGGCAAAGCTGAATGGATGCAATCAAAATTGTAGAATGTGCTCACTAAAAGATATTAAAGACTACAAAATATAGTTTTCTACAAGGGTGATTGCACACATGTTTTATTAGTCAAACTAGACAAACAATGTGCCCAACAAAGCGGTGTACAAAGCACACCAGATAATAACAGAGAAAAACCCATTTAACCTAAGTGAGTGGTTGCATAAACAACTATTAGATAATATGAGAAGATCAAGAGGATAAAAAATCACACATATTCAATTTTGGTGCAATTATTTTCCTATTTTAAGGAAGAATGCCCTTAATACAAGAATTTTTAGTGGAAATCTAAGAGTTGCATTACAACTCAAATAAGGAGTATGCACATAAGGATGGGCAACAATGTATTAAATAATCTTGATAGATATTTCAAGGAATTCCAAGTAGATATCAAAAGAAGGAAGATGATACATGTAAATATGACCAATGACTACAAAAGAAGCATTTTCTTCTTAGCAAGCATAGACAGGTACATAACTTAGGTAGTTGAACCTCGAACACATTGGTTGACTAAATTTCCCTATGAGGTTGAGGAAGAATAAACTAGAAATGTCATTAAATAATTATTGGCAATGCTTGTTGATAAGGAGAAACAAAGATTTGGAACAACTAGAGAGAAGAGAAAAGAGCTAAGGAGAAACAAGAAGAAGTCTCTAAGGAGATGAAGTGGAAGAAGAAGAAGAGCACGTAGAAATTTTTGCAACAGGCTAAAGGAGAAGAAACCCATGAAAGTGAATAGAGTCCTCAACTAGATACAAAGATGACTCTTCACCCTGACTTGAATTAGGAGGTGAAGAAGAATCATCAATCAAGAAGAAGCCTCCAACTACCAAGCCTCCAACACTAGAGACCTACAAAAGGAAGGAATTGGAAAAGAGTAAGAGGAAACCTCCCATCCTATCAGAGGAAGAAGAATCTAAAGAAGAAGACTTTGACAAAGAGATTCTCAAGTCTTCTAAGGAAAGTAAGAAGCTTTCATTCAAGAATATTCTTGAAGATATAGAAAATAATGGAAATTACAATACTTTAGAAAATAGATTTATAAAATTCAATAAGAAAAATAGAAATAAGATTGTGAAACCTATACTTGTGAGTTTGTGAGTGTTCAATAGAATGCTGATAAATATAGAGTAATAGGTTCCAAGAGAACTATTTGTGACAATCAAGGAGATATGGTTCAAGGCCATACTAGAATGGTTGAACATGCTAGAGGATGCTCTAGCAAATATTATACCTTATCTAAGCAAGAAGGACATAATAGAGCTAGTGGTGTCATGCAAATGAAACACGAATCTACAAGAAAATGTAGCTCTACTAACTTCAACTATGGAGAGGGATGCTTTTACAAATGCCATATGATTTTTACATTAGCTATGTGGACAAGAAAATGCTAGCTTTAATACGTAGCAAGGGAAATAGCAAGAGACAAAGGACAACCCAAAGGAGACCAAGACTATAGGTTCTAGGAGCTCAAAGAAGAGAACTATAGAGATCTCGACTATACAGGTCAAGAAGAGAACACAAATAAGACAATACCTGAATAAAGAGCCTAAGGAAAGTGGAGAGACACTACAAACCTCCACAACACTAGTAGCAACAGAAGGATGATACCCAGATGAGTAAAGGTCACAATGCAACTAGTCACACATAAGCTACCAAAAAAGGAGAGAGGGAAGGAAGAACATAAGAAAAGGAAATATATGATGGGATGAGTGATACCCAAATGTCCCCAAGGGATATGCCTAAAGAAAAAGGAGATGAACAAGAAAAACACAGATAGAAGACATAGAGGCAAGAGGATTTTCCATCAACTAAGAAGAACAAGATACCAACAAAGTCTCGGCCATAAAAAACACCATCTAGATGACATAAAAGTGTCAAGAAGATAGAGAAGGCCAAGGAAAAAAGGAAAAGAGATTCTAAGGAATCTAGCAGCAAGAAGAAGAGTAGAGGGATACAACAATCCCCGAAACTGATAGAGTCATTGACATTTGAGGATGAAGGTGAACTCTATGATGCTGATCCAGTTAAAGGTACAAAGATTCAATATCTTGGATAAGGACTTGAAGAAATAGGAACTAAGTTCGATAGATAAACTCAAACAAATAGAATGAATATGCTAGGATTATTGAGAAGTACAAGATGATGAAGCTAAACAACAAGAGGTATGATCAATCTACCACTCTAGTAAATGCTCATGACATATTGAAGGGACTTGATCAAGGAACATCCTATAAGGATTATGATGATTTGATTAGTTAGATCAAGGATGTCATGGAACACTTACACTAGAAAGCAAGAAAGCTTCCAATGCTAGTGGAGCAATAGGTTCTAGTGAGACCACTTGAAGAAGAGAAGAAGTTGGCTAAAGAAAAGAAAGATGAAATAATGACCCTCAATGGTGAGTTAGAAGCATTGAAATAATTAACCCCAATCTTTTAGAAACCACAAACTTTAAGAACCTTAATAGGTGATTTGGAGCAAACGAGGATGAAGGTTCAACAGGAGCATGATGAATCCACTCAGGCTTATGATCCACTCTCTAGATTGTCCGCATACCACATTGCGAAGATCAAAGATACAATGCATATGGTATATCTACTATGAATAGATGAAGGGAAATGAGATATTAGATTGATCAAACTACAATGTTTTCTAACCCCATTGATAGGGGTCATCAATGCACATCTAGTGGAAGAGGATACTCAGATAGCCATGCCACTAGCAAAGACATACGATACACTCTACATGCAATTAGAAGATCTTAGGATTGTAGTACCAACACTCAAACATATGAAAGCATCATGAGAGACTCTACATAACACAACATGGAAAAGAAAAATGTTTATCTTAGAGAAGATGTAGAGAGGAAGAATGATGAAGACAAACATCACAAGGGGAGAATGTACCCATGATAGAACCTACAAGTACAATAGAAACATTTGCATTGATTAAAAAAGGGGGAGAAGAAGATTAAAGTGAAAAGGGGAGAAGAAGATAAAAGAAACAGTGGGAGAAGAAGATAGAGAAATAGGGAGAGATGAAAAATGAAGATGCAAAGAGAAACAGGGAGAAGAACAATGAAGAAGAAAAAGATGAAGAGAACACCAAGGGAAGCAATAAAGAATGGGGAGTAGAATTAAAAGGTTGAAGGCCACAAACAATAAGAAATACAACAAGTTAGGTTAATCTTGTGAAGCAATGGAAGTCTTGGAAACCTAGTAATGTATATTCATGTTTAAAGGTTTATCCATAAATGAGAAAGGGGGAGATTATTAACAAACTAAATTGGCATGAATAACTAGGAAAAATGGTGAGAAGAGGCCTCAGGCATTGAGTGACTGATGAAGTGCTATCATTGATTGGCAATCGATTAACAAGAAAAGTTGAAGCATTGCAAGTGACCGATATACTAACATACTAGTCTTGATAGAAGAACAAAGGAAGATGTGAAAGTTTGATGGTCACAACCCAGTCACCATTGATGTGACAAAGCAAGAAAAGGTCTGATAGTGACATGAGATGCACATAGAGAGAAGCAAAAAAATGCATCTAAAGAACATAAGGACAAAGGTCTAAAAGTAGACTTGCAGATGGACAGGATGACATACAAGTATAGGCATCTACTTATAGGTAGTCACATGTCTTGTGACTATGCTCACTATGTGATTCAAATTTTAAATTTCTAGTTTAAGCGGTATAAATTTTATGGTTTCCATCCATGAACAATGAGAGTGTTTTAAGACCACTTAGGATTCATTTTGAGGTTGGTTGGAAAGTTTGTTGTTGTCGAAGACATGGTCATTGTCATTGTTGTAGATATTTGTGAAGGAAGAGTAGAGTAGAGATGAAGAAAGAGTAACCGTAGACTGATGTGTAAGTACGAGGAGGAAGAGGAAGTGAACATAGCAAGTTCACCAAACCACAATAGAGGAATGGGATTTGAGCATCTTTAAGGAGTTTTCACATAGAATCTAGTAGGAAAGGTGTGCCAAGAATTTAGATCTAAACTTTAACTTGATTTCTAACCATTACAACTATTGTAAGCCTTTGACATGACAAACTTGTAATAATTCTTTTAAATCCTCTAACAAAGCATCTCTCAGAAAGAGATCAAAATCCTGTAGTGAGATAACCTTGATAGGGTGTTGTAATCCTCATAGATTATAAGCATTCCTAATAGGTTGTGTTCTCAGAAGGAACATATGTTAGCCTTTAACATGACAACCTTTTACTTACAAGGAAAGGCTAGTGGGTATATTACTCTCACCATGGTTTTCACCCTCACAATGGGGTTTTCTGCTTAAAAATACCCTTGTCATTGATGTATGCATTTGTGTGTGATATTACATGGTTTTACTGCATAGCTTTATCCCTTATCTTAATAGTAAAGGTGTTAGTGACAAAGTGCATGTTTAAGCTAGCTATAATAACTGATATATGTTTTTAAAAATTGGGCATACTGATTCACCACCCCTAGTACCAATTTGGAACCAACAATATATTCCTATATATACAATACAATTAGTTAAAAAATCATTTGAATGTAACCCGTGATGCCATACAAATACCTTTTTCACAACATATTGAAACACTCAACACCATACATATAAGTATTTCATGGTAGAATAAAATAATTACTACCACATATAATTATTTCACAATAAAATTAAATCAATAAAACAAAATTATTTGAATGTAACCATTGATGCGATACAAGTAGTTATGGTGTAAGGGTGAAACCCTACATGAACTCAAATGATTAATGAAAATTTTTAAAAAAATTAGATGGAGTAAAATAGATGTATTCATCTCATTGATTGAAAAAATGATACAAGAAATGATGATTTGACCATATATGTCACATTATCAATTGAGAGAGATAATTGAAACTAAACCCTCAACTCCATAGAGAGATAATTTAGAGGAAAAAAAATTATAGGTAAAGGACCAAAAATCCATCAATGAACATCAAACAATTTCATATGTTCATATACATATATTATGTATGTATCTTTGTGTGTGTGTGTGCAACAAGGGTTTTACTTAGTGAATTTGAATTATAGCACATACATTAATAACATACTAAAGAATTTCCTTATTTTCAAAAACAAAATTGCTCCAAACTCTTTTTTTGTCACCCACTTTGAGTACTTGCTTAGTACTCCCCACATCTATTTTCTATATAAACCCACTCCCACTCCCAAAAATATCCCTCCCTCCTATTTAGGAAATATATTACCTCCTTTTTTACACATTTTAAATCCTCTTATATGAATACACATGGTATTGTATTGCCTCTTTAGTGAAAACCTCACAGTGTATATATGTATCTATATGCATGTCGTATAAATGAAATAAATTATTTAAAAAAAACCCTTGATGCTATACATATAATTATTTCACAGTATAATGAAACCATATATGCACAATGAAACTTATTTAATGCACAATATAGTGAAACCATGTATGTAATTATATACCCTTTAAATTTAATTATCATAAATGAGGGACACAAAATAAAAGCATGAGATGAAAAGGTATTTGTGGTGTGACTTAAAAAATAATATTTAAGTTTTTATTGTATTTGAAGTGTTCAGTTTGAAACTTGACAAGAATGATATGATGAAACTCATATATGATTATAAAAATACATGATGTTGCAATTTATATAAATGGACTAGGAATAATTAAATTTGAGCAATAATAGTAAGTGTTTCTACCTCAAAATATATGACATAGATTACAGTTATTGAAAACATCTTATTAACCTTCATGTAACAACTTGAACTAGTACCCTTTATTTGGGAATGTGGACAAAATGCCTTCTTGACCTCTATAGTAAAAATAAAGATGAGTTTTTCATGAAAATGACCCTAGAAATTCCTTCTTGTAAATTCCTTAAAATGTGGAAAGTGAATGCATTCATTTGTGGTAGTTGATTTTGAAATTTGAATATTGGTGGGAAACAATGGACCATTTCAGACTTGTCTCTGTAATTTAAACCCGATTTCTATGACAGCTTGAATGAGTTAAGTTCTATATTTTGTTATACATATATATTATCTTTTGTTTATTGGGTGGTGTTACACTAGTTGTTGCAAACACAAGTGCTAATAGTAGGTGTAGTTAATGGATAGAGGAGTAAAAGGAAGTTTGGGAAAAAGTGAATTTGATAGTTGTATCATCGTCAATTTTAAACACCAATAATTAGACGCTCAATTAAGCCTTATTTTAGTGTTCTTAGCTTTCATATTTGTTATGCTTCAGTGATTCCCAATTTTATTTTTCATTTTGGCATCTTCTTTGCATTCCTAATCCATGGACTAAATTTCAAAGCATTATAGGAAAAATAGACTGACCCAATTGGCCTCTTCCTTTAGGTTTTCTTTGAAATTCAAATCAGGGGCCATGTCAATGGTTAAGTAGGAAATCTTAATTGTAGTTAGTTTCAGTTCTGAAATATTGTAAGGAGTGTATAAACAATCTATCTCTTCTCATTTAGGATAAGACAAGAAGAATTAAGATCAAGAGCTATTATTAAGATCCAAGTTGGCATACAAGCATTCTTAGGTAAATTTCAAACATTCAAGACATCATTCGAGCGCATTCTTTTTCATTGTTGCAAGTGTTGGGATAAGGTGACTTAGCCTTACCATGATTCATTGTTTTATTTATGGTTTCTTAGAAAGTTGCTAAATGAAGCTAGATTCTTCCACAAGAAAAGACTTGGAGTAGAAAAAAATAAAGCTTATGTTTTTGGTGATTTATTCTCTTGTGCTTTGTGTTTATGCAAGGGTTGTGCATAAGGATGTTTCTAAAATAATATGTAGATGCATTGAATGTAGACACTTTAGAAATAATTTCCTCTTGTGCAAAAACTCTATAAGTACAATGCATTGTGGTAGAGAATTAAAGAAAGATATGAGAAGTTATTTACACATGGTTATGCTGTCATATTTTCTCTAGAATGGAGCAAGATTTAAATCTCCATGTGAAGGCTGAAAATTTATTGTAACTTGTTGTTGAATAATACATCAGCTTGATGGTTTGGAGGGTGGGGTTTTTATCTGGAAAGGTTTTCCCCACGTATATATGTGTTCTCTATTATGTCTCATTCTTCTAGTTTCATGATTGTAGAATAATAATATGTATGTTGTAATGCTGCTGAAATTTATTTAGATTGTTAAATTGCAATCACTTTCTTTTAAAGTTTTAATTATGGGAAATCAACTATGTTTGTTCCTACTTTTATGGCATAGTAGTATGCACTTGTATTTTCTTATTAGAAGGTGTTCAAATAACTATTGGATATAGGATATGCATACTAATTCAAATAAATTTTTGGGATGTTCTCATTTCCCTTCATTTGGTATCAGAGATTAGTTTTGTGAATTGCATGTTGCTTGCATGTGACGATTTACAATGTTTCTGATTTTGGGTATTTCTTATGTTAAGATTTCTTAGTTTGCAGAGCTTGAAGATTTTTTGAAGATATTTGGTAATAATTAATTCTTTGATGAGTGGAAATCTTGCAGTTGATTTATTTTTTCAAGAGACAACAAACATTTCATTAAGGATGGTGAAGACAAAGAAAATAGAGTTGCTCATATTGAAATGACATTGATTTGGAGCTCTTGGTTGACAACAAAACAATCTATGATGCATTAGTATTGGAAGATGTCTCTTTTGTTATCTAGAATGCATATAGGCTATGAAGTTGATCATTGGATGATATGGAAGCTTCTAGATAGCCTATCTTTCTCAAATGCATGTACTAGTTGTGGAATTGGTCTACAAGTGGGCCTAGAGTTCCTATACTATATTTTCCTCTTAGATTCTTATACATACATGGCTTGGATTCTTGTTTGTTGGATATGAGGGGTTTATAGATTTTCCTTAAAAATCTATGATGATGCTCATCTATGAAAATTCATTATTTTGGATTTAATTGTTTGGTGGTTTTTTAGACTTTCGAGTCTTTCAGATGACAAGTGGGTGTGGATGTGCATGGGTGTTCTTAAACACATTGTTTTTGTAGGTTTTGCATGCTGAAACAAAAACTTGTGGTTTTTTGTGTGGATCTATTAAAGAACTATTTTTTAGACTTTGGTTCCTTCGGGGTGTTGCTGGATGAGATAGTTATAGTTCTACATGCATACATGCTTTGTGCATGGTGAGGGGAGGTGTGTTTCTTTCTCTTCATAGAGAAGTTTGTACTTGATCAATCACTCAACATTTCTATGGTGATATTTTGTTGGATTCCTAGACTATGGTGCTCAATGTGGACATAATTGGAAAATCTAATTTATGCTTGATTTGGTGTTTGAGTCATGTTGTCTACATGATTATTCTCTTTTATCTCATTTGTACATGTCACTAATGTGATAGTGGGTTTGGATGCTGCAATGATTGGATCTACAAGTTTTGCACTTAGGTGGGTAGGCCACCCATTTAATTGTAGTGGGATAACTTGGATGTGGACCATCTATATCCAATAATTTTGATTTAGTGTTTGTGCAGACTTGTTAGCTGGCTCTTTTTATGGTCACTTGTGCATTGATGTGGTTTCTATGGGATTAGAGGATGGAGGATAAGTGAGTACTTAGATAGTCAGTTATGGAGTCTTAAAGCATGGTGAATTTCCTTAGTGTGGAGATCTTGGTTTCACTTAGTGTGATATGTGGGCTTGGATGATTTTTAGGTTTGGAGGATGGTGTGTCATATGCTTTGATAGCTTGGTATCATGTTTTAGTGGGATTTTTAGTAGTGGCTATATGTTTTTATCACATGATGATGGATGATCTTCTTTAGTGTTGCAAATGTTGAAGGATGCCTTACATCTTATTGTTGCAGTCTTTTACATTTGTTGGTTCACTAGTTGGAAATGGTATCTTTGTGTGATTAGAGATGTTGATATCTTTATGATTCAAGGGTCCTTGGTAGAGATGTTGTTTATGCTTTTATTTGATATGACCACATGGAGCATGTTATCTCTTTGGAGGAGATGGTTTAGATCATATTGTCATGTTTATGTTCTTAATTCCATGGTTGGAGCTTTGACATTGATCTTGGTTTAGTTTCTTGGTATTGATTACTTTGATCATTTGCTTGATACCTCATGACAGTGCTATGTTGCAATGCAATTTTGCATGGAGTGATTGATTACAGGTGCTTGTGGACACTTGGATACTTAGGTGAGGCTAGAGTTCTATTGATATGAGAGACATGTTGAGATGTATACTCTTGATGAGATTTTAACAAAAAGTTCGAGGAGCCCACACCTTTGTCGGACGTGAGTTCAATAGAGACCTATGAGGAGATTGTACTCACATGAGTCATGGGGTGACTTGCATATCTTGGAGGAGCATTCTCATTCCTTGCTCTTGGTCTACTTGACTGTTTATCACTTGAGAGAGGTATTGCCTAATGTTACTTTTAGGTGCTTTATGTTTTCTTTCATATTCATGCATCTTGAATTGTAGTTAGATGGTTATGGAGGATTCATTGTGAGAGATGGGTAACATGATTATCTTCTTGAGGTGTATTTTCTTTTATGATGACAATTGGAGATGATAGTGGGCTGATTTTTTGAAATGGGAAATGGAGTTGTTTGATCTTCTTTGAGAGGCTTAGATCCATATAGATTCACGATATCATGTTATGTTTGATCTCTTGAGGTTGAATAGTTTTGGATGTTGTTGTGGCTTTTCTCTCAAGGGGTTGTGTAGGAGATCATACTTTACACATTTGACATTTAGAAGTGTTTGTAGGACATGCTTCATGCTTATGATTTGTAGGTTCTTTCTTTTGTCTTGGTTATCTTCTTGGATGTTTGGGTTCACATAACATTGTTTGTTGAGATCTATTGGAGCTATGGTGGTCACTCTTTTGTGGTCATTTTTTATTAGTTGTACTTCATTATTTTTTGTAATGACAAGGTGTTTCCTTTATCTCTTTTATTTGTTGGGTGTGGAGAACATGGGAGAATTTTGGAGATTGTATGAGAGAGATGTTTCTTATAGTGTTTTTGCTAAAAGATTTGCATATCTTTGTGGATGATCCTTGGTACTACATGGTTACACTTTCTTTTTGTTGCTATCGGTAGGCTCAATATGCCTTTTGAGTTTTTAGATTTGACATTACCCATATAGTGAGAGTTCTTGTATGTGTTTGATCTTCATTGACTAGTTTGCACATAGAGCTTAAGGTTGCAGTTTATGGGTTGGTTATGTTGTTGGCATGAGTTTTATGGTGTTGGATACCTTCGAGGTATGGGTGATTGGATGGGTTATCATTTACTATGGATTCTATTTTCAATCTCATGGGTTTATTAGTTGGATTGGACTAATCAGTTTGGTTGTTGCTTTGACTGATGTTTATTGTTTTCTAGAGGACGACTTCAGAGTTTTGTTGGGATAAGAAGTTTCTGTTTTTTATGCTTCTATGTAGCTCATGAGAATAGTGGAGTGTTGTAATTATTGTGCAGCCTTTGTTATCATTGGGATCTTATGCTTGTGTTAGTTGGACAAGTGTCTAGTTAGAGCATGAGAGCATGTGTTAAGATTTATGTGGTTTCATGAATGGTTGTGATGATATAGTTTCATTACTTTGAATCTTGTAAGGTCTTTGTCAAGTGGGAGATTTTTGTGATAAGGTGACTTAGCCTTACCATGATTTATTGTTTTATTTGTGCTTTCTTGGAAAGTTGCTAAATAAAACTAGATTCTTCCACAAACAAAGACTTGGAGTATAAAAACATAAAGATTATGTTTTTTGGTGATTAATTCTCTTGTGCTTTATTTTTATGCAAGGGTTGTCTATAAGGATGTTTCTAAAATAATGTGTAGATGCGAAAAATGTAAACACTTTAGAAATAGTTTCCTCTTGTATGTAAACTCTATAAGTACAATGCATTGTTGTAGAGAATTAAAGAGAGAGATGAGAAGTTATTTGCACAGGGTTATGCTACTGTATTTTCTCTAGAATGGAGCAAGATGCAAATCTCCATGTGAAGGCTAAAAATGTATGTAACTTTTTGCTAAATAATGCATTAGCTTGATGGTTTGGAGGGTGGGGTTTTTTCCTGGAAAGGTTTTCCCACGTATGTTTGTGTTCTCTATTATGCCCCATTCTTCTAGTTTCATGATTGTAGAAAAATAATATGTAATTCATAATGTTACTAAAATTTATTTAGATTGATAAATTGTAATCACTTTCCTTTAAGGTTTTAATTGTGGGAAATCAACTATGTTTTTTTTTGCTTTTATGGCATAGTTGTATGCACTTGTATTTTCTTATTAGAAGTTGTTCACATAACTATTGGATACAGGATGTGTATACTGATCTTAGATGAGTTTCTAGGATGTTTCCATTCCCCTTTAGCAAGCTTCTCTCACACGAAGGCCAAGTAGAGAAGACTTGAATTTAAAAAGGAGATCCTTCTTCCAAATACTCAAATATCAATGTGGAATTTTTTTCTCTCTTAAAGCAAGATTAATCAACCATAAAAGCATCTATAGCCATCTCCATTTCTTTGAGAATAAACTTCAATGAGATTTCAAAGTTCATAAATTAGGTGCTTTAGTTACATCCAACATAAAAAAGAAAAACAATTTTGATAATCGATGCTGACTATAAAAAATGATTTTATAAGTATGGTGCTACAAGCCATGGTGTTATTTGTGTATGAAAATGATAGATTATGCCCTATGAATTTAAAACTTTGCATCATTTTTTGTATAAGTTTTCACCTCATCTACTCAAGATGATAAAAAGGATGGTAGAAAGTATCTCATTGAAGTGTCCAGTAACATTAGGAGTAGTCAAAGATCAAAGATGAAGCTCATGTATTTAAGGCCCCCTCAAATGCAAATGTTAATAGATAAATCATGATTTAGAAAATAGGGTATCATAATAGAGTCAAATAAGATCTAGTTTGAGGGAAAATTCCATCAACCCAAATTCCAATGGGATCAACACAAATTGTTTACCAGATGGATTGATTGAATATATTAAGAGGCATCAGATGTTATCAGAGTGATGCTAATATCTTTATGAACTTTGTTAGAGATCTTCATGAAGAAAGTGTGCAAACCATTTGACAAAATGTCACCCCAAACATCAAGATTAGAAAGCCATTTGAAGGAAAACACAAGTAGATACATATTCTTTGTTTGGGGTTACCCCACCATGGGGTAGCTTTATTTGAGGTGAGGCCCGTGAAATAATATTTAGTGAATAATATACAAATGAGTCGATAAATGCCCAATGAGCTCCAAAATTGCTACTTGTGAAGTTCAATCTCGAGAAACAAATCAAATAAATGAATATTTGAATAAGATGTGGTATTGACTCTATTAAAATCCACCAGTAAGTGCATTGAAGATTTAAGATCATTAAATTTTTTGAATGATTAGTCACAAATGGGTTTTTAAAACAAATCATCCATGCTAAGGAATGATAAGAAAGTAGTGGGGTTGACCTGCAAGCTATTTACTTGAAAATTACTAATCCCTTTAGGATTTTTTATCTTACCTAGAGTATGCGAAATATTGTTGGTGACATGGGCTTCTAGCCTATCTTCTTTTTGATCTCCCATGCCCTTTACGTACTCCAACTACTTTATTTATTGTTGTCTTCCTGTGGATAATTTTAGACCTCTCTCCTTTTGTAAATCGTGTTTCTGGATTGTTTAAAACTTATTTGGAAGCTTCTAGGGTGAGAGAAGACTCATTGTAAAATTGAAATGCTCTATTTTATGGCAGTAATATATGAGAAGAACATAGCTCACTTTAAAAAAAAATGTTAATTGGTTGTTTAGCAAAGGAATATGTAGAAAAATAATATTTTATGTTTGAATTAATATAACTTATCTAATTTCTCTGTGTGTGCTTGTTTTGGCATATCTCTATTTTATGTGAGAAAATATTTGTTTCATTTGTCTCTACTACAACAAATTGGTATTAGAGCTGTAAAAAATCTGGGCATTGTTTTTATGGGTAGATGTCATTATGAGTGAAGGGAAAATGAGAGCAAAGTTGAAGATCTAGGGAAGAGATCATAGTTACTATGTGAGGAAGGAGGAGAAAGGGTTTTTAGTTTTACAAGAGAGAAACTTTTACTATTAAATCATAGCAGGAAGTAGTGGAAGTGTTTCACAGTCACAAATTCCAACTTTTAATGACAAAAATTATGATTATTGGAGCATCAAAATAAAAACTCTTTTTCATTCTCAGGATGTTTGGGATTTAGTTGAAAGTGGATTCCCTAAAACAACAAACTAGTAGGCATATCAAGCTCTTTCACAAGTTGAAAAGGATTTATTAAAGGAAAACAGGAAAAAGGATGCTAAGGCATTGTTCTTTATTCAATAGGCAGTAGAGGAAGCAATATTTCCAAAGGTAGCTACTGCCACAAGCTCAAAGAAAGCATAGGACAACTTGCAATCAACATACCAAGGTACAGGCAAGGTAAAACCTTCAAAGTTACAAAATCTTAGAAGAGATTTTGAAAATTTACAAATGAAAGATTCATATTCAATAGATTCATTCTTCAGTCAAGCAATGGGAATAGTAAATCATATTAGATATTATGGAGAAACCCTTGGGGATCAAAAAGTTTTAGAGAAAATAATTAGAAGTCTACCAAATAAGTTTGATTTATGAGTTGCAACCATTGAAGAATCTAAGGATCTCTCCTAGCTATCAATAGATGAGTTAATGGGTTTTCTCTTATCACATGAACAAAGGTTGAATTATTTGAGAACTTCATCATTGGAGAATGCTTTCAAGATTCAACTTTCATTTGGAAGAACAAGAGGAAGATCAGCTTACAATAGAGGCAAAGGACATTTTACACCAAGAGGAGGAAGAGGAAATCCACAATTTGAGAGTAGAAGAGCAACATCAAGCTCACAAACCCATTTCAAATCAACAAGAGGAAGGGGGAGCAACCATCCTCAAAACCATCATCAAGGAGAAGGTATGAAAAATCTAACATCCAATGTTATTAGTGTAATAAATTTGGGCATTTTGCATTTGAGTGTAGAAAAGGATAATATGACATGAATAGGCAAAAGGTACATTTTATAAATGAAAATCAGCCCAACACTAGTGAGCAAAATTCCATCTTGATTAGATGCAATGTTGCACAAGAGAGTTCTAAAGAAGTCTGGATCTTAGATAGTGGTTGTAGTAACCATATGGGTGGGACTAAGGATATATTCTCAACAATAGATGAATCAGTAAAATCAAAGGTTAAGTTGGGGAATGATCATCAAATTTCAGTCATGGGAAAAGGATCAATTAGCATAAGAAATAAGAAAGGTGAAGAAAAGAAAATTCATGATGTATATTATGTTCTTGGCTTACAACACAATCTCATGAGCATTGGGTAGCTAGTATAAAAGGGATACAAAATACATTTTGAAAATGGTGAATGTGTGATTTTAGATAAAAACCAAGCAATAGGCTGGTTGGAAAAGTTGAAATGACCCAAAATAGAATGTTCCCACTTAAAATACAAAGTCAACTATTATTAGAGCCAAATGAATTGCAAAAAGTAGCTGAGTCATCTTTTAAAGCTTCATACAAAAATGAATCTTGGCTATGGCATTTAAGGTTTTGTCATTTAAACTTTAAAGGGTTACAACTCTTATATAAGAAATGAATGGTCCGCGGGTTGCCATCAATAGAGCCACTTGAGACAACATATGAGAGTTGCATTTTAGCAAAGGAACATAGAGAGAAATTTCCAGTTGGAAGGTCTTATAGAGCAAAACATCCACTTGAGCTAGTCAATTTAGATCTTTGTGGTTCAATGCAAACACCATCCTTAAGCAAAAAACTTTATTTCTTGACATTTATTGATGACTTTAGAAGAAAAGTTTGGGTTTATTTTGTAAGTATAAATTAGATGTATTTTCCATTTTTAAAGAATTAAAGAAAAAATTTGAAAGAAAGTGGATACTCTATCAAAACATTAAGAACCAATCAAGGTGGAGAATACATATCAAATGCTTTTTTGAATTTTTGCAAAGAAAATGGCATATGGAAACAATTTACAGAAAGGTACACTCTACAATGAAATGGAGAAGTGAAAAGAAAAAATAGAACAATTATGGAGATGACAAGGAGTATATTAAAGGAGAAACACTTACCAAATGAGTATTAGGCTAAAGCAGTTGCATGTTCAACATACATACAAAATAGATGTCCAATGAAAGTGGTAATAAATAAAACACAAAAGAAGCTTGGACCAAAAGGAAGCACAATATAGCTCATTTGAGAGTGTTTGGTTGTGTGGCATACTCATTAGTACCTCAAGAAGTGAGACAAAAAATGGATGATAGAGGCGAGAAGTGCATATTGGTGGGATATAGTGAACAATCCAAGGCATATAGCCTATACAATCCCATCACAAAGAAGTTAATAATAAGTTGTGATGTTGAGTTTGTAGAAGAAGAAGCATGGGATGGTAGCTTGGATAAGTCAACTACAGTTGCAACTAGTGTTCCACAAGAAAATGAAGAAAATAAAACTCAAGATTTGACTTCTACAACACAAACACATGTTCCTAAAAAACCTACAAGGGCACTTACCACTCAAAACACTACTAATCTAGGAAGCACTAACAATAGTGAGTCCTCTAATCCAACACTTGCATCATTAAGATCAAGGTCTATAAATGCTTCAAGGAAGACATGAAGCCTTAGAGACATATATGATGAATTACAAGAGGTTGAAAATGATTGATTTATGCATTAATTTTGCACTCTTAGCAAATGTTGATCCAATTTATTTTGAAGATGCTATTAAAGATGACAAATGAATTTTAGCCATGGATGAAGAAATTCAATCAATAGAAAAGAATGATACTTGGGATTTAGTAGATCTTCCTAAAGGCAAGGACATGATTGGAGTTAAGTGGGTATACAAAAAAAAATATAATGTTGGTGGAAAAGTAGAGAAACACAAGGCAAGACTAGTAGCCAAAGGATTCACATAACAATCGAGTATAGACTACAATGAGACATTTGCACCCATGGTAAGATTAGACACTATTATAATGGTTTTATCTATAGTAGCCCAAAATAATTGGAAGGTTTATCAGATGGATGTGAAATCAACATTCTTGAATAGCATTTTAGAAGAAGAAGTGTATATAAAACAACCACCCAGATATGAAATTTTGGAAGAAGAACATAAGGTATACAAGCTGAAAAAGGCACTATACTTGAAGCAAGCTCCTAGAGCTTGGTACAATAGAATAGACTCTTAGTTTGTGAATAATAGTTTTAGTAAGTGTGGCTATGAACCAACTTTGTATATCAAAGTGAGCAATGAAAGAGAAATATTGATAGTTTTCTTATATGTAGATGATTTGATATTCATTGGTAATATGTCAATTAACAATTTCAAGGTAGCCATGAAAAATGAATTTGATATGATTGATTTGGGACTCATGAGATATTTCCTTGTGATACAAGTAAATCAAAATGACCAAGGCATTTTCATTTGTCAAAGTAAGTATGCTATTAATTTGTTGAAAATATTTAAAATGAAAAATGTAAATTCAACCCCTACACCAATTGCAATGGGTTTAAAACTTAGCAAGAATGATGAAAGTCCTAATGTAGACACAACTTTATTCAAAAGATTAGTTGGCAGCCATCTATATTTGATAGCTACAATTCCAGATATAATGCATGGAGTTAGTTTCATTTCTAGATTCATGGACAAACCAAAAGAAACTCATTAGAATTCTAGAAAGAGGATTTTGAGGTATATAGCTGGAATAAAGAACTTTGGGATCTTATATGCGCATTCAAATCATTACAAGCTAATTGATTATATAGATAGTGACTAGGCAGGTAACACAGATGATAAAAGAAGCACTTCAGGATATATCTTTCACCTAGGATTAGGAGCTATTTCTTGGGCAATAAAGAAGCCACCGATTGTGGCATTATCATCAGCTGATATGTTGTAGCAACATCAGCAGCTTGTCAAGCAATGTGGATGAGAAGAGTACTTTCAGACTTGAGGAATCCATAATAAGAACCTACAAGAATATATTGTGATAATCATTCTGCAATTGCTTTATCAAAAAATCATGTCTTTCATCAATGTAGTAAACTTATAGATATAAGATATCATTATATTC
This sequence comes from Cupressus sempervirens, assembly GCA_028749045.1. Classification (NCBI taxonomy): domain Eukaryota; kingdom Viridiplantae; phylum Streptophyta; class Pinopsida; order Cupressales; family Cupressaceae; genus Cupressus; species Cupressus sempervirens. The sequence continues at coordinate 299,033,470 of CM053785.1, read as the reverse complement.
ATGAATTAGTGAAAAATGGTGACATATGTCTTAAGTTTTGTAGGTCCAAAGAACAAATGGCAAACATTTTCACAAAGCCTCTTGCAAAGAATGTTTTTGACCATCTTCAAGAAAGTATTGGTATTACAGATATACATGGTAGTGAAGATTAAGGGGGAGTGTTGGTGACATGGGCTTCTAGCTTGTCTTCTTTTTAATCTCCCCTGCCCTTTACATACTCCAACTACTATATTTATTGCTATCTTCCCATGGATAATTCTAGACCTTTCATTTTGTAAACTATGTTTCTAGATTGCTTAGGACTTATCTGGAAGCTTGTAGTGTGTGAGAGAAGACTCATTGTAAAATTGAAATGCTCTATTTTGTGGTAGTAATATATGGGAAGAACATAGCTTAGTTTAAAAATAAAAAATTTGTAGATGTCTATTCAAAAAATGACTATGTAGAAAAACAATATTTTATGTTTGAATCAATATAACTTATCTAATTTCTTTGTGTGTGCTTGTTTTGGTTTATCTCTATTTTATGTGAGAAAATATTTGTTTCATTTGTCTCTACTACAACAAATATGTCAAAGAAGAAAGTGATCAGGAAGGAAATAGTAAAGATTATGGAGATCAAGTTATAATCTTTCCAAGAATTAGTTATTCTAAAATAGAAAGATCACAACTATTGGAAGACTTTCTACAATGGGTTCTCTTGTTCACAAAGTCTTTGTACTATATGGAAAGAGGGGATTGTTTATTTTTTATTGTAAAGGGGAAAGGATAACATGTTTCTTTTTTTCTTCTAGATTTAGTGCATTGTGTGAATGGAAATGAAAATCTTTTGGTTACCATTCTTTATGAGGGAGTAGATGTTGATATATTTTAAATCTTTGAGTTTTGAATGTATTCATTTAGATTGTAGTCGGTCTCTATGTCAAGGTAGTTCCTTCTAATAAATCCCTTCTCCATCAGGTTATTTTAGCGTGTACAAAGAAACCTTTGAGTTTAAAGTACCACACATATCTAAAATAAATCTTTAATCCTTCCCTTGGTCTTCTAATTGTGAATGTTAAACAGAGAATCTTTGTACTCTTAGTTTGTGCTTACTTATTTTTAAATCGTCACATTTATCTCATGTTTATGGATTGATGGTTGTTCACCTTCTATACCTTCTAGTTAAAGGCATACTAATGATTCCATTCATTGCACAATAATAGAGGGATTTGTGCCTCACAATTCAGAGGAACATTATCAATTTAACGATAACCTATCCAACTGTCAGTATCAATTATACTTCAACATGACACTGTGAGTCACTCTGTGTTGAACAATATTTTTGAAGTACAAATCTATTTACTAAAACATTTCAAGATCCAACAACTACATCCAATAAACTTACAATAATCTTCATATTCATCATGGTTTTGAGTCCATTTATGAACATAACCACATGCACATTGTAGATCAATATCTACTTTACATCAACAAGTTTTCTTTTCATGCATATCTCATTTATATTTCAAGGTTGATTCCTCAACTAGGGTTTAGATGAGGTTAACCTCCTTCAACAAAAAAATTCCTTATTCTTGTGTACATGTATAGGTGACACTTGCATAACATGAAATGCAAGAAGTTCAAGACCTTACAAGTAAGTCTACAACTAAAAATAGTTGGAAGTGTAGGGAATAGGTCAACGTAGTCCCCGAAATAGGTGGACTTAGCCACTCTAGATCCTCTTCAAATTGATTTTATAGGTCAATGAGTTTTTTTCTTGGTATCTATCTTTTTTTTTTGTGCTTTGTCAGTCCATATGCTCTAAAAATCATCCCTCTATCCTTTCTATACAACTATTTTTCATTGTTAAAACTAGTTTCCATAATCAACCTTTGATTGCAAGAAAAGGATCACTACATCTTATTGGCACTTACGTACTAATTTAAAATAGTGTGTCATCTTCCTTGCAATGCACCCAAATATTGATTTGATTTCATATTTGGGAACATCTATAGAAACCTTTACCATCATATCATCATAAGGCAATAATTAATGGTACATTTTGGTGAACTTGATTCCCATTCCATTTTTTATTTGGATGGTTAGACTAGCACCCCTTGGTTCATATTTCACCTTATATTTTGATGAAAATGACTCCTTATATTCCACTCTTTGTTTTGATGGTTATATTAGTGCCCCTTGCTTCACCTTCACCTTACATTTTTGTGAACTTGACGCATGAAATTTTGTGTCTAGGTGTTAGTTGTTTGCACTAGATTACCCATTTAGCTATTCATTAGGTTTCATGTGAAATTATGTACCTTAATTGCATTTATGTTTCATAATTTTGTGAAAACTTGCATTTCCATTGTTCATGCATATCTTTCTTTCACTACGTTGTGTATGAGTATCATTAACATGAGTTCTATATATAACATTCTGGTGAGAAGAAGTCATAGAATTAAGTATTTCTTTGACCTTGAGTCCTTTATGTCTTGTAGGAATGTTGATGATATGACCATGACTATTAATGAAATTCCTACCATTGTTGAAAGTCTTTCTTCCCACTTTTCTCATAATGAAGATAAAATATCAAGAGTGTCTCCTACTTATTGGTAAAGATATTTTTCATTACAATATTTCCTTGAAAAATGACCTTGTTAGCATCAATTTTATAATCTATTAGATGTCTTGAGATGCATAGACCTTGTAGGAAATGACTACATATAGTGGAAGTTGTAAATTGTCTTCACCAATAGCCTAAAGTTGTGATTGTTAAATAGAAGGATCTTTTTGATTTAATTATTAGATAATGGAAATGATGCCTATAATTTCACAACCTTCAATCTTTGAGGCCTTCTATTATAACACAGACAAAGAGATGTGACCAGTGTTGTGATACTACTAACTATCAAAAAGGCCTCTTTCACCATGTAATCATTTTCAAGGCCTTCCATTATAACACAGGGAAAATATGTGAATAAGGTTGTCAAATATGGTTCTACACAATCAATCAAATTAGATTGAAAGTTTCTAAAATCTTTTCAACAAAGTAAATTTGTGTACTATTGTCAATCACGACATCTATGAGGTACGCATGATTTTGAGACCATCTATCAAATATTTTGATTTCTTTTCTCATGCCACCATATTCATATTATGTAAATAATAGATAGAGGTATTATGTCAAACAATTTGTGCATGATACATACGTTTCAACATTTTGGATGTGTCTGCTTGAGCGCAACTACAACACTATTTATGATTCCATATTTTGAACATGTAACTGTTATATTTCCTCAAATTCTAATTGTATTTGATTGAGAGTTTTACAAAATCAAGTTTTTGTGTGTTATGAAAGCATTTTCCTCCATAAGATGATGTCACCTTGAAAGGGTTTATTGAACAATTTATTTGTTTGTCTTAACACACTAAAAACATGGCTTATTATGGAAAATAGTTTGACTATAGCGTAGGTAGCTCCACATTTCACATGCATATAGGTAAAGCATTTCACAAGGAAAAACTTCTTGGATTAAACTTATTGACTTGTTCAATTGCATTGTCTATGATTCCACAAGTTGCTTGCATGCAAACCAAAAGCCTTAAACATCACACATTGAGGCTTGATTACTAGGTTAAAAGTTTCAAATAGTCAAAGTTGACTTATTTTAAAGAATAAGGTTTACTTTAGTATGTGATATTTAAGAATGACCCATGCGAACCACTATACTTTTATTTGGTAGATGTTATACATTTACACAAAGCTCCTATTTTTATGTAGAAGTAAAATAAAATTGTAGGTTGTATAATTGTTATTTACTTCTATCAATTGCATTGGCTTTAGAATTTTTAAAGTCACTAGTAAAACCATCACATGTATTACTTGAAACCACATATTATTGATACTCATTTGTTTAAGGGATTTTGTCAAGTAATTATCATCCATCCTTTGTGCTTATATATTTTGCATCTAAATCAAACAAGACACTTGCTATAACTCATGGGTAGAGAGGAAGTTGGAGGCAATGTCTACATACCTACATCCCTCAATGAATTCACATGTTGCATTTCATATAAGGCATTCAATGGAGGTATTGCATAGGACAATTCACAAAATTTCATTGTCTTTTCTTTTCTTCAAGGATATCTATCAAATACTCCCACTTTTTTGGTATTATATGTAAACTGTCAAAGGACAAAATTATAAAATCATGACATAGCACAACACTGCATTCTTTTGAATAATTTTTTGAAATGACTCATGAACCTCCTTCAATCTTTTGAATTTCAGATTTATGTTTCATGAGAACGTTGAAAGTTATTCAACTCAATATAGTATCTTTGATGCCTTTCTCATTGAATTAGAGCTTTCGTTCTACATATTATATTTCATGGATAGTTATTGGAACAAATTCGAGAAATCTATCCCATCACTAGAAATGTTGATTATTTTGCAGCTAATTTTGACATTCAGTCATCTTGATTTACTTTCCCAATTATTTCAATCATGTCTATGAGGGCAGCTGCAACTACAATATTTGATGAAGATTATTTACACTTAGTACTTTGAAGGATGTTCACACACAGTTCTAAAGCTTCCAATCTTGGCATTGCAGTATGGATACTAATTTTTTTATTAAATGCAACTTTATTCCTACCATTTGCATTTTCTTTGCCTTTTCCAAGAGGTAGTTATAGGTTTCTTGAAATAGAAAATCTAGAACAAAAATAGTTAAAATATAAAGCCACAACTAGAACAAGTTATAGTTAAAGGTTGGGAATTGTAAAAAAGTTATAGGTTTAACCAAAGAGATGTGAAAAGTTAAGGTTTTGACCAAAACCATGGAAAAAAGTTAGTGTTTAGAAAAAAAATTGTGAAAAGTTGGAATGATGGGAAATTTTTTGCGAGAAGTTAAATTTTGGGGAAAAATTCTTATGAAAAGTTAGATCAAAGGATGGAATGTGATATGAAGTAGGTCATTAAGAATGCATTTGACGTTCTGAATTTGCAAATGACTATATTTGAACTAGTGTTGTTGGTAATATTGATGTAAAAAATATTGTGTTACAAAAATAACATATAAGAGTGGAGTCATATGATGAAAAGGATCTCATTACCATATCAAAGAGAATTACCACATTCATTGCTTGTAATGACGTATTCTTGAGACTTATCTCTTTGAGGGATTTTGCCAAATAATTAATACATTTTATGCATTTTGTAGTCAAATCAGACAAGGAACCCACTAAAACCCATGGGTAGAGAGGAAGTTGGTGGTAATGTATACATACTTACAACCCTGGATGAATTCACACATTGTATTTCATTCAAGGCATTCAATAGAGGTATTGCATATAATAGTTCTTGAGTGTTTGAAGCAATTCACAAACATTTCATTTACTTTACATTTCTTCAAGGATATCTATTAGAGATTCCCACTTTGTTGGTATTACATGTGTGAATTATCAAAGAACAAAATTCTACAATCATAACATAGCATGAGACTACATTCATTTGAATCATTTTGTGAAATGACTCATGAACCTCATTCAATCTTTTGAATTTCACATTTATGATTCATGAGAGTTTTGAAATTTATTCAGCTCAATATAGTATCTTGATGTCTTTCTCCCTCAATTATAGAGCTTTCATTCTCTATAGATTACATTTCATGGATAGTTATTGGAACACATTCAAGAAATCCACCCATTAGTACACATGTTGATTATTTTGCAGCTCATTTTGACATTCACCCAAAATTTTCACTCATGTCTATAGGGCAACTACAACTACCATATTTGATGAAGATTATTTACCCTTAGTACTTTGAAGGAAGTTCACACACAGTTCCAAAGCTTCCAATCTTTCCATTGCAATATGGATACCAATTGTTTTATATTAAATGCAACTTTATTCCTACCATTTGCATATTCCTTACCTTTTCCAAGAGGTAGTTATAAGTTTCTTGAATTAGAGAACCTAGAACCAAAATAGTTAAAATATAAAGCCACAAATAGAAAAAGTCATGGTTCAAGGTTGGGAATTGTAAAAAATTATAGGTTTAACCAAATAGATGTGAAAAGTTAAGGTTTTGACCAAAACCATAGAAAAAAGTTGAGATTTTGGGAAAACTTTCACGAGAAGTTGGATTTTGCATAAAAGTCTCATAAAAACTTAGAATCTATTAATTTTTCTTGGGAAAATTTAATGGTTAAGGAAATTTCATTAAAAAGGTGGGATTTAAGAAAATATTTTTTCTGAAAAGATAAAGAGTTGGAATTAGGATTTGTGAAAAAGTTTGTGTTTGAGGAAACTCTTTATAAAAATTTAATGGCTCCAACATATTTTCTAGTACAAGAGTAAAATATCTGCAAAATTTAAAATTTGGCTTCCTTAAAAAAATCAAGCAACACTATCCATAAGAAAAACTTTTTTTCTGATTTTTGAAAAATGAGCTATGATTAGGTCAATAGAACTCTAAAAGGGTATCTATATAGTTTATAGAAGGAATAATGAAGTTGATTAACCATGATGAGAATGGTGTTGATTTTTTACATGCTTTATCCCATCTTATTAATGATAATGCTAAACCTATCAAAGGTATTGCTCAAAATATTGGTCTATCTCAATCTTATACCACCATTGATACCTCTATTTTCTTTCCTATTTCATCAGAAAATATTCCTACATATACCCCACCTCTCATGGCTATATTTGTTCTAAAAATTAATCCTATACATGTTAGTCTCAGAGTAATCTTAATGTTACCATTCCCACTCCTACAAATTTTCCATGTATTCCCTAATCATCATCCATGTACCTACTTACAACAATGTACCATTTTCATATTCCAGTGCTCCTTTGATTTCTCATAATGCTCCAAACCTTTCTCACATGTCCCATAAAAATATTTTCATTAAATATTCTATTGATCTATTCTTTCTCTGACGCAAGAGCATCCTTGGGTAGATGGAAATCTTGCATCACCCAAAATATTTTGTTTATGTTCCTTTCTAAAAAATATTTCCTTTCTGCACACATTTCTTTGTGTTCTTATACATCTAGTCGATTGTTGGCATAACTGATGAAGTTGATAAAACATTTGATAATGTGATGATGCAAAGATGAAGTGATGATTTGATTGCATAATGATCATTTATTGTATACAAAGAACAGGGGAAAATATTCACACAAGATATTGGGTATCCAATGTTGATCACATGTATCTCCGATATTATCAAATACCTGATATCTTTTAGATACATGTTACCTTTGATAGAGTCATAGATTTGGTTTAGGATTTACACTAGGGTTTGGCTTTGGGAAACCAAATACATGGTCAACCCTAAAATATGTTTTCCCTTGTTTAATTTATTTTGAGACTTTGACCATATAGTTTTAGATTAAGGTAAAAGCAGGTTTTGAAGGGGGCCCAAAACCCTTTACATCAAAAAGAAAGATAAATCATTAAGCACAACTAGGTTTTAAAAGGGCCTGAAACCAGCTAAACAACTAAACTAGGTTTTACAGGGACCTGAGACCAACAGACATGACCAAAAAAAATAACCATAAAAACAATGGAACCTGGAAAGATAACAAACTAGAGAAAAGAAACCTGAAAAGCCTCCCAAACTAGTATCCAACAAACCAGTAATGTAACTGGTTCACCATCACAGAAAAACTAGTCAGCATAAGGGAACATAAGATTTTCCTTTTGATTTGAAGTTTTCCTTACGCGATCGAAGGGTCATATCTAAAGGGGGAGCAGAAGGTTTAGTCTTCTTCCTTTTAACCGCAATCCAACCATCCTCAATCTTCGCTGCCTCAACCACCCAAGCCTTAGAGGACAAAGACCCGAGGAACCCAGGGGATGCAAAAGCCATAACAAACTCCCTGTGAGAATCAGACGATGTCTGGCCCCTAGGAGGACCATTCAAAGTAGGGGAAGAGACCAAAGCATCCTTCTCAACCACCCGCTCAGAATGATTGCTATCCTCAGCCATAGAATCCACAGGAGCATCCAAGGAATGACCATGTAGTCGACGAACCTTTTAACTTGAATTTGATGAAATGAAAAGGGTTTCTTAAGGAGATTATCAACTTTCCATCATTATAACTACTGATCCTTTTTTAGTTCAATAAGTAATTTTTTCTAATTAAGTTGCCTATAAAGTTTGGAATTAGTTAAGGCAATTAAACATGAGAGCTTTTTATTCTTAAAAATTTGTAGTAAAAATTCATAAATAATTATTTACTTAATTTTTTAAATAAAAAAACATGTGTCACATTGGAGGACGAGTCTAGTAATTATATCTAGAATTCTGTAAAATAATATTATCATTTGATTTTGATTAAGGTGGTTAGATATACACCTACTTCTTAATCTTTTCTCAAAATTTTCATACTACTACATTAAAATCTAAAACTTTCACCAATTAGATTCAATTTGTTTTTTAGAAAGGGCTAATAGTTTAGAAACTAGATTCAATGTCCTGCATATTCTATTCTTATAATGTTTTGACATTAGGTTAACATGTTCAACTTTTTACATCAAGCTAACTAACCTGATTTGTTGATTGTTCATTGCCACTTAAGGCCATAGCTTGATATACCATGATCCTATACATGCTAGTTGTTTGATTGGAAATTGAAACCAAGAGCTATGCATCTATTGGGTAAAACACGTTATGGATCTATAAGATGAGAAAGAAGAATGTGAATTTAAAGGAAAAATGATGAAAGAAATAGTTGATGGAACAAGAGACCCAAAAGTGATGAACGAAATGAATAGGAGGATTAAAAGGAGACAAAATAAAGAGACAAATTGAAATGAAACGAAGAAGATGGATAATATATAGAAAATGAAGAAGGAAATGTAATGAACAAAGAAATGAGATGAAGAGAAGAGAGGGAGGATATGAATGTTATAGGATTTCTTATGATATTGCTTATATAATCATTGAGTTTGTTATGGAAACACGATGAGATCATTTGTATGTAGAAAAGATCCAACTAAATCAACATTCCCTTTGTGTGATAGAAGACACATCAAACAATTAAGAAATTCCCTAGTTCAAATGAGACTCATGTGTCCTCAATCATCTTAGGCAATCATGTCCTAAGATGAGTCATCATATTACTAACGAACAATCTACAAGTATCAAACATGTGACAATGCCCCATTCTCAAATTTCTAGTCAAAGACATTCTAGAGATAAAATCTCTAGTTAGAGACATAATAGAAAAAACTAAAAGATGTGTCACTAATGATCAAAATACTCAAATCCAACAAGTGAGAACCATGCATCATGTCAAAATGATCTTTGCTACAATTGATATGTTTGGATTTGATATGGTGTTGTTATGTTTTCGTAATCTTTGTCTCATTTTATGATGACTTTGTTGAAATCCAAAGTTGCATCTTGGCCTAACATGTAATCCATCCATGAACTAAATGCTTTTACTATGGAGCAAGGTGAAGTATTATAGTTGATGGTGAAAGTGAAACTTTATTATGGTTTGTGAGAGAGAGGGCATATAAAAAGTGATGGTTCCTCCAACCGTGTAATGTAAATATCCCAACCCACTACTAAAGTCAAGGTTATTGCATAGTGATGATAGGACTGGTTTATTATGTTGAAAAAAATGCACATAGGTAAGAGAGAAGAGAAAAAAATCCACAGACATGGTGAGGATGGAAAGTTTATTACGAGGTGAAAGGAAAATGGATGTGAGATGGAAATCAAAGAGAATCTTGGAGGACGAGAAAAGTCATTACACATGGCATCAATTGCCTAGTTTTTACCATGGTACTTATCCAAGGCATCATCAAGGTGGTTTTCATAAGAGGTCAAATAAATTAAATTACTTTTAGAATTTTTTCTTAGAACATTTTAAATATTTTTTTAATATATTTTTATGACTTTTTAATATTTTTTCATCAACATTATATGTACATGCACCACATGTGTAAATTAGACATTATATAGTTTAATGAAGATTAATATAAATTATATAATCTATAACTTTTAAAAATAAAAATAAATCTCTTCTTATTATAAAAAATATGTAAATTCCTAACTTCTTTTTAACATGAACTAGTATCAATACATAAATTATCAACCTCTTTTAATTCAAAATAAAAAATTAAAATACCCATTCCATTAAAAATCATATAACAGTGCCCCATCCGTTCTAATACCAAACCTTTACATAATAGACAAAACTTAATTCTTTAAAACTCTAAACAAACACATTAAATTCTAGATCTTTCAAAACCAAACATATTAATATGAAATTAATGAAGTTCTACATAATACATTTATTTTTGGCTTTCCCTAAAGTGACGTATATATCAAAATTTAAAACTCACGGACACACTCCATGGAGCTTTGACTGCAAGTAAACAGTCGTGTGCTATATTTTGGCAGTTTTCGTAAACTATTATAAAAGTAATTTGCCAATCTAAAAGGATTACCCAACCAATAAAACCTAAAGCATTTAAAAAGCCTAGCATGTTCTTATATTTTAAAATAGTAGGTAAGTTACTTGTGGGCAATGCAATATTATGCCCAAACGTTTGAGAACAGTAATGCAAAGAAAAGAAAGACACCTGTTGCCATCACTTGTGCTTCAGATATTCTTTCATGTATAAATATTAATTATTGTACAATCATGCTTGTTTCTTGTTCACCACGTACTCCATCTGCACCTGATTTTCACCTAAACATATCCTACACCAATCTAAATCAGACAACCTTCTTTATACTGCCTTGTGCTAACACACATTCTCCCTTTTCTAGCTTTTTCATACCATCACATTTTAATATAAATTCAGTTCAAACAATCTAACCTTCCAATAAGATTTTAGAAAATATAATCTAAAGAAGAAGAATATATTGCCATAATAGCCCTTGTAGTGAGCGAAACAATTTGTAGCCATTTTCAACATGGATGCTCCCTCTGCAAATTCTAAGATAGTATGTGTAGTGGGTGCCTCCACTTATGTGGGAATCTGGATTGTTAAAGGACTTCTCCTTAGAGGTTACACGGTGCATGGAACATTTCAACATGGAGGTTGGTTTATTATAAGCTAAGTTGTAAGGATGTATTGTATTGAATATAGAACGTTAAATTCTTAGATAGAAAAGTCATTTGCATGTATTTTCATTTCAAGGCAATGGACTTCTTATCTCATAATAGTTATCACTAGATAGAAATACATTCAATGAATTTATGAGAAGATTGATTTGCCTCATATATGAGTGTATTAAGAATGTGCTGTAATGATATAGAATTTTAATGTTTTCACTCGTAACAGGAGGAGAAACAGAGACAGCAAGAAAGTTGATTGAAATGGGGAGAGTTAATGAAGGATTGAGAATATTTGCAGCAGATGTGTTGGACTATCATAGTATTGTAGATGCTCTTGAAGGCTGTTCTGGTCTCTTCTATGCATTTGATCAGATTCAAAATGCATCTGAATATGATGTAAGACTCCTTTTGGAATAAGAAATTGTAGAAAATTAGATAGTTGTATAAGTTGTCAAATGGAAAGAGCATTTTCTAAGATGTATGGGACAATCGAAAGCATTACAAAACATTTACTAGTTAATGAGCAATCATGCTAGAAACAACTATTAGAAAATCAAGAATCACAACTTAGAATCCACCTACGGGACTTGAATCAGGGTCTCCACAATAAGAATTCATTGCTTCAACCAACTAAATTAAATCCCTTGAACAATAATCAGCGGTTATTCACAAAAAAAATCTTTCTAAGATGTACAATGTTATTAATAACTTTCTATCTATTTATGAGTATGTAGGTCATTGTGACTGTAAAATAATGATTGTGGGAATTGAAGAAACATTTTAAAACATGCAGGAGGGGATGGTAAAAGTTGAAGTAAGAGGAGCTCATAATGTGTTGGAAGCATGTGCTCAGACAGAGACCATCAAGAAAGTAGTCTTCACTTCATCTCTCTCTGCTGTAATATGGAGAGGGGATAAAAAACCCACTGAAGATCTTGATGAAAGGTTTTGGAGCGATGAAGTTTATTGCAGAGAAATCAAGGTAATTAGGGAAAATCATCAATCAGCCAAGTGTAACACTTGTAATTGCTTATTAAGCAATTTGATTATAGAACACTGCAATTCATGTTTTATGCAGCTGTGGTATGCCTTGGCTAAAACCCTAGCAGAAAAGGCAGCATGGGCAATGGCTATGGATAGAAATCTAAACATGGTAACTGTAAATGCAGCTCTGACTGTAGGTCCTGGATTTTCTACTCACAATTCAGCATCTACTTTAGCATACCTCAAAGGTTGTATCTTAGACACAAATATTGTTGAACTAATGATATCAAACTTTTACAATATTATATTTTCATTGTTAGTACTGTTTGTTTTTTCAAATTAGATTGTATGAAATTTTGGGTATCAATTTTTTCAGGTCATACTCATGATCCATCTTTTTATCTCTATCCTAATTCTCATATTCTGATGATAAATCATAGAATTTGATCAGAACTACGGATACAAAATATTTCACACAAACTAATCAAACCAGTAGCATACAATTATTGCATGCACTAATAACTGCAAAGTTATAAAATATAAATAAGATATATAGGCTGGAATATATTAAATTGATCTCTTTTATATAAGAGGGAGCTGTTGTTGTAACTTTGTACATGTTTTTCTGATTCAACATGTTCTTTTCTTTGATCTTCTTGTACTCAGGAGCAGCAGAGATGTATGAGGATGGGGTGTTAGCAAGTGTGGATGTGAGATTTGTGGCAGATGCTCATATCTGTGTATTTGAGGATCCATCTTCCTATGGAAGGCACATTTGTTTTAATCAGATTGTTAATTGTGCACAACATGCAGTGGATCTTGCTAAAAGTTTAAGACCACTTGTGACGTTACCAGACAGGTAAATTACAATGCATTCTGTCATTCTAAATGTATATATATATGGATGAGATTAAGATTGGGGCTTTGATAATTGGTCACATGTTCTTGATGCAGTTGGGAGGACTCAACGGTATATCCTCAACGTTTAAGTAATAGAAAATTGAACAAGTTGATGGTGGGCATTGAATGCCAGACTATGCAGTTGGATGGAAGCCAATTTTGATGTTTTGGCATGCATATATAAATGCTTAATCTTATGATGACTTGTTTAGTGCAAGCTATGAAGTCAACTAGTACAATATTTGGCAAGGATGTAAATCTTATTAACATACTTTGTTAGGCCATATGAACAACCCTATATGAATTGAAAGTGTCTCCATATTATGAGATTATATCAGAGACATTGACAAATGCTTAATTTTATATGAGAGATGGATTGCTTAATGGAATGTATATCTTCGGGAGGCTGGGGAATGCTCAATCTTATACTTGGGTGTCTTATTTAGTGAGGTTAAATTACATATGGAATTTCACCCAAGCTTATTAAATGAAATGTTCTCTCAAGTGGATAAAAAAAACTTTTCTAATAATTATAATTTATATAGAGAGTAAAAGTACAAAGATTCATAGTTCCCATGTTTATAAACAATAAATTTATATGTTTATAGATAAATATATAGTTGTAGCTCTTTTAAGAAACGACTTTTAAACATAAACAGTTTAATGATATTTTAGAGAGTATTTTTTCAAGGTTTATCTTAGTAAATTTAAATATATTTATAATGTGATGACTTTTTTAAAATAAGAGTAAATTATTTATATTGGTTTTCTAAATGTGTCATCAAAATTAATAGACATGAATGTTTACATAATTTGTTGGTCATGCATTCCTATACTCTATATGTTTATATTTCTTAGAATGATTATATATATTTAAAATCTTTCATGACATATAAATACAAGATGATGCTAAACTTCACCTCTCTACATCAGTAATATCTTTGTGATCCTTTTTTATGCTAGTCCTTCATAACTTGTATAAGTTTTAAATCCCTTATCGTATTGATGTAGATTTATATACAATTGCATATTATAATTAGGGGAAGAATAAAATTAGATTACTAATGTTGAATGTCACACTATCACACACAAATCCTCTAGTAGTTGAGTACCTTGATGAGAAATTGTCTCTATTTTATTAAGTTCTCTTTTAATTAAGTCAAGATTCACAATCCTAAAATTGCACTTTAAACATTGATCATTTGCTAACACATAGAAAACCCACTTCATCCAAATCATAATCACCATCATTATCATCATCGGGAGATTGTACGTACTAGGTGAATAAAAACACATTGTGTACAACTATCATGGTAAGATACTTTAACATTTTATTGTTATAGAGCATTGTCATAAACTATTTGTGGTATATACATATATAGATGCACCAAATATTACATGCTATTCAATGCTTCCAAAAATATTTTTTTGACTCATGAGGGTCTTTTGATGCTCATGCAGCTCACAGAGGATTCAAAGTACATCAAATGGATGTTAAATCTGCATTCTTGAATATAATTCTCGATGAACAAGTTTACATTGAACAATGCGAATGCTTTGTTGATCCTGACAAAAGTGACATGGTCTATAAATTACACAAAGCACTATATGGTCTCAAACAAGCTCCTAGAGCCTGGTATGAAAGACTACATAACTACTTGATACATATTGGTTTTCAAAGAACAAATGATAATAGTAGTCTGTACATCAAGGAAGGACCAGATAACAAAATTGTGTTGGCAGAGATATTTGTGATGATACTCTATTTATAGGAAATGATGACCTATGCAAAGCATTTTCAGAACAAATGAAGAAAGATTTTGAGATGTCCATGTTTGGTGAAATAAAATTCTTTGTTGGATTGCAAATACAACAAAACAAAAATGGTATTCATATCACTCAATCCAAGTATATAAAAGAGATACTCAAGAAGTTTGGAATGGAATATTCAAAGCCAGCTGGTACCCCCACATGTGTACTGGACTCAAGCTTACCAAAGATGATGACTTCAAAGAATTAGATTAGACCTTATACAGATCAATGATTGGAAAATTATAGTATGTAGTTCACACAAGGCCTAATATTGTCTTAATAGTTGGGATAGTGGCAAGATTCTCAGCTAAACCAAGAGAAAATCACATGATGGCAATCAAAAGAATCTTGAGATATCTAAAAGGTACTAAAGACTATGGTTTATGGTACAAACTTAGAGGAAACCTAGACCTAAAGGTATTTACTGATGCTGATTGGGCAAGAAATCTTGATGATAGAAAAAACACTAGTGATGGAGCTTTCTTCTTTCGTAAAAGGTTGGTATCTTGGATAAGGAAGAAGCAAAATTGCACATCTCAATCCACAGCAGAAGAAAATTATGTGGCAACAACAGTAAATTGTTCTAACATTGTTTTGTTCAAACAATTGTTGGAAGGAATGAAGGTTGAAATCAAAGAGCTAGTAGTCATGTATTGTGATAACACCAACGCAATTAACATATCAAAGAACCCAGTGATGCATTTCAAAACAAAGCACATTGCTATAAAATATCACTTTTTTAGAGAACTAGAGCTGGACAAAGAAATTAGTTTGGAATATGTCCATACAAAAGAACAAATTGCAGACATATTCACCAAGCCATTACCTAAGGATGCATTCTTGTATGATCTAAGAGGTAAGCTAGGGGTCATTCCCCTATTTGAAGCTCACTAAATAAATTTTAGTGATGCATCAACAAGAACCAAGTTAAAGATCAATCAGTTGATGTAGCATAATCAAGAGAATATTGCACATGAATTAGTACTCAAGGTACATTGATACAAATTTGGCATGTGTTGTCTTTGGCATGTGTTGTCAAAGAGGAAGAATTTTACTGTCATATCTTTATCTTTATGAAATTTTGTAGAGGGAGAAGTTTGAAAAGTAGTCATGCAATTCCTTCACAAAGGGAGAATACAACATAAAGAAGAAGTTCTTGCCTAAAATCAAAGAGGAAGAAAATTTCTGTCAAAGGGAGTCTTATTCTTAAATTTCATTATGCTATGACATGTTGTGTTGCCACCAATGCCAAAGAGGGAGATTTTTGGATACAATTGATTAATTGTATGTTGTCTTTGATGTTAGACAAATGTCATATCAATTGATAGATAGTGCTTATCGAGCTCATTTGGTCAATGAAGATAGTTTTCCTTGTCTACTAAGTGTTCACAAGTCTACTCTAAATAGATGACAGTGTCTACTGAGCTCACTAGGGCGTTGAAGGAATTTAGGCAAACAAGGGTGTTAACCGAGCTCACTCGGTTAATAAAGGGAAAGTTGGACAGAGTTAGTATTCACTGAGTTCACTCAGTTGCCAAAGGATTTCTTCAAGTTCGCAATGTTAAACGAGCTTCTATTGGTTAACAGAGGAAATCGTTCCAAAGTTAGTTTCTACTGAGCAGAGTCAGCTTATGAAGGGTTTTTTCTTATTTTGGCATATGAAGCTTAATTACTTTATGTATTGATTCTAACCAACTATGATGATGAATATTATTTATTGTAATTTGAATTTGGGCTGACTTGACAATCTGAAAGGTATAAATAAAAGGCCAAGTTGAGATTTCTAGTGTGTGCAAGTGTGTTGGTTGAATTGAAAAGAAAAGAGAGGGAGCAAACTTGAACAATAAGCAGGTATCCTTGTGGAGCAGGAAAGTAATATTCAATCAGGAAGGATCAAGTTTAAGAAGAAAAGAGATCTGGATTCAACAGTCTAGTTGCATCACAATTAGGTCATTTCATTGTTACTTTCTAACCATTGTAGCAATGATCTAGAATCTCTTAACAAAGTTGGTTTAACAACCAGTTGTAAATCCTCTAACAAGGTAGCAATTCCATTGAATTTTTTTAAGACCTCTTGCAAGGCCATTCCTAGCAAAGTGATTAAATCCTCTAACAAGGTCACACCTAACAGTGTTTTTTGTAACCTTTAATAGGGTTGGCTCCTAACAAGACTCACTTCAGAAGAGTGAAAAATAGTAACTAGTTAATTGGTGGTTTTTCTCAAATTGGGTTTCCACATTAAATCTTGGTGTCTCATGTGTTCATGTTATTTGTTTTATGCTTGCAAGTTAATTACTAATAATGTTTTAAGATCTGCTAAAAGTAATTCACTCTGCATTTACCGAGTTACAACAATTTCTATTTGTTTATCGAGCATCAGCAGCAATCAGTTTTCTCAGTGTAAATTTTATTGTTGACATCTAAGTGATCTAGGATTTATTTTAGTGGTAACTGATTCACCCCCCTCTCAGTTACCCCTTCTGTATTTCCAACACATAAATCATAGTTATGCTTTTATTTTTTAAATTGTTTGTCATTAAATCAATTGTCCCACATTTTGTCACTAAAAAATGTAGGTAATAGTATGAAAAAATTTCAAAGTTTAGTTTCACATTTCTTTTTAAGATTAGTTTGTTATCTAATTGGCTAGTATTAATCAACCAATTGACTTCAATTCATATAATGAACTCTTTTACTGGAGGCTTTCATTAAGTTTTTTTCATTTTCTGTTTGGTGAGCCTATGCTTGATTTTTGAAGCCTTCAACATCCTTTTTCATGTTTTTGAGTGTGTTTGTTTGCTTTTGGTCTTTTAGTTTTTCTCAAACCCTTTCTCTTTAGTTTGGTATATATTAGGGCTTAATCGAGGTTAACAGTCAAAAGATATGACTATATAAATGCCCAAAAAGTGTTACCTCAAGATGCAATTGCATATTTTAAAATATCATATTATATTTGAATGTTGACATTCACTTTTTGAAAAATATAACATATATTGACTTTAAGTTATATTTTTATATTTTAAAGTTACTTTATCACTTAAATTTATCACTTAAGTGGACTATAAAGCACTTTATGCCATATTTTCATGTCGAGTTTCTTTTTAAAATTTTCACTAAGTGACTTTATCAACTATATAGTTTGATTTAAATTTTTGAGTTCCTTGATGTTTTAATTTAATACATTTAAGTAGATATTAATTTTTTAATGATATTTGTACAGTAATTAAACTATATAGTGTAAATATTATTTTTGACCCAATTAAGTCATATTTCCTCAAAAATCAATTGAACATGTGCTTAATTGATCATTTAAGTTATGTAAAGATAACTTTCAACCCATTTACATGTAAATATGTAATGAACCTCCAAGAATGTGTTTTGCACTAAAAATGCACATAATGGACTTCCTAGAGTCAAATTTACTTTAAAAACCTTCTTTACATGTAATCTACTTTACATGCAATGACATCTTGAGTCCACATTTTGGCTTTCCAAAGTCAAAATTATCAAAAATATATTACATATTTTCAAAATATGTATGCCTTCCCAAGAGTACGTTTATGAAGGATTGAATTTACATGCATGTAACTTAAAATATGCAAAGGGCCTTCTGGAGTGAGACTTGCATATTTGAGTTTAAAAAAAATATGCAATCACCCTTGGAGAGTGCATTTTGCACTAAAAGGCTTATTTAAACAAGTTTTTAAAACATGCATTGCCCATCCTAGAATGTGTTTTACATCTAGAGGACAAGTGCATGCTTTTTAAAACATGCCAATGCTCTCTTAGAATTGCATAAAAAGCACAATCCATCTTATTTAAAATATGCAAAATCTCTCTTGGAGTGTGTTTTACATCTATTTTCATGCATTGGCAAAGATAAAACTTGAATTTAAAGATCCAAGGGCAAAAACTTGATGTTCCCCCTCTCCAAGAACATGTTTTTCACCAAAAATGACTAGATCTACCCATGTTATGGCTTGAAATCTCCAAGATCAAGGTCATTTTTGCATATTTTTTCATTCTCATGCCCTAAGTGTCGATTCTTATTCAAAAAATATTGAGCTTTATGATGTCTTGGAGCCATGTTTTAGTAAAAAATATCTAGATTTTGAGTTTTTGGATCACATTTTTGACCAAGGATGAATTATTTTGGGGTTTTAATCTATATAATTCCATTGGTAACCATATTTTTGCATTCTAAGAGCAAAAAAAATTCATTTCATGACCCTTTGAGACCACACTTTTTTTTAATAATCAAAATGGGTTTTTCTTGAAGTTTTTTGCAAAAATTAATTGTATTCAAGTGATCTTTGACCACATTTTTGGATATTCTATATATAAAACATCCATTCAAAAATCATTTCATATTCATCATTTGCAAGGTTGAAAGAGTCAAGTTAGTTGCTTGAGGATTCAAATTTGGAGGAGAGTTTGTCTTCAAACCTATCAATCTTCCTATGTTGGCTCTTTGATCTCCAAGTAAGTAGACATTTTCAACTTTTCTCATCAATTCATGCTTATCTTGCTATTTCCATGCATATTATAGCTTGTTATTGCACTTTTGTCCAAATGTATGCCATGTAAAGGGCATGCTATCTTTAAATAGGATGAAAACATTCATTTTTAATTGTTTGGAATTTCCCCAAATTCCAATTTTGAAATTGCATAGGAAACTAGCTTGGTATTTGCCATGTTTGGGTCAAAAACCAAAGGTATGTTTTTGTTTTGTGCTTGGTTTTTGTTTGTTGCTTGTTGTTGTTTTATTTTTCAAAAATTCTAAGGTTGTTTTCCAAGAATCCACAATGAATCTTCACCATTTCACTTTCCAACCTTACATGCAAGTGCATCACACCATTTCACCAAGACATGCCAAAGCACATTGCATCTATTCCTTTCATATGCAATTACATTTCAAGAGCATTTACATGTATTTCCATCCTCCATCAACATTTACATGTAATCTCACTCTTCATCCACCATTACATATAATTCTATCCTTCATATGCATTTGCATGTAATCTCATTCTTCAAACCTAATTACATGATTACATCAAATTCAGATTACGTGTTAATGCCTTTACATGTAATTACATCTAGAGAACCCATTTTGGTAGAAGGTCACTCTTTATATATGGAAAACAGCCTTGTCGTTCGCATACATTCTCATGTACTTAGCTTGTATTCCGAAGAGCATTTACATGAAAGCATATACACACATACAAGCTGTCCAATTTCCTAAGTCCCATTTTTTTCCTTCGCACTTACTATCCATATGACATCTAACTCATTGCATACATTCCATAACTATCTAATCCATATTCTGAATTCATTTTTCCTTAGGATTTGTCTTTGCCAATATTCTCATGGAATCAGTATCCATATCTTCTTATGTGTTTACACTTTGGAATTTTCATGGTCTGGTACGAGACATGTACCTATCTTCTGTTGAACAATCATTTTGCATGATGCTAATGGCATAAATTCTCACAAATATCTCTCTTGAAAAGTTGATTCACTAGCATATTTGGACTTGTTTTTCAATGAGGGTTGATCTCAATTGTTGAAACTAAATGGTTGAAACATTTTATTGTTAAAATTTCATCAAAATTTTGACACAAGAATGGCTCTATTTATTGATGAATGACGTTGTCAAAAATGAGCCCAATCTCTGGCAAGAGGCAGCATCGATCATGATTTGATTCCACCTCACAAATGTCAAAACATCTACTAAATGATGTTTAAACTTCAACGATTTTTAGTGGTATTTTATGAGGTTGCCATGCCATCAATGATAGGCCCCATCGAAACCTCTACGTAACACTGACGAAGCTTCAACAAAATCTCAAGAGATTTGGACAATGTTTCCATGTCATTGACAACAAACGTCATCAAAAGATCAAAAAAAGGTCGTTGAAACTTTGACGAGAGCCCTACATTGGATTCTTTTTATAATGGATCACAATATTGTTAGTATGGACATATTGATAATTTTGATAACTGAATATTGATTTGCATTTAAAGAGTCCTTCAAATGAGACATGTATCCAGATGGATGGATGTGTTTAGGGAAGTCTCGGGTCAAAAGGAAGAGTTGAGCGTGAATTGAGGGGATGTTGATCAATGATGAAGAATCATGATTTGAACCCATTCTCATTGCAATGTATGATGTTTGATTGATATATAGTGTGTAGAAATCCACTGGGTGCATTAGAAAACTAACATAGGAAACATTAAGAAGAGAAGACTATAACATGCCACAAAGTTCTCAATGTCTAGCCTTTGAAAATGTATTGTAAAATCTTTCTCAAGAAATTATGTATCATGAGCTCTTGACCATTGTGATAGAGGCTCAAATTGAAAGAAAGTTGTACATCATTTCTATCATCCCTATAACACAGAAGAAAGGACACCATTATTGAATCTTTACTCAACCAATCTACACACAAACATTATGGGTAAGTGCACCAAGTTGTGGTGCCAAAAAGATGACACCTTTTTTTTCTTTTCTTGTTTTGAAAAGCACGTATGTGCTATAGTGTGCATGTGCTATAGCACGCACGCACATGGCTTATGTATCCCAAGCTATAGCGCATACATGCTATAGTGTGTAAGCATTATAGCGCATACATGCTTTTCAAACAAAAAATTATAAAGCATGTACACGCTATTAAGAATTAAATTTAAATAGTGCATACGAGCTATAGTGTGTACGCACTATAGCACATACATGCTTTTCACAAGTTTTTTTTAAAGCACGTATGCGCTATTTAAAATTAAATTTAAAAGGCTTTAAATAGTGTGTGCGCACTATAGCACGCACGCACTATAGGGCACACGCGTTATTTAAAGCTTTGCATTCTACCAAGCCTAAGGTTTGGTTTTTCCTTGGGGATCCAACCCAAAGGTTTGGAGTTTGTAAACTAGTATAAGACATGTTTTTCTGCAAACATACAAAAAATGATTGATTTTTCTTGTGTGCTCTCCTTCAAGTTTCCTCGTGGTTGAGCATCGATAAAATTAGGTTACATGACATTGTAAGTCTCTATGTTAGCTATATAACCATATAATTTATTTTTAATTTGAACTATTTCGAGCCTTTCATCTATAATTTCTTTTGAATGTATGCCAATTTTTTGTCAAAAACTACCATGTACTAATTGGGTTGTAGATTTTAGCTCATCATCGAATTTTGTAACAACTTAGTTTTATAGAAACTAGACTCCATTCTACACACTTTGAAAAAAAAAATTGATTTTAGATTAGTTTTCAATTATTTCTAAGGGAAGCACATAGATATTTCACATTTTTGGGATGTGTCTAGTTAAAAAAATTATTTTAAAAAAAAACACATTATAAAATTACCCAAAAAATATGGGATAAACTGCATAGTGTTAAGTAACTTTTGACTAGAGCAATTAAAGAATTTTAAAAAAAAGTTAAAATTTTAGGGGCCACATTTTGTACTGTGTTATGTTTTTTTGGAATAAACAATACCACTTTTTGTGGCTTGAGGACCTAAAACTAAACCATTTTGAAAAAAAATTAGTAGTTTAGAAACTAGATTCAAAGGACTACGACTTTTGTTTTTGTCATATCTTAAAATTTTGAGTGTAACTATCTTCAAATTCTTGTTGAAGTTTAGAAATTGTTGATTTCAGGAAAAAGGTGTCCACTTATACCCCCCTTTTGGAACCACAACTTGGTGCACTTACCCTTACAAAATAAATGGAATGATTTGACCATCTTGGGCATTCTACCATTTTGCAAAATTTGATATATGGGTTGTAGAGATTGCATGGAGAGATATAGATGTAGAGATAAGTATGAAAATTTTTATTACGAGTCATTAATAATGACAAATTGGAAACATGAAGACTTATTAGCCCAAGTCTTATATTTTATTTGCATCATGACCTATGCTAATTTAAGAACCAACACCCAAATTAATGAAGGTAGTTGGGGTGTATTTTCTATCTGAATGGACACTGAGCTCTTACTAATGGAGTGAATTGCCTTTAAGTGAGTGCCAAAAAATTAAGGAGAAGATTTGATCAATTTATATAATTAGAAAGCCAACATAGCACCAAGACAAAACGTAGAACACAAAATCTGACCAAAGACTTACCCACGCTTTTCAAAGCCTATATATGTTAAAGTTATTTTCAAAGTAGTAGAAGGTTTGTTGAACCTTTATGTTAGGAGTAATGTTTTAAAAAGTTTCTTAAATGTCTATTGGAAGAAACAACATTGAGTTATATTGGAAATTGATGATATGTGAGATCTTATTATATGGTGTTTGGGATAATCTAGTGACGTTGATGTATGGAAGAGAAACATTAATATAGTTATTCTTTTCCTTTTTGTTTTACATCACTTATGTTGACGACTTCAGTTTGGGCTCCTTTGATTCACTCACTAATGCAAGACCCTTTCCAACACTTTTGGCTATAACTTAGTTTTTAAAATCATAACATCCTTGATACACTTACCAAAATTCATGTTATCATGGTTTCTATTTTCATCCCACCTTTTCAAATTTTACATTATCTACATTCACACCTTTGCTAGACATGGTTCTTATTTGTTGGTGTACATGTTGTTAGCAAGAAAAATGGGAAACACATATCAAATTTTGTGGGTTCAAATAATTTGTGCCTTCTCTATTTATACCCAGTTATACAAAGTGAGTAAGAAGTTAATCTAGACAAAACACTTGTATTTTACAAAACATAAAAGCATGGAACATTCAATAGACATGGCATAATAAATAGAACTCTTGTAGATGGGTATGTGCAAGATCATAGTGTACCAAACTATGGCTTTAAGTGGCAGTCAAAAATCAACAAATCAGGTTTATGTCAACTTGACACATAATTTTGAAGTGGTTATGGACTTTATATCAAAAAGTTGTAAGAAAATAATTTGTAAAAAATTGAATGTAGTTTCTAAACTACTAGGCCTTATCAGGAGAAAAAAATAATTGATTGGTCAAAAGTTTGAATTTTAATGTAGTACTAAGAAAATTTCAGGGCGAAAATAAAAAGTAGGTGTATGTCTGACCACCTTAATCAAAATCAAATCATAATATTTTTTTAATATAATTATAGATATGAAAACTAGACTCGTGCCCGGATGTGACGCATATTTTTTGATATTTTTATTTCAAATAAATAATTAAATATGAATTTTCTACCAAAACTTTTTCGGATTAAAAAAAGTCCCGTGTCTGACCACCCTAACTAATAGAAAATTTGATCAAATTTTTCTTTTTTTGTTTTTTTCTTATACTAGGCGAAGTATAGAATGTGAAGCAACTTTTAGATTTAAAAAATGTTATACCGTTTGAAAGTTATAGCTATTTTTCATTCAGTATGTCAATCAACACTTTACAATAATCTTCATTGATAATTAACTAATAAATACTTATCGAACTCAAAATTTGACAGAAATTATATTGATGGAATCTAGAGAGCGATATTAAAAAACTCATTTCGTTTCATTCAATTTCGATCAAAATAACATTGTCAGACGGCTACCTGAAGTCTGAGTATCACTAAAACTCTTTATAAACACGTCTTTGGGGTTGACCGGGCAGGCTTGGTAAATACCAAGCCTGATCGGATATCCGATTTGACATCGGATATCCGATATGGCTCGGTAGTCAAATTCCAAAAATCTTCAAATTTTGGAGGGAAATTCGATTTAAATGTTCTAGTTTTTTATTTTTAAATTATTTCACTTATATTAATATGTAAAGGCATATTTTAATATATTATATATATATAATAACGTAATGTAAACATACAAGATATAATCTAGTAATATATAATAATATCTTATGTTAATCTTATTATAATCTATAAATATAATATATATTATTTTTATTTTTACTAAATATAATAACGTAATTTATATATATATTAAATACGTATTATATATTATTATATTAATATGTATGTTATTAATATATACAATAACGTAATATTTTTATTAAATGTAATATGTATTATATATTATTATATTAATATGTATAATAATATAATATTTATATAACAACGTAATATTTTTATTAAATATAATATATATTATAAATATTATTATATTAATATATATGTTATTAATATATTTATATAATAACGTAATATTTTCATTAAATATAATAATGTAATATGTATATGTGTATATATATATATATATATATTATTATTATATTGATATGTATATTATTAATATATATGTATATTATTAATATGTATATTATTAATATATAAGAGTCAAAGGGCGTCATAAGGTGACCTATAACCCTCTTTGATCCATTAAACGACGATATATGTCTCTAGGGGTCCTAGGACCCCTAGGGACATATGTCGTCCTTTAATGGGTCAAAGGGCGTCCCTTTGACCCATTAAATGACGACATATGTCCCTAGGACCCCCAAGGACATAGCCGAATCGTTCATATCAGTCAAAGGGGGTCATAGGGTGACCTATGACCCCCTTTGACCCATTAAATGATGACATATGTCTCTAGGGGTCCTAGGACCCCTAGGGACATATTCAAATGGGTATTATGGGTCAAAGCGGGTCATAGGGTGACCTATGACCCTCTTTGACCCATTAAACGATGACATATGTCCCTAGGGGTCCTAGGACCCCTAGGGACATAGTCGAATCGTTCATATGGATCAAAGGGGGTCATAGGGTGACCTATGACCCCCTTTGACCCATTAAATGATGACATATGTCCCTAGGGGTCCTAGGACCCCCAGGGACATAGTCGAATCATTCATATGGGTCAAAGGGGGTCATAGGGTGACCTATGACCCCCTTTGACCCATTAAACGATGACATATGTCCCTAGGGGTCCTAGGACTTCTAGGGACATATTCGAATGGGTAATATGGGTCAAAGGGGGTCATAGGGTGACCTATGACCCTCTTTGACCCATTAAACGACGACATATGTCCCTAGGGGTCCTAGGACCCCTAGGGACATATTCCAATCGTTCATTAAATGATGATATATGTCTCTAGGGGTCCTAGGACCCCTAGGGACATATTCGAATGGGTAATATGGGTCAAAGGGGGTCATAGGGTGACCTATGACCCTCTCTGACTCATTAAACGATGACATATTTCTCTAGGGGTCCTTAGACCCCTAGGGACATATTCGAATTGTTCATATGGGTCAAAGGGGGTCATAGGGTGACCTATGACCCCCTTTGACCCATTAAACGACGACATATGTCCCTAGGGGTCCTAGGACCCCTAGTGACATATTCGAATGGGTAATATGGGTCAAATGGGGTCATAGGGTAACCTATGACCCTCTTTGACCCATTAAATGACGACATATGTCCTTAGGGGTCCTCAGACCCCTAGGGACATATTCGAATCGTTCATATGGGTCAAAGAGGGTCATAGAGTGACCTATGACCCTCTTTGACCCATTAAACGACGACATATGTCCCTAGGGGTCCTCAGACCCCTAGGGACATATTCGAATCGTACATATGGGTCAAAAGGGGTCATAGGGTGACCTATGACCCCCTTTGACCCATTAAACGACGACATATGTCTCTAGGGGTCCCCTAGGGACATATTCGAATGGGTATTATGGGTCATGACCCTCTTTGACCCATTAAACGACGACATATGTCCCTAGGGGTCCTTGGACCCCAAGAGACATATTCGAATGGGTAATATGGGTCAAAGGGGGTCATAGGGTGACCTATGACCCTCTTTGACCCATTAAATGACGACATATGTCCCTAGGGGTCCTAGGACCCTAGGGACATATTCGAATTGTTCATATGGGTCAAGGGGGTCATAGGGTGACCTATGACCCCTTTTGACCCATTAAACGACGACATATGTCCCTAGGGGTCCTAGGACCCCTAGGGACATATTCGAATGGGTAATATGGGTCAAATGGGGTCATAGGGTAACCTATGACCCTCTTTGACCCATTAAACAATGACATATGTCTCTAGAGGTCCTAGGACCCTTAGGGACATATTCGAATCGTTCATATGGGTCAAAGGGGGTCATAGGGTGACCTATGACCCTCTTGACCCATTAAACGACGATATATGTCTCTAGGGGTCATAGGACCCCTAGGGACATATTCGAATGGGTAATATGGGTCAAAGGGGGTCATAGGGTGACCTATGATCCTCTTTGACCCATTAAACGATGACATATGTCCTTAGGGGTCCTCAGACCCCTAGGGACATATTCGAATGGTTCATATGGGTCAAAGAGGGTCATAGGGTGACCTATGACCCTCTTTGACCCATTAAACGATGACATATGTCCCTAGGGGTCCTCGGACCCCTAGGGACATATTCGAATCGTTCTTATGGGTCGAAGGAGGTCATAGGGTTACCTATGACCCCCTTCGACACATTACATGACAACATATGTCCCTAGGGGTCCTAGGACCCCTAAGGACATATTAGAATCGTTCTTATGGGTCAAAGGGGGTCATAAGTTGACATATGACCTCATTCAACCCATTAACTGATGACATATGTCCCTAGGGGTCTAGGACCCATAGGGACATATTAGAATCGTTCTTATGGGTCAAAAGGGGTCATAGGTTGACCTATGACCCCCTTTGACCCATTACATGATGACATATGTCACTAGGGGTCCTAGCACCCCTAGAGACATATTAGAATCATTCATATGGGTCGAAGGGGCTCATAGGTTGACTGATGATCCCCTTCGACCCATTACATAATGACATATGTCCCTAGAGGTCCTAGGACCCTTAGGGACATATTAGAATCATTCTTATGGGTCGAAGGGGGTCATAGGTTGATCTATGACCCCCTTGGACACATTACATGATGACATATGTCCCTAGGGGTCTTGGGACCCTTAGGGACATATTAGAATCGTTCATATGGGTTAAAGGGGGTCATAGGTTGACCTATGACACCCTTCGACCCATTACATGAAGACATTTGTCCAATCGTTCATATGGGTCAAAGGGGGTCATAGGCTGACCTAGGACCTCCGTCGACCTATTAAATGATGACATATGTCCCTAGGGGTCCTAAGACCCGTAGGGACATATTATAATTGTTCATATGGATCAAAGGAGATCATAGGTTGACCTATGAACCCCTTTGACCCATTAAATGATGACATATGTCCATAGGGGTCTTAGGACCCCTAGGGACATATTAGAATTGTTCATATGGATCAAAGGGGATCATAGGTTGACCTATGACCCCCTTTGACCTATTTAAAGTTGACATATGTCCCTAGGGGTCCTAGGACGCCTAGGGACATATTAGAATTGTTCATATGGGTCAAAGGGGGTCATAGGTCTTTGACCCATTACATGACGACATATGTCCTGAGGACCCTTAGGAACATATGAGAATCATTCTTATGGGTCAAAGGGGGTCATAGGTTGACCTATGACCCCCTTTGACACATTACATGACGGCATATGTCCCTAGGAGTCCTAGGTCCTTTAGGGACAAATTAGAATTATTCATATGGATCGAAGGGGGTCATAGGTTGACCTATGATCCCCTTCGACCCATTAAATGATGACATATGTCCCTAAGGGTCCTGGGACCACTAGGGACATATTAGAATTGTTCATATGGGTCATTACATGATGACATATGTCCCTACGACCCCTAGGGACATATGAGAATTGTTCTTATGGGTCATAGGGGATCATAGGTTGACCCATGATCTCCTTCAACACATTACATGATGACATATGTCCCTAGGGGTTTTAGGACCCCTAAGAAAATATTAGAATCGTTCTTATAGGTCAAAGGTGGTCATAAGGTGACTCATGACACCCTTCAACCCATTACATGATGACATATGTCCCTAGGGGGCCTAGGACCCCTAGGGACGTATTAGAATCATTCTTATGTGTCAAAAGGGGTCATAGGTTTGACCCATTACATGATGACATATGTCCCTATGGGTCATAGGACACCTAGGGACATATTATAATTGTTCATATGGGTCAAAGGGGCCTATAGGGGTACCTATGATCCCCTTCGACCTATTAAATGATGACATATGTTCTTAGGGGTCCTAGGACCCCTAGGTAGATATTAGAATCGTTCTTATGGGTCGAAGGGGGTCATAAATCAATCTATGAGCCACTTTGACCCATATGAACGATTCTAATATGTCCTTAGAGATCCTAGAACCCCTAGGGACATATGTCGTCATGTAATTGGTCGAAGGGGGTCATAGGTCAAACTATGACCACATTTGACCAATATGAACAATTCTAATATGTCCCTAGGGGTCCTAAAACACCTAGGGATATATTTCATCATGTAATCTGTCAAAGGAGGTCATAGGGGTCATAGTTCAACCTATGACCCCCTTGAACCCATTAGAATGATTCTAATCTATCTCTAGAGGTTCGAGGACCCCTATGGACATATGTCATCATTTAAAGGGTCAAAGGGGGTCATATGACAACCTATGACCCCCTTTGACCCATAAGAACGATTCTAATATGTCCCTAGGGGTCCTAGGACCGCTAGGTACATATGTCATCATTTAATGGGTTGAAGGGGGTCATAGGTCAACCTATGACAACCTTTGACCCATATGAAGCATTCTAATATGTCCCTAAGTGTCTTATGACTCTTAGGGACATATTTTATCATGTAATGTGTCGAAGTGGGTCATAAGTCAACCTATGATCCCCTTACACCCATAATAACGATTCTAATATATACCTAAGACATATGTCATCATGTAATGGGTCGAAGGGGGTCATAGGTCACTCTATTAGCCTCTTTGACCCATAAGAACTATTCTAATATGTCCCTAGGGGTTCTAGGACCCCTAGGGACATATGTCGTAATGTAATGTGTCCAAGGGGGTCATAGGTCAAGCTATGACCCCTTTTGAGCCATAAGAACGATTCCAATAAGTCCCTAGGACCCCTTTTGACCCATATATACGATTCTAATATGTTCCTAGGGATCCTAGGACCCTTGGGGACATATGTCATCATGTAATGAGTCGAACGGGGTCATAGGTTAACCTATGACCCCTTTTAACCCATATGAATGATTCTAATATGTCCCGAGGGATCCTATAACCCCTGAGGACATATGTTGTCATGTAATGGGTCGAAGATTCTAATATGTCCCTAAGGGTCTTAGGACCCCTAGGGATATATGTTGTCATTTAATAGGTTGAAGGGGGTCATAGGTCAAAGTATGACCCCCTTTGATCCATAAGTCAACCTATGAACCTTTTTGACCCATATGAAGCATTCTAATATGTCTGTAGGGGTCTTAGGATCCCTAAGGACATATGTCATCATGTAATGGTTTGAAGGGGGTCATAGGTCACCCTATGACCTCCTTTGACGCATAAAAATAATTCTAATATGTCCCCTAGGACCCCTAGGGACATATCTTGTCATTTAATGGGTAAAAGGGGGTCATAGGTCATCATATGACCCCGTTTGACCCATATGAAGCATTCTAATATGTCCCTAAGGGTCCTAGGACCCCTAGGGACATATGTCATCATGTAATGTGTCGAAGATGGTCATAGGTCAACCTATGACTCCCTTTGACCCATACGAATGATTCTAACATGTCCCTAGGGGTCCTAAGACCCCTAAGAACATATGTCATCATTTAATAGGTCGAAGCGGGTCATAGGTCAACCTTTGACCCCTTTTGATCTATATAAACGATTCTAATATGTCCCTACGGGTCCTAGGACCCCTAGGGACATATGTCGTCATATAATGCATCGAAGGGGGTCATAGGTGACCCCCTTAGATTGATATGAAAGATTCTTATATGTCCCTAGGGGTCCTAGGACCCCTAGGGACATATGTCATCATGTAATGGGTCATGAACAATTTTAAGACATTCCTAGGGGTCCTAGGACCCTTAGGGAAATATGTCATCATGTAATTGGTCAAAGGGGGTCATAGGTCAACCTATGACCCCCTTTGACCCATGAGAATGATTCTAATATGTCCCTAGGGCTCATAGGACCCCTAGGGACATATGTCATCATTTAATGGGTCAAAGAGGGTCATAGGTCAACCTCTAACCCCTTTTACCCATATGAACGAATCTAATATGTTCCTAGGGGTCCTAGGACCCCTAGGGACATATGTCATCATGTAATATGTCGAAGTGGGTCAGAGCTTAACCTGTGACCCCCTTTGAGCCATAAAAATGATTCTAATATGTCCCTAGGGGTTCTAGGACCCCTAGGGAGATTTGTCGTCATTTGATGGGTTGAAGGGGGTCATATGTCAACCTATGACCTGCTTTTACCCATATGAAGCATTCTAATATGTCCTTAGGGGTTCTAGGACCCCTATGGACATATGTCGTTAGGTAATGGGTCAAAGGGGGTCATAGGTCACCCTATGACCCCTTTTGACTGATTAGAAGGATTCTAATATGTCCCTAGGGGTCTTAGGACCCCTAGGGACATATTTTGTCATGTAATGGGTCGAAGGGGGTTATAGGTCAACCTATGACCCCCTTTGACCCATAAGAATGATTCTAATATGTCCTTAGGGGTCCTAGGACCCCTAGGGACAAATGTCATCATTTAATTGGTTGAAGGGGGTCATAGGTCAACCTATGACCCCCGTTGATGCATAAGAACAATTCTAATATGTCCCTAGGGGTCCTAAGACTGGTAAGGACATATGTCATCATTTAATGGGTCAAAGGGGGTCATTGATAAACCTATGACCCCCTTTGACCCATATGAACGATTCTAATATGTCCCAAGGGATCCTAGGACCCCTGGGGACATATATCATCATGTAATGGGTCGAACGGGGTCATAGGTCAATTTACGACCCCCTTTAACCCATATGAATGATTCTAATATGTCCCTAGGGATCTTAGGACCCCTGGGGACATATATCGTCATGTAATGGGTCGAAGATTCTAATATGTCCCTAGGGGTCCTAGGACCCATAGGGATATATGTTGTCATTTAATGGTTCGAAGGGGGTCATAGATCAACCTATGACCCCCTTTGACCCATATGAAACATTCTAATATTTCCCTAGGGTTCCTAGGACCCCTAGGGACATATGTCGTCATGTAATGGGTCAGAGGGGGTTATAGGTCAACCTATGACCCCCTTTGACCCATAAGAACGATTCTAATATGTCCCTAGGGGTCCTAGGACCCCTAGCTATATATGTCATCATTTAATGAGTTGAAGGGGGTCATAGGTCAACCTATGACACCGTTTGATCCATATGAAGAATTCTAATATGTCCCTAGGTGTCCTAAGACCCCTAGGGACATATGTCATCATGTAATGTGTCGAAGAGGGTCATAAGTCAACCTATGACCCCCTTTGACCCATAAGAACGATTCTAATATGTCCCTAGGGGTCTTAAGACCCCTAAGGACATATGTCGTCATCTAATGGATCGAAGGGGGTCATAGGTCACCCTATGAGCCCCTTTGACCGATAAGAATGATTCTAATATGTCCCTAGGGGTCCTAGGACCCCTAGAGACATGTCATCATTTAATGGGTCAGAGGGGGTCATAGGTCAACCTATGACCCCCTTTGACCCATATGAAGCATTCTAATATGTCCCTAGGTGTCCTAGGACCCCTAGGGACATATGTCGTCATGTAATGTGTCAAAGGGGGTTATAGTTCACCCTATAACCCCCTTCAAACCATATGAAAGATTCTAATATGTCCCTAGGGGTCTTAGGACCCTTAGGGACATATGTCATTGTGGAATGTGTCGAAGGGGGTCATATGTCACCGTATGATCCCCTTTGACACATATGAATGATTCTAATATGTCCCTAGGGGTCTTAGGACCCCTAAGGACATATGTCATCGTGGAATGTGTCGAAGGTGGTCATTGGCCACCCTATGACCCCTTTCGACCCATATGAATGATTCTAATATGTCCCTAAGTGTCCTAGGACTCCTAGGGACAAATGTCATCTTGTAATATGTCGAAAGGGTTCATAGGTCATCCTGTGACCCCCTTCAACCCATATAAACTATTCTAATATGTCCCTAGGGGTCGTAGGATCCCTTAAGGACATATGTCATCATGGAATGTGTCGAAAGGGGTCATAGGTCATCCTGTGAGCCTTTTTGACCCATATAAATGACTCCACTAGAAATAATATAGTAATAATAATAATAATATAGTATAACAATCATATATATATATATATATATATATATATATATATATATATATATATATATATATATATATATATATATATATATATATATATATATATATATATATATATATATATATATATATATATAATTTATAGATTATAATAATAATAACATAATATATTATATATTATAATTTACATATGATAATAATAATAATAATAATAATATATTATATTTATAGATAATAATAATAATAATAACATAATATATTATTATATATTAATAGATTATATATTATATCTTTACATTATGTTATATATATATAATATTATATAATATTATATTATTATATAATATATAGATTATATATTATTTTATATATAATAGTTATGTTATTATATTATATCTTTACATATTTCATAACTCAAATTAGTTATATCACTTACAAATTTGTTTTTTCCTCTAATTTTTGTGCCTTTTCCCTCCAAATTTTATGCCGCCGATATCCGATATGAGATCCGATATCCGATCTCATATTGGATATCCGGTCTCAAATCGGATATCCGATAAGGCTTGGGCCTTACTTTCCAGGTTTGGTACCTGGATAGGTGAAAAAAAGTCAGAGCGGATTTTGAAGCGCTTTTAGACGTGTTCAAACTCTATTTTTTTCACATTGCCACTTTTTGGCACACCATGATCCTGCACATACCCAGATTGATATTATCAAGATCAAGTGTATACATCTACCTTGTCCTTATTATCTCCAACTACATTAGTATATATCTTTATCTACCTTTGTCTTTCTTAGATTCTATACATCTTATACAAACATACATTATACTATTCCTATGTATGCCCACATTTTCAATTACTTCTTTCATTATACAAATATCTAGTTGATAGGATGTGTTCCATCTATTCTACTTCTATTCTAGATGGAATTTTTTTAAATATTAAGATTTTTCTACTCTAAGTCTGTTTGGATTTGTGATGATTGTGTTTGCACTTACTCTATTCTTGCCAATATCATGCTCTTTCAAAATATTGGCTTTTCCTCAAGTTGGTTTTTTAGAGAGAATATCCTTGTAATTCTCCTCTAGGATTAGCAAAACATTGTCCCATTGTGTATTATATTACCCACACTAATCCATCTTACTTCCATCTGCCCACAAAGAAAAGTTTAATACTTCAAATATGTTTTTTAAAGAAAATTGATAACATGTGACCAAATATAATAAAAAAAAGTTTCCAGACCTGCAAAGTAACATTATTTTCCCATCTTCTGGTGCATGTCCTTTATGTCTTTGGCTTCTCTCCTTCCCATCCAAAATAAGACTTGGCCACTCTAAATTGAGAATACACATGCAACTACATTCCATATGCATGGATAGTAGGTGGAGATGAAAAAATGCACCACATTTACATTATTGTAATAGGTCTATAATTTTATTTTATTTATAGACTATCATGAATGTTAGAGCTCTAGTTACTATGGTCGAGAGAATGTCCTCAACATGGAAACAAATTAAAAGTATTGATTTTCTTGCATGCTGAGGACATTACCCTTGCCTATAAGTCTCAAGATTACAATGTTTGTCATGGTCTATAACTTATAATACCTAATTAATGATCTGTAACCAAAAAAAAAAACTTGTTGCATTTTTCAGCTTCACCTGATGTCCTATGCATATCAATTGAGATTGCATATTGAACTAGAGCCTCCGTCTGCATTGTTTGAAACCAAGAGATTGAAATAGTTAACATCTAATACTACCACCATATTTACTACTATATTCCTATTGAAATACAAGTAAAAAAAAAAAAATCAAATTACCCTAGTCCAAATATTTACAATTAAAAATTTAATGTTTCCAATTTATTTGCTTTTACATTCCTATTGAAATCACACATGCAAGACATGTCAATTATTTTTTCGAATGTCTCATAGAAATTGTTTCATCAATATTGTTTCAATATTCCTTGTCATTGAATATTGATTTGTGTCCTTTGCATCATATCCGATGAATTTATCTTTGGCCACCTATCTAATTAAATGATGACATCATTAGACAATAACAAAGAAACCACCAACAATGAACTTGCAAAGGATAAAAATGTATAAAACAAGCATTACGTATTGAATGTTAGACAAAATTCAAAGTATCATTTAATTTAAATTGCCCAGTGCCCCAGTCGACATTGATAAAAATAAACTTAATTTAGAGTTAGATTCAAATTACCCAATGCCCCACTCAACATCAATAAAATAATAATAATTTAGAGCTAGAAGGCATGCCAAATAATAATAGTGGTGTATTGGGCACTCGACATAAAAAATGAGATATTGTTTGGTATGTGCCTTCATGATATACTTAAAGAGAATTGTCCCTTGGAGGATCATGCAAGGTGATTTAAAAAAAAACTAGAGATCTATTACTAAAAGAAGACAAACACAACAATAGTGAAAGAATCATCAAGTCCAACTAAAAAATACTATCAAAGGGATCATAGCAAAAAAGTGATAGCCCAACCAAAATAGCCACAAGAAAAGGACGTATAACACTTTGTAAAATAGTCACAATTACCTCCATGAAGGAAAATTGTATGAACTCCAAAATTATACCAAAAAAATTGCCTAGATCCTATAAGTATATGCTAATTCACAAGGACAATTTGGCATAATGACATTACCCAAAACACATCATCTTTTAATATGCCTTCAATATGAACATGTTAACAACACCATATATGTGTTACCTAGATAAATAAGATCAAACACTAGATGTTCCTACAAAATAATTATTAGATAACATGAATTCTTCATCTCAATTGATTCACTTTCCTATAATGGTGGAAAATATTAAAATCTATTTTTTCAAAAATCAACCTTACAACATCCAAAATATTCTTCAAGTTCCAAATTTTTGAAATCTTCCACTCGACTATATTCAATGGGGTATCAACATGTACAAGTATCACTACCAATGCAATTAGTTGAGTCATTTCTATTCCTTCTGGGGTGGTCATCTTGATGGTGTGTGGTACGTTTTTGTGCCATCATAGATCCACTACCTTGGCATGTGGTATCTCCTCTATTAAAACTAAATTTGTTATGAAGGAAAGTTGTGAAGTTTGGTTCCCCAACTAGAAAATTCCAATTTTCCCTCTATCCTATTGTGTTCATATTGTGTCATACAACTAGTCTCTCCTACTATATTCTATCCTTCCTCTCCTCTATGAATGTCGCCTCCTATTGGTATATTTATATCTATCATATGAGAGTCTTCCTTAGTTTATTTCATATGATTTTGGATGAAAGTATAGTCATTGATGTCAAATGTATGAAGATATCATTGTAAGAAATGTGAAAATTATTCTAGAAGAATGTTGGAAATATTGTAGATGTTGTTAAATAAATTGGACTAAGTAAAAGTTAAATCATTTTGTGAAGAAGAAGATGATAATATGATAGTTCACACATAAAGAATATATTTTTATAGAAGAAACTAAAGGAAAAAAAAATGGTGAGAGTAAACACTTACAAAATGAATCTAGTGAGAACTTATGAATGAATAGATCAGAACATATACAAGCAACACTTATCATCAGGAATGAGCATATCATAACATTCATAGAAATAATTAGTATGGATTTTTTTGGAGAAAGAAGCAATACAACTAAATTCAAGGAATAAATTATCTACCCACATTAATATGAAAAGCATGAACTGATTCAATATTGAAGAAGAAATGATAAGTTTTAGTCATATCATATGAATAATAACATACATCAATGATTTATCATGGAAGAGATGACTGTGATTCATTATGGAAATGTAGCTATAATAATTAATAGTGTAGACATTCGATGAAATTGTAGTGGCAATGATATGGAGTCTATAGCAATGAACATCATAGAAATGTCTACATCAACAGGTGTTGATTGGTTTAGTTTGAGCTTACCTAGTTTCAAGAATCCTTTAATATTATTTACTTAACAAGGCCAACCACATGAATGTGGAAGATCATTTGGCCTCTCCTCACCTATAATCACTCTAAATTCCCCATTCACATCTAAGTAAATATTTCATTCATTCATTCATTCAGAACTATAACAATAAATCATTATAATCACATAACATTCATTAACATGACATACAATTCATTATTACATATAAACATTCATCAATAATTCATGAACACATCGATCATTATAATCACATAACAATATTCAATAACATGACATAAAATTCATTAATAAGTAACATTCATCAAAAAATCATCATCAAATAAGGTTTTTAACAATCATTTCTTCTTTTGTTTTTTCTTTGATGTTTGTTGAAGATTAAGGCTAATAGGCACATCATGATTATCTTCGGCATTCTCATCTAGCTCTTGTGGTTATGATCTTATGACATGATGCTTCCTCTTCTTTTTTTGAGCACAAGGCTAATGTACCCCTGCAATTGCAAATAAATGGGCTTAATTCTAAACATTTTTAAAACATGTTATAAGTATTTCATTAATCTAAAGAACATAACAGGGATTTTTTCTTTACCTGATAGTGCCACATCATCTACTATCACATTTTATTGAGCCCCAACCTCAACATGTCAACACTAGCATTATGCTTGATGCCATCACCATAATGTTCTGCATACTCAAAAAATTCACATAAAGGTTACACCAATTGTAATTAAAGATGTTAATTTTTATTAATAATTATATAATTAATTTTCAATAGAAATTAAATATATATCTCTATCATTGTGATGCACATCAAGGTCATCATCATGTGTAGGATCTCTGCTAGGAGTAGAAAGCTACAATGAAATGTCATGCACATTGTTATCATTATTCAAAATTAACATCAAATATATTATTTCTCATGAAGTTCTTAATTTGAGTTATTATTCATTAAGCCTATTTATTTGTGTTTGAACTGATGCATGAAAGTCTCGCATAATTATTGTCACACCATAAAACCATTGGTTCCATTACTATTCATGAACATAAATTCATAAAAAATAACGCACTCTAGCTAGATTTACTACACTTAGAATGAGAGCACAAATAGAAATTTATTATTGAATCAAAAAATTTCCTAGAGTACATATTACATCCATGTATTTATTAGAAACCCTTTGCTTGATTTTTTTTAGGAGCGATATCTCTTCTAATGCAAATAGTATGCTAAAACTAATAATATACAAACTAACTCTCTAAATGGTGCGAAGTAAGTCTCCACACTTGTTTCTATCAATTAATAAGTGCATGAGCCTTTACATGACTTAAAACAATAAAAGAATAAGAAGAGAAGAAGAGAAAAGCCATGAGATAATGTAGGAGTCACTGAGACTTCTAAAAATGTAAGTTTGAACTTATCTAGGA
This sequence comes from Cupressus sempervirens, assembly GCA_028749045.1. Classification (NCBI taxonomy): domain Eukaryota; kingdom Viridiplantae; phylum Streptophyta; class Pinopsida; order Cupressales; family Cupressaceae; genus Cupressus; species Cupressus sempervirens. Next base: position 298,995,132 of record CM053785.1, on the reverse strand, counting down.
ATTTTTGGGAGTTGAACTACTGTCAAAATACATTTGTGGTGCATGGAATGCTAAAAAGTAGCAACTGACAGTTAATTGTCAGTGTCACTATTACTGATCAAAACTATTGGCACACCTTGATAAAAAAGTTCGCCTATTTATTTTTTGCACCTTATGACAAGCGCAGCTTAGTGTTTTCACACCTTATCATTAGTGCAACTTTGGATGACAATAGCAAAATTGGCAAAATTCTCTTAGTGTCAAAATATTAATTTCTAGCATCTAGGTTTTGTGATCCTTGTACCAAAATGATGTTTGGATCTAATTCTTTGAACTATTGGATGATGGTCATGATATATTTAGTTCTTGGAAAGTCTAAGGACTTGTACTTAGCACACACCACTTATCAATTGTTGTTGATCTCTATTCTAGTCTCCACAAAATCTTTCAGCTTGCAATCCAACTCGGTTAGTGCCTCTTCCATTTTGAATATTCTTCTAACATCATCTTTAGGGGACATTGTTTTGAACAATGCTCTAAATTTTTCTACCACATTTTCAAGTAAACATAGTTGTGTTCTTGAGTTGTCTTCAAAAATCTCCAAGCTAGCGACACTATAGTACATATCTACCTCCTACAACTATTCTTGAACATTATTCTTCATATCTTATATCTCTTCATGCAATCCCATCATAACTTCATTTCCTTTCAACTCCTCAATCCATTCATAAATTTTATCTAGCTCATCTACCATATATACACCTACAAGGATCTAATACCTTTGACCCTTGATGATTTTTGGTGCTTCTAGGTCATGGGTCCAAGTACTCACTTCATCCATTAGCCCAAATTCTTGGTCTACCACTATGACCAACCTATTAGTGTTCTTCTAGATGTTATGTAGAAGGTTCAAATTACCTTCAATTATAATGACCCCTCTATCCTCAAAATAATAATGCCACCTTTGGCATACATCCAAAAAATGAACTTGTGGGTGTTGAGGGTGGAGCTTATTTGTCAAGGGAAGTTGTTACGATAACCTTAGGATGGTTAGGATCCAATGGACCAAGTACCTTCTTCACATATTCCCACATAAAATCATTCTCCTTTCTCAACTTCAATCTTAACCTCATCTTCATCTAGGTGTTGAAACACTTGTTTAAGGCCCATAATTGTCAAAACTTTGTTCATGTCATAGGTGACCTTCTCGAGTACTATATCCTATGTTTGGTATTCCTTAGGAAAGATGTCTTCAATATGTGCATGGAAAGGAGGAATATATATATATATGTGTGTGTGTGTGTGTGTGTGCACGTGCGCACACTATTAAATCATTTCTTTGATTCCTTGTGACAAAGGACAAATGCTTTGGCTCATCTAGAATAGGTATTGGTGTTTTTACTTCCTTTTTCAATACCTCTAACCCCTCAGCCTTTGTGTTTCTACATATCTTCTATGGTGAATTAACACTTCTCACATCAGTCATGCCAGAGTAGCACCCATAGGAAATATACTAGCCTGAAGATGAGGTCATCTCATAAATTTGCCTCTTACCCCAGTTGCTCCTTTCTAGAGCCTTTTTTGTCCTAGATGGCTCAACTGATGGGGTAGCCATTATAGTCCATGGAAGAAAGGTTTCAGATCCTTCCACTTGTGGTGTCTTCTATCCAACAATCTGTCCTTCCTCTGGAACCTCATTAGTATGCAACTATTGGAAGTCATCCATGCTAGTTGTTTTACTATTTGATTGAGTGAATGATAGGGTAATAGGGATAACTAATTTCTCTAGTGGAGGAGGAGGATGTAAAGGTGGCTTCCTTGGTGGTGGATGTGGTAATCCCACCAATCCATGCAGTAGTGGAGGCATCTAGTCTACACCTAGGGATTCTCTCTGAGGTGTGTACCTTATTACTCTTCCTTTTAGATGCATCCCAATGGGCATAAAGTCAAACTCTGAGAGATCAAAGACATTAGAGCTATCCCCTTCCATATATTTTGTCCACCTTTCCTGATCTGTGGACTCCTCAAGTTAGATTGGCTATTCTGAGATGGAAGGAGGGGTATGAATTTCACTCCTTCATCTTTCCTCTTTTTCCACCCTAGTCAATTGGGTCTTCTTATTGAGCCTAAGGTATTTAATTTCCCCCCCTTTCTCTTCCTCTTCCTCTTCTGATATTGTTTCCTTAATTTGAGGGGATGAGGCACTACTCTTCTTCTTTAATTTTCTACTTTTCTCCTATACGACCATCATCTTAGTCCTATCCCTCTTCGGAACTAATAGAGGATTTTTTTTGGGCCAAAGTTTCCATTAGTGGATCTCCCCCTTGAGGCAGTGCTTCTCACTAGGAGCCTCCTCTGGGTGGGCTTCTTCCAACATTGCCTTCCTTCTTTTCTTCACTTTATGCTTATCACTGCAGAAGTAGACCACTTCCAAATCATGTTTATATACCATCTTTAATCATACAAGGGACTTCACCTACTATGTCAAGATGGTGACCTTGGTCCCTTTAACTTTCTTGGGCCTAGCCTCTTCTTAGTAGTGGTTGCACATTTGGAACTGGCTCCAAGTGAAAGGGCTTCCTAACTTAATCTCAAGTTAAATGAATGGCATGCATGGTCCTATGTTTTATATCATGATTCTCCTCTCAGCCAATCTCAACATTCATTATTTTCCTCTCAAATATTTTATCTCTATTATATAGTGGATCCAACACATCTTCACATTACCACATTTGGGGTTAAATTGCAATGGCAATTTGTGATGGTGGTGTGATTTGTTTATGAGTTTTTTATTTTTTTTGCAAGTATCCTTAATGCCATCATTATATTGATGTTGGCATCGTAATTGCAATGTCTACATGATTATAAACAAAAAAAGGAAAACACGACATTAATCATTCCTCATTTGATTGATTGTGAAGAGCTATGTGTGAAAGAGTGTGGAGAGCTCCAAAAAAGGGTGGAGAGCTCTAAACATTGGTGGAGATTAGTTGTGAAAAAGTGTGGATCTAGGATTTTATTGTTGTTCCCTTGTGATCTCTTTGCCCTTTCTCTACCATTTCATTTTCATGTCATGCCCTTGTGATCTGCATGCCGTTTCTTTGCATTGCCTTGGAGTGGAAGAGGAGTAAGTGTTATATATACCTTAATGAAACAAGTAAGAAAGTATATATCTACAATAACATAGTATTCATGTTTACATCATCTCTAACAACTGTAATAGAAAAAAGGTGTGACCAACTGCATTTTCTTGTATATCAATTTACTAAGCTTCATCAAACACTACCTCTTTGAATCATATAAAATTAAGGTCTTACAAGAAATTTAAGGTTTTACTAAGCTTGATGCAATCTCTATTAAATATCTTAACCAACTAGATAATCACTACAATAAGAGGCAAGGGAATTTTTTATTCTCTAGAAATAACTAGGATGAAATTTGGTTTTGTATTATTGGAAATACTAGTACAAGAATATCCAAGAAGGGAATTTGTTCTAGTAAAAGCACTTTTGCTTTGGTTATTTCTATAATTAATGAAAAATTCTATGAACATAATTATCTCTTCCTCCATTTCATGCATCCAAAGTACTGGTGCTCTTCCAAAGTCATTTGGCATAAGACCCTTCTCTTTAACAGATTTACAATACATTGGCAATCAGCGTAATTTCATAAAGATCTTGACATAACAAGAATAGTAACATTTTACCTTCCATACTTAAGATTATACATTGCTAAAAGTTGTAAAAAAATCACCCAACTAACAATTTTTATCCAAAGAGAATACCCATTTTAATACCGAAAGATGGGGTCAAAATGTAGGTGGGTTGTTCTTGCTACTAGAATTTAGTCATTTTCCCCAAATCTATACTTCATGTTAAATAATTTCAAATTTATTGTAAATATAACCTCCAAAATATTTATTCATTTGTTTAATTAGATCCAACCCTCTAGAAAAAAAATACTTAACAACATATTTGAAACACAAGTGCACTTATATTTGTTACTTATACTAACACATCTTATGGTGGATTCTAAATCATTTTATGAATAAAAATAGCTTCATTAATCCATGAACAATAGCATCTCAATATCATCACAATAAAGGTGCAACCACATGATTAAAAAACTTGTAACTAAACCCAAATATCTCATCTTTAATAGTCTAGTGACTTATATTTACTGTCATCAAAATATCAATTCTTTGAATATTCTACATCTGCATTGGCACACCTAAAAGAATATATCTCCACATAAAACTCACTCAAATACTTTATGAGTTATGTAGTTAATTTTATATTGGCATATTATTCCTTCAAATATTTTCATCTGTGATTCATCTTAAAGCATATTCATAACAATAATTTGGAGCTCTTAAAACATAGAATATGATTTCTAGCTACAATTCAACTATTTTCCTTAGCACATGGTGATGCTAATTCAGCTTCATTATCTCTTACCATACTAATTTATCTCTTCAAAGAAAAAAACTCTAGACTTTCAATTGATCTTCAAGTTCAACATTGTTCTAGATTTGAAATGCATTCATCCAATGTTGCAATGTACTTAGCCAATACTTATAACTAATAATTTAAATTGGTACTAGTTATAATGAATCCAATATGGATATATCATCAAACCATTAATATACATTTGAAATTATCAAATTCTGAATGATCGCATACTAGTAATCTCCTATGCATTCAATACCAAAAACATCATACAAGTTGATCCCATAGGTGATTTCCTTGGCAATTTACCTCCACATCAACCAACAATAATACCACTCATCTCATGCATTTAATAAATGTCTTTCACCTCTTCTCTAATGTTAAGATTAACCACAAATAGAAATAAAAGTTACATGTAAATATAATCAATATCAAAAAATAATAAAGTGCACAAATGAGAACACAAGATATAAGGATTTAATGTGGTTCATCCAATCCCTAAGCTATAGCCACCAACAACAAGTCCAATATTATTATTATCCAGTGATTATAATCTGCAATCCCTTATAGCTCAATACCACCACAAGAAGCTACAATATCATCATAGATAATGAAATCCCTAACCCTAAGCCATTTTATACAACCTTTTTACACTTACAAAATTAGGGCTAGAATAAGTTTTCCAATAGAATAAATAGCAGTCAATGCCACCCTATACTGCGATAGGGAGCACACCTAGGGCATTTCCCCTTGACCCCATCTTGGGGGCACTAAACCCAAACCCTTGTGGAAATATTCTGGGGGGAAACCACACCAAATAAACCTCCAAGTTTGACTAGGCTCCACATCACAACATCTAACAATATGAAACTTTTGCTCTAATATCAAATCATGGGGAGATAGAGCATGCAGAATAGATTAAGTAGATAAATAATAAAGGTTGTTTCCTTCAAAAATATTTTCATCACACTTACTTCTTTTTCATTGATAATATTTGGTTTGATACATAATATTTTGTCTTGGCCACTCGCATGCTATGACAAAGGGTAACACCACATTTACCAACTCATAACAAAAAAAATAACAATGTAGAGATGAAAAGAAGAGAAAATATTTCGCAAAGCATACATTAATACTTGAAAATCCTTATAAATTCTCCAAGCTGAGAGAACTCTAACTTCTTACAATATGAGAAAGCTTCCAATATAAGATCTTAGTAGATGAAATGGCCCTTTTCTCTTTTTTTCCCTTCCATTTTTTGTCACTTTCTCTACATCATATTGTTACTTGGCTTCTCTATGCCTCTCCTACTTAGGCTTACAATACTAAATATACCTAATTTAGAATCAAAACATATTTATTTCAGGTACTAAAATATCTCTAGCTAATCCTATTTAAATCTTACTATGATTTATTCATAGAATCTCACAAGTGTAGAACAAGATAAATTCATTACAACCAACTCTATCCATCTAGACTTGTGACTCATCCTCTCTAGAAATTATTCATCAACATAGAGAATTTAATTATTTACATCAAGAAATTAGAGTTGCTAATAAATTCCAAGACCACATTTTTAGAGTTTTTACCTCCAAAAGATTGACGACTTGGAAGTTGGGATGCTTGTGCATTACATAGACTATCACTCTACCATTTATTTTATTTCTCAAGTTTTTGAAGGTCATTTTTTTAATGTGGAATGGCGTTTGAACATATTAGAACATGAATTAGGGCCTTCTCAAGAATGTCATGATTTCCCTTCTTTCTACTTAAGTTGTGGAAAAAATGGAATGTATAAGCTTATGTAAATTGAAGTCAGATCATTTTTTTTACACATGCATATAAAGATTGAATTTTAGAAGGAAAGTACAATATCATTTTTATTTTATATTTTTAATTAATGTTAGGGGATTTTAGAAATATGATTTAAAACTTAATTTAATAAATTTAATATAAATACATACATGCATGAATACATACATACATATATATATAATATATATACATACACACATGTATACATACACACACACACATATGTGTGTGTCTATATATGTATGTATGTATGTATATATACAGGGAGATCTTTTATAAGGTGCTTATTACATTTTAGCACAACAGAAAAATTGATCTAGTTGCATACATATTCTAGAATCTAAATAATAAAAAAATAACACTCACTCAAACTGCGCTAAGTGACTTACCTCAAGATCTTGCACAAAAATAATGCAAACAAGGAAAAATGGGTAGAGTTTGCAAGAAATTTTACAAAAAGATACCATAGCATATATTTTTAGAAAGAAACAAGCCCAAATCAATCCTTCAATCTATAGACACTAAATGACATTTTAGGGCTCTAAAATCCTATTAGATTGGAAGATCAAATCAAATCTCCAATATTAGAGCATTCAAAATGATTAGACATGAGTAGCTACAAGTATGATGGTTATTAGAATTGATAGAAGGAATTGTTATCAGAATTGATGTAAGGAATGTTTGAGTTGCTTGATAGTTTACCAAGCTTGTATTATGGACAGTGGTTTCTAGGAATTTATTTCAGGGGTGAGACAAGTTTAACACCATGCAATATAACCTATCAACTAACAACAATTCAAAGGCATGTCATTCTCAAGAAATGAAAAATATATATAGATTTTCTAATGAACCTACCAACAAGGCTTTTGAATTCATTTAGAATGTTTTTAAAATGATTTTCCATGTAAAATAGAAAATAAAGAAAGTGCAGATGAAAAAAAATGGTTAGTAATACACTATTTTGATTGGTGAGAATACATGATTTTGGTACAACTTTATATCATTTGGAAGAAGCTCTACAACATACCATTCCTATGACATCCATTTTAAGCTCTATAGAAATGTATGTTATATTTCTTGAGCTTCATTCAAACAATGTACATTTTCTCTTTATTATATGTTTGGTTTATCAATGATTTCCTCCAATTTGGTTATAGTTCATCTCAACTAGCTACTCCAATGATGCAATCACCCATCTATCTCTAGATTGTGCAAGCACTTATTGCTTTACAAAATCTAGATAGATACTGATAGTTCCAAAGCCATAAACCTGAAGACCATCATGTGTGTATCCCACTTTAGGGAAAAATTAGATGTCATGTTCTTGTGCATATGATTCAATCACTGTCTTCAAATGCAAGTGAGGTGCACCCATGGAATTATTCAGGTGAATCCCACTACCCATCAAAGTTGAGGCTTGTTGTTGAGAATATGTTTTTTCTTCTTGTTGCTTCTAAAGTGCCTCAAATTGGAGTTTCTCTATCACCATAAGATAGTTTACATTCTCTCTAGCTCTAGGTTGTTCCACGATCATAACTTCTACAACTTGGTTCATCATTTCAAGGGCTACATTTAGTTGACTTCTTATCCTCTCATTAGCAAGAAGCTTAGGGTGAAATATTCCTTTCCACCATAAAAACCACTGTGTTACTTCATTAAAATTGGGATTTGAAAAAATCCAATGATATAAAAGTTGCTGCCAATTTGGAAAACATGTTGCCTCCAACATTGCAACTATGTGATAAATGGGAATAGAAGATGCCCAAGCTATAACCCAGTTAATTTGTTCTAGTTTCTAACTAGTTGGGTTGATTAAAAATTCATATAGAACTATCATCAAATTAGGTACGATAAAATAAACAATCAGTTGTTCCCAACTAGCAGGATCAAATACAGTTTTCCAAGGTGATAAAATTGCATGTCTAGATGCATCACTTGCATGCTAAGTATGAAACACATTCCCTAGCTAATAATTAATGGTTGGATATAAAGGCTCCATACATAGGCCCAAAAATGGAAGCCAAGGATCTAACCATGTATGTATTGACACAGTCTCCCTATGAGGATCCCAAGTATCTACTGATGTTGTTAATTTGGGTATCACTATATGATCCATAATGTTATGAAGTATTGAAACCAGTAGTAACTTCTCCCATGTTTTTAGAAAATGTAGCATAGGTTCAAGGTCCCTTGGCTCCAAGGAATTTGTAGCAGCTATTCTCATAGCTAGAATAATAACTTCAATGAAGAGTTGAGTGTAAGGAGTTGAAGAAGCAAGTTCTACTTATGTGTAAATGACATCTTGTAGAATCCTCTACCACAATGACATTACCTCTAAACCATGAAAAGGATGTTGAATTGGTTCCCAACCTTGAAACACTCTTATAAGCAATGGCAAAGAAAATGCAGATGCAATACATGAAAAATTGCACAATATGTTGTCCTCCTGATATTTGGACTATAAATTCTTAAAGTCAGTTGCAAGTAGTTCCAATATCATAGTACCTAACACAAAAATTTCTTGGATTTTATCCAATGCTCCCATAATATCCTCTATTTTGTCTAGTTTTTGTTTCTGCTATGTAGTCTCTTTCTAAAGCCACTCCTTCTCCTTTTGGTATATTGCCATAGACTCTCTCTCATACCTTAAATTCTAATCAAACTTCTAAACATTTTCCTCTATCATATCTAAAATCAAATTCACATTGTGTTTTAACTCATGCATAGGTGTTTGATCCTTGATATCTAATAGTTCTTTAGGTGCATTTTCTTGTAAAATATTAATTTTGTTGAACAATTGTAAACTTTTAGAAAGTGTATTGTTGTTTTCTATTAGCATTGACAAGCTTCCCTTTGACAAAATCAAAATGAAGAGGCATAAATGAAACACAAATTACGACATTTCCTTCTTTTCACCCATATCTTCTCTTTATGTCCCTAAGCTAGACAATAATGTCTATTGGTTCTCATCAACAACTAAGATAATTCATTCTTTGTCACTATAAAAAGTTATCAATGGGAGAAAGATAGTCCAAACAAGTAATCAATATGAAATGGGAGTTGTGTTGATGCAGTAGATGGAGATATAAATGGAGCATATTTATAGGGGTGAGATGGTTCGATCATTGGGTAAGAAATGTGATGAATAGGGATGAAATGCATAGGTGGGATGTTCAAAAGGAATAATGGTGAATTTGAGCGAGGTGAGGTGAACTGCATTTTCAAATTATTTTTTGAGTTTTCCAACCACTTATGAGTTTAATTGAATGCCATATTTAAGTCTACCACTTATAGGTTTTGAGTAGGTTCCAAAAGACTAACTTGTTCAATAATTCTACCATCTTCAAAACCATATGTGCAAATATAAACATTAAGTACAACATGTCCAATTTTTTTGTAGATATACACATTAATTACATCAAATTTTTCTTTCAAATCCATATGTGTAGATATAAACATTAAGTACAACATGTCCAATATTTTTGCAGATAAACACATTAATTACACCAAATTTTTCTTTCAAAACCATATGTGCAGATATAATCATTAAGTACAATATGTCCAATTTTTTGGCAGATATACACATTAAGTACACCAAATTTTTATCTTTCAAAACAATATGTGCAGATATAAACATTAAGAACAACATGTCCAATTGTTTTCAAGGTTCTCTCTCTAATGCCAATGTGTATGTTGAAATGGTTGTCAATGATACATCTAGCAAGTACAACCTTCAATAAGGGTACAAGAATAAGTTATTTCTGTGAAGAAGGATCATGTCTGATAATACAAGGGAATTTGATCAAAATAGGGAGACAATCGCTAGATTGTTGTCTAATTTTCAAAGAGAATGAGATGAAAAGTGTTATTGTCCTTGCAAGAGTTGTAATGACTTAAAGACAAGAAGAACCAAAATCAAAACAACTATGAGACATTGTAGGGAGAATGGTCACATTGAAGAGGAGTTTATTATCATCCTTTGGTAAGTTGCTTGTTATATTTTTTTCATAGTTAATATACATATGAACCACAAAATGGGGGTTTGATTGTCAAATTGAAGGGGGGTTTGATTATCATCAATTTTATATAGGTCAAGCTCCCTATAGTAGTACGTGATATAGACCACAACATCTCAGAGGAGCATGGAGGTGTGAATATGGAGGAGCATGGAGATGTGAGTATTGAAGGAGAAGATCATGATCCCATGGAGGATGACAGAAGAAAACACATTTGAAGATGATTGTACAAATGCATTGATCCATGACACATTTGGTACTAGTGTTGTTGTTGTTGATGATGATGATGATGATTATGGTTAGGATGACATTAAGGTTGTCCATGATATACCTCTTCTTAAGAAGGAAAACATGGCCCTTTACAAAGGATCCCAATCAACTCTTCTCTTTGTTGTATTGTTGTTGGTGAATTTGAAGGTTATGAATGATTTATCCAACATAACAACTCATGTATGCTAAGGTTTGTCATATATGTCATTATATTTTATAAAAGGAAAAACACGTACCATTAAGATTGTTTATACTAATGACTTGCATTTTTTTTCTGTAGATTGATAGGTGACTTTTTTTTACCACCATCAAATATTCTCCCTCACTCATATCGAGAATTATGTGCCACTATGAAACATATTGGAATGGAGTATCAAGCAATAGATACTTGTCCTAAAGATCATGTTATTTATCATAAATAATACAAAAAATGCAATGGAATTCCCTGAATGCCATACGAGAAAATATCAAGATGATCAAGTGACAAAAAAGGTGTCTTGCAAGGTTCTTCATTACATCCCTATTATTCCATGTCTTAATCAATTATTCAGGTGTAGTAGCTTGGCACAATTTATGGATTACCATGCACGCAATAGAAGTTGAGATGACATTGTTAGAATGCCTATGGATGGTTCATAATTTATGGAGATAGAGGAAAAGTGGCCACACTTTAAAGAAGAACCTCAAAATTTCAAGCTTTCTCTAGCAACTAACGGTGTCAATCCATTTGGAGAGATGAGATCTGTTTAATCGGCATGGCTTGCATTTATTATCAATAATAACCTTCCTCCATGGATGTCAATATAGGGAGAGGACATTATGTTGGAAATGATTTTTTCAAGTATTTTATTATTTTATTGTTATCTACATGTAATTATAAGTCTTTTAGTGAAATGACCACAATAGTTATCTAATGTTGTTCATTCAACTAGGTAAGTTCCAAGTGAAAGATATGAATGTATATATTGTGCCTCTTATCAACGAGTTATTGGTTTTATGGAATGGTTTCACTATGTATGATATCTCTAGACTAGTTGGACAAAAATAATTTCAATTCCATGCAATGCTTGTGAGGATAACTCATGATGCCCCAGGGTTGACACATTTTTGTGGTATGTTATGCTGAAATCTAGTTGTACACGATAAAACTAATCCTAAAAATTAACATATTTAATCCAATTGTATTGTTATCTTGTAGGTATTCAAATAGAGGGGAAATTTTCATGTCCAACGTGTGGTCCAAAGATGAAATCTCATCATTCCAAAAGTTTAAGAAAGCAGGTGCTTGATGAGTATAGGCACTTCCTTCATAGAAATCATAAGTATCAAAGTGCCAAAAAATAATTTTTTCAATGGGAAAGAAGAGACTACATCAAAGCCACAAAGAATGACACCTCACCTATGGCAGTTAAAATATCATAAAATTTGAGGTAGTATTGCTCCACCTAATGGTTCATGTTTAGAAATTATATATTTTGATTGTGTTTTGTTGGCTAATTTAGTAATTGATTATCATAAAGTTTGTCAAGGAATAACTGACCACCTTCTAAAGGGACTAAAATGTTATCCCAAAGAATTTAGTAGGCTTACCTACTACAAGAAGCTACAAATTGTGCATTTTTTTGATACTATGCATATTGGAATGTAACAAAGACACTATGGAAAATATTGGATGGAAGGCATGACAAAGAAAAACTTGCCAAAATTTATTGCGGCATTCATTATTCCAATCATGCAATTAAAAATATCATTAAATCAAATAACAAAGGAGACCAGATTAATGCAAGTGCCCTTGGTTATTAACAGAGCAGCAAAGTAATGCCATAAAAGAAGTCATACAAAAAATTCAATTTCCTATAGGATTTTCTACAAATATAAGCAATCTCATATCAAAGAAAAGTGAATTTAGGCCAAGGTTGAAAATGCATGATTGGCATACCTTCATCAAGGTAAGTCATGGTCTTTTGTATTTACAATATATTTGTGAAACTGCATTCAATTTTCATTGTATTATATTAGAAAAGAATGATTGATCAGTTCACAATTGTTGCAGTATGTGCTACCCCTATCACTCCTAGAAAACTTTGATAATAATATCAAACAAGTGATATATGATCTTGGAAAATACATGAGATAAGCAATGATATTTTTTTAATATATCAAATAAGTAATATATTGTAAAGTCTTGTATTATATATTTTTGTTTCTTGAATCCCTTGTAGGTGGTTCTCATCTAAAGAAATTCATAAAGAAGATATTAAATTTTGGAAGAAAATAATTTATCGACTAATGTGTAAAATACAAATGTGTTTACCTTTAACTTTTTTCAATGTGCACAAACACTACCTCACACACCAAGTTGAGGAGATTGAATTGTGTGGACCTGTACAACCTAGGTCAATGCGGATGATAATTGAGAGACACTTGAAATTTTTGAAGAGTTTGGTTTGACAAAGAACACATCTCGAGGGTTTTATGGTTGAGGGATACATAGTATACCAAATGATGGTGTACGTTACTCAATATCTTCCTAATCTTGTAGTAAAGATCCATATAGATTACATTTGGGATCTCGACTCCATTAAATTTTTTGAAGGAGATTACTTGGTGGGGAATGGTAGATTCAGGATAGTGAAAGGTAACAAATTATGAGACATTATTGTAGTTAATTGATTCTTAATCTTCAAAATAAATCTATTGTAAGTTCATCTATTTAATTTTGTACAATTGCTAAAATGTGGGATGCAATACATTTGTTATTACAAACAATCAAGATTGGAAGACAGTATGGATTGAACAATGTCAACATTTTGGTCATAGATTAAAATGGGAATCAGTGTCTTCATTGATTATACAAGATCATTGTAATGGAGATCCCAATGTTACACAAAAGGAGATAGATTTAGCATATGGTATAAGAGATCTCCTGGTACTTATAAGTTTGTTAATCAATCGTGTGTTTTTGAGCTCATGATGCAATAATTTAAACATGTTTGATATTATTGTAGGTGAAACAACACAAGGCTATGTTATGCAAATGTCATAAATCTTGCATCACAAATTTGATGAATGAAGAGAACTTATAATTCTGGGATAAGTGCAATCTTTTAGGGGACCAATATTTCATCTAAAAATGACTTACATCCTAGAGAATCTCAAAATCGATCCTAATAGAAGTGTTATTAAGCATGAGAATGGATTTTCAATGATTAATACAAGGTTGTTTGAGTTAGTTGGGGATGAGCCTTATGTTCATCCAAGCTAATGTGAGTTGGTGTTTTACTTAGAGGCTCCACATAAACCAGGTTGGTCATTTATTGTTAGACATGATCCAAGAGAAAGGTTGATAAAGTATAATGTGATAGAAGAAGAAGATACCAACACTACTACATTTGGGCCCAAATTGCAATGGTAGGCTGTCATAATTGTGACAGCCACCCATCGCCCAAGCAATAGTACCATGAATTGGCTCCCATTAGATGAGCATTAGACTTTTGCAGTCGTAAATTGTGATGGCAAGGGTATCTATCATAATGAACATGGATAAAGCTATCATAACTTGGAAGAAGGCAAGGGAAAGAGTTCATCTTCACATCATCCAAATTGTGATAGTAGACCATCACAAATATAATGGCTTAAGCTTTCATTCTTCTATCATAATTGCAACAGTTGTGTTTTAGGATTGACAACTATTTGTTGGAGCAGGCCATCGCAAGTGCGACAAATATAAAATAGTGGTGATGTGGGAGTGACAACTATCCTTCAGAATAATCTATCACAATTGTGATGGGTATATGACAACAATGTTGTGGGAGCGATGATTATCTGTCAGAACAAGTTGTCACAATTATGAAAGGTAGCCAAATTATTTTTATAAAAAATTGGTGGAAAACATTGGATAAGTATTCCTAGATTCCCCATGAGGACATCACAAAGACACTCAAAGTCAACTATGATTCTTTAGGGAAGCAAGCGATGGAGATGTTCTTGGATGCAACATGTTTCTTCATTGGAGAAAGAAGAAGTGTGACCATTGCAACATGGGATGTTGATTTTTATGGAACACTTGGTTGGGGAACTCTTTTCAACAAATGTCTTGTTGAGGAGGACAAAGATGGTTGGATAAGAATGCATGATCAATTGAGGGACATGGGGAGGGACGTTGCAAATGGACAACCACCATACCGCCTTTTGGTATCCCAAGAAGGTTATTGAGGTGAAGCCAATGCTTTCTTGTATGGATTTATTAGTCATGGCATGGTTCCACCTTTGGTCTCAACATATTCCTCCTCAATAGGTGAAGTGAATGCCTTCTTTTTATGGCTTTAATAATCATGGATAGGGCACCCAGCTTCTCCAGTTATAATGAGCTTTAAAATATTTCTTATGTTTACTTAGGAAGCAATATGAGTGTGAGGAATAACAGCTACAGTAAGTGATAATTGTTACCAATGGAATGGGGAGCTCATAATAAACATCACAAGCCAAGGAGAGTGAATCCTCGTACCCTCCCTACTTGGATTGAAGATTTTTGTTGGCAATGGATAAATTTTAAGTGGGGAATTTAGTGAGATATCCAAAGAGCTCATCTGGCTTCAATGTACTAACATTGAGCATAAAAATCTTCCACCATGACTTGGATTGGAAAACTTAAGAATTTTATCTCTTTACAAATCTAGGATCTTGGGACTTTTGTGGCAGCGGATGCAGATGTAAGTATCTTTCTTTTATGGTTTGGTTTTAAAAATGGATCTTTTGTAATATATTTATATTTATATTATTCTATGTTAACTATATCAAAAATGGGTTACAAGCTCTTTTGTAATTAAGAGAGTTGGTTATCTGGAGATGCAAATGTGTTGCAGGATTTCCACGCTCAATTGGGTGCCTCAAGAATTTGCAAAAGATAGTAATAAATGATGACAATTATACCAATTTTGATGCATTGAAGGACCTCCCTCGGGAATTTTATAATCTCCAATCTTTGGAACACTTGGAGTTGAGATACTGTCAAAATTTGTCATTGTTACCTAGTAATTTTGGCAAGTTGACAAAATTGTGACACCTAAGTTTGAGAAGCTACACCAAGTTGGATGACTTGCCATATTATTTTAAGAAGCTAGCACTCCTGGAGTATCTCAGTTTAGAAGGGTTTTATAATTGTTAAAAACTAATCTATTACATGTACTATTTCTTGAAGTCTCTTCTTATATAAATGTTGGGTATGATTGGATAAAAAAATGGTGAGAAATTGTGGAGACGCACAATCATATCATTGTGCACTAGAAGAATACTTGACAATATTGAAAGAAAATATTATGAATTGGTTACATGTATAGGTGTATTTAAATTTAAACCATGTAGTTCTATATGTGTCCAATTAATGAATAAGCTTTGAAAAGGAGATCAGAAAAAGGGCCATTGCCCTAGCAGTTGTAGATGTTGTTGTAATCGAATTTTGTTACTTAATAAAGATGGCAAGTTCAAATGGAGTTTTTTTTCTCCTTATGAAAAAATCAAAAGACTTTTTAAAATGTTCTAGTAAATGTTATGTATTAATCCGATTAAGTTAATAAACACCCCCTTTCAAAATATGACTACTTCCAACAAAGTTAACTCCTATAATGTGCCAAAAATGTGTCACTAGTTTGACTAAAATCACCTATCACTATCACTATTTTGATAAGATTAAATCACAATATTCAAGAAGATATGTATATCGCAAGTGAAGGCCCTGAATTGTTCTGAAAAAAGATGAACTCCACAGGCCACCATGATTGTAGGAAACATCTAGAATGAAAAGGGAGTCATCTTGGTTTGTTGAGCTAGGTTATATGATAGGAATCAAAGGTAAACATCCTTGGGGTAGCCGCAGGTCAAGAAAATCTTGACTTGGAATATTTAGTGTAGAAGGTTATTGTTTCATTAAGATAAACACTTTGTGGGGGCTAATAGCTTGCATGCTCATAGTGAACATTGAAATACATGATCTCCCCATATTTAATTACATGTGAGGAACCCAAGCACAAGTGATTAGAGTAAATAGAGGAGCCTTATAAAATAAAGGTTAAAGAATGCATAGTTCAAGAGTAAAGATCCTCAACGCAGCATAGAGATGGTCCTTAGACCAATAATGAGAGCAATGACCACCCCCAGGTTGTACAATTACATAGTTCCTAAATCTGATGCATAGAAAAACATAAGATAAGTGTGATTCATTTGAGTAAATGTCCATGCGTTTGTAATATTAGACAGGGCGCAACACCTAGCTATTAACTTGAAAAGACATCATGAAACTTCTCCATGTGTCAAGAAACACAGTGAGGCAATGAATTTGACCCGATGCTCTATTTGATAGTTCCCAACTTGGCATGGAGGTGTTTTCTCTATAAGATTCCAAATTGATGGTATTTATAAGAAAATCAAATTTTCATTGCAGAATTCAATGATGTATAAATGTAACAAAGAATGAAAAGAAAGTGAGTCATTATCAGTTCCCCATGGAGTCAGCTAAGTGTCCTTTACGCATGAAAGATCGATTATGGAAGGTTGCCTAAGTATTCAAGTCATATCAGCAAATGCTCACCAACATCTTGAGTCATCGGGTTCAACAAGGAATTTTGAATGCCTCCAAATATATTACAAGGTATCTAAACTTTAATAACTTAGTGATCCTCATTCTGAAATGTGCTCGGCTTGTAAAGGTCAAAGACTTCAAGGTGATGAATGCAACAAGAAATTATGTACATGCACAATTGATAATACAAAGGGCATTGATGGATGGCGATGCCTGATTTATCTAAAGATGACAAATTAAATGGCTTTAGAAGAATCCACTCACTGAAAATGAGTGTCTGCTTAAAGAAAAACATGATCACTAGAGTGTCCATTATCCTATTTATTATGAGAACTCGCTTAAGAGTATCGTTCTACACAGTACAAAAGTGTCCAATATTTCAATTGGTGGAGATAGTTGTCCCACTCTTGAGACCCTTGCCCTCTCTTTTGACTTTGCCAGAAAAATTGAAGACCTTAGATGTTAGATATTGTGAGGTTTTGAAGGACATCAGAGGTGTCTGTGGCTTGAAATGAGTTAAGATTCTGCAGATAGAAAATTGTAAGAAGTTGGACGAGCTTCCATTTTTTGTAGAATTCGTGTCTTTAGAAAATCTCACAGTCAATGATAGTAGCAAGGTGAAGAAAATAACATGTCTAGAAAAGCTGAGATTATTGCGAGAGTTGAGCATAGGGATAGACAAGCTTCCAAGTTTTGGATAGTATACTTCTCCCAAAAAACTTGTATTGCAAAACTGCAACAAATTGAAAAAGATTGAATATTTAGAATATTTAAAATCATTGGAGGATCTCAAGGTACGTTTCTGTCCAAAGTTTAAGGCACTCACAAGACTCCAAGCGATTGCTTCTTTAAAAATAATTGAATTTTGGTTTTGCAAAAAGTTGGAAAAGGTAGAAGTTTCAACTTTTCTTAAACAAATTTATTTGTACTTTCTTAACAAATTAGAGAACATAGATGGTCTAGAAAACATAGGATCACTGGAGAAGCTCATAATACATTCATGTCCAAAATTAGTTGGGCTTCCATGGATTGCAAAATTAACTTCTCTTAAAGAATTTGAATTGAAGAAGTTCAAGATATGTAACCGTCTATAATTAAATGGTGATCTCAAATTTGAAGAATTTTCTTCTCTTGAAGAGTTTGAGTTGCAAAGGTGCCCCAAATTAAAGGGGCTCAACATATATGGTTGTCCACAATTAGGTGGTTTTCTCAGTCTTGCGGAATTACCTTCTCTAAAACAAATTTGTTTGAAAAAGTGCCCCAAATTAAAATGATAGAAGGTTTAGAAAACAAAATTTCATTAAAGGCACTTAGGATAACTTATAGTCAAGAGTTGGAAAAAATAAAAATCACTTCTCTAAAATCTTTTGAATTGGGAAATTGCTGCAAATTGGAGGAGGTAGAAATTTGGAAACATTTGAAATCATTGAAGTACCTAACATTAAGTGATTGCTCAAAATTGGATGTGATTTCAAGTCTTTTTTGAAATGACATCTCTAAAATATTTTCAATTGGAAAAATGCTACAAATTGAAGAAGATGGAAGGTTTAGAAAACATAAAATCATTAGAAATGCTCAAAATAAGTACATACCCACTGGAATGCACTGTGTATAGTCAGCTTAGAGAAAAATCATAGATTATGGTTGTTGGATGTTGTAGCGAATGCCATATCTGTCGTGGAGCCATTTGTCAGTACAATATAGGTATTTCAAAGTAGTTGAATTAGAATTGTTTATATTTTTATATTCTCATGAATCATTTTAATTAAAAATACCTAATTAAAGACCTCTAACAAAAATGCAAACCTGTTGGATTTTTTCAGCTCCACCTAATAGCATATGCATATGAATTGAGATTGCATATTGAACTATGGCATCCTTCTGCATTACCTGGAACCAAAAGATTCACACAATCAGTTGTCATGCAATTATAAGTTAATGTTGTGCTTCACTTGGTTTCAAAAATAGTTTAATATTCTCTACTAATTAGGGCCAACCATGTGAAGGTGGAAGCTCATTTGAGCTTACCTTGTTCAACCACATCATCTTGCCTGCCAACTTGGACCTCAACATACTCATCAATAACAACCTTTGCATCCCCTACAACTGCAATACAAGATGTTTTCTTTATCTGACACATTGTTGACCTGATGGTCAAATAATTTTTCAGTTAGTGACTAAACACTTAATCATTTTGATTGGTTATACTTTATACAGAGCTTTACAGTTGTTATTGAGCCTCACATTCAGATAGCCTCACATTCAGATAGTAGAGTCTGCTGAGCTTTGTAGAGTCTATCGAGCTCATCAGTACAAACCATGCAGGAAGTAGTGTTAACTGAGCTTATCAGTGTCTACCAAATTGGTAGCGTTAACAAAGAAGAATGCAGGTAGTGTTGACAGATCTTCAGTGTTAATCGAGCCCTTTAGTGTCTACCAAGTTCTCTAGTGTTTGTCAAGTCACCCAATACTAACCTAGTTTATGCTACTCCTGAGTGATCAATCTAGACTGAGCACCAGTGTCAAATGAATGCTAGAGCTTTCTAAGTTGATAGTGTTGCCAAGTGTTAGAATATCACCCGAGTGGTCTTCAGAAATTGAGTTATAGCAGTTCATCAATTTAGTGAAGGTTGTTTGAATTTGATGTTGTAGCTAAATCCAGAATATAATTAATTGGATTGGTATATATGTAATACATATTATCATATCTGAAGCTGAATGAATGTGAGTTAGAAGACAAAGGCTACAAGCAATATAAGGGAAATAAGAGTCTCATCTACCACAACAAGGTGATCATTTTACAATAAAGGAATCTCATACAACAAACCAAGTTGTATATCAGAGATCAAATACTGGTTCATCCTAATCGGTGCATCAATCAAAACCTCTAACAAGGTGGACTTAATAGTCTTATGCTAAATCTCCTAACTGAGAGCATACTTCATTGTAACCTAATAGTCCTTATTGCTCCTAATAGGGTCGATGACTAGAAGTGATCATTGTAAGCCTCAATAGGCCAACTTTATACTATAATCATAAAGCTTGTGGCTATCATCCCCACCCCAATTTTACTTTCTATTTGGAAGGTTTTTGCATTACCAAATATTGTGTCAAGTGTTATGAATGTTTTATTGCTTTCAATCTTTCATGCATGTAATTATATCAAAATAGCTTATGAAGGATTAATTCATGAATATAAGTTAAAGTTTTATTGGTTCCTAATTCAGTCCCCCCTCTTAGTCACCTGGGCCCACATACATTTCCAACACACATATTATAGTTAAATTTGTTTTACTACACTAAATTCAATTTAAAATGTTTACTTGTATTAATAATTCAAAAATCAAAAATCAAATAGAAAACATATACCTTGAGTACTACAATCCATGTTTAGATCGACTCCTCCACGGTGCTTGGCTAATGTATCAAGATTGGCAGGCTCTAATCCAATGTAAAATAATCAGCGCATTTATCAACAATATATACATATAAATACATGACAAATACTAAGAAATGTTAATCATTCATTTTAATACATATAAATATATTCACTTTAAAGTTTTAAGCAAAATTATAATCATTGTTTCCCTAAAACAAATATAATGACATATTTTTGGAACTTAATATCAAATACAGTAATTTCTATTGTATTAATTTGATATAAATATCAATTGATTTATTTAACTCATTGATAGATCTAGTAGAAGAACCTTGCGCACTCATTGCTTGAAGTCGTATAGCCATGGTTGTATAGCCTTATCTATAGGCTAATTTCTTGTCCTCTGCAAAAGTTATTTTTTTAAACTCCATGACCTACATTTTTTCTTGGTATCATGAATTATTTTTGTAATCAATTTCATCAAAGACCAAATATTTTACAATTTATAAATATTTACATATAATTTTTCATTTACTTATACTTATAATTTGTGCAACAAATTTTGAATATCCACCCGAGCTGAGCTTGTGTTGCTTGTGCTTCTATTTTCTTTCTTTGGTTTCCTTTGATGTGTTAGGCAACCTATGTGAAGTTTGAATTATGTTAGATCACATAAGTATTAAGAGCAATTATTACACAATTTTTATTTTTATATTATGACATACCTTCTATCCTTGGGTAGTACCATTTCTCCACTATCTCTTGTTTTTTTCTTAGTGGCATCCTTTTTAAGATTCTCCCACTCAATAATAGGAATATAGGGGGTCTTCTCATAACAAAGGCTTTTTTTTCATTTGGGTCCTATAGTTTTACCTAATATATTTCAAATCTTGGCCCACTTTCTCAAGGAGCCCAAGTCTTTGAAAGACATTGGGTCCAAAAAGTGTTTTCATGGCATCAATGAGTTTATCCTTTAACTCTTTCATTTGCAAATTCCACCTTTTAAGAGAAGATAAAAATTGTTAGATTCATAAATGAATTGAAGCATCCTTTTAATTTACTTGAAGAAATCAATCAAAGGAAACTTGATCTAGCAATGAAATCAAAATATGATATCCTATGTATGGTCAACCCAAATATACGCAAACATTTAACATTAAGTTTTTCATAAAATAGATTATTCCATACAAAATAATGATGTGATTAGTAGTTATTGCAAGGGGCTTCATGGGAGGTTGGTTCATGTGATTATGAGTATATTATTTAATAGTAAAAGAAGGGATCAATCTTTAAAGTACCTAGAAGTTAGGCTACTCTCAGGGGAAGACTATCTTCATTGCTAATGAGTAATTGATCACAATTCTTTTATGTTCCTGTACATCTAATAGGGGTACACCCAAGAATGTCCTCATCACCTCTTGCATAAAATGAATCCAACATTATAAAATAGAGGGTCCCTTTCCATAAAATAAAATAGAGGGCCTTCATTTTGAATTCAAAATGGGGTGTATGCTTTGAAACCACAACAAATAGCCTCAACAAATGGAAGAAATGACAAAGGCATTTCTTTATTAGCAAGCACTATTCAGACTTGTGCCATGTTTACAACTTGATTCCAATGTCACAAGTGGATTCTAGGTGCTTGAAACTAGAAACTTTGAGTCTTCAATTTTCACACTTAGTATGTGTTTAGTGTCTTAATTATTTTGACACTCCCAGGTGCCAACCATTGTGAGTGTCCAATGACACAGAAACAATATTTTTCTAACTGGAAGGGGCATCAAAATTTCCCATAAACCTATAGTTAATCAATGTATGATGAGATGTGAGAATTTTTTCAGAAAGCTCTTAATGAGTCATCAATTTCTTGACTTTGGGTACTTTGTAATCCACTATCTTTCTTTGTGGAGCTTGGGTGTTTCCACTTGATTCTTCCCTGAAACCTTTTGTTTGTGTGGAGTGAGCTAGAGATTATTTTGTGCTAGCTCCATTTGATTGCCTTTTTTATTTATGTCAAGCTCTAGAATCTTTTGTGTGACACCATTCTAATTTTCTTTTCTTTTCTCTTTCCCTTGACCATGATTAGACTATGTAGCCAAGGTATTGGTGTTCCCTTTTGGGATCTATTCCAATTTGATAACTCTTGCATTCCTCTTTTGATGAACTTTTAGAAATTCACATGCCAAATAGTAATCTTGATAGGTCTCTAGGGAAATCTTCCATCCAAATTAGTAAGTTCTGAATTATCCTTTTCTACTATCCACTTGAGTTGAAGGAAACTTGGATTGTCAATCCTTTAAATTTGTAAAGAGTTGAGATTGATCAATCCAAAATTTGATTTTGAGGTTAAAATTCCCCTTTTTCTTTTAAATAACACATATTGAGTTATTATAAGAAAAAAATTATCCAAATGCTTTGATGAAGAAATATCTCTTCCATAAAATTGAGGCCAGGTTGGATAATTCACCTACCAAGACCAATCCCTGATTACACACACTTGTCCTTGACTCAAACTAAAGAACCAAAACAAACACACAACTCAAAGAAAATGAAAGAATTTTATTTTTATAAATAATTATTTTTCTCTTTAGGCTTCAAAATAATGTTTCAAAAACTGGCCATTGACTGGTAACAGAACCCATTCTCCTTGTAAAGTACTTAGCCTGAAAGTATTTTCCCTCAAAATCTCTGCAATCTAATAAGGACTAATCCACAAGCGTTGAAACTTGGTATGACTACCTAGTTTTTCTTTTACCTTGTCCTATACAA
This sequence comes from Cupressus sempervirens, assembly GCA_028749045.1. Lineage (NCBI taxonomy): Eukaryota > Viridiplantae > Streptophyta > Pinopsida > Cupressales > Cupressaceae > Cupressus > Cupressus sempervirens. The sequence goes on along the minus strand of CM053785.1, from coordinate 298,971,879 downwards.
GAACAAGGTATGAGATTCTAAAATATTTTATCGTGATTGTCTTGTTGAACCAATTTTTGATGACAACTTGATGTTTTGATATGTGTTCTAATGTTGTTTTCCTTTTCTCATCCAATTCCAAAAGGTTCATTAATCTATTTTGGACTCTATCTTTATCTTCAACATATCCCTCATGAACTTGAGCACTAGAAACTTAAGGTTGGGGGGAAATACAAGTTCTTGGTCATAGACCAACAAATAAGGGGTTGTTCCCAAAGAATTCTTTATTCTAGCCTTACCAATCCACAAGGAATGTTTCAATTGTGTGTACTAATCCCTTGGATTCTTTGTGAGCAAGCACTTTATGACCATTATCAAGTTCTTGTTGATAGACTCAGCCACACCATACCCTTGTGGATAATAGTTGGATGAGAATTTAACTATGACCTGATTCTCCAATGCCCATTGGGTAAGAAAAAATAATGCAAAAGATGACCCATTATCGTAAACCAAAAAGAATGACATCCCAAACCTAGTCACAACATGTTCTTCCAAGAAATCAGTGACCACTTTTGTAGTACAATTCCTCAAAATTTTAGCTTCAGTCCATTGTGTGCAATAATCTATAGTCATTAGAACAAATTTATATCTTGTAGATGATGGTGGGTTTATAGGCCAAGTAAAATCTAGCCCCCGCTTGGCGAAAGGGAAAACCTCAAAAATTGGTTACAATAGCATAGTCAGGTTCCCTTCCCTATTAGCACTTATTTGGAAAATATGATAAGAACACATGTGTTTGTATGTGTCCTTGAAAATTTTAGGCCAAAAGTATCCTAATCTTAGAATTTTATGGGTTGTGGCCTTTGTTGATCCATGTCTGGTATTGTACTTGTCTTGCTATTGTCTAGTACTTCTCTTGTTTCTTCATGATCCAAACATTTCAAGTAAATCCCCTCTCATTTTTTCTTGTAAAGCTTTCTATTTTGAAGCATGTATGACTCACATTTTAGCTTCAACCCTCTACATTGGGAATTATTCATCCATTGAGGGTATTGATCTTGTAAGAGGTAAAATACAATATCGTGATACTAGACATATATTATTATCCCTTCATTAGTATCTACCTGACACACCATGCATTGTTCTTCATTGTCCTCTATCATCTTAGTTAATGCTTGCCCTCTTCCTAGCCTCATTAGCTAAATTTATAAGTCAAATTCCTATAGGATGGACATCCATTTTCCTCTTCTTTCCCCTAGCTCATTCTGCATTAGCAATGATTTGACTACATGGTTAGGTACAATGGTATATGCCTTACTTCGAAGTATGTAATGGAAAAACTTCTTGATTTCTTTTACAAGGGTGAATTATTGTTTATCCACATTGGGATAATTTAATTGGAATTCTTTAGTTTGCAACTCATAGATGCAATGGGTTTTTCATCCTCTTTATCTTTATATTGTGTGAGGATACTTGCACATGAGTATTCCAGAAGTGAAAGAATATACTTTAAATGGCAATTGATAATAGAGACTCACAAGTACTCAGGTAGTAGAAATAGCCACTTTGATTTCTAAAAAGATTTCTGGACTTCTAGAATCTAGTCAACCTTTTCTACTTTCTTTAATAAATCATTGAGGGGGTGAACTATCTCAGCAAACTCATTAATAATTTTTTGAACAAAGTTAATCTTCCCAAAGAAAGACTTGAGCTCTTTGCAACTTTGAGGAGACAATAATTTCAAAATCACTTCTATCCTTTCTAGATCAATTCAAATATTGACTTTAGAGATGATTTTTCCTAGGATTTCCCCTTTTGTAACTCCAAATGAACATTTTTTTGGGTTATGAGATATGACATATTTTCTACATCAGTTGAATACTTCCTCCAAGTCAACAATATGAGTGCTTCTCTCTTTTGGAAAATCTGTGAGGTCATCCATGTAGATGACTATGCATTTGTTTACCAATCCCTTAAATGCTTCATCCAATGCTCTTTGAAATGTAGCTCCTGTATTAATTAAGCCAAAGGGAATCCTTCTATATGTAAATGTTCCCCATCTGGTGGTGAATGTTGACTTTAATCTGTCCTCTTTGTCTATCATTACTTGGTTGCATGTCGAGTATCCATCTAAAAAAGATATCATTTTAAATTTTTTTTCAATCTATAATACTTTTTCAAGTGAAGTAAGTGGGTAATTATCTTTCTGAGATGCTTGGTTTAAATTATAGAAGTCCATGTAAAGGTGAATCTCTCTGGTATTTTTTCGTATAGGTACTAAGTTGGTGACCCAGGTAGAGTGTTGAATTGGAAAAATGATCTTGGTGTCCAGTAACTTCTAGACCTTTCTCATTATTAAGGGTTCAATAATAAGTTTTACGAGCCTCTATCTATATTGAAAAGGCTTTTTGTCTAGCTTCAAGGGAATATCATGGGTAATAATGTTGGGATCATATGTCTTGAGCTCCTCATAACTCCAAGCGATGACATTTATGTATTCTGTGAGTAGCTACAACATGTTTTCTCTTTCTTGGGACTTATTAGTCCTCCCAATCTTTACCATCTTAGGGGCATCTTCAATTCCTAAGCTGTAAGAGTCACATTCATCAATCCCCTTCTCTTCAGAGGTTATCCTATGGTGTGTTTATTTGTCTCAATCAAAGATGTGTTCCAAATCCACCATCCCCTTAGGAATAGTATTATTTCTTAGGTTTATGATCCCATCTTCATCTTCCAATTCATCCCCTTCGAGTATGTCATCGAGTGTGTCATCAATTTCTTGTCCTTCAAAAAAAATACTGCACATGATGAATTCTAGGATGTATTTTTCATCTTGGAAAACTTGGAAGTTAGTAATATTATCTGGAATGGATGGAGCAACCATGAGTTCTACTGAGAACCTCTTTAGTTTTGTCCTTTCAATAGCATGTAGTGCACTAGCAGATATTATGAGTGCATCAACTATCACATTCCTTCTTCTTGAGATAGATTTGATATTTAGTGCTTCAAAATCTTCCATCAAGTCCCATACTCTTTTACGATAAGCCATTAATCTTTTGTCATTGCAAGGATAAATTGATTTGACTTGTTGAATCACCAGCTAGGAGTCTCCTTCAACTAAGAGATTTTTTAACATTCTTTTCCAATGCAAAAAGGATTTCATGTATCAAGGTATTGTATTTTTCCATATTTTTAGTACATATAAATTGTAAAAAATACGCAATATAGAAAGATTTGTATGTGGAATTAACCAACTCAATTCCATCTTGGGCTCCTAAGTTTCATTTGGAACCATCAAACCTGAGTATCTAGATTGGTTCTTATTTTGGCTTCCTTGACTTGTGTTTATTTTTCCAAACCTTTTTCCTTCATTTTCTCTTTGAAAGATCATTTCTTGAGGACCCATTGCATCTTTCCATGTGTTAGGCTTGATAAATCACTCGTAGTTGCATTTTGCATGGGGATTGCTTGTTCCTTTTATTTATCATCAATCTCTTCAATAAACTCCATTATTTTGGAAGTATGAGGTTTAGGATGGGTGATAACCAAGGTCCAACCTTGACCTCTCAAAAGCATCTCCTTCTATGAACTTTTATCATTCATTAAGGAAGGAATGATAAAGCTCCCCCATCTAAGGATGAATCATTGTGTGAAGCATTTAGATCTTCAACTTCCTCCCTAAAGACATCATTTGTGACTTCAGACTCACCTAGGTGAACGAAATTATCTTTGGGCATGTCACTCATAGCTTTGCTAGTTATGGAGTGCATTATCTAAGTCAAAACTTTGGCAATTATGTCTTTGACAATTTAAGCATTCAAACTTTGAGTGACTTATACAATGCAACCTACAAAATACTAGAAGGAGATAGATATTCATATCTCCGTCTTCTCCTAAACATTATAAGTTTGCAACTATACCATCTATAAATTGAGTAATGATTTCTTCCTATGGGGAGGGCTCTTGTGATCCTTTAGTAGCCTTGTTAGTGGATTTTTTGATCTAAGATACATCAAATTCCATTAGTCTATAATTTTAGTCCATTAGTTTGATTGAAGAAACAACACTTCATTAAGAGCACTGTATCTTCTGATCATTGTCTTTAATTTTGGCTCAAAATCTATTTTGATCTAATTGTTAAATCCCTTCCAACATAGCCACAATTGAGTAAAATCCGTTGAGAACTATCCTCTTAAACACCTATTTCATTCTCTACTTAGCAGAAAATTATATGTTTCTAGGGTTTCTACCACATGAATGTCAATGATATCTTGGATCTTGGGATCTATAGTCAACTGTATGCATGTATCCTTCAGCACTCTAATGACTTTTACTTTTATTTTGTCGAGTTGGATTGCAATTTAATTTGTAAGTTGTGGAGTGACCTCTAACCTCTGAGATATTGAAAGTGGCATGACACTACACAAAGAATCTAAATTGATGAGGCAATTATGAAGATTTTTCCCAAAAATCTAGAGACTTGGAAAAAAGGGGGTACCTCTTCTTTTTCCTTGTACATGTTGGGCATAGCCTTAATGGTGTTAATATATTTCATAACCATCTTCTAAGTGCTAGTGTTGGTTGTTACTTTTGTATGATCAAGGGTTTTCAACAATTCTTTCCTTTGGCTAGGACAATTTTGTAGCATATCATACATCAAGTTATTGGCCTTAGTCCTTTTTTATTCTTCAATTACAATGTACTTCTCTATTGACCAAGCATGATTTTTCAGTATAGTGGGTATGTTCCCTTGTGTCTAAGTTTTTTGTCCTAATAAGGTTGCTCTTGTAGCTATCAAATTATAGCTCGCCTTTGGATCAGGTGATGTTGGCTATATTCCTAGAGAAATTCTATTAGTCATGGGTTCCCTTTAGTTACATAGGTTGTAAGTGTTTTGATTATCATTCTAGAAAGATAATATCTTAGCTAGATCATGATATGGTTCTTGATTAAATAGGAACATGAATTCTTCATTGGTTGGGTCTCCCATTTTGGTAATCTAGAGAACCATAAGATTCCAACTCAATAGATTCATTATTGGTGTTGTGTGAATTATGCTTCATCTCTTGATTTCTGTTGAAGGACATTTCACCATCATTTGGTACATTTTGGTTTATATCAGGTGGATTGAAATTGACAAACTGGGCATTATTATTAGTATCTGAAGGGATACTTCCATAGTTTAGACAAGTATTCCATTGTCAATTTTTCGTTTGGAAATCACTATTTTAGTCTGGCGTGTTGAAATAATTTCCCACAACATTACTTCCACTAAAGTTCTTATTGTAATTTTGACCATAACCATTCTTATTTGGGGTTGCATTACCTCTTTGGAAATTTTTATTCTACCCTTGTGATTACTGACAACAGGTTAGCTCATTGGTTATCTAAGACATGGTTTTGTCATCATATCTTGGGTAGGTTATAACTGGAGCTGAGGTAGCATATTTCTATTGTATTGGGACCAGATTTAGAGGAATTAATTGATTAGGAATTATTTTTTCCCATGTGGGTTATGATGGTACCATCATACTAGTGTTAGCCAAAATCATCATGCCTCCTCCATTGGGGTTATCCTTGTTTGGTCAAGGTGATCACTTTTGCGAAAACCTTTTCTAGAGTATCAATGTCTCTAGCAGGAAGTCTCCTTAAGAAGATATGAGTAAGGTGATCTATAGAGTTGAAATAGATTTGAATTGCATCCCCAACTAGCATAGTCTAAGGAGTTTCCAACTTGTAGTATTCCATGTGAAAATGATGATTAAAGCGTGAGATAGTCTCTAATGGATCCATCTTGATAGATATGAACTGGTGATGTAAAATGACCAAATTGATGAATGTTTTGAATTAACCTAAGAAAAACTCAAATTTTTTCTAGTTTGGAATAGATCCTAGAAGAAAGTTCATGTACTAGTTAAATGCAGCCTCTTGTGAGGTGTATGGGAATAGATAGAGGATCGCATTTTCTTCTTGAATTTGTTTTTCATTGCATATTTCTTTGAAAACCTTGATCTGATCTTCTAATGTTTGTGTCTCTCCATAGATGAACCTTGGGAAAACAATTTCAATTTTTTTAGGAAGATCATTGAGTGCACCCTATAGGTTGATTGACAAATCTACAACATTTGCAAATAAAGCCATAGATGGAAGATTTGATGAAATGATAGGTGGTGGTAAAGTAGAATGTAAAATAGATGAAGATGATGGAATTTTTAATGTGAGTGGTTGGAGCCTAGGTATCCATTTGTCACTATGAGGCTTTCAAAAGTGACTGAGTTCTAAGAACTCCTTTTTATTGGGTAAATATGCCAATTCTCATAGAAAGGTATACATTGGGTCAAGATCATCCAATTGTTAAAAACAATAGTCCACCAAGATAACTGAGTTGGGGGGGGGGGGGGGGGAGATGAATTAGTTATCCAACAATTAAAACATTTATCTTCCTTAAATAAACTTGACCATTCAACCAAAGTAAACAACAACCATACAAAGATGCACATAGACAATTACACCAAATATGTTGACTAGGGAAACCCTTGATTGGAGGGAAAACCCTAATGGGAATGATGCCCACAAGATGATGTACTAATATTAAAATTATTTGTTAGAGGATGGACTCTGTTAGGAGTCTATTACAACATTTAGTACATATAATTCCTTATTAGCAGACTTTGAATCCTTGTTAGGAGATTCCAACCCTATTAGGAGTTGTGCCAACCCTGTTAGGAGTTGTAGTACAATGTATGCAAGAAAAGCCCACTGCCCAAACATGTAATTTCAACTATAAGAAGAGCTCACTAATCAAACATGCAATTTACTATTATGTCCTTCTTTCCTTTGTTATGTCAACCAAACCAATCACTGTAAGATCTTGTAGACTAGGTCACAAACCTTGGATCTGAATATCAAACCTCAAATCACTTAGGAAAACCTTAGCAATGAAGTTTCCTTCACTTCTTCTTTGCTCTGCTCAACTTCACATTATGCTCTTGTGTTGCTTAAAAATACTTCTTCATGTCATTTCATGATAAAAGAAAATGTCCTTCCTTTATACCGAGTCCATAGAACAATTTTCTGAGTCAGCTGTTAGACCTTCTCAATTAATCATTATAGGACCACATTAAGAACATGTTACACTTAGTGATAACATTAATCTTTCACCTTGAAAATTGAATAACTTCCCATACACACAATATTATGACAAGAAAACTTAGCCACGTCATCATCAACATGTCTTCTTCACATCCTCAACCTTGATTCTCAGAATAACAACTCTGCTAAGATATAACAAGTTTACCAGAACATGCCTCTGTAAACTCTATCTCAAAATAGACATCACCAAAACTTACATAACTTCTTCTAGAATTATCTTTCCTTCTTTTGACATTAACTGCATATATTAGATACTCAAAAGTATCTCCCATAACCTCAGATAGTTATAATAGTAAACTAGTGGTCCATACCAACTTGATCTTTCCGTTGTTCTTTTGTCAGATACCACAAAAAATTGCTATGATGACATCAATGACAAACTTAGTCATGAATGTAACATATCATCATAGTAATATATCTACATTACTCCCCCATAGGAATACCATTAGCATTCATGCTTTCAATGATCTCTCAACACTATTTTGTGCACCTTGGTAAAAAGTACAACTTTTGGAAAGACACTTTTGTGAAAAGTGCACCTTCTAAAAAGAATACTTTGTGACTACGAATAAACTTAGAAAAAAAAGAACTAAAAAATTGCAGATCTCTCAAATAGTAACTTAGTTTTTTCGCAAAACAGTTTTTTGGCCCTCCTTCTAGTGCCACTGCTGTTGAGCAGCCATTTTGCATGATGCTAATGAGTGAAATTCTCATGAATCTCTCTCTTGGGAAAATGATTAAGGTCCAACTCCAAGGTTTTAGATGGCTATTTTTCAACCTATTGGGTAGCTTAATTGAAGATAAATGTGAATGTTCACAAGGAGGCTTTTATTGATAACTGTCAGTTCTATACAACTTTGATGAAACATAGCCACAACTAATGTGTTTTTATATTTTTCATTTTATGATGAATGTAATTTCTAATCAATGCAACTAAATGAATTCTCGTTTCAACCACATGTTTGAAAATAAAATAACAAAGATAGAGTAACAAGAGATTTTGAAGAAAACTACTTAAAGGGAAATTCCTAACGGACATAAGCCAAAGCAATGACATGTTTGCAAATTAAATTGTCAAAAGGGCCTGGTAGGAAACCGATTAAATTGGGAGTAAAGCTTGATACAAATGTCAATGGGAACTTTAATGAAAACCAAAATATGTTTCACAATTCATCAAATTTTGGAGCCACAGAAAGTGCATGCACATGAGATAAAATGCTATGCAAGAATTATAGTGATAATTTCTCCTATTCATCCAAATAGATGAATTTGTTAACATAAGGGAAATAGTAGAACTAGAAAATTGAAAAATTATTATAACACAATAAAACCATTGGCTCCATTACTATTCATGAATGTAAATTAATAAAAAATAACAAACTCCGACAAGATTTACTACACTCATAATGAGAGAACCAATAGAATTTATTATTGCATCAAATTATCAGCTTGGAGTACATAGTACATCTATTTATTATAAGAAACCCTTTCCTTGTTTTGTGTTAGGAGTGAGAGCTCTTCTAATGCAAACACTATGCTAAATTAATAAAATAAAGCTAATTATATATAAATTGACTCTCTAAATGTTGCTAAGTAGGTCTCCATCCTTGTTTATATCAATTAATGGGTGCATAAGCCATGTTTTAAAAGAAGAAGGTAAGAAGACAAAATCCATAAGATGACCAGAGATTCACTAGAACTTATAAAAATGCAAGTTTGGCCTTATCTAGACATTTGTAGGAGTTGAACTACCATCAAAATGAATTTCCAATGCATGGAATGCTCAAAAGTAGAAACTAGTAGTAAATTGTTGGCACCATCATTATTGATCAAAGCTATTAGCACACCTTATGTTTGGTGCACCTTTGTGTTTTTCCCATTTTTATTTTTTCCCACCTTAGTGTTTTATGCACCTTCGCACTAGTACTCTAGATGACAGGACCAAACTTGACAAAAATCTCAAGTGTCAAAATCTCAAGTTCTAGCATTTGGGTTTTGTGACCCTTGTACCAAAATGATGTTTGGATGTGCCACTTTAAACTTTTGGATGACGATGGTAGTTTATTCATTTCCAAAAAAGCCTAAGTACTTGTACTTAACATGCACCACTTGTTAGTATTTTATGATCCCTATATTAGTTTCCATAAAATCTTCCAACTTGGAGTCTGAATTAGTCAATGCCTCTTCCATTTTGAATATTCTTCTAACATCATCTTCAGATGACATAGTTTCAAACAATGCTCTAAATTTTTATACCACATTTTCAACTGAGCATAGTTTTTTTCTTTAGTTATCTTCAAAAATATCCAAGTTAGCAGCACTGTAGTATTTATCTACCTCCTAAAATTGTTATTGAGCCTTATTCTTCATATCCTAGATCTCTTCATACAATCTCATCATAGCTTCATTTCCTTTTGAAACCTTCTCGATCCAGTCATCAATTTTATCTAGCTCATCTAGCATATATACACTTATGAGGATCTGATACCTTTGACCCCTGATGGTTTTTAGTGCTTCCAAGTCATTGGTCCATGTACTCACTTCATCCATTAGCCCAAAATCTTGGTCTACCACTGTGACCAACCTATCAACATTCTTCCAAAATCTATGTAGAAGGTTCAAAATACCTTCAATTATACTGATGCCTCTATCCTCAAAACTATGATGCCACCTTTGGCATGCATCCAAAAATGAACTTGTGGGTGTCAAGGTCAGATCTCATTTATCAAGGGCTACTGCTAGGTAACCTTGGGATGGTCAAGGTCCAATGGACTAACTACTTCCTTCACATTTTCACAAAGCATATCATTTTGCTTTCTCAACTTTAAAATCTTGGCCTCATCTTCATCTAGGTGTCGAAACACCTATTTAAGGCCCATTGTTGTAAAAAAATTGGTCGTGTCATGGGTGACCTTCACAAGTACTATCTCCTATATTTGGTATTTCTTATGGGAGATTTCTTCAATGTGCACATGTGGAGGAGAAATAGCTATATTTTCTATTAGATCATTTCTTTGCTTCCTCATGACAAAGGCAAACTTCTTTGGATCACCTAGAATAGGCGTTGATGTTTGCATTACCTTTGTCAATACCTCCGACCCCTTGACCCTTGTGTATTCTAAATGTCTTCTTTGTCAAGCTAACACTTCATGCTTCATCCATGCCAGATTAATTCCCATAAGAGAAATATATTGGCTTAACGATCAAGTCATCTCATAAACTTGTCTCTTACCCTTGTCACTCCTTTCTAGAGTCTTTTCCTTTCTAGATGGATCAATTGATTGGGTGGTCATTATAGTCCTTAGAGGAGAGGTTTTAGATCCTTTCACCCATGGTATCTATTCTCTAGCAATCTATGCTTCCTTTGAAACCTCATCGGTATGAAATTGTTGGAAGTCATCCCCACCAGCTGCTTGACTATCCAATTGAGTGAATAGCAGGAGCATAGGGATAGCATCTTGGTCTGGTGGAGAAGGAGGAGGAGGAGTTGAAGGTAGCTTCCCTGTTGGTGAATATGGTAATCCCACTAGTCCTTGTGGTAGTAGATGCATCCCAGTGATCATAAATTCAAAATCTAAGAGGTCAAAGACAATAGAGTAATCCCCTTCTATATATTCTATCTACCCTTCTTGATTTGTGGACTCCAAAAGTTGGATTGGATGTTATGGGATAGAAGGAGGTGTCTAAGTTTCACTCATTCATCTTTCCTCTTCTAGTACCCTAGTTGACTGGGTCCTCATGTTGAGTGGAAGGTATTCAATTTCTTCCCCTTGCTCTTACTCTTCTACTTTTGGTATAGTTTCCAAAATTTGAGGGAATGAGGTGCTCTTCTTCTTCTTCTTCAATTTCCTCCTCTTCTCCCCTACTCATCCCATTCCTAGCCCTCTTAGGCACTAATGGAGAGGCTTCTGTTTGGGCTAAAGTTTCCATTGCTGGAGGCTAAGCTTTGCCCCATTGAGCCAGTGCTTCCTTGTTAGCATGAATGTTGATGGTATTCCTTTGGAGGAGTATCTTAAGAACTGGAGAGACTATTTATGATTGACATGTTTCATTCATGACTCTATTTGTCATTGATGTCAACACAATATTGTTTCTATGAAGACTAACAGAGTATCAAAAAGAGAATGAGGTCATATGGATTATGTATTGATGATCAAGCCAAGTGCATTTGAGGATGTATTTGACATCGTGTCTTGATAAAGTAGAAATGTGTGCATATAGAGAGTTGAAGACATGTGAGATTTATTCAATATTTATAATAGATAGTAAGTAGATAAAGTACCTGATAAGTGGTTCCTGATGTTTGTATTATATTTCCTAATTGGGATAGAATCATGATGAGCACATTTAGACAGTAGTACTAGATAGCTTGATGATAAAATCAAAAAATTTGCAACATTAGTTATTGCACATTTAATAATTTGTGAAGATTGTGAGCTGACATTGACTTATAATTACAAAAAGATGCAATATTTTGCAATATATTAATGAGGTCCTATTACGGTTAATTGGGAAATCCTCAAGGTCAGCTCAAGGAATTATTTTAAGGATATGGTATAAAGGAAGGTTATTTTCCTTTTAATAAAGTGTATATTCTATTTTTTATCAAGAAAGTGATATACAAAGTTGGTAAATGTGTGTAAGTGATCCAAGGGATTATTGGATGTGAAGGTTGTGATCTAGTATTAAGATCAGAAGAGGTTTGTTCTAGTCAAGAGGACAAAGAAGGAGTTGAGATTATTTCATTTCTATTATTTTGCAAGGAATAATATAGAGGCCAATTGGACAATGAGTTGAATGGTCTTGCCCCTAAAGATTTTTGGATAATGGATACATCATTTTGTGGGTACCACCCCACCAAGGTTTTCCTTCTAATTAAGGATTTCCCTAGTTAACATATCTAGTGTTATTTTGTATTTATATTTTCTTGTGGTTGTTTATCACATTGTTCACATGGTTAAGTATTAATAAGGTTGATAAATATTTTAATAGTTGGATAACTAATTCACCCCACCCCCTACCCCCCACCCTCATTTATCTTGGTGGAATATATTTGAACAATTGGTATTAGAGCATTAGGTCCTTCAAGAAAAAGCTTAACAACTTAAGGAGATCAATGGTGGGTCACTTCATAAAAGAAAGTCCTAAAATTGATGGAGTTAACTATGACAGCTAGAAGGAGAAGATGAAGACTCATTTTCTATGTATGGGTCCAAAATATTTGTTGATGATAATGAATGGAAAGAAGATTGTGGAAGAAAGAAAACTTGAGGAATGTAGTGAAGTTGAAAGAGATCTGTTTATGTGAAAAATGCTTTCCAAAGAAGCATTATTGTTAGCTCTTCTTGAGAATGAATACAATCAGGTAAAATCCTTAAAGGCATCGCATGAAATTTGGAAAGCCTTAGAATCTACTCTTGAGGGTGATAAGCATACTAAAAAAATTAGACTATAGAATTGGATTTATTTGTTTCAAGATGCTAAAATGATGGAAAATGAATATGTAAGAAGCTATATTAGAAGAATATCAGAAATTTTTGTAAGAATTAGGTCTTGTCAAGGATCTAAAGATGAAGATGAGATTGTATGGAAGATCTTGAAAACTTTGACCTCACCATTCTGATAGACAACACAGATGATTGAACAAGTGATACCTTGTATTGAGAAGTTTACGAGAGAGACTTTACTTGGAATATTAGAAGCAATAGAAGTGAGCCTAAAGCAATCTAGAGAATTTCCTAGAATAGAAACAACTTTTAGTGCATTGTGTTTGTCCTTCTTTATCAAGAAAGTGAAAGTGATGATGAATTAGGATTTGTAGCTATAAAACATGAAAATTCTCAAAAAGAAATTAGATTAGAAAAAGCCCTAGTTTTGCAAGTTGAAAATAAATCTTATTGGATTATAGACAGTGGATGTTCACATCATATGACTAGAAACATGAATAAGGTTTTGATGTTTAACAATCATGATGGAGGAATTGTCAGAGTGGGTAATAATGCAGCTTGTCATATCAAGGGAATAGGATCTATTACTCTTGATGAAAAGACTAACACTAATGATGTCCATTTTGTTGATGTATTAAAACATAACCTATTAAGTGTTGGATAGTTGGTTGACAAGGTTTATCAGTTGCAATTCACAAAGAATACATATGTTATCAAGGATAAATATGGTAAGTTGATTGGTATTGGTACAAGATCTAGAGGTAAAGTGTTTCAATTGAACCCTACAGAGATGACTTGTTTTATTGCAAAAGTGGATAACAGTTGGTTATGGCATAGAAGGTTCTATCATATAAACTTTGATAACATGATGAAGGTTAGTAGTACATTTTTTGTCATATATCTACCTAGAATTGTGAAGCATATTAATGTTGTTTGCAAAGAATGTGTTATAGCTAAGTAGAAAAAAGTTTCTTTTCCTAGCAAAAAGTTCACTACCATAGAAAAATTGGAGACTGTTCATACAAATTTGAGTGTTCCTACCAGAACATGAGGATTTTATGGTGAAAGGTACTTTATGATTTTTGTTGATATTTTCACTAGAATGATGTGGGTAGTATTTCTTAAAGAAAATTATGAGGCATTTGAAAAGTTTAAGTTGTTCAAGAATAGAGTTGAGAATGAATCTAGATTAAAGATAAAATGTTTGAGATCAAATAGAGGTGGAGAGTTTACTTCAAGAGAGTTTAACACCTTTTGTGAAGAAAATGGTATTAAGGGACAACTATCATCACCTAAGACTCATGAGAAAAATGGGATTACTGAAAGAAGAAATAGGTCTATAATTGAAGCAACAAGAGCCATGTTGTTTGAGAATGATGTATCTAATACATTTTGGAGAGAAGTAGTCAACAAAGCAATATAAACCATGAATATAATATAGATAAGACAAGGTATAGACCAAACTCCCTATGAATTATGGTTTAGGCATGCACCTTCGGTAAAATATTTCAAAATTTTGGGAAGTGTTACATAGAAAGAAATGAGGATATTGGTAAGTTTGATGCAAGAAGTGATGAAGGTATGTTTATTGGTTATTTATTGAAAAGAAAAGCTTATAGATGTTTTAATCAAAGAACTAAGACTATTGTTGAGTGTGCAAATGTGTAAGTGGATGAAAAGTTTGGAGTTAAAGAAAGAATGTTGGATTATAACTCTAATGCAGAAGAGGATAATTCTAGATTTATTAGAGAGAGTATTGAAGTTTTCTTTGAGACTAACAATGATTTTCACAATGATGTTCAAAATGGTGAACAAAGAGAAGAACAAAGATCTGAACCTGGAGAAGAAGTAAGACTTATAATAGAAACATCTACGTAAAACAAGAATTTGACAAAGAATCACCCTATTGATTAAATTATTGAAAGCAAAGGAGTTATGAGAGTAAATAGAGTATATGAAGAATTGTGCTTGATTTCTCAAGTTGATACAAAGAGTGTAGATGAGGTATGCAAGGATGATCATTGGATTCAAGCAACGAAGGAAGAAATAAATCAAATTGTGAAGAATGAGACATGGTAATTGGTTCCTAGACCTAAAGAAAAATAATGTTATAGGAACTAAATAGATCTTCATAAATAATATGAATGAACAAGGTGAGGTTTTGGGGAATAAAGAAAGATTGGTGTGCAAGGGATATTCATAGCAAGAAGGCAAAAATTATGAAGAAACATTGTCCCCTATTGTTAGACTTGAAGCAATGAGAATGTTCTTGGCTTACGCAGCAAGTAAGAAGTTTAAAGTCTATCAGATGGATGAGTTAACATTTTTGAATGGAGAACTTGAAGAAGAAGTTTACATTGCAAAACCTAAAGGATTTCCTTTGACAAAAGAAAAAGACATGATATTCAGATTGAAGAGTATGGTCTAAAGCAAGCACCTAGAACCTAGTTGTAAGATTGGACAAATATTTGGAAAATTTGAGATTTGCTAAAGGTATGACACATAGAAGTTTGTGACTAAAAGAAATTTAGAATGGATTGTTGATTATTGTAATATTTATGGATGACATAATCTATGGAGGTAATGATGAAGCAAGTAACAAATTTTCTGATGAAATGAAGAATGAATTTGAGATGAGTATGATTGGCGAGATGAAATTTTTCTTGGGTCTAAAGATTGTATAGAATAGTGGTGGAATTTTCTTATGAGAAGCTAAGTATTTGAAAAAATTGTTGAAAATATTTGACATGGAAAGTTGTAAGCTTGTTGGTACACCTATGATAGCTAGTCACAAGTTATCTAGCAAAGATGAGACACCTATAGTTGGGAAAAATAAGTATAGATCTATGGTTGGAGGTTTGCAATATCTAACTCACACTAGACCAGGTATAGAAAATTTAGTTGAGATAGTAGCAAAATTTCAAGATAATCCTAAGGAATTACATTATGCAGCAATAAAGAGAATATTCAAATATTTGAAGGGTAAACCTGACTTTGGATTGTGCTATAATAGATCAAGTGATTTTACTCTATGTGCATATAATGATGTGGATTGGGAAGGCAATATGGATGAAAGAAAGAGTACCAATGGTAGAGCATTTTTTATTGGAGGGAGATTGGTTTCTTGGCTGAGAAAGAAATAGTATTGTATCTCATAGAGTATAGTAGAAGCAGAGTATGTAGCAGCCGAAAACAATTGCAATCAAATCATGTGGATGAAACAGATGCTAAAGGACACTAGGATAGGATTTTTAGAACCTTTTATCATACATTGCAATAATACAAGTGTACAGTAAATATGTCTAAGAATCATATGTTACATTCTAAGGCTAAGCATATATCTACTAAGTATCATGTTTTGGGAGAGAAAGTTGCAGAGGAAGAAATTGGATTAGAGTATTTAAGTACAAAAGAGAATATTGTAGATATCTTTACGAAGCCTTTGCCTAAAGATACATTTGATTATTTTTAAGGTATGCTTGGGGTTATGCCCCTACTTACTTTTGAGTAGATGGTGCAATAAATGCATCAATCCAGTGGAAAAGAGCACTATTATTTATCTAGACTGAATCTTGATGCTTTCTATATAGTAGAGTATCCGAGATGAGCAAAGTCATCAAGGCCTCTTGGTAGTTGGTACATAATAGTGTATTTTGATACTTGAGATGGTTAAAGACTTTGAGAAAATTATTAACATAATGAAGCCTTTGTCATTGATGTCAACGAGGAAAATGTATACATGAGAAACATATTTTGGTAGTATGTGGGAGATGTGTGTATGGGAGAGAATTATTCATGGATTTATTGATGTCAATGGGGAGAAACGTTGAGTTATATCAATGGGGGAGAAGTGTGAAAATTGATGTGACCATGAAACATGGATGAAGAGTTGTTCCTATGAACTAGAAGTGTGAACAACCAATGTCGATCCTAAGAATGAAAAAGAATAGATAGAGCAGTGTTCCAGTGAGTTTTAGATTTGATTGATGAAGAGGATTTGAAAAGAAGAGAACAATAGAAACATCACCAGAGTTCGATTTGGTATTCTTGGAACCTAGATATTTTTCATCTATGTTTCCATCAATGCAAAAGGGGGAGATTATTAGCATGAATTTTGATGGTATTCCTTTGGGGGAGTATCCTAAGCATTGGAGAGATTGTTTATGATTGACATGTTGCATTCATGACTGTGTTTGTCATTGATGTCAACATAGTATTATTTTTATGAAGATGGGCATAGTAGTAGATAGAGAATGAGGTCATATGGACTATGGATTGATGATTAGGTGAAGTGTAGTTAAGGATTTATTCTACACTATATCCTGATGAAGTGGAAAATTGCATGAATAGAGATTTTAAGACATGGGAGAGTTATTCAATATTTATAGAAGACAATAGTGTCCAATAAGTGGTTTCTAATGTTTGGATTGTATCTCTTAACTGGGATAGAATCATGATGAGCATACTTAGATAGTGATAGTAGATAGCCTGATGATGATTTCAACAAGTGTCCAAGGTAAGTTGTCACACATGTGATACGTTGTGAATACTGTGAGTTGACAATGATTTGTAATTGTGAAAAGATGATATATTTTGCAATATCTTAATAAGGTTCTATTTAGTTAATTGGGAAAGCTTGAAGGCCAACTCAAGGAATTATTTTGAGGATGTGGTATAAAGGAAGGTTATTTTCCATGTAATAAAGTGTATGTTCTATTTTATACTAAGCAAGTGATATGCAAAGTTGGTAAATGTGTGTAAGTGATCCAAGGGATTATTGAATGTGAAGTTGGTGATTTGGTATCGAGATCAAAAGAGTTTTGGTCCGGTCAAGAGGACAAAGAAGGAGCTAAGATTATTTTATTTATATTATTTTATAAGGAATAATAAAGAATCTAGTTGGACAGTGAGTTTGGTTGTCTTGTCCCTAAAGATATTTGGATAGTGGGTCCATCTACCTTCTATAACTCCTAATAGGGTTAGAACCTCATAATAGGGATTCAAGGTCTTCTAACAGGGACTGATATGTAATGAATGTATTTCATTGGCTCCTAATAGAGCCCATCCTCTTACAAGGAACTTTTATATTAGTACATCATTTCTTAGGTACCATCCCCACCTAGGTTTTCCCTCTGATCAAGGGTTTTCCTAAATAACATATCTAGTGTTATTGTATATGTATACAGGATCCAACACATCTTCAGTATCCTTGTGCCACATCTTTAGCCGGATGTTCAAATTGAGGGATTTCTCTTCCAATTATAGACTCATACTATAATAGTCATCTATGCAATTCATCAAGTGATCTTTGATTGAGGTGTTAGGTATAAGTTGATTCCCCATGAGGTGTCATACCATTTTGATGTTGTCAAAGTATGGGTGGGCTACTAGGTAGTCACCTAAGGGATATTGATCCTATTCTAGCTCATTATGGAAATATCATGTTTTTCCTTTACCTCTAAAGCTCCAATAGTGATGGGCCAAATCCATGTCTTCTTATGCTTCTTTCTGACCCTATCATATGTTGAGGCCAATTGATTGGCTATTTCTAGCAGTACTAACCTGTTAGATGGAAAGCAGGTAAGCTTCTTTAGACATAGGAGAGTCACAACCACCCAGATGTATGTAAATGTGTTGAACTAAATATAGTAAGCACCTACTTATGTTACTTGGGAAACAACTTATATAGACACTCTCTTCACATAATTGTCTTCAATAAATTAGATTATGGTGAAGACAAAGCCATCATTCACCAGCATGTATTCTAGGCTCTTGAAAGGGAGCTTCTTTTGTACCAACTATGAGTACACTATCTATAACCAAATATTTTCATCTTGCATGCTACTCCTTTTAACCAACCCTAGACAATCTATTGGCCTGGCTGCTAGAAGATACATGACATAATAGGTCATGTAGAAATGAGGGTTAGTCTTTATTGAAAGGAGTTTCTCATCTGATTTTTGCTAATGATGGTGGCCCAGTCAATTGGGATGTTGATGGTTTCAATTAAATGAACCATGTCCAAGTTTTCAAATGGTTGTTCATTGGGAGTCCCATGACTCTGCTCAATAGCACTAAACTGAGATGATGTCATCTATCATGTATCCCTTAGTCATGTCAACCCTTCTGACTATTTTTTTAGTAGGGGGTTTGGCAATGAGGTACTTTTCTTGCACTATACCTTTTGCCTCTTGCTCATGTTTTATTTACCATTGGTTCGCTATGTCACGTGTGATCTTTGAGAACTTGTCTGCAAGTTATAGGTGGAAGACCTTCTTAATGTTACCAGGATGTATATATAACACCATCTCCCTAGTGACACTCCTTACAACCTTCTTTATTGGCACATAATGGTGGGATTGTGATATGATTAGTTCTAAAGATCTGATGGATACAAGATGTGAGGTTGCATTCACTAAATCACTTAGAAATAGTGATGAAATCATTTATGACCTTTCCCTCAGTGTATTACACAACACTAGGAATGTGTTCCAATAAATGTAGCCCATCTCTATATCTCAAACTTCTATATGCTTTTCCACAAAGTATGATTTCTTTGGTGCACCTTGGAACTTGAAGATGATCGGTTTGGGTGTTATCCTCATTATCATTGATTATGAGGATGATGTTATTTTAACTTACATGAAGGACACATGTCAATCCATTGATATCATAGCTCAAAGGACATTGAATCATATGACTTGACTAATGCAAACTTATGCAAAACTAATGACATCATTGTAGAAAACTTATATTGGCTAATGTGCCTTGAAAGGTGCACATCCACACCTTGCACACTAGATGCATTTGTGTATTTTTCAAGGTATGCATGGTGCAATATTATTCCTTGTTCTATTATTTATACATGCATGTTGTGCACATAGTGCATGTTGTGAAAATAGCACGGTTGTGCATGTGCACAGCATGCACAACCTTTGGTGGGTACATGTGTTTTCAACAAGTTTTTGTGCATATTGTGCATATTGCACACTATGTGCACCCTAAGGGAGTGTTCACATGTGCAAAATCATTGGTATGCAATTGGGGATTATCTTTGACAAGAGTTAAGGATGAGCTAAAGGTGCAGAGGTCTAAGAGTGTGCAGGTATGGCTTGAGAATATTCAAAAAAGTTAAGTGAGTTGGAGTTAGGGGGCATGGTATTTATAGGATAGGGCACACTAGGGTTCACACATGTGCATGAGTGCATGTGTACACTTTAGAGTTAGGTGATGTGGGTGCACATTGTGCAACCTTGATGAGTGTGAATGTGCGCCATTTGTGCATATGCACACATTTTTCTAGACTTAAAAATTTTGACCTCCTAACCAAATGACCTCACTTGAGACTAACTGATTGAATGTCCTAGAATAACCTAGACTTAGAGGGAGACCTTATTTTTTGAGGTATTGGACTAGGTGCCATGTTCAAAATGGGATTCATTTCCTTAAAAGAAAAGAGGGGGTTCCCATTTTGAATTCATAATGGGGCATGTTTTGTGAAGCCACACCATCTTCAAAGTAAAAAAGAAAAGATGAGGTATCAATATGACAAGGAATTGGAACATGCAATAGTATCTCAGTTTTCTTCTACCTTATATTTTAAAAAAATTATACAGAGATTGGACATATGGACATGATTGAATATCAACAAAGGGTTGAAAATCCTTTAAGTAGAGAGATGATGCATATAAAGATAAGTAATATTCATCTTGTATTTACTTTTCCTATGGCTTCCCTAGAACCTGAGTTTTTCTTAGGATGTGTTCACCATTTCAATCCTAAATCCAAAATGATAAAAGAAAATGTAGATAAGAAAGTTATCATCATTCTAGATATAGAGTGATTGAAAATATTTTCAATGTCCCTCAAAGTGTGGAATGTGTATATTTGTCAAAGGATACAACTCTCTATTTGTGGAACTAGAAAAAATTAGAATATGCAAAGAATATGAATGCATCTTACTTGAATTTATAGAGAAATAACTTTTCTAGATGGCTAAAGACTCTACACAGATCTAACTTTAAGTTAGAATATAAATATTTGATAACCCTTCTCAGCTAGATATGTGTCCTTAAGGAATATGGAAAATCTGAACCATGGATGTTCACATTCATTTTCCAAATCTATGATAATAAAGAACCCATATTTTGGGGATATCTCATTTGTAAAACTTTTTGTAAACTATTGCTTAACATGGAAACTTTAGCATCATTCTATATGAATTCATACCTAGCTTACATAGTTGCAGCTATGGGAGTTTTTTCAGGATTATTAAGTTCTAGTTCCTATTCAGAATCACATTGACACAAAGCGAGGAACATTATAGTAGAGTCCAAGATGCATTCTTTGGATATTTTAGATGTAAATTTGATAAGGAGTAGATGATCAGGAGAGTATTAGATGAAGCTTGGAATAGGATGAATCAATTGTGTTGCATCTTTCTACAGTTTCTAACTTTCAGTTATCTAAGGGTTGGTTATTTCAAACAAGAGCCATATACACTACCAAGGTATCCTACTAACAAGATCATTCTGATGGAGTTATCTAGGAATCTTATGGAGGTACAATCATATCAGAATACTCTATATAAGACAAATTTTGGTATCACTGCTACTAAATCTTTGGTGATTAGGCGATATGTGCTCAATTCAACATGTAAAGAAAAAGACATTGAGACATAACTTCAAGCAATTAATATGAAAAAGTTCAAGGTTGGGTATGGTTTTGATTACCTAGGTTTGAATTCATAAAGAGCATTCACTCATGTTCATCACATGGAGGATGTATGGATTAATATGCACACAAAGTTGGATATTATGAAGATGGATTACTATAGGCTCACTTCGCAAAAAATAAATGATCTCAACATGGTTGAAATTCCACCTAATTTCCAAGAAAGAGATAATGACATTATTCTAGGTTTCAAATACCATCAAGTAGGCTTTGACAAGCATTTTCCATTTCCCATAAATTGGAAACACAAGAAATGTGTGTCTATTTTTGATAGATTCCAATCCATCTTGGTGAATACTAACAAGTAGCTAAAGATCAAGTGTCTTAGTAGGGTATATCCTAAGCTTGGGTTAGATTACAACAATTCTATACTGGTTGGATGGATGCCTCAGATGGAGATTATAAGCCAAGATGGTGCATCTTCTTCAACACCTGAGAAATCTCTCAAGATTAAGCTCAAAGGTGGAAAAGCGTCAAAGACATGTCCTCAAGCACCAATTTACAAAGAATAAGAAACTTCATCTAAACAAGAACCTAATGAAGAGGAAGAAGGAGAAACCATGATAATTTCTCCTCCAAGGCCACCAAATTCTCAAAAATTGCATGCTCAGGAGGAAACCCTTTTAGATAATGTAGACAACAATGTGGATTCATTCTCTATTTTCTTTACATCTATCACAAAGGTGAATGTTGGCCAATTTTGCCCCTAATTTAGCCCATAATTGATAACTGATCTGAGAGATCTTCAATGGGTTGGATTCTTTGATGTGAGTTAGCATGCTTTTCGGTTGGGTTAACATCACGTGTTAACATGGTTTCTTCATGTGCCAAGTTGGCTTGGTTTCTTCATGTGACAAGTTGGCTTGGTTTCTTCATGTGCCAAGCTAGTTCAATTCCTTCATGTGCTAAGCTAGTTTCAATTCCTTCATGTATTGAGTTGGCTCATTTTATCTTCATGTGCTGAGTTGTAGGTTAATGTACATTTTCTGCCAGGGTTAACATTTTGCGTTAACCATTTTTGCTACTTTGAGAAGTGACTTTTCTTTCCTTTGTGAAATCATGAAATTGTATGCTACCTCTTCTACCATGTATTGGAAAATGTGCCAACAAATGAATTAGTGCCAAGTGGTGGGTTAGTTCCTTTAGTGCATTTTACTCACCGTCGGATCAAGGATCATCTATGGTTGTTGCTATGTCACTATACAAAGTTATAAGGTAATTATTTCATGTGACATAGTGAGCACTTGCCATGTGGCAGGTGGGTCCTTCCCTTTTTATAGGTCACAGTGTGGTGGATCTTTGTCTTGTTGGGACCCTTTTGATCTAATGGCTCTCATATTTTCGCACCCTTCCTTGGACCTTTTAAGAAGATGTGATGGCCATCAAATTTAGATGCATCTTTGGAAATTCCTTGCTTCATCCTACCCATCCATTTGATATAAAGAAAATCTTGATTGAGGATTGTGTTGGAATCAAGCGTTGGGGATTTTCTTGCAACACATGAGCCATTCATTTCAAATGAAGATCTACATCGATGGTTTACATTTTTTCTAGGCAAATCAAATTCATTCCATGTAGGTCAACTTTGTATTTTCATAGTGGGTTAACTTGCATGTTATCCCATCTTGCATTTTCTTTGACAATAGTGCAAAATTATTTATTGTGGCCATGGCACATTGCAAGGATCATTTCTTTAAGGAAAACTAACATTTTGGGGCTTGTTCCATAGTGTTAATGCATCTCCATGCCTCTTTATTACATGTAGTGATCAGATCTTTTGGATTTGATTTCTTACAGCTAGATGCATTGATTTTAGTTTCTTCCTATCACTGTTGCATCTGGAATTGTTCCATGATCAGATTTCTTCTAGATTTGCAGTAACTGTTAGGTGTAGTGGTTGAGTTTGGTTTAGGGCACAAAATATCTTAGTTATGCCTGAACTATAAAGGCAAATTTTGTAAATCTTGTTAAAGGTCAGACCCTCTCTATTTCTCTGGCATTGCTCTATTTTGCTTCTATAAATCCCCTTTGCCTCTGGACTATATGAAATTTTTCTTTATCTCCTTCAGCCATTGATGTATTGTATAAGAATTGTTTGCCTCTCATTGGTGTATTGTGGATATCTACAATTTTGCATGACTATATCTCTCTGGCCTATGAATGATATATAAGTGAATCTCATTTTTCTTGCATCATGTATTTGGGTTTTCTAATCAGCATGTGATTGTTAGATTAAAAAAAGTCTAGATGTGTATATATTTTGGTGTTATTATGGTTCAATAGTGCATATATGGGTAGAGATTTGTTTGAACATTCTATTTTGGTGCATCACCTCTTTAGAATAGATTAGGTAGATTTTGTTTCCTGCATCTCCTTCTCCCTTTTCCTCTCAAGAGTAGCTAGATGCATCCTGATAGAAAAGGAAGTCGGCCTTCTTTGGAGACTCAACCTCATAGTTCAAGTCCCATAGCTTGGAGGTTGTTTCCATGTTTCACAAGGTTGTCCTTAGGTAAAAACTTTGGACACAGGTCCAAACTTTTGTGACAATAGTTTTTGGCATGCCTAGTGGGACACAAATTTCAGTCTCATAAGTTTGTTGGTTAGCCAGTTACAATCTTATTTACTAAGAATTGGGTGTTATTCTTAGTGTCATCAGCCTTTGGAGGCATTTATCTAACACCATGGTAATGCTATTGTAAATCTACTGGTTTCAAATAGACCCAATGCTGGTATGTAAAGATCATTTTTGATCTTTTGGTGATTTTCAATTTTTTTCTATAAAATTGTAGTTTTTATGAAGCTCTAACCATGGATCCATTTCATAGAAATAGCTACCATTCCCCCCATATCATGAAAATTCTATTCCTTGGCCCTCATATTGCCAATTTTAATCTCAACCCCAAGCTGGTTATAGCCAATATGCTCAAAATTATTACTCCCCTCCCACCCTTATTCCACAAATCCCAACATCCCCATATGAGAAGCTTAAAGATATGATGTTGGAGTTTGAAAGGAAGATTAACTCTAAGTTCTAGGAGAGGAGTGAGAGGATGGACATATGGAGTAGGAAAATGGATGAAAGCCATGAGAAATTGTTGGACCTTGATAGGTGGCTTGATGATATTGCAAGGCAACAAAAGATTCAAAGATAGTAGGAGGGGATGTCATGCTAGGCCTATCTCCAACAAGAAGAAGAAGAGAGGGAGAGACAAAGACATTTTTAGGAGAATCTTGCAAGGCAAGTTGCTACAACAAGAGAAGAGGAAATGAAGCTCTAGTTAGCTCATTGTTAGACCAAAGAAGCATAGACAACCCCTTCTCCAAAATATGTCATTCCAAGCTTTAAGAAGCCCCCTCCATTACAAGAGCCTGTTGTAACTCCTCCACTCACTATGTGATAAAATTGGTTGGGTCATGAGCCTTCCACACCTATCACCATTTCACTCTTTAAGGATGGACCGCTTGTGTGGACTCCTGATGGTCCAAACATGGAGTTTTGGGAGAGTGAAACAAAGCCCACAAAGATACCATGGGAGAAATTATAGCCTACTAAGGAGGCAAAGGAGCTTTCTATTGAGAAGAAGGAAGAGGATCCAATCCTCTTATTTGAAGAGCTTCCTTCTTTTGTTGAGGAAGAAGAAGAAGAAGAAAAGGTTGTTTCTTCTTTTGAGGAACAAGTCATGGCTTTTGAGCCTCTAAAAGAAGATGAAGATATGCTATTGGAGAAGGAAGAAGATCATTTTTTGTAGTAGATAGTCCTCCATAATGTGGATGGAAAAGAGAACCTTAAGGATAGCTCTGCCCTTGAGGAGGAACATGCTGGTATGCATGAGGTTGCCCCTCAACCTGTGCATTTTATTCCAACAAAGAAAGAAGATTCTGATGAGGAGACTTTTTGCGATGAGCTGGAGATTTGCTCATCCTTGGAGATGAAATAGTTAGCTCCTTTATCAGATGATCATGAGTTGTAGCAGCAGCAAGTAAAGACTCACACCATACCAGTAGTTCCCAAGGAAGTGGTTCATGAGCAACATGAAAAAGAGGTGGTGATTAGTTCTTCACAAAAAGAGGAGGTGTCACTTCCAAACCAGTAGGATACCAAAGTTGTAAAGCAAAACAATGTGGTCAAGGCTGATTGCTTAGACCCAGTTCCATCAAGAGGATGCCCCATAAGGCATCTAGCTCTATAAAAAATTAGTAAGTTGCCCCCAATCATCTTTACTCTTGAGCATGAGGGAGAATTCTACAAGGAAGAGCAAGTATGTTTTTCTCCATAAGGTAATGCCCCAATGCTAGAAAACTTCATTATTTTTTGCATTGGGAGGAAGGTATTCCATGCAGTAGAATGTTTGTCATGCTTGCTAGTCTTTTCAACTACCCTCATACATGGAAGGAAAAATCAGCTTGTGAGGAAGGGCAGCTATTTTCACAAACTAGTTAATGGCTTTGTTTAATTTTTTGCATTGTGAATAACTTATACATAGTAGAGTAGTTTTTGTTTTTAGTTCTTTCCTATTTTCCAAGAAATGCACAAGCACATTTACTCCTTTTTTTGGAGTTGTGCTGAGCTTTCTAGAGCTCCCTGGAGTTTTTTGTTTTTTGCTAGTTGTAGAACTTTGTGAAGTTGTAGGTGGGATACTTCAATTCTTGGTAGTGACTCTATGCCCAATGGATTTCTTAAGGCTATTGGTCTATGCTTAGTAGGAAAGTATCCCCTCTAAGTCACCAAGAATGTTGGCCAATTTTGCCCCCCATTTAGCCCATCATTAATAATCAATCTGAGAGATCTTCAATGGGCTGGATTCTTTGATGTGGGTTAACATGATTCTCGGTCAGTTTAACATCTTGTGTTAACATGGTTTCTTCATGTGCCAAGTTGGCTTGGTTTCTTCATGTGCCAAGTTGGCTTAGTTTCTTCATGTGCCAAGCTAGTTCAATTCCTTCATGTGCCAAGCTAGTTTCAATACCTTCATGTGTTGAGTTGGCTCATTTTCTCTTCATGTGTCAAGTTGCAGGTTAATGCGCATTTTCTACCAAGGTTAACATTTCATGTTAACTATTTTATCTATTTTTAGAAGTGACTTTTCTTGCTTCTGCAAAATTATAAAATTGTATGTTGCCTCTTCTACTGTGTATTGCGAAATATGCTGACAAATGAATTAGTGCCAAGTGGTGGGTTAGTTCCTTCAGTGCATTTTACTCACTGTCAAATCAAGGATCGTCTATGGTTGTCACTATGTCGCTATGCAAAGTTGCAAGGTGATTATTTCATGGGACATAGCAAGCACTTGCCATGTGGTAGATGGGTCCTTCCCTTTTTATAGGTCATGGTGTGGTGGATCTTTGTCTTATTGGGACCCTTTTGATCTAATTGCTCTTGTATTTTTGCACCCTTCCTTGGCCCTTTTACGAAGATGTGAAGGCCATTAGATTTAGATGCATCTTTGGAGATTCCTTGCTTTATCCTAGCCATCCATTTGATATATAGAAAATTTTGATCAAGGGTTGTGTTTTAATCAAGCATTGGGGATTTTCTTGCAACATCTAAGCCATTCATTTCAAATGAAGATCTACATCGACGGTTCACATTTTTTTTGGGCAAATCAAATTTATTCCATGTAGTTCAACTCTATATTTTTGTGGCGGGTTAACTTGTGTGTTATCCCATCTTGTGTTTCCTTTGATAGTGGTGCGAAATTATTTATTGTGGTCATGACACTTTGCAGGGATCATTTCTTTAAGGCAAATTGACATTTTAGGGCTTTTTTCATGGCGTGAATGCATCTCCATGCCTCTTTATTACATGTAGTGATCAAATCTTTTGGATTTGATTTCTTATAGTTAGATGCATTGATTTTAGTTTCTTCCCATCACTATTGCATCTAGAATTATTCCATGATCAGATTTCTTCCAAATTTGCAATAACTACTAGGTGTAGTGGTTGAGTTTGGTTTAGGGCAGAAAATATCTCAATTATGCCCAAGCTATAAAGGTAGATTTTGTAAATCTTGTTAAAGGTTGGACCCTCTCTATTTCTATGGCATTGCTCTAGCTTGATACTATAAATCCCCTTTGCCTTTGAACTGTATGATATTCTACTTTATCTCCTTCAGCCATTGATGTATTGTGCAAGAACTATTTGCCTCTCATTGGTGTATTGTGGATATCTACAATTTTGCATGACTATGTCTCTCTGGCCTATGAATGATATATAAGTGAATCTCATTTTCTTTGCATCATTTATTTGGGTTTTTTAATCAGCATGTGATTATTAGATTGAAACAAGTCTGGATGTGTATATCTTTTGGTGTTATGATGGTTCAATAGTGCATATATGGGCAAAGATTGGTTTGAACATTCTATTTTAGTGCATCACCTCCTTAAAATAGATTGGGTAGATTTTGTTTCTTACATCTCATTATCCCTTTTCCTCTCAAGAGTAGCTAGGTGCATCTTGATAGCAAAGGAAGTTGACCTTCTCCAGAGACTCAACCTCACAGTTTAAGTCCCATAGCTTGGATGTTGTTTCCATGTTTCACAAGGTTGTCCTTAGGTAAAAAATTTAGACAAGGGTGCAAACTTTTGTGACAATAGTTAACATGTCATCATTTCATATCACTTCCACAGCTCCTCCCATTGTTATGAAAAAATAATGTTAACACTTGGGAGGTGTTTTTGAGGATTTCCCAACCCTCACAGAAGGACAAGTTTCCCAACTTGATAATTCAGTTGTTGGTTTTGATATGTTCATGATGCAATCATATCAACATATGTCTATGGATTTAGTTGTACTGATTCAGGCTTGCATCGTTGCAACTAAAATATAATCAAGATTAATTTCTACCATAACCACTATTCCTATTTTAGCCTATGACGATTTTAGTTTTCCTACATGGTTGGGAAATATCACTATGAAAAAGAGTAAAGTAGTGTTGCCTCAAGACAATCTACATATCAAGAAGACGAAATCAAAATATTTGAAAGAAAATATTGTTTTGAGAATTGTGGTTGGGTTTGAGAAAACCAAATATGTTGAAGTTGCAAAGCCTAGAGTGGATAAACCAATTGAGGAAATTAATTGTTCACATTATAAGATCACTAGGACTGATCTAGGTTAAAAAAACATAATTGACATGTTTGCAATATGCTCAAGATGCACTCTCTAATGTGTCTCGAAGTAACCATGAGTTTTGGGAAAAGAATAATCAGCTTAAGGAAGAAGTCATTCACTTAAATGAGGTTATCCAAAAATAGTCATCATAGCCTATGAATACTACTTCTCATACACCTAAGCAAAAAAAGATGATTGAAATAGCCAAAACCTAGTTTGGAGAAGTTGTATCATAAGGAGTACATGCTATCAAGATGTGGTCAAAGTTCTTGATCGCATTAGAGAAATTGAAGAAAATATACATGGCTTGATTATTTCTATGAATCGAGAACTTGACACTCTAAAAGGAATTTTGGTATATTGGGAGGAGATAACCAATTTTTATTTGGATAGCATGATGACATGTGAAGTCATTCATCTTCAAAAAAATTTTTACTAATGTCAAGGTCTCATGGGACACAAGGAAGAGACATTGGGAAACCTATTGATTGAATTGCAAATATCCTTGGAAGATTGTTAGACATTTGAAACATATATTATATCTAATTTGGAATAAATAGGATGTGTTGTTCTCACTAAACATGATAATTTGGTTTCAGCAGAAGAAATGACTTTAGAATACACAAACAGAGTCAAAATTGAGCTTGATTCTAAGGAATTTGGCTCACAAATGATGAATAGATTTGTAGCATATAAAATAGTGACAAAGCATCTACAGGATTTGGTTATAGAAAACTACAAGATTTTAAGATCAACATACATTAATATAGTCAAAATTGAGGCCATATAAAAAACAATTAAGATATCAGATCTTTCTACAGTGCGTCACTACATTGCTAGATACAAGGCACTTCAAAATAATCCTTAAAATTATTCCCTGTATTTTAATATTCTTATTTATTTTCATTCATGTAGTTAGAGTGGATGTATTGCATGAAATTGTGTAATTACATGTAATACAATTTTCATGTCCTTATGACATGTAACCTAATAATTTCTGTCCTTGGTTAGAATGGGTCAAAGTTGGTTGAGTTTCTTCCAACTTTTCCTCCTTTTTCTCAACTCCTTTGCCTATATAAAGGAATTCCCCCTCATTTTAAAAGAACATCTTTTATTGTATGCAAGAGAGCTCTATAGAAATTGTGCAAGCATAACTTTGATTGTGTAGTACTATTTTGAAAGAAAAGTGATTACAAAGAAACAATTGAAGTTGAAATTAATTGATTGAGTACAATTTTTACTTGTGCAAGTTGGAAGCTTTGAATTTGATTTTCATTTGTTATATTTGATTCATGTGTATTTTAGTTTTTTATAATTGAGTTTAAAGAGTTAGGAAGCAATTGGAGCCAAAACTTTGACTAGGAGCAGTTGTGGAGATACATAGACTAGGAGTTTTGACTATTGCTTGTATCTCTTTCTTAATTCACAAAAATAGTTAGAATTCTTTACTTCTAGAAGTCTTTGTGCCCCAATAGTAAAGGTTATTGTTATAGTATAGATTAAGACCAGACTTAGAGCCAAATTGGTATTCTTTAAGCTAGCTTTTGAGTTAGTGTTAGTTAATTGATTTCACATTTACAACTTTAGCTACAAGTATAGTTCGAGGTTTCATCTTGACCATTAATCACTTCATGGGTAAGTGGACCCTTTTCTAAAATTTAAGAGGAAATAATATTGGTAATACCCTTTCGAATCTCTCAACTTGTTGCTTGCCTTGAGTTGATTCATGGAACGGTGAGAAGGGTGAGCCTCACCTTTAAGGTAGGAGAGACTTTGTCTCACACGTTGTGGCTGGTCTAACTATTTTGCGATTGGATTTTACCCAAAACTATCAGTTGAAAAATATCCACCCAACAAAAGCTAATTTGTTCTAGATCATGTTAGAAAATTTTAACCCATAATTTAGTGCTAAAAAGTAGACTTGTAATTAACTGATACCCTAAAATTTGAACATGGTCAATTTTTAAAATTTTAAGGAAAACCTATGTATGATTTGGTTAAATCCATAATTACCCCTCTGATGTCCTTGAAGTGAAATAACATAAAAAACTATCTAACCATATAAGGACATTGGACAATCAACCTTTATCAAATTTTCTCTATTAAACAAGATAACTTCTTAACTTTTGAGTTTGCTTAATCCTACAACCATGTCATAGATTTTCAAAACAACAAAACTCTTGACCCTCCATTTTGGAATTTGTGAGGAACAATGATCATCTGATGACAAGCTTATCAAGGCATGCTGATTCTTGAAAATGGGGAAAAGGACATAAATAAATTTGAAATTTCTTCCTAAACATTTTCTTAGAGTAAATAATTAATTTAATTACATTGATTAAATTATCTTTACTCCCTTCTTAATATTATCCTTTCATGCACTTGCATTAATCATTCAATAATATAAATTATTAAATACAATTTAGCCCTTAGGGTTTTCCTT
Organism: Cupressus sempervirens; assembly: GCA_028749045.1. Classification (NCBI taxonomy): domain Eukaryota; kingdom Viridiplantae; phylum Streptophyta; class Pinopsida; order Cupressales; family Cupressaceae; genus Cupressus; species Cupressus sempervirens. The sequence continues at coordinate 298,941,014 of CM053785.1, read as the reverse complement.
TTAGATTTTACAAATCTCCTTCTATAAGGATTGATCTCTTGTATTTTTAATTTATTCTTTTAGTCTAATAACACAATCTTGTATATTGTTAGAGGCAAACCCTTTCCTTCTCTTGTCTTTTCTTCTCTATTACAGGTTCTTGGATGCAAGTATTGTACTAGATCTGTGGATTTGTATTGCTCAAATCCTTCATGGTATTAGAGTCAAATATGCTATAGCTTATTAAATTTATTGAAGAAAATAATAGCAAGGGTTTATTGGAGCATATATGGTATTTTAGGATATTTTGTAGACAAATAGGGGTTCACTATTTTTTGGGGCACTTTGTGAAACAATGGACCAAACCATTGAGCTCTTAGTGCCTAAAAGCCCCTACTTTGATATAAAAAACATTTGGTTTGGACATCGTTGACAAGAGAGGAAAAAAAATTTATCTACCAGGGGTGTATAATCGTGACACACATTTCAATGTATATTTTTGCAAAAAAGAAAAAAAAAAACTAAAAAGTTTATCTTGTGTTTAAAAATGCCAATCCCACCATCGACAAGCCACCGACGGACCACTTGGCTACCCTCCTCCCGCTGCTTGCTCCTTATCCATTTTCTTTAGCATCCTCCACCAACCTACTCTCCAAGAACTTTTCAAGCTCTCCAAAACCCATCTATAGTCACATGCACAACTAGGGGGCTAAACTTTTAGCACCTAAAAGGGTTTTAGGCATTTTGTCTTGACTTCTAGAGACTATTTCAATTTTTTTGTGATATTTTTAGTTACAAAAGTATTTTTGGGAAAACAAGATACCATTGGAAAGATGATTGTGAGATAGATGCATTTGTGGAGGTTTTTCTAGTTTTATTTCTATTATGGTACTTATTTTTATTGTTGAAGCCATATGATCCTTTTTTGCATTTAGGGGGGACATAACTTGCTCATTTTAGCTCCATTTTGATCAAAAATATTCTTAGGTACATGTGATCTAAGTTTGAAGCCTTTATTATTCTTACTAGCTTTTCTATCTTTCATATTGTATTGGGTTTTGATTTCTTGAATTATGGAGGGTGTTCCTTTCTTTCTTTCTATCATTTGTATCAGAAAACCATAATCCATAAGCACACAAAAACAAAAACCTTATGCATCTTATGTCTAGTTCTAAAATATTGCTAACAAACTAATAAAAACTCATAACAATTGAGGCTCAATTCACATTATGGCAGACTCATCTTCTATTGAGCCACTTTCCCCACATAGTTATCACCTTCGATCATATAAAAATACTTCTTAGGTCATGAGGGTTATGGTCCTATTTGGATGAGGTTCAGCCTCATTTTACACACCCTTTTGAGGTTATGTAGTACGGGAACACTATGGATCAAGCTATGGGGTTGTTATCTTTACATGTTACAAATAGTCTTCTCTTCTATCTCAATGGTTGTACCACACCTTGAGCTATATGGTTAAAGTTTGAAGGACTTATTAGCATCATGAATGAGTTTAGAGCACTTCAAATTGAGGTAGAGTTGAATTCATTAGTTCATGATTCCTTTCCCTCTATTGAGAACTTTCTGATGAAATGCAAACAACAAAGATCTTTACTACAAGGTTTTGGAAAGAATAAAAATGATCAATAGTGTATTTACCTAATTCTATCAAAGATTTCAGGGAACTTTCAAAAATTTCTCATCTACTTTTCACTCTACTATGGATGCTTTGGGTCTTAGATTCACCATGCCAACATTTGAGGTTTTTTGTGATTGGCTAACTAGAGAGAAGACCAAGCTTACACAATTGGATTCTCTAACATGATCAAAGAACCAAGCATTGGTTTCTTAGACATCTACAAGAAAGTAGAAGTAGAAAATGAAGCCCAAAACAAATTTAGTCAGCAATGAGCATTCCTCCAAGCCACCTCCAAAATTAGATAACAAAAAATCCACTCCGAAGGGTAAAACTCTTAAGTATGATGAGTCTTGCTCCAAGGCTAAGAAGTTTATAGGTGATCCTTGCAACTTTTGTAGTAGGGAAGGACATCTTATTTCTAGCTATTGGAAATGTCTTAAGGCTTTAGAGGAGGCCATGCAGCAACATAGTTTTTCTTCACTAAAGCCATCACCTCCTCCTTCGAGGAAAGAATGTTCTCTTTCTACATGAGCTTTGTCTTCTCCTATTAAATGGATCATTGATTTGGGTACTTCGCACCTTATGACACACTCACCTAATTTGGTTATCTCCTTTTCTCTAAGTACTACACAAATTATAGTTGGTGATTCATACAACTTTTTGTTTCAAATTATGGCACTATTTCTTTAGAGGGTGGTTCTCTACAGGATGTTACATTGGTTCCAACCATTTCTATAAACCTCTCGTATATCTATCAGACGTGTCATTATAGATATTATAAGTCAATTGATTTCTCACCACATGATGTGGTTATTCAAGACCTCCATGATCCTATTTTGGTTGTTGCTATTGGGAGTGTTGATTTACAATCTCTCTTATATTGGTTTGATGGCTTCGAGAGCTTTGATTCTAAAGGTCTTTCTCTTGTTTCTCATGCAGACATAATGAGAAAAATTTAGTATGAGTGTTTTGGTCATGTCAACTAAAAATATCTATAGAAAATGAGTACACAAGAGTTAGTGACTGGGCTACCTCATATCTCTTGTATTGCTGGTTTTTAACAAGGTTGTACACTTGGAAAACATCACAGAGATCCCTTTCTAACAAGTAGATCCTCATGTGCTAAGGCACCATTGGAGTTGATAAACAATGATCTTATGTTCATTCCCACTCCATCTTTTTTAGGCGCTCGATATGTTCTTACCTTCATAGATGACTTCTCTAGATGCACATGGGTGTACATTTTCAAGTACACGTCTACTGTCTTTGATTCATTTCAAATCTTCATGATATTTGTGGAGAATTAGTCTAGTATTTCTATCAAGTGTATATGCATTGACAAGAGTAGGGAATATGTGAATTATTCTTTTAGAGATTTATGAACTCAGTATGGTTTCCAACATTAGTTTGCAGTTTCTTATACCCCTTATCATAATGGGGTTGTTGAGTGAAATAACATAACATTATGGAAGATTTCCAATTGTATGATACAATCTCAAGTTATGAGCTATTTATTTTGGGTTGAGGCTTTAAATTATGCCAACTATATTTAGAATTGGATGCATCACAAGGCATTACAATGTTTGACTCTTATGAAGGCTTGCACTCATGTCAAGCCAAATGCTTCTACATTTTGTGTTTAATGGTAGTGAGGCTTGGGCAATTATTCCATATTCTTAGAGGAAATCCATGGATAGGAAGATTTGATCACTCATATTTTTTGGGTGCTATAAGGCTATAAAAGTGTATAGGTTGTTTGATCCTAATTCTAGAGAAGTCTTGTTTCAAAGAGATGTCTAGTTTGATGAGCACTATCCTCGAATAGAGCCTCCATCACCAGCTTCTCCCTTACTACCTAGTACTTCCTATTCTCCTCTATAGGATTATGTATCCTCTGAGGAAGATCTTGATAATGATCCACCTTCCACACTTCCACCAAATACTCAAGATGTACCCAAGTGGGCTCATGATACAATTAATGCAGCTGGACCTATGGCAAGAGATCCTTCTAATTCTCATCACACTCATGCTTAAACATCTAGTACTAGACTATAATAATTCATGTCATTTTAGATGATACACAAAAATTTTCATAGGCGACAGAACACTCAGAGTGGTATAGGGCTATGGATGAGGAGTACTCTTCTTTGATGAAGATCCACACTTAGGATCTTTGTACTCTTCTCAAAGGAAGAAAGTTGGTTCAATGCAAGTGGGTGTACCGTACCAAGTTTTTTACATATGGTTCTATTGATAGGTCAAGGCACATCTTCTTGCAAATGGGAGTTCATAAGTAGAGGGTATTGATTACTCCAATACCTTTTCTCTTGTTTCCAAGATGAACTCTATTCACCTAGTACTCTCTTGCAACTTCTCAAGGATGGACAATATTTCAAATGGATGTGAAGAGTTCCTTCTTGCATGGATACCTATATGGAGAAACCTCAAGATTTTTTGTACAAATTTTATATGGTGCGCTGAATCAAGAGGTATTTATATGGTCTCAAACAAGCCCCTTGAGCTTGGTATGAAAAGATAGATTCCTTCTTGCTTACATCACAATTCATACATTGTCATAACGAATCCTATACTTTAGATTTAGTGTTATGGGGTTGATTTTTTGATACTTGTACTATATGTTGATCTCATTATTACAAGTAGCTCATCCTCTATGATTAGGAGTGTTTGATTAGCTTTAGAGACCTTTTTTAGATGACAAACCTTGGATTTCTACATTATTTTTTGGGCTTGCAGGTTGTTCAATCTTTGGATGGATAGACATACTTTAGAAAAAGTATGGTCATGATATACTTCAAAGATTAAACATGCTTTATTGCAAGCCTACTCCCATACCTTTTCAATCAAGTGTTGTTGTATCTACAACTTTCTCTACTCTTAAAGTGGATTCCACTTCATATAGATAGCTTGTGGGTAGTTTGTTGTACCTGAAACACACATGTCATGATCTTTCCTTTTAGTTAGACTTGTCTCTTGTTTCTCACAATCCTCATGAGAGTCATTAGAAAGCTACCAACTATATCTTGAGGTACATTCAGGGTACTATATGTTCTGGAATTCACTATACATTAGGGGATCCTCATATTTGTGGTTATACAAACTCAGATTGGGCTGGTGATATTGATGAACGAAGGTCTACTTCTAACTTTATTTTTTGTCTTGGTTTTGGTCCTATCACATGGTCTTGCAAGAAGAAGCATGCTCACACATTATCATATATAGAGGAAAAGTATAGGGCAGCTGTGCTAGCTAGCCAGGAACTCTTATGGCTTTGGCAGTTGATGAAAAAGTTTAGTTTTCCTCCTAATAGTCTCACCTTTCTTTGGTGTGACATTCAGAGTGCTATGCACACTTCCTACAACCCAGTTGAGCATCAACTGACCAAGTACATTGAGCTTCATATGCACTTCATTGGGTATTTGATTTAGGATGGCTCTCTAAACTTGGAGTATATTCCCACTGCAAAGTAGGTTGCTAACATCTTTATTAAACCTTTTTCATCCTTATGGTATCTTCAGCTACATTTTATGCTTGGTGTCAAGTTGTCTTTGGGGGGCCTTGTTGATGAGTCATTCCTTCCTTCTTTATTGTTTTTAGAATTCTTCTATCTCTTTTTGGAGTAGGGATTTTCCCACATGGTTTTCTCTATTTTTCTATTTTACATAGATTTGGTTGTCCTAGGTACCTAATTAGGCCATGTTTCTAAGGCCCATTTATCTTTTTAGCATTGTTGTTTCCTTTCTTTTTGTGCATTGTTTGTAGCTTCATTACTTCTCATCTTAAGGGGGATGTTAGAGTAAAAAATTAATTGAATTAAATTTATTAAATTAACATTAATCCCTTCTTAAGATTTCCTTTTCATGAACTTGCATTAGTCATTTAATAATTAAATATTAATTATTAAATGTCATTTACCTCTTAGGGTTTCTCTTTTAGGTTTTACAATCTCCTTCTGTAAGGACTGATCTCTTATATTTTCAATTTATTCTTTTAGTCTAGTAATATAATCTTGCATATTGTTAGAGCCAAACTCTTTCCTTCTCTTGTCTTTTCTTCTTTGTAACAAGTTCTTGCATGCTAGTGTTCTACATGATCTTATGATTTGTATTGTTGAAATCCTTCACATTTGATGGGACTTTTAGCTAAAAAATTGGTCAGAGTTTGGCATAAGAATTTCATTATCTTGAAGTAAAGGTTCTATGGGTAATTTAATTCCTAGTATTTTTTAGTTTATTTGATAAGTTGTTACATACTTATTCGTGAGAAAATTTAGTCCATAATCAAATAATTCCAAATTAATTTTATTACCTTTTTGCTAAAGGATTTTCCATGTATATCATCACTAACTTCTACTTTGCTCTAAAAAATGGGACTTCTTGCAAACAAAGATCTTTACTAAACCTTTTGCATTCTCGTAGTATCTTCAAATGCATTCTATGCTTAGAATGAAGGAAGTTGTCCTTGGGGGGTCTCAATGATGAGTCCTTTCCTTCTTTATTGGTTTTAGAATTCTTCAATCTCTTTTTGGAGTAGGGTTTTTCTCATGTGGTTTTCTCTATTTTTCTATTTTACAGAGATTTGGTTGTGTTGGGTACCTCATCAGGTCATGTTGCTAGGACCCATTTATGCTTTCAACATTGTCATTTCCTTACTTTTCATGAATTGTTTGTAGCTTCATTATTTCTTATCTTAAAGGGGGTGTTAGATTAAATAAATAATTTAATTATGTTGATTAAATTATCATTACTCTCTTAATATTTCCCTTTCATGCACTTGTATTAGTCATTTAATAATTCATAATTAATTATTAATTAATAAATGCCATTTACCTCTGAAGGTTTCCTTTTAGGTTATACAATTTCCTTCTATAAGGACTGATCTCTTCTATTTTTGATTTATTCTTCTATCCCGATAATACAATCTTGCACATTTTAGAGTCAAACTCTTGCCTTCTCTTGTGTTTCCTTCTCTATAACAAGTTCTTGCATGTAGGTGTTCTACAAGATCTTTATATTTGTATTGCTCAAGTCCTTCACCTTTGATGTGACTTTAGCTTAAAAATTGGTCTGAGTTTGGCATACAAATTTTATATTCTTGAAGTAAAGTTGGTGCAGGTAATTTAATTCCCATTATTTTGTAGTTTATTTGATAGGGCGTTACATACTTATCCATAAGAAAATTTAGTCCATAATCAAAGAATTCCAAATTAATTTCATCACATTTTTGCTAAAGGATTTTCCATATATATCATCACTAACTTCTAGTTTTCTCTAAAAAATGGGACCTCTTGCAAACAAAAATTTATGGAATGAAAATCCTTACCAAATTTTCATCCAGACTTAACATAGGAAAAAATTGAATAGTTTGACATCATTTCAAACTTTTTCATGGTCATATGGGAATTCAAGAGAAGCTATGTTGCTTACCAAAGTGACATTTTTGGGTTGGAAGGAGAGAGAGATACACATAGAAGAAATTCATGATATGATCAAAGGACATGAAGATGAAGACATACTAGATGAGCTCTTTGATGCCATCCAAGAATTTGTTGCTATGACTTGGGTGGACAAAGCCCTGATATTTTAAATTTTAAGTATATAGATATAATCTTTTTGGTGAATCTTGGTGACAATTTGAAATGTCCATTCTATCTACCCCATTTTTTAGTAGTCTTGTAAAATCATAAACAATTATCGTGGGGTACAATTTAGATATGTAGGCATTTTTTGGTCTATATGTGGGGTGTTCCTTTTTAATAGTCTTTTCCTATAGGATTTATAGTCTTTGAACTTACATTCATGTATTAATGAAATGAAGATATTCCTAATATGTGTGTTCTCAATATTTTGTTTTGATTACAATTGGACTTTGAACCTCTATAGTTATTTGATAATATCCATCTTGTTACAATAGATTGATTGTATAAATTTATTTTGGAACTGTAATTTTCATAATCACCAAAAGAAAGGAGTCATGTTTTCACAAGTATATATTAATTTTTCATTTTCTACATTCTCATTGAAAGAAAAAAATCTTGTATTTTATTCAATGCATGTTTTATTAATAGGTAGTTGTATCTCCAAAATTCAAAGTAAAATTATTGTTTCAATGGTGACTTATGAAATTATTAGTACCATTTTTTCTTCCTCTTGGGAATCTTGATTCACTTTATGTACTTTTTTTCTAAAGGCAAAAATTGTTCACTAACATTAACTCAATTAAAGCATTCACCATACATATTAATTAACTTTTCAAGAATTGAAAATAGGTTATAAATAATTGTTTCACTATTCTCTTCATTTAATACAAAGGAAAAGAATATAAAAATAATTTATTACTTATCCATGTTTCCTAATCCTATGAATTGTGTGACTGATTATGTTATCCTCGCTCTAGGTGAACATGAATAACATGTGCGTATTATACTTGGAATTAACTCATATCTTATGATAGTAATATTAGACTACAATGTATTGTCAAGTACAACTTAGGGAGATGATAACATAAATATATATACAATGATGAGTCCTCGCAACAAGGCCACATTGAATATCAATGTACAAGTGAAGTCATTAATGAAGAAAATGAGAAAATTAGTAGAAAAATATCTCTTGCAAATGTCCACCCAAAATAAAAGAAGCTTTCTCAAAAATGTGTATTAAAATCTTGCAAGATAAGTTGCATGCATTCCATCACAAATAAGTGTGAGAGAATATACTTAGTGTAGAATGTTGTATAGTAATGTCACTTTACAACAGACAATGCACGATGCATCTTCCTCTGGAAGAAAGATTGAGCTACAAAACTATTGAGAGTTAAAACTATTTTAATTGTTTTTCTATTTTATAGACATTCAAAAGCATTTATATTTCTCTTTATAATAATTTATATAATGTGTAAAGTTATTTTAAATGTGTTCATTTATATACTTACACATTGTATGGTAAAGTAAATGATTGTTGTTGTACGAAAAAATAATTTACCTAATTTTTGGTATTCTTAATTGAAAATACTATATATTGTTTTTTCAATTTAATTTTTTAAAAAATTTTAGATAATAGTTTCATCATTTCTATTAAATGTGCACCAACTCTATAATACAAGCTTATTAATTATAATTTGCCAAAATTGTGCACTAATTTTATTAATTATATAATGTTTTGTTTTATATACTAATAAATCATTTTGAAAAAAAATCATTTTACATCCACTTTTATTTGGAATTGAAAATTATCTTATATTTATTATATATATCTAATAGATTAAATATTTAAGTTTAATTTACGTAAAGCCTTCTTAATCTATGTAACAAATTTATATGATTTTATTTTATACTTGTAGTTTGAATTGGTATTTTGAATAGGAAAATAAATTGAAATCTCTATAATGTCTTGTCTTTTCTTTGCTTTAACTTGTTATCCTAATTTAGCAAATTGGTGGAAAAACTTGACCATAGACTTCCAATAGAGATAGGGAGATGGAGGGATAAGGAGAGAGAGGTAAAAAGGGGGAAAAGAGGGCATTGAGTAAGATGAATATATGTATGCATGAGAGGGTGGGTTATATTGGAGTGGAGAAATACAAAGAAATAATGAGATGGAAACATTGGGATATATCGATGAACACATACAAGGCATATTGTTTGTCTTGTTGCACTTGACTAGGTTTTTGTATATGTATGCACATTTATATATAAATATAAATAAACTCATAATATATTAGTAACACTTATATGTCCACATTTATTATTCTTATATATAGTTGTGTTGCATCTTTCGATGACCCCCAATTATATGTATAGATATATGTGTATATACATATATATACATATATATACATATATATATACACACACACACACATATATATATACATACACATATATATAGATACATATATATAGACATGTACATACACATATATATACATGTACATTACATATATGTACATATACATATAGATATATATATATATATATATATATATATATATATATATATATATATATATATATAGATATATATATATATATGTATGTATGTATGTATGTATGTATGTACATACATATACACACACACATATGTACATGTGTGTGTGTGTGTGTGTGTGTTTATATATGTATATGTATATGTACATATATATGTACACACACATATATACATACACACACATATACATATACATACATACATACATACATGTACATATATATATATATATATGTATATGTATATGCGTGTGTGTATATACATATATATATACATACATATATATATACATATATACATACATATATATACATAGATATATATACATAAATATATACATACATATATATATATGTATATATACATATATACATACATATATATACATACATATATACATACATATATATATATACATACATACATACATACATATATATATACATACATACATATATATACATATATACATATATACATATATATGTATATATGTATATGTATGTATATACATGTATGTATATATATATGTGTATATACATACATATATAAATATATGTATATATACATACATATATAAATATATGTATATATATGTATATACATATATATGTATGTACATATATATGTATATATACATATATATGTATATACATATATACATATATATGTATATACATATATACATATATACATATATATGTATATATGTACATATATATACATATATATGTATATATGTACATATATATACATATATGTATATATATGTATATATATATATACATATATATACATGTATGTATATGTATGTATATATATGTATGTATATGTATGTATATATATATGTATATGTATGTATATATATATGTATATGTATGTATATATATATGTATATGTATGTATATATATATGTATATGTATGTATATATATATGTATATGTATGTATATATATATGTATATATATGTATATATATATATATATATATATATTGCACACACAAATGAAGTGAGATTAAATAAAGCACATTTAAATAACATAGAAGAGGTTAGGATTATCTCACAAGAAAGGTGCAAGGTGACCATCATCAATACCTAGACACATGGTGCTATCAATAAGGTCTAAGGTTATCTCCTATATTCCAGATAAGGTCAATGGCCAACCTTAGTGATATTTTTTCCCTCCTTTCTTAGAGGAAGAATCTTTTCTACACCCACTTGAACAAGAAATGTAGTAAGTTTGTTATTATCAAAAAGATTATATTGCATAACGATAATACATAATTTAAAGAAAACTATGCACATACCTATCAATACATTTTGAATCAATTTTCAAGAAACATGAACACATTAAGCATAACATTATTTGACACCATTGTTCCAAAAAAGCAAATACCATCTAGGGCATAAAATTAATAAACCGATGTTTCATAAAAAATGCACTTAACATCTATGACATCAGATAATTAAAACCATTGTTTCATGAAAAACTAGTTTATATCTAGGGTATCAAAATTCATAAACAATTATTTAATTTAAACAAGCATGTATAATAGGGCATCAAGTTAGTTCCCAATTACATTGTTTTAAGAAAACCACAAAGTATCATCTCAGGTATCAAAAATCGGGAGGGTGTGACAATATGATTGACTAGTGAAAAAGTCATAAGAAGGTGAGGAAAATTTTAGCCCCCTACCTTTTAAACCTGCTCAAATCTACAACTTTACAAAGTAGGAGATGTTACTTTTGTGGAAAAGATTCCAATTAATTTTGTAGCAATCTTATGTTTTAATTTGATGGGGCCTCTTGCTTTCTAAAATCCCCTCATGGGACCACACAGTAATAAGAAAAGATTCAATTTTTAAGGAATGATTACTCCAATAACTACGAAAAAGTTTAATTTTTGAAAGGTGGATGTTTGAGTAAATAGAAAAAAAAATCATTTTTGTTTAGAGAATTCAAAAAATTGATAGAAGCAGGTAAGAGTCTACAACATAATAGTAACTTGTGAGCCTCTCATGTGGGTGGTCTTGGGTTTGAGTTCGCTTAACACATAAAAATAAATAATTACAATACATAACAATAACTAATCTAGGCTTCGATTTTTTATCGATAAATTAAAAATTCATAGAAGCACTCTATTTGCTTAAATTTAAACAAAAATCGACAAAGTTACAAAAATAAGAAAACAAATAATTCTTAGCAATAAATATACAACCGATGAATTCAGGTTGGTATTTCAGCAGTGTAATGGGCTATTCCATCAAAAAATAGAAATTCACATCATTTCTACAATTTCAGAAAGAAAATAAAATTGGCATCCCTTGAATAAAGTAAATCAAGCTAAAAAATTATTAATAAATTTAAAATTAAGTTCTTCAAATTCCAATAGTACAGATCATAAAGTCCTAAATATTTGCCTACTCTAATGGTACCCCAACTTAAGCAATTACACTAGAATATGCCCTTATTTTCATTTTTTAAATACAACTAGTCAAAAATAAAGGAAATTTTCAATTTTTAACGGGTGCCTACTTCGACAATAAAATAGTTATACAACTAAAAAAATTTACATAACAATATCATTTTTTCAATTTACTATTCAAGTAGAAAATCACAATATTGATATTTTCTAATTTTTTATGTAATTAATAAATGATACAAAACTATCTAATCTGAGTGTTTTCATTGTGTAGGTGGCGCCCTCCCGTAAGGGTGTGGTCACATGATAGGGGATTCCTAAAAATATTTCAGCGAGTGTTGCTGAAACTTTTTAGTTGTTAGGCTATTTTTGGGAGTTTGCTCGTTGAAAGTTTATTTTTTCGTCAAATAGATGTAAGATTTCTTCCAAGATAACTTTTCTTTTCTGACAATGCAAAATAGCAACTTACCTTTTTTTCTTAAAATTATATTTCCTGATTTATAATATTGCATGTATTTATTTGAGTTGAGAGCTTTCATTTTTATGATATTACCTTTTTTTCTTAAAATTATATTTCCTAATTTATGATATTGCATGCATTTATTTGAGTTGAGAGCTTTCATTTTTATGATATTGTAGAAGGGGTTTTTGAAAAATATATGCTTTTGTAATTCATTTTATACTCTAATAAATATTTAGATATGCAACATACATTATCGTGTTCTACAACTTAGGCCCAAATTTTGAGACTATAGCAGAGGAGACCTTCCTTGCTAGCAGAATGTCATCCTTCTTGGCAATACCAAAACACTTAACAAAGGCCAACATTATTTATGAAGGTATTTTCTATAACTGGTTTAATATGGACCAAAAATCACCAATCACCCACCTTTTAAAAGAACCAAACCCTTTGCAAAAATAATTGTAATATCATGTTGAACAACCTAGATCATTCAAGCAAGTGCTCAACAACAAGACCCCAACTACCTATGTGGGCTAGATTTGAAGGTCAAACAAGTTGCGATGGATAAGGAATCAAAGAAGAATGAGGTAGAGGTAAGAATCTAGCAACCCTTGTATGTATTCTTAAACCTAATCCCCAAATGGTCAAGGCCATAGATGGGGAGATTAATAGACTTAGGGAATCAACTATTTTTCTTATGGCTTGAGATGTTAATAAACTTCCATCTAGAGCTTATTTGAATGATTGGTTACATAAATACTAGAGTAATAAATTAGAGTTCTATTTTTCTTCTTAGAATGATTGAGAAGGGTTTGTTCCTTATTTTCTTTAGAAACTTTGCATCGCAAAAAGAAGTCTTTGAGGGACCTCTCCCTAATTGGTCCTAATGAGGCTAATTTAGGATCCATCCAACATATACCTAAGCCCAAACATAGAACCCAAAAAACCCAACAAATTGTTGTGGAGAAAATTAAGAAAATCTCAAGCCACAAGTTTAGGAATCAATCTCTGATTCCCTCGATGTTACCTCCCCCTAATGTTCTTTATTCTCTCTTTGTTAGTCAACCTCCTAATTTTAATGAGGATAACCAATGTGTGGTTAGTAATCCCACAGGTGGGTGAACTAGTGATACCCCTACTGGCGAGAATTCAACCAAGGTTCTCAAAGTTGACCCACCATCTAATGTTGGTCTAGGTGTTATTAAAAACTCTTATGCACTAGAAGACGGGTTGTGTAATTATGAGCTCAATGTTTACTTTTTGAAAGGTGGATGTTTGAGTAAATAGAAACATATTTCATGTTTTTAGAGAGTTAAAAAAATTCATAGAATTACTCTATTTTCTTAAATTTAAACAAAAATTAGACTTAGATAACCAAATAAATACTTTGATAACCAAATAAATACTTTGATAACCAAATAAATACTTTGATTAGTGTCTGGAATTTTTACATAAAACTAAACATATTTTTTATGTTGAGAAAAATAATTGATTATGCGTATTAAAATCATGCATGTTTGAAATTGACAAAGTTACAAAAAAAAAAGAAAACAAATAGTTCTTAGCAATAAATATATAATTGATGAAGTCAAGTTGGTAATTCGAGGGCGTTGTGGGCAATTCCATCAAAAAATAGAAACTGGCATTGTGTTTGCAATTTCAGAAAAAATTGACATCCCTTCAATAAAGTAAATCACACTTAACAATATATTAATAAAATTTGAATTTAAATTCTTCAAATTCCAACAGTACAAAGCATAAAATCCTAAATATTTGTTCCCTCTAATGGTACCTCAACTTAAAGAAATTGCACTAGAATATGCCCTTAGTTTCAATTTTTGAATGTGGTTACTCAAGTATAATGGGAAAATTTAATTTTTAAGGGGTGGCTACTCTAGTAACAAAATAGCTATACAACTGACAAAACTTATCTAACAAGATCATATTTTTCAATTTACTATTCAAGTAGAAAATTACAATATTCATATTTTCTAATTTTTATGTAATTGATAAATGACATAGAACTATCTAATCTAAGTGATTTCATCATGTAGGAAGTGTTTTTGTCATGTAGGTGGCCCCCTCTAGTAAGGGTGTGGTCCCATGATAGGGGCTTCCTTAAAAAAATCAGCAGTTGTTTCTAAGTTTTTTTAGTTGATAGTTGTTTTTGGGAGTTTTCTCCTTGAAAGTTTTTTTTTTGGTTGAATAGTTGTAAGGCCACTTCCTATATAACTTTTTTTTTTTTGACAATGCAAAATAACAACTTCCCTTTTTTCTTAAAACTATATTTCCCAATTTATGATACTGCATGTCTTTATTTGAGTTGAGAGCTTTCTTTTTTACGATATTGTAGATGGGGTTTTTTAATATAAGAATGCTTTTGTAATCCATTCTATGCTCTAATCAAATTTTAGATCTGCAACTTACATAATAGTGCTCTACAACTTATACCCAAATTTTAAGACTCTAGTAGAGGAGAACTTCTTCGTTGGCAGAATGTCATCCTCCTTAGCCATACTAGGCCCCTAACAAAGGGTCACATTATTTTTGAAGGTATTTTCTAGAATTGGTTTAATATGAAAAAAAAATCACTATGCACCCACCTTTTGAAAGACCCAAACCCTCTACAAAAATAATCATCGTCTCATGTTGAAAACCCCAAATCATTCAAGTAGGCACTCAACAACAAGCCCCCAACTATCTACAAGGGCTAGATTTTAAGGTCAAACGAGATGAAATGGAGAAGGTGTCAAAGGAGAATGAGGTGGAGATAAGAATCCAACTACCATGTATGTATTCGTAAACCTAATGCCTAGATGGTCAAGGCCATAGATGGAGAGATTAGTAGACTTAGGGATTTGACTACTTTTCTTGTGGCTCAAAATGTTAATAAGCTTCCATCTAGGGATTATTTGAATGATTGGTTACATAATCATTGGTTTAAGAAATTAGAGTTCCATTTTTCATCTTAGAGTGATTCAAAAGGGTTTGTTCCTTATTTTCTTTACAAACTCTACATCACAAAAAGAAGTCATTGAAACACAATTTCAAAGGATTGGTTCAGTTAGTTTTAGAGCCATGTCTTGGTCTTTACATGTCATTAATGCATAGATTATGGCCATGTCTTCCCCTCATTGGATTGATGTTGGCAAGCTTCTCCCATTTCTATGGAACCTTATACCATAGGCTCTTAAACCCCTTGAAAAATTCTTGATGGTGGCTAAAACTAAGAACTTATTGCCACATACTAATGGTAGGATACTTATTGCTATTGACCTAAACAAAAATTTACTCAAAGAACTTGTTTTCCAACTCCATGGTTGTTCCTATTTTTTCTCTACTTCTTTCCTTGGCAAGCTTAATACACATTTCTTATGAAGATGGAAATACCACTTTAGACAAGATTACCCCTTGGTGCAAACGAAGAATCCTAGCCTACCTAGTAACAATTTTAATTGACCCCATAAACTCATCAAGACATCTCAAGAAAAGAACCATGTGATTGACCTTCCTCGTACCCCTCAACCTTTTGATATTGGTATTCCTCGTGTCAATTCAAAAGTGATTTGTGCTTCTCTTGATGAATTGTAAGCTACATTCAATAAACATATAGAGGCCCCTCCTCCTCCAAAGATGGACCTCTCCCAACTCAATTCCCTACTTGGTCCTAATGAGGCTAATTTAGGATTCATCCACATATGCCTAAGCTTGAACACATAACCCAAAACACCCAAAAAATCATTCTGGAGAAAATTAAGAAAATATCAAGCCATGAGTTCAAGAATTGATCTATGATTCCTCTAATGGTGCCTCCCCTGATGTTCTTGCTTCTCTCTCTTATTCAACCTCCTAATTTTAATCAGGATAATTCCTCTATGGTCAGTACTCCCACTAATGGGTGGACTAGTGATACCCCTACATGTGATAATTTAATCAAGGTTCTCAAAGTTGACCCAGCATCTAATGTTGGTCTACATACCATTAAAAAACTCTTATGAACTAGAAGACATGTGTAATTATGAGCTCATTGTTATTCTTGATCCCCTTCCCTCCTCCTAACCTTGAGCCTCTTCAAGTGGATAAGTCTTCTTATGAGCGATATGGTTCCAGAGTGTACAAGGACCTTGGAGCTTTCAATGATGTTGAGAAACTATGTGAGGTTGTAGAAACTACCCCCACCAATAAGGAGAGTGAAGGAGAACCCTTTAATAAAAATTAAGAAAGCCCAAAACCAAATAAGAGGTGGAACTAAAAGAGGTAGCGGAATATGAAATCTTTTGTGAGGATGCAAAACCTTCTCCCAATAGAAAGAGAGGCAGCGCCCCCCTCCTTCCAATTCAATAAGTAACATCAAGCCAACTAAGATCCCAAGGAAGAAACTCCCTAAATGCTCCACAATCTTCCAAGCTCTTATGGATATTGAAAATTATAGGTTTTCAAATGAATGCCAAATTCATATCATGGAATGTCAAAGGACTTGAGTCCCCTGGCTGAAAGTGTGTTATCAAGGGGTTTTTGAGAAACCATAATGGTGTTGATATTTTCTTCCTACAACAAATCAAAGCAATTGATTTTCAACTTGATATATCTCTCAAAAGTATTTTGGAGGATGCAAAGCCTTTTTCACAAACCATTAAAAAGGCAAGGGAGGGGCTACCATTCTGATTGGTCCCAAGTGGCACAAATGCATCTATGATTAGAGCTCCTCTCCTTGCAACATTATTGTGTGGGTTATCTTGAACCTAGATGGTAAAGACAAAAGAGTTATCTTTTTTCTATGCTCCCAAGAACCACAATGATAGAAGCACCCTTTGGAATTGGATTTGCCAACTAAAAGGTAGTTGTTGGGAGTTTTTTGGGGACTCTAATATGGTATAAAGATAACAAGACAAGTCGGAAGGTTCCAAATTTGATTGGAAAGGAGAAGAAAAGTTCTGTTGGACTAAGATGGGTGGTAAGTACAATCTATTTGATCCTTTGTCCAATAACAAGAATGAACATAAAGGCATTTGGCACACATGCTCTAAATTATAGAAGGGTGGGAGGAGGATATATTACAGATTAGATAGATTCTATGTATGTAGGAATACTTTAAGCTTCAGACAGAATGTAGAAGGTGATTGTGTATAAGTCTTCCCTTACACTCTTTATGATCACCATCACATAGTAGCATCAATCTTTTTATTTAGTTAGAACCAAGTCACCCCTCACAAAGATAAAGATACTAGGATTGTTGTCATGGTAATCAGATGGTATAACCATAATATTGTCAAACACTCAAGTTTTATCCACAGATGGGAGACTATGACTGAAAGCTAGAAAAGGCTCTTCTAAATTGTGGGGAATAAGAAAGCTAAAGACTCTAGATTTAGAGAATGTACCATTCACAAATCTCTAATTGAAGCTAAAAAAAGTATTTAGGTTAGGCAAACCCACATAACTAGGATGCTTTAGACACTTTGACCATTGTCATAGATTAATTAAGAAAGATAACACATTCTAAGATCCAGGGAGCTAAAAGGAGGGCTAGAATTAATTTATTGGAACATGATGATAAGGGGACAATATAATTTTTCCACTTGTTGAATTTCAAAGAAGCTACAGACAAGATAGACCACATTTGTGAGGATGGCAAGGATATCTATGATCAAGGAGATATTCTTAAAGCTTTTTCCAACTATTACTCTAACATTTTCACCTTACAAGAGGTGGATGATTATATGACTAGCAAGTGGGGCTGAATCAAAAGTCTTATCCCTAAGAAAATTAATGAAGAAGTCAAATATATGCTCGAACAACCGATATTAAAAGAGGAAATTATTAATACAATCATGAAGATGAGTGGTGAGAAGGTACTAGGGCTTGATGGGTTTCTAATTGAATATTAAAATACTAATATTGAGTGGATTTGGCAAGATCTACTGATGCTTTATGAGGAAGTCATAGATAATGGATCCCTAGGCTTTGTGATTAACTTAGAACTTATCAAACTAATTCCAAATATGGTAATAAAGCCTTAATCAAGAATTGGAGGCATGTTATTCTTCTTAATGTGTTATTAAATTCTTTCAAAAACTCTTGCTCTAAGATTGGAAAACATCCTTCCCAGGGCAATCAACTCCACACAAACTAGCTTTATTAAAGGGAGATACATTCTAGAGAATTTGATTACTTGTTGGGAGGCCATGGAATGGGCTAGATGTTTGGGACGATAGGTGTGTATATTTTAAATAGATTATAAAAAAGAATATGACCAAATTGAATGGAAATACATCATGATGATGTTAGCAAGGCTTGATTTTCTTGATTTTTGAACAAAATGGTTACATTTCTCATGATCAATGCTACAACCTCAGTGGAGATAAATGGTGCTAGATCTAACTCCTTTGGCCTCTCTAGGTTTATTAGACAATGCCCATTAGGCCCTTCATTGTTTGTTAAAGTAACAAATTACCTATTCTATATATTGAGAGATGATTCTTTATTACATAGGGTCAAACATATTTTTCTTCCCAACCAAGAGGATCTAACTAATATCAAATTTGCAGATGATAAAACCTTTCTATTATGGCTATCAAAAAAAGAAAAGAAATTGAAAATATTGTTGCCAAGATAGATACCTTTTGTTCTACTTATGGTGGTAAAGTCTCATTAACCAAGTCTATCATGCTAGTTTAGGAGGGTAGTCCCCCAATCTAGTAGAATAAATTTAGTATTTCTTGGGAAGGCCCTAAGCACCAGGTAAGATACCTTGGTATCTCATTCTTGATTCATTCTAATCTCAACTCAATGTAGTAATAGGTCAAACAAAGATTGATAAGAAACAATATTAATGGAACAATGGGTACTTATGTTTAGTAGGGAGATTATAGGTATGCCAAAAAGTCTTATCAACCTATACTATATACTATTCTTTTGCTTGGCTATTCAACCAAGCCCATATTAACTATGTTGAAAAAACTATAAGGATTTTTTTGTGGTATGATGGCAAATGCAAGAAGAAGAGGTATGGTGTTAGATGAGACTGGTGCGTTAGAAGAAAAGAGTTGGGGTGTCTTAAACAAAAGGATCTTAGATGGCACGACATTTCCCTTGCCATCAAATGGGTTGCTAAGGCCACCTATGGAAAAGAACCATGCAGAATTATAATCAGGAATAAAATATCAAGGGGTGCTTTTGTTGATGCTAAATCTTGGAATGGTTTACACATAGGTGATCTCTTAGCTAAATGGAAGCTCAAAGTTGAAGGTTCCCTAATTTTTCAAGCTATTTGGAAGAGGTGGGAGCAAGTAAGACATCTAATATTTGGGAATGAGTCAGTTTATTACCATCAAAAAATATGTGGGGAAAAATCTATTTGGTGGAATCTTAAAAGGAATGATTCATCCCTTGTCCTTCTTCAAGATTGTTCTACAAAGAGATGGTCCATAAATAATATTAATAAGTTTAATGATATTATATCTAAAGGTAATCTTATCAGTTGGTAGGAGGTGATTTCTATGTATAAAGTATCTCTCTCACACAAAAGGATCTTTTCCATTCTAAAAGAGGCACATGATATTCTCAATCTCGTGAGATCCTACAATGTTGTTGATGATAGACTTTCCCTACTTAGATAGCCATATGGGTCTCCCTTTTGCTCCACCAAGGCCAAAAATGTATATAACCTTCTCTCAAATTCCTCTATCATTCTTTAACACCTTAATTCCAAATGGGCTTATTATCTTGACCATCAAAATTGGATTAAGAATCCTTGGTAACCTCTGGCACTTACCCATCAAGCCCAAAATTCAATGCATAATGTGGCAGATGCTCTTACATAGGCTTCCCTTCTTTAAATTTGATGGCAAATCCTCCACCTTCTCAGTCTATCAACTCCTTGAATTTATTCTCCATATTTTCTTTTATTGCCCCTTTCCCAAGGGGGTTTGGAATTCCTTTAGCATCTATGTGGGCAATGCAATTTCTATTTTTCAAGTGATATCTAGTTTTGCTCCTAATATTGATAATAATAAAATGTAATCTTTTATACTCTATTTTTTCTCTCCCTTATGCTTTGGCACCTCTGCACGATTAGGAATGATGATATTTTTAAGGGTAGTCGTAGAATTCTTATCGAGTCTTTTTGAAGACTTGTTCATTAGCATATATGTGCATGTGATTATGACTCTACAAGTTATAGATCATCCATTGACTAAAGTTTTCAAGGAATGCACCTCTAACTTTAGGAAATAAGGCGTCCCCTTTGAATTTACAACCAAAGACAAGGTTGAATTTGATTTTGACTATACCTTAAAGCAATTCCTAGATCAAATTAAGATGAAGAAGGTGGTACATGATGCATCTACCAATAACATACTAGATCCAAATCCAAATTGATACCAACACTAGCACTCCTGCTCCATGCATAATTATGGGTGCACCGCCTCCTCCACTAGCACTACCTTGGGAAGCATGGTTTTCTAACCCATACAATATCATCCAGCAGGAGGAACTTAGGATGAAGTGGGTAGATGGTCCACTCCCTTGGATTGTTTGGTTGAAGATTGATGAGTTAATATAACAACCTATTCTATTTTTTGCAATATTTTATAATTTTGACAAAATTGACTCCTTATATGGGTTGAATATATAGATTTGATTGGGCCACATATCAATATGTATTTTTTTGGTATCCAATAAAATTTCATCAATGGTGATATAATGTGTTCAATTAATTAATAGAAAAATTTTATATGCAATTTACAAAACAAAGCACCCTCCTTCCAAAATAGAGCAAAAGTTTGAACAATAAATTTATTTGTGAAATTACTGAAAACTTTCATTAATGGTGATATAATGTGTCGAATTAATTAATAGAAAAAAATTACCTATAGAGCACCCTCCTTGAAAAATAGAGCAAAAATTTGAACAATAATTTTTTTTGTGAAATTTAAAAGGCTCTCTCTCTCTCTCTCTCTCTCTCTCTCTCTCTCTCTCTCTCTCTCTCTCTCTCTCTCTCTCTCTCTCTCTCTCTCCCTCTCTCTCTCTCTCTCTCTCTCTCTCTCTCTCTCTCTCTCCCTCTCCCTCTCCCTCTCTCTCTCTCTCTCTCTCTCTCTCTCTCTCTCTCTCTCTCTCTCTCTCTCTCTCCCTCCCTCCCCCTCTCTCTCTATTTTCCACCTTTTACTATTTAGGCACCTAATTTCCCACCTTTTACTATTTAGCATTAATAATTTTCCACCTTTTAGTGTTTAGCATTTAATTCAACATTTATAATGAAAAAATTTAAAATGATATTTATAATGTCCTGACATGAGGAAATTGTAGTTGGTGAAAATGTCCTAACATGAGGAAATTGTAGTTGGTGAAAATATTTATGTTTGTGTAAAGTTTCTGCAAATTCTATGACGAAATCAAAGATTAGATTCGACCTTCTTCCTCTCCTTGTACCTTGCTGTGAATAACTTCAAAGTATTGTCTTGAATTAAATTGAAAATATAATTTTGAAAACTATCTTTTGTTCTACAAGTTGTATATGGGCAGTATTGACTAAGGAGTAGACTATTTTTTGTGTTCTTGTGTGCTCTTAGACTTAAATCATACCCATTATAAATAGAGAGACCTAGGGACATGTCCTTACATTGGACATGTCCCTTCCAAAACATTCTTTAACTCATCTTAGAAGTTGACGAATTTTGCAAGAAATAATAAGTTTAATTTTAACTTAACATAAAAGAGTATTAGTTAAATCCAAACTAATTCTAAGGATAGATCTTGATATCCCTAAGAGGATAATGTAAAGATTTTGGATCAATCTATGTCATGTAAGAACAAATCAGACCAATCTATTATCAGATCAGTAGGATTACAAGTTACAGAATTAACACTCCCTCTTAAATTGATAATCATACTAAGAGATATTATATCTAGCAACATCGATAAAGATGAACAAGCAAGAATCGATACTCTATATCTATTTGAACCTTCTTAGCATGTGGTATCATAGAACACATGATACAATGTAATATGACTAAACCTGTGATATGACAAATAACTGCTACTAGTGATAATAGTAGGATAAATCTAAAAAATAATTTAAGTTCTTTATTTATCCAAGTTGTAACTCATATATACTAGTATTCCTGTATCACAACATGATCCTGAGTTAAAATCTACCAGAACACAGGATAAACTCTGAAAGAAAATAAATTTCTTCCTTTATCCAAATTGTGATATATAGACATAGCAATGTTTACATCACAATGTGATCTTGAACTCATCTAGATCCTATAGTAAAACTCTACTAATTAGCACATTATCTAAGAGATCATCATCTCTCATAATGTCTTTTTATGCAAGTGTTCATTATCTCAGAGATTGTCACCTCTTAAATAATAAATACAAATGGTGGAGCACATAACAGTCAATAGCTTGACATTAAAATTATTTTATAAATAATTTAAAGAATACAAATGGATTACAATTCAACCATACCAAGTCTTCTCGTAAAGTATTCTATCTTCACTCTAGGTAGAGGTTTAGTGAGTATGTATGTTGTCTAATCTATAGTGCAAATGTATTCTAAATTTTCAGTATTCTTGTCTACCATATCTCTTACATAATGGTAAGGAATTTCAATATGCTTGGACCTGTCATGAAAAACTAGATTCACTAAAATTTTAATGGAACTCTGATTATCACAATGAGTAATCATAGGATTCATGGCTTGCCCATATAATCCCACAAGTAACTTCCTTAGCCAAACTGCTTCTCGAGAGCCCATTGCTGCTGCAATGTATTTGACTTCTATGGAGCTTTGAGGTACTAAAGATTGTTTTCTACATATCCAAGATATCATTGCTAATCCTAAACTGAAATAGCATCTTGAAGTATTTCTAGTCTTTAACACGTCCACCCCAATCTAAGTTAGTGAATCCATGTAAATCTAAGCCAACTTTTTGATATTTGAGCCCAAGATTAAGAGTGCCTTTTAAGTATCCCATAATGTGTTTAACTACAACTAGGTGAATCTCTTTTGGCTCACACATAAACTAGCTTAAGGCATTAACAACATAGCAAATATGATGTAGAAGCATCTTGGCCATCACATTATCCCTCTGAATCTATTGGTGCCCACTAGACTTCTTGGTGCATTAATTGTATGTAGCATGTGATGGTGATTTGGATCGATCAGGGAGTTTGTGTGGACCTATTTATGGTCTTGGTTATCTCCTCTATGTGCATTTAATCTTGGTTGTAAACTTGGGGCTTGTCCTAAGTGTTTTGTGCGATTATCGCGTGTTAATTGCAGGTTAATGCAAGGGTTAACATGTTTTGTAGTTAATGTTTGTTGTGAGCTTACTTGTGGCTTAAATATGCATTTAATGCAAGGGGTTTATATAATTTGTAATTGCTAGGCCAACTTGTGGCTTAGTTTGGTATAAGTAGGGGGTCTTGTGGAGTCTTTTAATGATTCATTCATGGAGTGATTCATTCAAAGGAGGAGTGAGTGTGGAGAGTAGCTAAAGAGTGAGTTTTCCTAAGTCTATGGACAGAGCACCGAATGTGAGGCAGTTTACAATAGGATTGTGGTGGAGTTGTGAGTATGCGGACAAAGCATCGAATGTGAGGCAATTTACACTTGGATCTTGGATAAAGTTGGAGTAGAGCTAGGGCTACGGCTAAAAAATAAGGAGATTTCTTGGTGGGCTTGTGAGCATAAGTTGAGATCTTCCTTGGAGGTTTCTACTATAGTGTGGATCTGGACTAACTAGGGTTTGGATTGGATCTTGAGGGATCTTGCTAAACTATTATTGTAATTGCTTTATATTTGGTCATAATTGGGAAGGCCTTACAGCTCGACACATTGCATGTAATAGTTATTTATGAATAAATTATTGTAATTTGGTGTCAGATCTTGAGTTGTTTCTTCTTGTTGTTGTTTTTCCACTGCGTGGTTATTTGCTAGGGGCCAGGACGTCTCCTTTGGGGATTCTCCTGCCTTGCACTATGTTAGGTGGTATTAGAGCTCAGTTGTTCCTGAGTGTACAAGAAAATCACTGAAGTGTGAGGCAATTTTTACCAGGACCTCGGTTGGGTGAATTTTATCAGAGAAAGGGTTGTTCCTAAGCATGTAGACAGATCACCAAAGTTGTGGTAGTTTGCACCAGGACTTCAGTTGGAGAATTAGATCTAAGTTGATCTTAATCTAGTGGTGGATTTTCTTTCTAGAGTCCTGGATCTCTTGGTTGTGAGGTTGCAGATCATGGTTCTGACTTGCAACTGAAAAGGGCTTGTAGATGGATAGATGGATGTGAAGATGGAAGACTGATCTTGTTGAGCCATAATCATAGATAGTTTGTGGATTGCAGATCTATGGTCCCAGACTTGTGATGTGGTTCATGATTATTCATGCGAGGTGGTAGGTTGCGATCTGACTTGCAAATAATTCAAGGTTGTCACAAGGAGCATATGAAGGATTTGTTGTAGAGGGTTTGTGAAGATCTTAGGAGATGGCTCTGAGAGGATTGGACCCTAAGATGATTCCAAATCTCTGTGATGTGCTAGAAAGGAAGTTTTTTGAGATGTCTACTCGGGTTGAAGCTAGTTTGGCTAATAAAGATAAGGAGGTGGTTGCTTAGTTTGAAACTAGTTCAGATGATCGAGATAAGGACAAGATGAGGAAGGCATTCCGTAGATGTTTGTGGAGTTGGAGTCTACCAATCTGGAAGAGAGTTGTTTGGCCAGTTAAGAGACTTGTTTGTGAGAGAAGATGGCATAGTAAGGTCGAGGTGGAAGAGGTTTCTTTTGTTGATAAGTTTGTGGAGCTTGATATAGAACCTACAGAGCAACTAGAGGTTGTTGCTAAGGATATTCCTAATGTTGTTGATGCTGGGATGGACATTGGTTTTCATGATCAGTCGGTTGGATTAGACATGGAGATTGTAGAGCACTTGGTCGTGGATAATTTGGTTGTTGTTGGTGATGAGTTGTATGTTGCAAAGCATCTTTTTGTGAGCAATGAGATTGCTAGTGTTGTGAGTTTGGCATGTGTTGATGGAGATCTACATATTGCTATTGATGTGGAGTTTATTGCTACTGATGCAAAGTTTTTTGCTACTGGTGTGGATTCACTAATTTTTGATGTGGATGAGGATTTTTTGTTGAAGCTTTATGTTTAGTTTGTTCTTGGGAGTGAGCATGCTGATTGGATGGTTGAGATTCTAGTATTTGACAGAGTGATGCAGATTGGTTTTCTTGTCCCTATTGGAGTGGAAGCCTTTGATGAAGATGAAGATGGTTGTTGCTCTTTCTTTGGGCATCAAAGTGTGGGACACACTTTTCTATTTACCTGGGGAGTCTGATGTAGGAGCATCCTAGCCGTCGTGTTATCCCTCAAAATCGATTGGTACTAACTGGAGTTCTTGGTGTATTTAATGTATGTAGCATGTGATCATGATTTAGATCGATCAGGGAGTTTGTGTGGACCTATTTGTGGTCTTTTTTATCTCCTCTATGTGCATTTAATCTTGGTTGTAAACTTGGGTTTTGTCCTAAGTGTTTTGTTCAATTATCACGTGTTAACTGCAGGTTAACATGAGGGTTAACACATTTTGTATTTAATGTTTTTTGTGAGCCAACTTGTGGCTTAAATATGCATTTAATGCAAAGGGTTTATTTAATTTGTAATTGCTAGGCTGACTTGTGACTTAGTTGGGTATAAGTAGGGGGTCTTGTGGAGTCTTTTAGTGATTCATTTAGAGGAGGAGGAGTCAGTGTAGAGAGTAGCTGAAGAGTGAGTTTTCTTGAGTCTATGGATAGAGCGCTGAATGTGAGGCAGTTTATAATATGATTGTGGTGGAGTTGTGAGTGTGTGGACAGAGTGTCGAATATGAGGCAGTTTACACTTGGATCTTGGATAAAGTTGGAGCAAAGCTAGGGCTAGGACTAGAAAACAAGGAGATTGCTTGGTGGGCTTGCGAGTACAAGTTGAGATCTTCCTTGGAGGTTTCTACCAGAGTGTGGATCTGGACTAGCTAGGGTTTGGATTGGATCTTGAGGGATCTTGCAGAACTGTTATTGTAATTTCTTTATATTCGGTCGTAATCGAGAAGGCCTTACAGCCTGACATATTGCATGTAATAGTTATTTTATGAATAAATTATTGTAATTTGATATCAGATCTTGAATTGTTGCTTCTTCTTATTGTGTTTTCATTGCATGGTTATTTGTGAGGGGCTAAGACATCTCCTTTGGGGATTCTCTCCTGCCTTGCACTGTGTCAAAATATCAAGTCTTATATTTACTAAGTACATAAGGGACCCAATCATCTGTTTGTAGAGAGTAGAATCTATGGAAAGTGATTTTGTTGTTGCTTCTTTAAGTTTATGTAGATTAGTCTCCATTGGAGAAGACATAGACTTGTAATTTCACATTCCAAATCTCTTCAAAATGTCTGATGTATACTTCCCTTGATTAAGTATGATACTGTTAGAATTCTATCATACTTCCAGTCCTTGGACGTAATGAAAGACTCCCAAGTCTTTCATCTCGAATTCTCTAATTAGATCTTTCTTGCATTGATATATGAGATGATAATCACCTATTATTAGTAAATCATCAACATACAATATCAAAATTACCATATCATCTTTATCTCTTTTATAATATAAATTTGGATCGACTTCATTTTTGAAGAATCCTAAGCCAGTGAGATACTTATCAATTCTTTCATACCAAGCCCTTGGAGCCTACTTAAGCCCATAAAGAGACTTCTTGAGCCTGCAAACAAAAATGTTAGGATCATGAGTATCAAATCCTTCAGGTTGCCCCAAATATACTTCTTCTATAATATTTCTATTTAGGAATGTTGTTTTTACATCCATCTAATGTACTTTCCATCTCTTCAATGCTGCAATTGTTAGGACTGCTCTTACAGAGGTATATTTAGCAATAGGAGAAAACATTTCTTCATAATCAATCCCTTCTTTATGAGAGAATCCTCTAGCTAAAAATCTAGCTTTATATTTCTCAATGCTACCATTAGTATCATGCTTTATTTTAAATATCCACTTGAAAGAAACAACATATTTTCCTTTAGGTCTTGGAACAATTTCCCAAACATCATTCTTCATAATAGATTAGTATTTTTGTGTCATAGTTTTTTTCCAAGTTGTATGTTTAATAGCATCTGAAGGATTGGTTGGTTCTATTTGGACAAATCATTCATCTTTGTTGTATAACTAGAAAATATTTTAGGTCTTTTACTTTCTCTAATTGTTCCAAAAGGTGCAACAAAGTCTTGTGCTTCTTCGACTATTTTAATGGCCCAAAGTGGTCTTTTCTTTGAATTTTGAGTTTCTCCAAGATTTAGATTTTGAATTTCATCTTCAATTTCTTCTATGTTCTCCCTCTAAGACTCAAACTCAGTATTTCTTTCAGAACTAGGTAAAGGAGAAGGTTCTTCAGAACTTGGGTCTCTTTTGAATGCTAGATCTTCTTCAAAAATTGCATCCCTACTAAGTTCAATACTTTTCTATCTAAGTATGAAAATCGTATATGCTTTAGATGTTTCACTATACCCTACAAAAATACCTTTCCTCCCAGAGGGTTCTAACTTAGTCCTCTTTTCTTTTGGAACATAGATATATAAGGTGCACCCAAAAATCCTAAGATGACTTATATTGGGTTTAACCTTAGTAAATACTTCTTTAGGAGTTTTATCTCTAAGGTTAGAGTGAGGGCTTCTGCTTTGAATATAGATAGTAGTATAAGAGGCTTCTACCCAAAGATAATATTTTAGATTTTGATCAAATATCATAGCTCTAGCAACTTCTATAGTTGTTCTATTCTTTCTTTCTGCTACCCCGTTTTGTTCTAGATTATAAGAAATGATGTACTCCCTCTTAATTCAGGTTTCTTTACAAAACCTTTTAAACAAATATGAGGTGTATTCCCCTCCATTATTAGTTCTAAGAGTTTTAATTTTATGTCCTAATAAGTTTTTAGTTAAGGTTTTGAATTCTTTAAATCTTTTTAGGCTTTCTTCTAATTCTTTGCATTTTAAGAAGTAAATTCATGTTTTCCTAGAGAAGTCATCTATGAACAAAATATAGTACCAAAATCCTCCAAGAGAAGGAACATACATAGGTCCACATAAATTTGAATGAATTAATTCCAAAACATTATTTGTTTTTCTAGGGCTATCATGAAATGGACTTTTATTCTTACTTAGAGCGCACCCTTTACATATGCTTGAGTGGTCTTTATTTAGTTTAAGTAAACCAATAACCATCTTCTCCATAGTTGATAAGGTTTTGAAATTTAGATGCCCTAATCTTTTGTGTGATATTTCATTTATGTCTACAACTTCATGAATTAAGGCTTGAATAGGTCAACTAGATTTTGAATTTAATTCATACAAATATCTGTTTCTCTGACCAATCAACTTTGCTTTCTTAATTGAGGAGTTCTTTGCCCAAGTTATTATTTTACTATCCATGAATGCAACATTATGCCCATCATCTTCAAGTGTTGTAACCGAGATTAGATTTCTTTTCATTCTTGGTATGTAGAGTACTCCTTTGAGGAGAAGAGAATTTCCTAATTTTAGTTTCAAGGTGCAGTTTCCAATTCCTTTGGCAAAATGTGTTGAATTATCACTAATGATAACTTCACCATTAACCTTTTCTAATATAGAGTCTAGTGCTTCTTTGTATCCTGCTATATGTCTAGAATATCCACTATCAATTACCCATTCTTTACTTGAGATTTCATTTGATAGTGATGAATATAATACATGATTTTCAGGATCATAGTTATCTTCTTTCCTAGTAACATTTGTACCATTCACTTGTTGTTTAGAATTCTTAGGACAATTAGATCTGTAGTGTCCAAACTTTTCACATTTGAAACACTTTATTTTGGATAGATCTTTCTTGGGTTTGTCATTCTTTTGATTTTCCTTTTTCTTCTTGAAATGCTCCTTCTTGCCCTTATAGGAGTTTGTGTTAAGAACATGAAGTTCTTCATCTTCTATTTTTAGTTTCCCTCCTTTCTTTAATTTTTTGGATTCTTCTTGAAGACAACCCCCTTAAGTCTGTTGAAGTCAGGAAGTTTATCTCTGACACTTATTCCTTGTGCAAAAGTTTCCCATGGATATGGTAATCCATCTATAGCCATCAATGTTAGTTTTGTGTCACTAACAATGGTTCCTACTTGATAGTTCATCTCTCATGTCGACAACCCTTGGGAAGTAAGAATTCATTGATTCTCCCTTCTTTATTTGTATGTGATTTCGTTGCCTTTTCAGTGCGAGAACTCTACTTGCATTGTTGACCTCATATTTTAGTAATGCATTCATCATATCCAATGTTGTCTAATGTTTTGTCAGCATAGGTACAATATCATTTTTTACTCCATCTAATATGATATGAATGGCTTTTCTATTTCCTTTACTCCATATAGTTTTATGAGGTTCAATATTAGGTTGTTTGGATACTCTATCAACAAATTGTTTTACATTATTTTCTTCAAGAATCGTCATGATTCTGAATTTTCAGGCATCAAAGTGTTCTTTCCCATCAAATCTATCCTCGAGTCTAATTGTGTATGCCATTGAAGATAGGAGATAGATGCTAGATATATATAAAGTCTGATTATCAAATTTTGCAAAGCCTAGGTTCGACTACAAGAGCTTTGATACCATGTTCTGTAACAGAATCAAAGATTCGATTCGACCTTCTTCCTCTCCTTGTAGCTTGTTGTGAATAACTTCAAAGTATTGTCTTGAATTAAATTGGAAATATAATTCTAAAAACTATCTTTTGTTCTGCAAGTTGTATATGGGCAGTATTGACAAAGGAGCAGACTATTTTTTGTGTTCTTGTGTGCTCTTAGACTTCAGCCATACCCATTATAAATAGAGAGACCTAGGGACATGTCCCTTCCAAAACATTCTTTAACTCATCCTAGAAGTCGACGACTTTTCCAAGAAACAATAAGTTTAATTTTAACTTAACACAAAAGAGTATTAGTTAAATCCAAACTAATTCTAAGGATAGACGTCGATATCCCTAAGAGGATATTGTAAAGATTTTGGATCAATCTATGTCATGTAAGAATGGATCAAACCTATATGTTATCAGATCAATAGGATTACAAGTTATAGAATTAATAGTTTGATGTCATCATTCAACATTTTGCAACATTTGATGTGGCCATTCAACATTTTGTTTTTGTTATTTAAGTCAGCTCACTTTAAGAGATCAATTATGATGAACTGTGTTTTAACCCCATTGATTTCCCTCTATATTTTTTATTTTTATTTTTATTTTTTTAAAATCATAAAATTTCTATTAGGTATGGAGATTGTAGTGCTATATAGCTCTTCTAAGGCTTACTCAATTAGATTAAATTTTATTGCATCAGAAATAACACCCATTTAAACTAAGATGAATAGTTTATATTTTATCTTCTTTCAATTTTAGCTAATTTATCTTCCTTTTAACTTATTCTAATTATTACTTATATATTATTTCCTCGTATTATTTTTTAATCCATTTATCCTTAATTTTCTATTCTTTTCTATCACTAAAAAAAACCACTTATCCTATTTTTTATTAAAAATCTTGATTTTTAAAAAATTACTTTAAAACTTTCCTAATTTCAATATTGCCTTTTTTTCATAATTTTTAACACGTGTCTACAATTTGAAAAAAAGAACCGCGTCCCTTCAATAAAGTAAATCAAGCTTGGATTCCCAACGGTACAAAGCATAAAATCTTGAACTTCTGCCGCGCAGTTTACACGTGTGACGGAGTTAGGCAGACAATTTTAGTCGTTTACATGCAACTATGCTGTTTTATAACCGTAGTTCTGAGCTGCTGTTTCTATTCTTCTCTTCATATGTGTAGCAAAATTCAAAGTTATGCTTCCTTTTCCTCTTCCATTGATTAGGAAATTCTGTTACAAAATGATTTGGAGAATTTTTGTATTTTTTACTACGTACTGTTGCAAGATTTTAATGCAAAATTTGTCGTGCAATTTAGGTTTGCCTTGAGCTTCAGTTTATTTTTAATTGGACCTAAGGGCACAACAATGGGAAGCCAGTTTTCTAATAAGGGATGATAGACATTCATAATTAAGAGTTGCTCCTGCTATTTTTCTTCTTATGTTTTGTTCCATGACTGGTGTATTATATCTGCAGACAAATTCGAAGACATTCATCTTTTTATTCTTGGAGATTTTCTTTTACAAGATTTTATAAAAGGGCAGGTTAGATGATTGTTCCAATATGGGTATTTAAAGAATATGACCACGATTAAAAACACATAATAAACGTTTTAGTGAGCGATGATGAGAAAGAAACAAAAGAATAGGGAAGCACGGGAAATGCTTTTGTTTTTCCTTATGCATGTAAAGTTTAGTTTACACCCTATTTGGGAAATATCCTTGTCCAGGCATATAAACAGTGAACAATAGGAAACAAAATATGTATATGTATCAAAATGAAATGAAAGGGTTTTAATGACATTCAAGAGACCACCAGACCGAAAGACCAGTTAAGCAGCCTGCTGTAATTTCTCCAGGTTGTTTGTTTTGTTGTGGATTCATATTAGGAAGCTAGCCATCTTGTGTAGTTTGGCCTCTTTGAAAAGTTCCTTCACACTGCTCACCTATAGTCTATCCTTACTCGCTATGAATATCTTCATATGCCACACACTCTTTTACAAAGTATCATTCTGTTACCACCAATCTTTTGCTACAGACAGTACATATTCTCTCTTCCCATCTTTTCTTTTGGACCTTCCATCTACCAGTTTTGCATCGTAAATGATGAGAGCCGGTCCTTAATTGAGCAATTAAAATCTTGGTCTTTCCTTTAGTTGCCGATCCTAGTATATTCTTTATCCCCATGTTCCTCTGTGATTAAATTCTTTGATATAATATTATTTTCAACTACCTATCAGATTTGTCCACAAGGCAGTGAATTTCTCTAACACCCATTTCTTTATTTCTATATTGGTGTTTGGTCACTCCTGAGGGTTAATGTTCCATTTGTTCAACCACTTGCTATTTTGTTTCTTCCATGTTTTTTTCCTCCATTTTAGCTCCTCATCAGCCACCAATGTAGGCCAGCAATGTTTATCCATATTTCTCACTTTTTTAACATAGCTTAGCAATCATATAATAGCCGAAGTCTCAATTGGGAACATGCCTGCCTCTGCCAAAAGAATCTCATAAGGAACTGTTGACTTGACCTTGCAGTTAGAAAAAGTCTATCATATTAACTCATTAGATGCAAAATAGGGTAAGTAGCCTCAATGGATACAGATTAGATTTATATTTAAATGCACCATGCTTGCTTAGTTGGTCCACTATGTCCATATCAGAACAACTAGCATGTCTAGCCAGGTGCAATTGTTTGCGAGCATTAAAACTGTTTGCTCTTCTAACACTAAGGTTTCAATGAAACTTGCCTTTCAGTTAACATTTTTGGAGACA
This sequence comes from Cupressus sempervirens, assembly GCA_028749045.1. Lineage (NCBI taxonomy): Eukaryota > Viridiplantae > Streptophyta > Pinopsida > Cupressales > Cupressaceae > Cupressus > Cupressus sempervirens. The sequence goes on along the minus strand of CM053785.1, from coordinate 298,908,020 downwards.
TTGTTTATAAGAAACAGTTTCCTGTTGTTTTTTACTATGTTAATAAAGGTTGCTTATTTTTAAATATATAACTATAAAATGAGTTGTTGTTTCTGCATATAGTTTACCCATTGCTGGACTCATATATTCATAACAACAAGATGGTTAGGGAAGCCTGGAGAGGGCTGTGATTGCGGACACCTAAATAATAAAAGCATGAAATAAAAAATAACAGATTTAAAATTTCTAATGGAACACAAATTACACTAGCAATGCTTAAACTTTCAATATCTGTCTATAGTGGGGCCTTAAGAACTTGAAGTTTAGGCTATGGTCACATTGAGGGGGTTTCTAGAATTTGTAAACAGGAGCTAGTAAGAAAAATTAGCAGCCTAGTTTAAAGCAAGAGACCTCATGTTTTTCAATTATCCCTATTATTAAAATTTAAATGAAAAAGAAGAAGCTTTAATGAGAAAAAGTTAGCAACTAGATAATACTGGAGGAATCTTTCAGGCCCCCTTCCTGCTGCGCTCTAAAAATATGCAGCTATAAATGTCTACCTAAAATCTTCAAGGACCTGATTCATTTTAATCATGTAGTTGCATTTTTTAAATACCAAAGGACTGCCTGCAAAGTGTAAAAGAGAGCCCCAAGTGCCTTCCACGGGACCATTTACATAGTATCCAACCTAATGTGATCGATTATTTCATGTTCATAATTTAATGTTTTCACACTCTAGCATACTAAATGCATTTTGCAGTCAAATTGACCATCTCCTAGTCCCAATCATTTGTGGGATGTAGTACAACATTTTGCTTTCTTTCCTTTAAATTTTTTGATAAAATATAATAAGAAGCTAAGTTTTATAAAGGGAAAGATGAACTGTGGGAAATGTTGATACTATGACTGTTATTTTTGGAGTCCATGTTTCTCAATGATGACTTCAGTGCTGTAAATGTTCTAGAATTAATTTGTTTTTGAGATATCCATTTCTCAAAAATTCCTTGTTATAAGATCTTAGGAAACTTGAGTTACATTCTTAATAGTCTACATCTCATTATTATTGAGCTCATGCCAATTAAAGTGCTGATAAGTATGATTTTAGGGCATTTGTTTTTCATTGAACCATGACTTTAGTGAAAATGTGAATTGTAGTTGTATTTGATATGCTTCTGCTATATACAATGTGTTTTCTATACCCTTGTGCTTACATTTCATGTTATTCATAAGGTATATTGCTAACATTTCTTTCTTGATGACCTTTCGTTATCCAAATCATATTTAGGGTTCCTTTAATGTTTTTAGCTGATCCCCTATAAAGAAGTGCTAAACAAACTTTAGGTCTACAGCCAAATGAGACATACCGTTCAAAAGTATATTAATATAGAATTCATTCATCTTAGGTATTATGTTGCTTATTCAACTACCTTCAATCCAGGGACTTAAGATTTATGCATAAGTTAGAAACCTCATTCATGGATTATATTAAATTATACTGAGAATCATGTTCATTGGAGAATGAATAGCTTCAAATTACTTATCCTATTAAGTCTGTTTTAACAAACATTTACCTTTTGTATTCATAGTCAGAATCTGGCATTAACTCTTTGGAACCAGCTACCTAGTAGCTATGCAACTTTGTACAAGTCTAACTGATGTAATTGGTTTTGTGCTTCTGATGGGAAAATGTTCCCACATTGGCCATAATGATGTAGTTCCAAAGACTTCGATGCAATTTGGAAGAGATTTTAAATAATTCATCTATTAGGAAGGGATTTTATAGCAAAATCTGCTATTACTGGATACCATGTGGTCAGTTTGAGATAAATGATATCCAAACACATCAAACTTAACTTTGTAGGTTTCAATTTTGATTTCTCTGTATTTGTTTTAAGATAATTGTTTTGCAGAGACTTGAATGGAATAGCAAGGATCAAAGATCTAGATGGTACATGGACAACTAGAGCTCAATTTATTGAACATATCCAGGTAGACACATTGACAGCAAATGAAACAGAACTAGCAACAACAGGACTGTTGGATCTTGCTAAGCCTAGATAGGATGTTAAAAATATAGTTTCTCATTCACAAGCATTACCTTTTCTTATTTACACTTCTCGCTGCAGTTGCAAGGTCAATGCAGCTTTAACCTAGGGATTTTGTGTGAGAGAATGTCTATGAACATTTTGCTGGTGGAATGCATACCTCCCCAGCTTGGTTTGCTAAGGTACGGGTTTGTACAAGCTCAAAAACCAGCAGCAAGGGCAATCTATGTAGGATCACACAGTGGTTTGGAAGCAGAACAGGTTGGATACAAAATGCAACAGTTTCTCATTCACAAACATTATATTTACACTTCCCAATTCTGGAGCTACAGTTGCAAGGTCAATGGAGCTTTAACCTAGGGATTTGGTGTGATGAGAATGTCTATGAACATTTTGGTAGTGGGATGCATGCGTCCCCAGCTTGGTTTGCTAGGGTACTGGTTTGTACAAGCTCAAAAACCAGCAGCAAAGGCAATCTTTGTTGGATCACAGGGTGGTTTGGAAGCAGAACAGGTTGGATAAAAATATTTATTACAGAGGGTGTTTTTCATAGTTTGTGAGAACAGGTGCAACTCAAATACACACGTGAAAAAGTAGTCAACAACCATTTTACTGATGAATAACAAAAACTGTGCAACAAATCACACACTGATGCAATTCGAAAGACGAATGTGATCTGGAACATATTTTCAGTATAATCTATCAAGGGAAACTTTTATTAGAATACTCCTGTTAGTGGATACCATTTGGTTAATTTATAGTGAATAATACCCAAAGACATCAAATTTAACTATGCCTGTCTCAGTATTCTTTTTTGCATGTGTATTTTATGACAATTGTTTTGCAGGGAAAACTTGAATGAAATAGCAGAGAATGAAGATCTTGATGGTATATGGGCAACTGTAGCTCAATTTATTGAACATTTCAAAGTCAATGCATCTACATCTTTTGAAAAGATCTGGCAATAAAATGATTTTTGGATCTAATTAATGATGCATTTTCAAATACCTTGATACGATTTGAAACATCTTTTTCAATAATTCATCTATCAAGGAAGAGTTCTATAACAGATATTACAGGACACCATTTGATCAGTTTGAGATAAGTGATACCCAGAGACATCAAATTGTACTTTACTGATTTCAATTTTTGTATATTTTGTTTTAAGATAATGTTTTACAAAGACTAATGGAATGGAAGGGATGGAAGATCTGGATGGTATATGAGCAACTATAGCTTAATTTATTGAGCATTTGCAGGTAAACACATCTACAACAAATGAAAAGGTGTGGCAACAGAAGGGTTTGCTAAGTCTAGATAGGATGTAAAAATGCAACAGATTTGCATTCACAAGCAATACCTTGATCATTTAAACTTCTCTAGACTGGAGCTTGAACTGCTAGAGTCTGGGTTTTTAGAAGCCTAGAAACCATCACCAAAGGCACTCTATGTAGGATCAGATGGTTGTTCCATACCAGAGTAGGTTCAAATGAAAATATTTGTGACTGATGGTGTTATTCCTGGTTTTTGGGAGCAGGTGCAATTCAGGTACAAGCATGAAAAAGTACTCAATGGCAATTTTGCTGGATAATAATGAAGTTTGTGCAATAGTTCATACAGTAGCCATAATGATGTAGTTAAAAAAACCTTGATGTGATATGGAACTTATTTTTGTTAAATGATCTATCCTGGGAGAATTTTATAGCAAATAGAGCTAATGCTGGATACCATTTTCAAATACCTTGACACGATTTGAAACATCTTTTTCAATAATTCATCTATCAGGGAAGAGTTCTATAGCATATATTACAGGACACCATTTGATCAGTTTGAGATAAGTGATACCCAGAGACATCAAATTGTACTTTACTAATTTCAATTTTTTTTTTTTTGTATATTTTCTTTTAAGATAATGTTTTACAGAGACTAATGGAATGGCAGGGATGGAAGATCTGGATGGTATATGAGCAACTATAGCTTAATTTATTGAGCATTTACAGTTAAACACATCTACAACAAATGAAAAGGTGTCGCAACAGAAGGGTTTGCTAAGTCTAGATAGGATGTAAAAATGCAACAGATTCATATTCACAAGCAATACCTTGATCATTTAAACTTCTCTAGACTGGAGCTTGAACTGCTAGAGCTTGGGTCTTTAGAAGCCTAGAAACCATCACCAAAGGCACTCTCTGCAGGATCAGATGGTTGTTCCGTACCAGAGCAGGTTCAGATGAAAATATTTGTGACTGATGGTGTTATTCCTTGTTTTTGGGAGCAGGTGCAATTCAGGTACAAGCATGAAAAAGTACTCAATGGCAATTTTACTGGATAATAACAAAGTTTGTGCAATAGTTTATACAGTAGCCATAATGATGTAGTTAAAAAGACCTTGATGTGATATGGAACTTATTTTTGTTAAATGATCTATCCTGGGAGAATTTTATAGCAAATAGAGTTAATGCTGGATACCATTTTCAAAGACCTTGACACGATTTGAAACATCTTTTTCAATAATTCATCTATCAGGGAAGAGTTCTATAGCAGATATTACAGGACACCATTTGATTAGTTTGAGATAAGTGATACCCAGAGACATCAAATTGTACTTTACTGATTTCAATTTTTTTAGTTTTGCATATTTTGTTTTAAGATAATGTTTTACAGAGACTAATGGAATGACAGGGATGGAAGATCTGGATGGTATATGAGCAACTATAGTTTAATTTATTGAGCATTTGCAGGTAAACACATCTACAACAAATGAAAAGGTGTGGCAACAGAAGGGTTTCCTAAGTCTACATAGGATGTAAAAATGCAACAGATTCGCATTCACAAGCAATACCTTGATCATTTAAACTTCTCTAGACTGGAGCTTGAACTGCTAGAGTTTGGGTCTTTAGAAGCCTAGAAACCATCACCAAAGGCACTCTATGCAGGATCAAATGGTTGTTCCGTACCAGAGCAGGTTCAGATGAAAATATTTGTGACTGATGGTGTTATTCGTGGTTTTTGGGAGTAGGTGCAATTCAGGTACAAGCATGAAAAAGTACTCAATGGCAATTTTACTGGATAATAACGAAGTTTGTGCAATAGTTCATACAGTAGCCATAATGATGTAGTTAAAAAGACCTTGATGTGATATGGAACTTAGTTTTGTTAAATGATCTATCCTGGGAGAATTTAGAGCAAATAGAGCTAATGCTGGATACCATTTGGATACCATTTTCAAATACCTTGACACGATTTGAAACATCTTTTTCAATAATTCATCTATCAGGGAAGAGTTCTATAGCAGAGATTACAGGACACCATTTGATAAGTTTGAGATAAGTGATACCCAGAGACATCAAATTGTACTTCATTGATTTCAATTTTTTTTTTTTTGTATATTTTCTTTTAAGATAATGTTTTACAGAGACTAATGGAATGGTAGGGATGGAAGATCTGGATGGTATATGAGCAACTATAGCTTAATTTATTGAGCATTTGCAGGTAAACACATCTACAACAAATGAAAAGGTGTGGCAACAGAAGGGTTTGCTAAGTCTAGATAGGATGTAAAAATGCAACAGATTCGCATTCACAAGCAACACCTTGATCATTTAAACTTCTCTAGACTGGAGCTTGAACTGCTAGAGTCTGGGTCTTTAGAAGCCTAGAAACCATCACCAAAGGCACTCTATGCAGGATCAGATGGTTGTTCCGTACCAGAGCAGGTTCAGATGAAAATATTTGTGACTGATGGTGTTATTCCTTGTTTTTGGGAGCAGGTGCAATTCAGGTACAAGCATGAAAAAGTACTCAATGGCAATTTTACTGGATAATAATGAAGTTTGTGCAATAGTTCATATAGTAGCCATAATGATGTAGTTAAAAAGACCTTGATGTGATATGGAACTTATTTTTGTTAAATGATCTATCCTGGGAGAATTTTATAGCAAATAGAGCTAATGCTGGATACCATTTGGATACCATTTTCAAATACCTTGACACGATTTGAAACATCTTTTTCAATAATTCATCTATCAGGGAAGAGTTCTATAGCAGATATTATAGGACACCATTTGATCAGTTTGAGATAAGTGATACCCAGAGACATCAAATTGTACTTTACTGATTTCAATTTTTTTTTTTTTGTATATTTTGTCTTAAGATAATGTTTTACAGAGACTAATGGAATGGCAGAGATGGAAGATCTGGATGGTATATGAGCAGCTATAGCTTAATTTATTGAGCATTTGCAGGTAAACACATCTACAACAAATGAAAAGGTGTGGCAACAGAAGGGTTTCCTAAGTCTAGATAGGATGTAAAAATGCATCAGATTCGCATTCACAAGCAATACCTTGATCATTTAAACTTCTCTAGACTGGAGCTTGAACTGATAGAGTCTGGGTCTTTAGAAGCCTAGAAACCATCACCAAAGGCACTCTAGGTAGGATCAGATGGTTGTTCTGTACCAGAGCAGGTTCAGATGAAAATATTTGTGACTGATGGTGTTATTCCTTGTTTTTGGGAGCAGGTACAATTCAGGTACAAGCATGAAAAAGTACTCAATGGCAATTTTACTGGATAATAACGAAGTTTGTGCAATAGTTCATACAGTAGCCATAATGATGTAGTTAAAAAGACCTTGATGTGATATGGAACTTATTTTTGTTAAATGATCTATCCTGGGAGAATTTTATAGCAAATAGAGCTAATCCTAGATACCATTTGGATACCATTTTCAAATACCTTGACACGATTTGAAACATCTTTTTCAATAATTCATCTATCAGGGAAGAGTTCTATAGTAGATATTACAGGACACCATTTGATCAGTTTGAGATAAGTGATAACCAGAGACATCAAATTGTACTTTACTGATTTCAAATTATTTTTTTTGTATATTTTGTTTTAAGATAATGTTTTACAGAGACTAATGGAATGGCAGGGATGGAAGATCTGGATGGTATATGAGCAACTATAGCTTAATTTATTGAGCATTTGCAGGTAAACACATCTACAACAAATGAAAAGGTGTGGCAACAGAAGGGTTTGCTAAGTCTAGATAGGATGTAAAAATGCAACAGATTCGCATTCACAAGCAATACCTTGATCATGTAAACTTCTCTAGACTAGAGCTTGAACTGCTAGAGTCTGGGTCTTTAGAAGCCTAGAAACCATCACCAAAGGCACTCTATGTAGGATCAGATGGTTGTTCCGTACCAGAGCAGGTTCAGATGAAAATATTTGTGACTGATGGTGTTATTCCTGGTTTTTGGGAGCAGGTGCAATTCAGGTACAGGCATGAAAAAGTACTCAATGGCAATTTTACTGGATAATAACGAAGTTTGTGCAATAGTTCATACAGTAGCCATAATGATGTAGTTAAAAAGACCTTGATGTGATATGGAACATATTTTTGTTAAATGATCTATCCTGGGAGAATTTTATAGCAAATAGAGCTAATACTGGATACCATTTGGTCAGTTTGAGATAAATGATATCTGGAAACATCAAATATAACTTTACAACCTTACAGGTATGAATTTTTTATTTTTGTATATTTTCTCTACGATAATGTTTTGCAGAGACTTGATTGGAATAGCAAGGTTGGAAGATCTAGATGATATATGAGCAACACTAGCTCAATTTATTGAGAATTTCCAGGTAAGTCAAACACATCCACAACAAATGAAAAAGAGCTTGGCTGCGGCAAGACTGTTGGATCTTCCTATGTCTAAGGATGTGAAAATGCATTAGGTTCTTATTCACAAGCAATACCTTTGCTCATTCACACTTCTCAAATCTGGAGCTTGGACTGCTAGGCCAACAACAATCTATGAAGGAGGTTTTTCGTAGTTTGTGGAAGCAGGTGTATCTCAGCTACAAGCATGAAAAAGAAGTCAATGAACATCTTGCTGGATTATAATAAATTATGTGCAACTATTTACCTACTAGCTATAATGATGCAATTGAAAAGACCTTGATGTGATCTGGAACTTGTTCTTAGTAATTATCTATCAGGGAAAATTGTTGTAGGTAATACTCCTATATCTGCAGAGAAGACCTGAATGAAGCTTGAACTGCTAGGGTCTTGGTCTGTAGAAGCTTAGAAACAATCAACAGTCTATGCAGGACCACATGTTGGTTTGGTATCAAAGCAGGTTGCGATGAAGATATTCATTAGTAAGGGTGACACCACTAATTTAGAACAACAATCTTACACCCAACAGAATGTAAGCTTTTAAATAAAGTTCCTTAAAAGTCACAAATGCAACCTATGCATATTTTCCAAAACTATCATCACCATTCCAAAAAATCAATAGCCAAGATAATTTTCTCTGTCAATGGCAGCCTCCTCTTGTATGAATAACAAAACTGGCAAAGAAAACTTTATGGGTTATACTTATTTTTTCTCAATCCTATTCATCAATTCTCAAATATAAGATATGACAATTCAATTCAACATTTAAAAGAGTTAACCACTTGTTAAAATTTTACAAAATTCAGTACATTGAATCTTGATTACAAATTCTGTATGTTTTATCTGATGCATATTTCTTATGCTTTTGGTGTACGCAGATGGTCTGATCTTAGTTGCTAATGTTCAAAGATTTGTACAATGCATGGAGTGAATCCTGTAAATGTTTTTTGCTACAATTCAATATTGACAGGGCAAGGCAATGGTGAGTGGAACTAAACAAGACGATTGTAAAGTCCCATTTGCAGGAAAGAATTTTGAAAACGCAATTACCTTATAATATCCAAGGCAAGGAATTTTAGCTAATTATAAATTGACTGTTGCATAGTAAAAAGAATAATAAGCAAAATAAGCACAGGAGCATATCCTTATGGAATTAAAAAAGGAAATTTTCCTACAGACCCCTGGTTAAATTAATAAATTTACATATTCTCCATAATACTGCAGGTTCAAACACATTGACGTGGTCAGGAACATAATTTTTCATAAGTACCTATCAGGGAAATAATGAAATATTGCTACTAATCGATAAATGATACTAAGGTCCGGCTCTAGAGAAGCTCATAACCAACAACACAGACAATCTTATGCAGTATCACAGTCGAGTAGGATGGGATGAAAATATTTATGACTGAGGGTGTTATATCTAGTTTAAGAGAGCAGCTGCAACTCAGTACACATGTGAAAAGTAGTAAATAACCATCTTACTGCAGCTTTACAAAATTTGCGTAGTAATGTACTTCACTCCCTATGATGATGAATCCCTAGTTTATGAGACTTCGGGTATATATTTTTATAATTTATCAAGCAGGGAAGATTTTTATCAAAAGTGTTGCTATTATTTGGTTAGTTTGAGATAATTGATACCCAAAGTCATTAAATCTAACTTTGCAAGTTTTAACTCTCTCTCTATATCTGTCTCTGTGTGTGTGTGTGTGTGTGTGAATTAGTTTGCAGAGACTTAAATGGAATAGCAGAGATGGAAGGTGTAGATCGTATATGAGCATCTATAGTTCATTTTATTGAGCATTTCCAGGTAAGCACATGCACATCAATTCAAAAAAGGAATGGGAACAAAAGGATTAAAAGATCTTGCCAGGTCTGGAAAGGATGAAAAAGATGCAATTGCTTCTCAGACACAAGCATTGCCTTTGCCATAATGATGCTGTTTTAAACACATTGATGTGATCAGGAATGCAACATTTTATAATTTACCTATCAGGGGGATTAAGGAAATATTGCTACTAATTGATACTACTTGGTCATTTTGAGATAAATGATACGAAGCTATGGGTCTGTAGAAGCTCATAACCAACAACATAGACAATCTTTTGCAGTATCGCAATAGAGCAGGATGGGATGAAGATACAGTCTTGGTTTCAGCCTTAGCTTTTTATGCATTACAACTATTAATTTGGTCCAACTGACAGCTGGTTAGAACTGTAGTCTGGAAGATTGACAATTACGATAAAATTTATGGTATAAATTAAGTCTCTCTATATGGAGCACCAATTCATCCTGCAAATTTACATTTGGTAATGACCATCCGGAGCAAGAGAAGTGAGTTGCGGTGACTTTATAAAGCTTTGATTAACTATATTCTTTGATTGAAATCTAAGCATTAAGATGGGAATGCATAACTGTTAGTGATATTGTCTAGTTGTCTAGGTTTGATGAATGTGAAATATCACATCCTTTGGAAAGATGACTAAAGAGATATTTTTGTGAGTTTAACTTTACAATATTGAACATTGTTTTGTTTGGTTGGTGAGAATGGACTTTTCGTAATTTACAAAATTTTTTCACATTAAAAATAGAATTTTCATTTGGCCTTTGATTTTCTTCACGAAAGAAGAAAGACTTCAGAGTTAACATGTTGGTAACTTGGTTCGAGGATGTATGAGGTCCTTTGTTTTGACTTCTAAGGTTTCGGTTTGGAAAGGCATAGAAATCAGCAACAAAGGCAATTAAGCAGGATGACACCGGTGGTTTGTTATCATAGCAGGGTTGGACGAACAATTCTGTGATGGATAGCATTATCCTAAGTTTGTATTAGCAATCACATTTCAAGTACAAGCACGGAAAAGTAGTCAAAAATCATCTTATTAAAGCATTACGGAATTTGCGCAATAATTCACCACTGGTCATAATGATGCAGGTCTGAAGACAGTTAAGGGAGATTTTTACAGGATATACTTATGTTAGTGTATCTCAATCTGTTATTGTAAGAGAAATGATTCCCAAAGACATCAAATTTAAGTTTACAGGTTTCAATTTTCTTTTTCTATTTATATAATTTTCAATATAATTGTTTTTCAGAGTCTGGATTGAAACTGTAGGGATGGAATATCTAGATGCTGCATGGAAAAACTGTAGCTCATTTTATTGAGCATTTCCACGTAAAAAGATGCACATCAATTCTGAAAATAGGAAGAAGCTAATTATTGATTTTTTGTTAGGTTTAAAATGAATGAAACAGATGCAATTGGGTCTCACAAGCAATACCTTTACTTATTGTACTTCTCAAGCCTGAAAATACAGTTGGACAGGTCAATGCTGCTGGGGGATTCTATGCAATTAGGACTTGAGTGAAAGCATAACTAAGGTTAAGCATGCCTTGAATGCTCAGAGTAGTATGGTTTAGATCTTGAGAAGCTTAGAAACAAGAAGCAACAGTTCAGATCTTGGGTTGAAGATGTACGTATAACCAAGGGTGTTATTCCTAGTTTGGGTAAGGAAGTATAAGCATGAAAAAGTAGTCAATGATAGTCTTACATGACCATTCAACAATTTGTGCAATAACCAATACAATCACTATAATAATTCAGTTTCAAAGAAATCGATATGATATGGAACATATTACTTATAATATACCTACTTGGGGAAAAACTTACTGGAAATATTGATATTGTTGGATACCACCTGGCTAGTCTGTGTCATGTCCCTGACATGAAGGATTTCTAGACAACTATTATTCATCAGAAATCTGTCTTGAAAGACTTAAGACATTTTTGAACCTAATATGCTATAACAGAAGAAATCTCACAGCAAAAGCATGTCATCAGAGAGGCTGGTATAATATACAATATTCAATAGACTGGTAGGACTAAGAAAAAGGGTGTTAAACTCTTTAGTTAATCGATTTATTACAGCACGTGAATAATAAGTAGAAATTGATGATAAGAGTAACAGTGACCTATACAAAGTCAGCAGTGCTCAGAATTAAAACAATGATATGATAATAATGCAGCGATCCTATTAAGATCAATCATTCGTCAAGGTGAAGTTACATATAACAAACATCGGTTACAAGCAACAACCTGTCTAATTATGAAATACTAATATGATGAACATTCACCACTCTGCAAAGAGACATAACTGTAGAAGGAGACATGTCTCCAGGATGAGGGTTATAGGTAGACCTAAAGCATCAAATGAGAGAGGAGGAATCAAATCATAAGAAAGGCAGCAGAACAGGCAGTTCTATTATCCAACCAAAAACAAGGAGATGCCATTGCTCAGAAAAAAATCTTATTTATAAGGTTTCACGTTTTCTGCAGAACACATTCACAGAGTGGCCAAACTATCAATACATCACTTGAAGGACATCGGTACATAAACTGGAAGAAGAAAGGAATTCATCATTCTAAAAAACAAACATACAACAGATATGTTAATACCCACACTTTAAGCATTGGTAATGGTGCTCCTTGCATAATCACCACCCAAGGAAATAATTAGTTATATGGATACATGCAAATGGAAATAGACATGTTGGTTCCGTACAACCCCTAATTACATATTAAAGAGAAGTCTTTCAATCATTTAAAGGAAGGAATAGAGATCATTTTTATATACTTTGCACACTAAGTGCTCTCAAAGGCTTATAGCAGAATAGAAAGGCACTAGTAATGTACCATTGGCAAGTAATATGATCAAAAGAGCATAGAATAAAAACAGCATCATTCCAAGACATCGCCTAAGAAGGAAATGGGAACAAAAGGATTATCAGATCTTTGTAGGAATAAAAGAATTTGGAAGATGCAGGTGGTTCTCAGCAAGCAATGCCTTTACATTTTACACTCCTTAAGTCTGATATTATAGTTGTAAATGTCAATGCAGTGTTAAGCTTAGGGATTATGTGTGATGAGGATGTAAAGAGAAAGCATAGTTACTATGATTTATACGTTCATGGTTTGGACTGGTAAGGTCTAGGTACCGAGAGGCTCAGAAAGGAGTAAAGGAAATTTATGTAGATTCACATGGCAGATTGGTATCAAAGCAGGTAAGGCTGAAGTTATTGTTCAGATGGTTATTCCTAGATTTTGGGAGCAAGTACAAACATGAAAAAGTAGTCCCTGATCATGTTACTTGAGCACTTCATTTGTACACAATCAGGTCATTGGCCATGTTGATGCCATTTAAAAAACATTGATATGATATGGAACATATTATTTATAATTTATCTACTTGGATTTTTTTGGAAGAAATATTAATATGATTGGATACTATTTGGTCAGTCTAAGATAAATGATAACCAAAGACATCACATTTAAATTTGCAGGCTTCAAATTTCTTTTTGTTTATATTTATTGTTTGCTTTAATATGATTTTTTTGTAGAGACTTGGATGGATCGGCAGGGATGGAAGATCCTAATGATGGTGTAGTGCAACTCTAGCTCACTTTATTGAGCATTACCAGGTAAACACATCCACATAAATTGAAAAGAGCATATAAGGTGATGTGTATTGTAGCCCCTCTATTCTTCTATTTTTGCAAGGGGCTTTAAGTAGACATTCAATAAAAACTTACATGGTTCACAATGTAGTAGTCCATTAAAGGTATTTGTAAAATTGAGAAGTAAAAGGTTCATCTGCTTAACAATTTTAAACTGACCTTGTCCATTTATATTGATCCTGTTACAAATTTGCCATTATACTTATTCATGGTTGCTTGGAATCCATATGTTCATAGAATGTAGCTGGTTTGTTACGATTCACTCAACTTTTTGTGGTTCTATTTTTATGATCCATCCCTAATACAAGAGGAAAATGGAAATTTTGTGAAGATAATTATATCCCTTCTTAAGATTCAAATTCTCTCTTTTTTTAGCAAAAAGTTGGAAGTGATGATAGTGCAGCAATCCTATTAACTGCAATCATTTGTCAAGGAGCAGTTACATATAGAAAACATTAGTTACAAGAAGCAATCTATGTAGTTAGGAAATAATGATAGAATTAACATGCACCACAGCCAAAAGAGACATGAATGCATGAGACATGTATTTCCATTTCCAAGACGAGGGTTATAAGAACACCTAGTCCATAAAATCAGAAGAAAGGCAGGAGAATGGGCAGTTCAATTATCCAAACACAAGCACAGTTTAAGGAGGACATGTCATTGCTCAGAAAATGTCTTATAAGGCTTCTGGTTTTCTGCAGACCATGTTCACTGACCAGCAACTTATCACTACATCACTTGAAAAGCATCAATGCACACTCTTAAAGAAGGCAGTAATTCATAATTCTAAGATAGGCACATAGAACAAATATATTAATACTTACAGTTAGGCATTGGTAATGGCACTCCTTGCAATCTCAACTGAAGGAGAGAACCAAATGTTTAGTTCATGGATAAGGTGCAAATGGAAAGAGACTTGTCTGTTTAATTTATCCACTCAATACATATTAAAGAGAAGTCTTTCAATCATTCAAAGGCAGGGATAGAGATTGATTTATATAAATTGTAAACTAAACACTCTTAAAGCGTTATAGCAGAATAGAAACGTACCAGTGATCCACCATTGGCTAGTAACAAGATTACTTAAGCATATAATCAAAACAACATCATTCCAAGATATCACCTAAGCAGGAAGAAAGCATATCAGATACAACGACAAAATATATACATGGAAAATAGACTGGAATTGCATTTCATCCAAAATATATGGGAAATCTCTCTATCATACCAGATTGAATTATACATGATTTCATATCACTTCTGCATCCAAACCCTCAAGGACTGATTCTCAATTATATCAGAATTTAGTGCATTTTCAGATCTTCAATTATATTGGACTTGTTAGCCAATTGTTAAAATTTTATAAATTCAGCACATTGAATCTTGATCATGGACTCTACATGTTTTAAACTTATATTTGATGCATTTTTCTCATGCTTTTGGTGTATGCAGATGGTATGATCTTAGTTGCTAATAATAGAAAAAATATTCAAAGGATAGTACAATGCATGGAATGATTCTTGTAAATCTCCTGTGTTGCAATTCAATGTCAACAGGGAAACGTAATGGTGAGGGAACTAAACCAGAAAATTTTGAAGTCTCTTTTGTATGAAAAAAATTTGAACATGCAATTACCTTCTAATACGAGGCAAGTAATGTTAGTTAATTACAAATGGATTGCTTGCAAAGCAAAAGGAACAATAGGTTGTTTGCAGGAAATACTTTCCATACAAAATAAGCACAGGATCATATTCTTATGGAATTAATTATTAAAAACAAAGGTAAATTTTTTGAAGAGTCTTGGTTACAGAATTTCTAAAGGCTTTGAATTACTTACAGAAAATAGTGATCGATGAAAGAGCTACATACAAAGAAAACTAGTATTTTCAATGAACAGAGTTACCTTTGCTCATTACACTTGTCATTTCTGAACATACAGTTAAAAAGATCAATGCAGCTTTAAACCCTAGGGATTCTTTTGTTATAAGGAGGACTTGAGAGTGAGTGTTGCTCGGAGGATGCACACCTCCTTTTCTTGCACTGAAGGTCTGCATGTGCATAAACCCTGAAAGTAATTGCAAGGGGAACCTATTTACAATCACGTGGTGGTTTAGTAGCAGAGCTCATTGAGCTGAAATATATATGACTAAGTGTGTTTTTAGAACTTATCTAGCTGGGGAGATTTTTATTAGATCCATTGTTATTATTTGGTCAGTTTGACATAATTGACATCCAAAGACATCAACTTTAACATTGTAGCTCGCTCTCTCTCTCTCTCTCTCACACACACACACACACACACTCTCACTCTCTCATTCTGTGTGTGTGTGTGTGTGTGTGTGTGTGTGTGTGTGTATACATATTTAAGATAACTATTTCGCAAAGAATCAAATGGAATAGTAAGGTCAGAAGGACTATATGATATTTGGACAACTATAGCTCATTTTATTGAGCATGCACATTAGTTGAAAAGGAAATGGGAACAAAAGCATTATTATATCTTCATAGCTTTAAAAGGATGTAGAAGATGCAGGTGGTTCTCAGACAAGCAATACCTTTACATTTTACACTTCTCAAGTCTTAAAATAATAGTTGTAAATGTCAATGCGGCATTAAGCTCAGGGATTCTGAGTGATGAGATGTAAAAGTGAAAGCATAGCTACTACAATGCATAGGTCCACAATTTTGACTGGTAAGGTACAGATACCAAGAAATTTAGGGAGTAAAGTCAATTTACATGGTGGTTTAGTAGCAGAGCAGGTTGGCTTGTACTTATGACAGAGATTGTTATTCCTAGTTTTTTGGAGCATGTACAAGCATGAAAAAGTATTCACTCGAATGGAATAGTTGGGTTAGAAGGTCTACATGGTATATGGGCAACTGTAGCTTATTTTATTGAGCATTTCTAGGTAAACACATGCACATCAATTGAAAAGGAAATTGGAACAAAAGTATTCTCAAATCTTAATAGCTATAAAAATATGTCAAAGATGCAGGTGGTTCTCAGACAAGAAATACCTTTACATTTTACAATTCTTGAGTATGAAATTATTGTTGCAGCTTTAAGCTTAGGGATTCTTTGTGATGAGGATGTAATAGTGAAAGTGTAGCTACTATGATGCATATGCCCACAATTTAGACTGGTAATGTCTACGTGCCAAGATGCTTAGAAACAAGTAAACACAATTTATGCAGGATCACATGGTGGTTTGGTAGCAGTGCAGGTTGGGTTGAACTTATGACTGAGGTTGTTATTCCTAGTTTTTGGGAGAAGGTAGAAGCATGAAAAAGTAGTCACAGATCATCTTACTTATGCAGTACAAATTTTGTGCAATAATCATCGCATTGACCATGCTGATTCAGTTTGAAAGAGATTGATATGATATGGAGCATACTATTTGTATTTTATCTACCCAGGGATTTTTTTGAAGGAAATAATGATATGATTTGATATAGTATCATCAATTACACCTTAGGTACAAGCATGAAAAAGTAAATGATTATTTTATTAGAGCATTACAGAATTATTCCATAGTTCAACTGGTCATAGTTATGCAGTTCTGAAGACAATTGAGGGAGATTTTTACTGGAAATACTTTTGTTAGTGGATGGAATTCTATTATTGTAAGTGAAATGATACCCAAAGACATCAAATTTATCTCTCTCTCTCTCTCTCTCTCTCTCTCTAGATAGATAGATAGATAGGTAGATATAGATATAGATATAGATATAGACAGATATATACTTTTTAAGCTAATTGTTTTGCAGAGTCTCTATGAAACTGTAGGGATGGAAGATTGACATTGTGTATAAGCAACTATAGCTCATTAGCCTCATTATATTGAGAATTTCTAGGTTAATACATGCACATCAATTGTAAGAAATTGGGAAGAAACACATTGGATATCGTTAGGTTTAGAAACAATGAAACAGATGCAATTGTTTCTAACTCACATGCAATACCTTTACTTATTACACTTCTCATGTCTGAAACTATAGTAGGACAGGTCAATGTCACTTTAAACTTGGGGATTCTGTGTGATTAGGACTCAAGACTAAAAGCATTTCTATGGCTATGCATACTTTGATTGCTCAGATTGGTAAGGTTCAGATATTGAGAAGATTAGAAACAAGCAGCAAAGGCAATTTATGTAGGACCACATGATGGTTTCGGAGCAGAGCATGCTAGGTTGAAGATATATGTATGACCAAGGGTGTTATTCCTAGTTTGTGTAAGCAAGTACAAGCATGGAAAAGTAGTCAATGATCATCTTACTTGACGGTTAAACAATTTGCACACAATAATCCATACAATTTCATAATGATGCAGTTCCAAAGACATTGATATGATATGGAACATATATATTTATAATATTGCCATAATTGGATACTGCCTGGCTAGTTTGTGTCATGTCTAAATAACTATTGTTCATCAGAAATCGTCAGAGAAAAAGCACATCATCAGAGAGGCCAGTATAATATGCAATATTCGATAGACTGATATGACTAAGAAACAAGGTGGCAAACTCTAGAGATAATCAATTTATTCCAGAACATGAATAATAATTAGAAATCGATGATACGAGTAACAAAAATCTGTATAAGCTCAGCAGTGGTCAGAGTCAAAACCAAAGATCTGATAATAATGTAGTGATCCTATAGAGAGAAATCGTGCATCAAGGAGCAGCACATATAACAAACATTAGTTACAAGCAGCAACCTGTTTAGTTAGGAAATACTAATACAATGAACAGGCACAACTCTGCAAATAGACATAACCGTAGAAGGAGACATTTCTTTCCATTTACAAGATGAGGTTTATAGGTATACCTAAGACAGAAAATGAGTGAGGGGGAATTGAATCGTAAGAAAGGCAACAGAACAAGCAGTTCTATCGACCCAACACTAGCAAGGAGATGTCAATGCTTATAAAACATCTTATTTATAAGGCTTCATGTTTTGCAGAACACATTCATGTGACAGAAAACCCATCATTACATCAATTGAAGAGCATTGATCCATATACTTGAAAAATAATGATCAGGATTCTGTAAAAACTCAGCAATGCCCAGATATAAAACAACAATCTATCAATATTGGAGCGATCCTAATAGGAGGTATCACTCGTCAGAGAGCAGTTACATATAACAAACGTTACTTGAGAAGCGATCTATTTACGTATGAAATGGCAATACACTGAACATGCACTTTGCCCGAAAGAGACAACTGTAGATGGACACATCTTTCCATTTCCAAGACGAGGGTTATAGTATACCTAAGGCATCAAGATCAAGAGGAAGAGGGGGAATGAAATTGTAAGAAAGGTAGGAGAATATGCAATTCTATCATCCAAACACAAACAAAGAGATGTTGTTGCTTCAACATCTTATTTATAAGGCTTCATGTTTTCCACAGAACAAATTTACGAGCAGCAAACCTATCATTAAATTAATGGAAGAGTATCGACACTTGAAGAAGGCAGCAATTCATCATTCTAAAACACATACATACAATAGAATACTTATTAAATGTTCGTTATGGCACTCCTTTCATAATTGCTACCCAAGGAGAAGAATAGTTAGTTAACCAAATGATGAGTTACATGGATGAGGTGCAAATGGCAAGAGACATGTTGGTTCGATACAACCTCTCATTATATATTAAAGAAAAGTATTCCAATAATTCAAGGGCTAGAATAGAGATCATTTTTATATTCATTGCAAAGTAATCTACCATTGGCAAGTAATAAGATCACATGAGCACTTAGTAAAAGTGGCATCATTCCAAGATATCCTAAGCAGCAAGAAGGCATATCAGATATAGCAACAATAATATACATGGTAGATCGACTAGAATTGTAATTCATCCAAAATATATTGAAATTCTCTATATCATACCAGATTGGATTTAATAACATTTCCATATCCAAACCCTCAAGGACTAAATTATATCAAAATTTTGGGCATGTTCAGATCGTCTTTATATCAGACATATTAGCCAGTTGTTAATTTTTTAAATTAAACTTGGTACATTGAATCTTGATGATTGATTCCGTATGTTCTATCTGATGCATATTTATTATGCTTTTGGTGTATGTAGATGGTGTGATCTTAGTTGCTAATAACAGACAAAATGATCAAAGATTAGTGCAATGGATGAAGTGATTTATGTACATCTTCTGTGCTACAATTGAATATTACTAGGGCAACGTAATGGTCAGTGGAACACAAGACAATTTTGAAGTCTCTTTTGTAGGAATGAAAATTGAAGATACAATTACCTTTTAATATCCAAGAAATAAATTTTAGCTAATTATAAATGGATTGCTCACATAGAAAAAGGAACAATGGGTGGTTTGGAGGAACGATTGTCCCTACAAAATAAGAAAAAGAGATTATCTTTTATAAAGTTTTGATTAACTAAATTTTGTGCACTAAATTAGAATATTAAGATGGGAATGCATATACGATTGCATGCTATTTGCCCATAATTTGATACCGCTATTTTCTTACAAATCAGCAACAAAAGCAATTAAACAGGATGACATGGTGGTTTGTTATATATCAGTTCTGGATGAACATATTTGTGACCAAGAGTATTAGTCTAAGTTTTTTCCAAGCAATTACCCCTCGTGTACAAGCACTGAAAAGTAGTCAATGATCATCTCATTAAAGCATTACAGAATTTGCAGAATAATTCACCACTGGTCACAATAATGTGGTTATGATGAGAATTGCATAAGACTTTTATTGGAAATACTTCTGTTAGTGGATAGCAATCTGTTACTTTAGGAGAATGAAACCCAAAGACATCAAATTCAAATAAGCAAAGGAGATTATCTTTTATAAAGTTTTGATTAACTAAATTTTGTGCTCTAAATCAGAATATTAAGATGGGAATGCATATACGATTGCATGCTATTTGCCCATAATTTGATACCGCTATTTTCTTACAAATCAGCAACAAAAGCAATTAAACAGGATGACATGGTGGTTTGTTATATATCAGTTCTGGATGAACATATTTGTGACCAAGAGTATTATTCTAAGTTTTTTCTGAGCAATTACCCCTCGTGTACAAGCACTGAAAAGTAGTCAATGATCATCTCATTAAAGCATTACAGAATTTGCAGAATAATTCACCACTGGTCACAATGATGTGGTTCTGATGAGAATTGCATAAGACTTTTATTGGAAATAATTCTGTTAGTGGATAGCAATTTGTTACTTTAGGAGAATGAAACCCAAAGACATCAAATTCAAATTTGCAGGTCTCAATAGTGTTTTCTATATATTCACTTTCAAAATAATTGTTTTGCAGTGTAAGGATTGAAACTGTAGGGGTGGAAGATCTAGATTGTGGATGGACGACTATAGCTCATTTTATTGATCATTTTCAGGTAAATACATGCACACTGATTGTAAAAAATTTGTAACAAAATGATATTTAGATTTTGTTGGTTTTAGAAAGAATGAAACATATGCTATTGGCTCTAAGTGGCAATCAATAACTCTACTTATTTCACTTCTCAAGTCTTAAACTGCAATTGGACAGGTCGATGCAACTTTCACCTTGGGGATTCTCTGTGATTAGGACAGAGGAGGAAAAAGTGTTTCTATGGTGATACATACCTTGATTTCTCAGACTGGTAAGGTTTAGATCTCGAGAAGCTTCAAAACAAAACAACGAAGGCAATTTATGCAGCATCACATGATAGTTTAGGAGCAGGGAAGGTTGGGTTAAAGATATATGAATAACTGAGTGTGTTATTCCTAGTTTGTGCGAGTAAGTACGAGCATGAAAAAGTATTCCATGATTGTCTAACTTGACCATTAAACAATTTGTGCATTAATCCATACAATTGCCATAATGATGCAGTTCCAAAGATATTGATATGATATGGAACATATTTTTTATCATTTTACTACTTGAGAAGTTTTTTATTAATGGAAATATTGCTATAATTGGATACCACCTAACCCGTTTGTGTCATGTCCCTGACATGAGGAATTTCCAGATAACTATCATTCATCAAAAAACTATCTTTAAGACTACAGTTTTCTGGAAACTAATATCCTATAGCAGAAGGAATCTCACAGAAAAAGTGCGTCATCAAAGAGGCTAGTATAATATGCAATATTTGATAGACTGGTTTGACTAGGAAAAGAACCGGAAAAGTCTGGAGATAATCACTTTATTACAGCACATTTTAATAATAATCAAAAATCAATGATAAGAGTAACAGCAATTTGTATAAATTTGCAATGCTCACAATTAAAGCAACAATCTGATAATAATGTAGCGATCCTATTGAGAGAAATTGCTTTTCAAGGAGCAGTTACATATTTGCAAACATTAGTTACAAGCAGCAACCTGTTTAGTTAGGAAATAATGATAGAATGAACATGTACCACAGCCAAAAGAGACATGACTGTAGAAGGATGCATGTTTTTTCATTTACAAGATGAGGTTTATAAGAACAACTAATGCATCAAATCATAAGAAAGGCAAGAGAATGTACAGTTCAATTATCCAAACACAAGCACAGTTTAAGGAGGATATGTCATTTCTCAGAAAATGTCTTATTTACAAGGCTACCAGTTTTCTGCAGAGCACATTCATGGACCAGAAAACCTATCACTACATCACTTGAAAAGCATCAATGCACACTCTTGAAGAAGGTAGTAATTCATAATTCTAAGATAGGCATATACAACAGATATATTAATACTTACAGTTAGGTGTTGGTAATGGCACTCCTTGCATAATCTCAACCGAAGGAGAAGAACCAAACACTTAGTGTATGGATAAGGTGCAAATGGCAAGAGACATGTCGGTTTAATTTATCAACTCAATACATATTAAAGAGAAGTCTTTCAATCATTCAAAGGCAGGGATCGAGATATATTTATATACATTGCAAACCAAGCACTCTTAAAGCGTTATAGCAGAATAGAAAGGTACCAGTGATCTACCATTGGCAAGTAACAAGATTACATAAGAATATAATCAAAACGGCATCATTCCAAGACATCATCTAAGCAGGAAGAAGACATATCAGATACAGCAACAAAAATATACACAGAATATGGACTGAAATTGCATTTCATGCCAAATATATTGGAAATCTCTCTATCATACCGGATTGGATTATCCATATCACTTCCACGTATAAAACCTCAAAGGACTGATTCTCAATTATATTAGAATTCTATGCATTTTCAGATCTTTGATTATATCAGACTTGTTAGCCAGATGTTAAAAATTTATTTAATTCAGCATATTAAATTTTGATAATGGACTCTATGTTTTGAACTTTTATTTGATGCATTTTTCTTATGCTTTTGTTCTATGCAGATGGTGTGATCTTAGTTGCTAATAATAGACAAAATATTCAAAGATTAGTACAATGCATGCAGTGATTAATATAAATCTCCTGTGTTGAAATTCAATATCAACAGGGAAACGCAATGGCGTGTGGAACTAAACTAGACAATTTTGAAGTCTCTTTTGTATGAAAGAAATTTGAACATGCAATTACCTTTTAATACAAGGCAAGTAATGTTAGCTAATTTTAAATGGATTGCTTGCAAAGAAAAAGGAACAATAGGTGGTTTGCAGGAAAAACTTCCCACACAAAATAAGCATAGGATCATATTGTTATGGAATTAAAAAAAAGGTAAATTTTCTAAAGAGTCTTGGTTACAGAAAAATTGTAAGGCTTTGAATTAGTTATAGAAAATAGGGATCAATGGAAAGAGTTACATACAAAGCAAGCTTGTATTTTCAATGGTATAGAGAGTTACCTTTGCTCATTACACTTGTCATGTCTGAAAATACAATTGCAAAGGTCAATGCAGTTGTAACCCTAAGGATTCTTTTGTGATAAGGAGAACTTGAGAGTGAGATTGCTGCTCGGAGGATGCACACCTCCTTTTCTTAGACTGAAGGTCTGCGTGTGCATAAACCCTGAAACTAATTGCAAGGGGAACCTATGTACAATCACATGGTGGTTTAGTGGCAGAGCTCCTTGAGATGAAAATATATATGACTGAGTATGTTTTATTCCTAGCTTTGTGGAAGTAGCTGCAGTTCAACTACATGTATGAAAAAGTAGTCAGTCTGAATCTTATCAGACCATTACAAAATATGTGCAATAATTCAAAACATGTCATTACATTGGAGTTTAAACAAGTTGATGTGATCAAGAACATATTTCATTATAATTTATCTAAAAGGGAAAATTTTGATAGAGAATATTGCTTGCTATTATTTGATACTGTTTGGTCAGTTTGAGATTTATGATAATAAGGTCTGGGTCTAGAGAAGCTCATAAACTAACATCAAAGACAATCTTATGCGGGATAACAATAGAGCAGCTGCAACTCAGGTACACATGCTAAAATTGGTAAATGACCATTGCAATGTTACAAAATTTGTGAAATAATGCACTCATTCAATCTGATCATGCAGTACAAAAGCTTACAAGACAAATTGTCATTAGATATGTTTTTTATAACTTATCTAGAAAGGGAGATTTTTATTAGATCCATTGCTATTACTAGATGGCATTTGGTGAGTTTTACATAAATGACATCCAAAGATAATTATACATATTTAAGATAATCAATTTGCAAAGAATCAAATGGAATAGTAAGGTCAGAAGTTCTATATGGTTTTTGGGTAACTACATTTCATTTTATTGAGCATTAAACATGTGCACATTAGTTGAAAAGGAAATGAGAGCAAAAGGATTATCAAATATTCATAGCTATAAAAGGATGTAGAAGATGCAGGTGGTTCTCAGACAAGCAATACCTTTACATTTTACACTTCTCAAGTCTTAAATTTTAGTTGTAAATGTCAATGCGGCATTAAGCTTAGGGATTTTGAGTGATGAGGATGTAAAAGTGAAAGCATATCTACTATGATGCACAAGTCCACAGTTTTGACTGGTAAGGTTTAGATACCAAGAAACTTAGAAAGAAGTAAAGGCAATTTACATGGTTGTTTAGCAGCAGGGTAGGTTGGCCTGTACTTATGAGTGAGACTGTTATTCCTAGTTTTTCAAGCATGTACAAGCATGAAAAAGTAGTCACAGATCATCTTACTTGTGCACTACAAAAACTTTGCAATAATCAATACATTGGACATGCTGATGTAATTCAAAAAAATTAGATATGATACGAAACATACTATTTATAATTCATCTACCCAGGGAGTTTTTTGAAGGAAATATTGATATGATTGGATACTATTTGTTCAGCTCGAGATAAATAATGACCAAAGACATCAAATTTAAATTTGCAAGCTTCAAATTTATTTTTATATATATTTATTGTTTTGCTCTAATATAATTTTTTCGTTGGGACTTGGATCGAACAAAAAGCATAGATGATCCCGATTCCCAATGGTGTAAGCACAACTCTAGCTCAATTATAGTGAGCATTACCAGGTAAACATATCCACATGAATTGAAAAGAGCATATGCAATTAAAGCTCTCTATGTGAAGCACCAATTCATACTGCAAATGCATGGCAATGATCACCCAAAGAAAAAGAGGTGAGTTGTGGTGACTCTATAAAATTTTGATTAACTAAATTTGTGTTTCAAATCTGAACATTAGGATGGGAATGCATTTATGATTAATTTCTATTTGCCCATAATTTTTAGTATTATTGTCTAGTCGTCTAGGTTTTTATGAATGGGAATATCACATCCTCTGGAGAAAATGACTAAAGAGATATTTTTGTGAGTTAACAATATTGAACATTGGTTTGTCTAGTTTGTGAGAATGAATATTTTGTAATTTACAGAATTTCTTCACACTGAAATAGAATTGTCTTTTGGCCTTCAATATGCCTGATGAGATAAGAAAGACTTAAGAGTGAAAGTGTACAGAGGACTGCTAAGGCTTGAGCTTGTAAGGACTTAAAATTCAGCAACAAAGGCAACTAAGCAGGATGACATGGTGGCTTGTTACCATAGCAGGGTTGGAGGAACATATCTGTGACCAAGAGTATTATTCTAAGTTTGTATCAGCAATTACACCTCAAGTACAAACACAGCAAAGCTATCACTGATCATCTTATTAGAGCATTACAGAACTATTCCATAATTCACCGCTCATCATAATGATGTAATTCTGAAGACAGTTAAGGGAGATTCTTACTAGAAATACTTCTATTAGTGGATGGAAATCTGTTATTGTAAGAAAAATGATACCCAAAGACATCAAATTTAACTTTGCAGGTTTCACTTTCTTTACATTTTTAGATAATTGTTTTGCAATCCGGATGAAAGTGTATGAATGGAAGATCGAGATGGTGTATAGGCAACTATAGCTCATTATATTGAGAATTTCCAGGTAAATACATGCACATCAATAGTAAAAAATTGGGAAGAAATAGATTATTGGATTTTGTTAGGTTAAGAAAGAACAGAACAGGATGTAATTGGTTCTAACTCAAAAGCAATACCTTATTACACTTCTCAATCTGAAACTACAGTTGGACAAGTCAGTTTTGTTTAAAGCTTGGGGATTCTCTGTGATTAGAACTGAAGAGTGGAATTGTTGCTATGGTTATGCATACCTTGATTGCTCGGACAGTTAAAGTTCAGATCTCAAGAAGCTTGAAAAAAAAAGCAAAGGCAAATGTAAATTATGCAGAACCACATAATGGTTTGGAGCAGAGCACAGGTTGGGTTGAAGATAAATGCATGACCAAGGATGTTATTCCTAGTTTGTGTAAGGAAGTATGAGATTGAAAATTAGTTAGTGATCGTGTTACGTGAACTTTAAACATTTTTTTGCAATGGTCCAGACCCCATACAATTGCCATAATGATGCAGTTCCAAAGACATTGATCTGATATTGGACATATTAATTCTTAGATATCTGCTAGAGAACAAAATAATTGGAAATATTGCTATAAATGGATACTACCTAGCCAGTTCGTGTCATGTCCCTGACATGAGGGATTACTAGATAACAATGATTCATCAAAAAACTATTGTAAAACTTCACAATTTTCTGGAAATTAATGCACCATAGTAGAAGAAATCTCACAGCAAAAGCATGTCATCAGAGAGCCCAGTACACTATGCAATATTTGATAGACTGGTATTACTAAGAAAAAGGGCGGAACTCTGGAGATAGAGTTATTGCAGCACCTATGAATAATAATCAGAAGTTGATGATAAGAGTAACAATGATCTGTATAAAATGGTAAATGCTCATAATTAAAAGAATGATCTAATAATGATGTAGCTATCCTATTAAGAGCAATCATTCGTCAAGGAGCAGTTACATGTAACAAACATTAGTTACAATCAGCAACCTGTTTAGTTAGGAAATAATAACACAAATAACAAGCACCACTCTGCAAAGAGACATAACAGTAGAAGGAAACATGTCTTTCCATTTCCAAGATTAGTGTATACCAAAGACATCGAATGAGAGTGGGGATATCAAATCATAAGAAAGGCAAGAGAACAGTTAATTCTATCATCCAAACACAAGCATGTTTTTTATAAGAAGATGCCATTGCTCAAAAAAGCCTTATTTATAAGAGTTCACATTTTCTCCAGTACACATTCATGGAACAAAGAGCCTATCATTATATCATTTGAGGAGCAACAATGCATAATCTCGAAGAAGAAAACATCATATATGTTAATACTTACACTTATCAGTTGGTAATGGTGCTTGTTGCATTATTGCCACCCATGAATGCATTCGTAACTTATTAATTTAATGCTCAATTATCTTGGAAGCCCTTGAGCTAGGGTATTAATTTGGTTCATGATGTAGTTTGAAAATTTCATGCTCAAGTTGAGCCAGAGCATGATTGACAGTTTTGATTCTCTCCAAGGAAGCAATGTTGCTCAGTTTAGAAAATTGAGAAAATCTAAGCCAGTTTTTGGTCAGGGAATGTAGCTTGGTGTTTGGTTATTTTGTATGACAGATTTCAAATGAATTAATAGGAATCATGGAAATATTTAGGTATTTTTTTAAATCTTGTGTTAACTTTCAATTACCATTGTAGCTTGTTTTGTTAATCTCTGTTAGTCTTTGCTTTTCAGTGTTTAGCTTGTTGATAATCTAGGATTTCTTTGTGTTTCCTAAAATCTATATATGGTGTGTTTATTGAAATCAAAAACTTTTGTTCTCTCTTAACCCTGATACAGGTCTCATCATTGCTTGGTTTATAAAAGAGTATAACCATAGTTAGAGTCGTTAATGTTTGTGAGTAGCCGCAAGAGAGATCATCTCCCTGAAATGATTGCTCTGTTGCTATTTCTTATTCGTCAGAAACTTTGTATTTATCTTAAGGTAATCTGACTTCTTGCTGCTACTGTTTCTGCACGACTTCATGATGCTATGGTTCTAGACATCAAGTTGTTTTATTCATTCATGTATTTTCATCTATATGTCATCGGTTATTCTTCTCCCTGTAGTAACAAGAGTTTCTTGATATTCCCTCCTCATATTGGTTTTGTAATGACATGGCATTGGGTCTTCTTGATGTTTGTGGTGGCTCAAGTTATGATTGTTGTGTCTTACTTGGTGTCTTGATAATTTTCAGTTCATTGTGATGAATCAATTTTTGATTATATATGTTGTGTCATCAATAAATTGTCCTTTGTGACAAGACAAGTGTTTGAGCAAACACAATCTAAGGACTTTTCAAACATTGCGCTTTATGAAATCATGCATCAACAGACAAATTATTGAATCACGTCAATCACATCACACCTATTGTATCAATAAACATCAATATCAATCAATCCTTTATCAATTATCATTTGTCAAGGTGTCATATACTCAAATCTAGACGCTATTAGTTTTAGATTTTGTACTCCATTCCTGAAACTAGACATTGCATCATCAACATCAATCAAACAAATTATCGATTTTGACAAGAAGATCAAAATGGTTGTTGAATTACTTAGTTTAGTAAGCCTTATGTTTTACTAATTTATCATTAGTCATGTTCCTATGCTACTCAAGGATATTACCTGAGCGATTACAGTGGTTGAGATGGTGGTCCTTTATTTTTGTTTTGTCTTCTATTTGTGCGGTCTTTTTTACAAAGTTTTGGGGTACATTTGTCATATGCTTCAGGATGGATGGAAACATTCCTTATTTGCATTGTGTTTGTTTCAAAGCAAAGGGATTGCATTATCACCCTGACTTTGTGTCATGGTGCAACGCATCCAGTTTGCCATATTAAATAAAGCTCCCATGACAAAAGTGCACTTATGAAAGCAAGTCTCATCATAACTAACTCAACTGGTCTAATTTTCAGCTTTATACTAACAATTGTAAAGTAAATTTTACTTTTCTTTAAACCAACATTCATAATCACCTCGTCTCAAATGAGGTCAAAATATAGACAATCAAAATTCGTTCATGCCTATGGCCCCCTTTTAAACATATCTTCTATATTGCGCATTTGATATTTATCATTCACAAATATTGTGTCATTCTTCTATTAATTAAATAATGACAAAATATTTAATTCATACCTAATTTTCCTCCTTTGATTTCATCATGTCCTATCATTTTGTCTTTGATTAAACAATTTCATGAATTATTTAATTTTTGGTCTTAGGACAAATATTTATTTATATACCCCCTTATCCTAAGGTCTCATGTCTTGATAAATAAATTATATTGATTTACCATCCTTTTCCCCTTTTTCCCACAATTAAATAGATGTATTTATTTAATTGTCTAATTTTTCAATTATGATAGAATTAATAATTTTAATTATTAAATCCCACTCATTTCTAACTCTATTTATATCTTTTTCATACTATTTTCTCTCCACTTTTAACTGTTCCACCTTCCCTTTTCGACTCTTACAATATCCCTTTTCAAGTACTTGGTTACTACTAATCCATTTTCCAAGTTTCAAAGCTCATGTTGACTTATTTTTAAAGTGAACTTCAAAATCTTGTCATAAACAATGGGATTTTTACAATTTAAACTATTCAATTATGACATCTTCCCAATTGTGCATTCATTTTCTAAATTGGATATTTGGATTCGAATTCCTATAAATTGTGATCATTTTTCTCATCAAATTCTAACCACATTTTTTGAGCATTGTTGTGATCATGCTATCATTTTGCTTTCATGAATAGGTGCTTATTGTCATATGGGAGCAACATATCTAAATGAAGGAAAAAAATTGATTGGAGCATCTCGAGGGAGTGTTTGTTGATTTGTTTCATATTTATGCACTTTGCAAAATAGCTTTAATGTTAAGTAGGATCTTTATTTGTATGCATTTAGGGTTTGTGGATCCTCTAGCATGCAAATAAATTTTTTTTTCCCTCTCCTACAAGTAGTAGAGCTGGTCGAGATGAACATTTTATGATTAAGGTTGTATTATTCCTCATGTGCGGGAGCAGCTGTAGTTCAGCTACATGCACAAAAATGTAGCAAATGCCTATCTTATAAGAGCATTACAAAATTTGTGCAATAATTCACACTTCCCATAATAATGCAATTCTAAACAAGTTGATGTGATAAGGAACATATTTCATTAAGATTTATCTATTAGTGAGTTTTTTTTTAGTATTGAAATCATTTACAGATCTTGTGCTTATTCAAGCAACAACATGAGACTTACAATCTTATTCAAGCTGCTTATGAGCAACCACACTAGAAACAACAATTGGAAGACCAAGAGTCACAACTTAGAATCCACTTTTTAACAATGAGACAAAAACAACTAATGGAAGACCAAGAGTCACAACTTATAATTCCACAAAGATGTCCCTCTTGGGATTCAAACCAGGGTCTCCACAATGAGGACTCATTGCTTCAATCAAGCTAAATCCCTTGGACTATCAGTGAATTTTTTTAAAAAAAAAATTGCCATTATTTGATACTATTTGGTCAATTTGAGATATATGATACTAGCTCTAGGTCTAGAGAAGCTCATAAACCTACAACACAGACAATCTTATGCAGGATCACAATAGGGAAGCTGCAATTCAGGTACACGTGCTAAAAGTAGTAAATGCCCATCTTAGTGCAGCATTGCAAAATTTGTCTAGTAATGCACTCATGTGTGCTGATTCTACAGTTCTATGATGATGTGACAATGGATTGAATTTTAAATTTACCTACCAAGGCAGATTTTTATTATAACCATTAATATAATGGATGGTAATGGATGGTATTTGGTCATTTTGAGATGATTGATATCCAAAGACATCCAATTTAACATTGCGGATTCTCTCTCTCTCTCTCTCTCTCTCTCTCTCTCTCTACATATTTAAGATAATTATTTTGCAGAGACTCAAATGGAATGGTAGGATTGGAAGTTCTATATGGTATATGAGCAACTATAGCTCAATTTGTCAAGCATTTCCAAGTACACACATGCATATCAATTGTAAAAAAAACTGGGAAGAAAAAGATTATAAGATTTTGTTAGGCTTAGAAAGAATGAAACATACTGAACTGATTCTAAGCACACGCAATGCGTTTACTTATTACACTTCTCAAGTCTGATATTACAGTTGGACACGTCACTGTAGCTTTAACCATGGGGATTTTGTGTGACTAGGACTCAAGATTGAAAGCATTGCTATAGTGATGCAAACTTCGATTTCTCAGAGTGGTAAATTTTAGATCTTGTGAAGCTTAGAAATAAGCAGCAAAGGCAATTTATACAGGATAACATGATGGTCTAGGAGCAAAGCAGGGTTGGTTTGAAGATATATGTATGGCCGAGGGTGTTATTCCTAGTTTGTGTAAGCAAGGACAAGCATGAAAAATAAGACAATGATTGTCTTACTTGACAGTAAAGAATTTGTGCAAAAAACCATACAATTGCCATGATGATGCCGCTCCAAAGACGTTTGTATGATATGAAACATATCATTTATTCTGTCTACTTGAGAAACTTTTTATTGAAAATATTGCAAATAATTGGATACCACCTGGCCAGTTCGTGTCATGTCCCTGACATGAGTCATTTCTAGATAACTATCAATCATCAGAAAAGTGTCTTGTAAGACCTAATGATCTTTTGGAAACTAAAGTGCTATAGCAGAAGAAATCTCACAGCAAAATCATGTCATAAGAGAAGCCAGCACACTATGCTGAAGAAATCTGACAAAAACATCACATCATCGGATAGGCGAGCACACTATGCATTATTTGATAGAAGCATATGACTAAGAAAAGAGGCAAAAAACTCTGGAGATTATCATTTTATTACAGCATATATGAACAATAATCAGAAATCAATGATAAGAGTAACATTGATCTGTATAAACTTTGTAATTTTCACTGTTTAGTTTTTTGATAAGTGTTTCCTAAAATCTGTAAGTGGTGTGTTTATTCAAGTCAAAAACTTTTGTTCTCTCTTAACCCTACTATGGGTCTCATTTCTTGGTTTGTAAATAGTAAAAGAGTATAACCCTAGTTAGGGTCTCTCATTTCATTTGACTGTTGTTTGATTTTCTCTGCATAATACATGGTCTTTTTGGTTAAGGGTAAGCTTTTTGTTAAGCTATTGTCTCAAGTTATAGTGCATTTTGTACATATCTTGTAGTGAAACAAAAACACATCTTTGTTCTATTGTCGAGCTTTTCGTTACCTGAGTGTACTTCAAAGCATGTTCATTTTTTGTAATGTAAGTTGAACTCCTTGTATATACCTGTCAAGAAAGATAAAGGAAAGGGTTTAGCAAACCATGGTTAGGGTTTCAAATTATTGTCAAGTTTGTAACTCAAAATCATTATGTTTTTTTTACTTGCATCTATGTTGTCAGCTTCTCTTGTTTTGAAGGTGATTGTGGTTCTAAGATTAAGAGATTTCTTGTTAGACAAATGATGTTTTAATTACAGTTGAAGAAGTTTGATTAGTTTGAAAAAGAGGTTGAACATTCTGTTTTGATCAGTATGGTAGTTTTATTTCAACTCAAAACAGAGATGATTATATATATGTTGGGAGCAGAGCAGGTTGGGTTGAAGATATATGTATCACCGAGGGTGTTATTCCTAGTTTGTGTGAGGAAGTACGAGCATGAAAAAGTAGTCAATGATAATCTTACATGACCATTAAACAATTTGTGCAATTGATTCTAACTTACATGCAATTCCTTTACTTATTACACTTCTGAAGCCTGAAACTGTAGTTGGATAGGTCTATGCAGTTTTTAAGCTTGGGGATTTTGTGTGCTTAGGACTCAGGAGTGAAAGTGTTGCTGCAGTTATGCATACCTTAGTTTCTCCGACTGGTAAGGTTCAAATCTTGAGAAGCTTAAAAACAAGCAACAAAGGCAATTTGTGCAGGACCACAAGATAGTTTGGGAGTAGAGTGGGTTGGGTTGAAGAGATATGTATGACAGAGGGTGTTGTTCTAGTTTGTGTAAGGAAGCACAAGCATGAAAAAGTAGTCAATGATTATCTTACTTGACGATTATAAGATTTGCGCAATTATCCATACATTTTCCATAATGATGCAGTTGCAGACACCCTGATATGATATGGAACATGTTATTTATAATATATCTACTTCAGAAAAATGTATTGGAAATATTGCTATAATTGGATTACTACCTGGCCAGTTTATGCCAAGTCCCTTACATGAGGGATTTCTACATAACTATCATTCATCAAAAAACTGTCTTGTACGACTTCATGAGTTGCTGGAAACTAATTTGCTATAACAGAAGAAATCTCATAGAAAAAGCACATCATCAGAGAGGCCACTATAATATGCAATATTCCATAGACTAATATGACTAAGAAATGAGGCAGCAAACTCATGAGATAATCGATTAATTGCAGCACATGAGAATAAGCCGAAATCAATGATTAGAGTAACACTATCCGTATAAACTCAGCATTGCTACGTCGTCAGAGGCCACTACAATATGCAATATTCAACAGACTAATATGTCTAAGAAAAGAGGCAGAAAACTCATGAGTTAATCAGTTAATTGCAGCACATGAAGAATAAGCAGAAATCAATGATTAGAGTAACACGATCTGTATAAAATCAGCAGTGCTCAGAATTAAAACAACAATCTGATAATAAAGCAGCGATCCTATTAAGATCAATCATTCATCAAAGAGCAGTTGCATATAACAAACATTAGCTACAAGCAGCAAGCTGTTTAGT
Organism: Cupressus sempervirens; assembly: GCA_028749045.1. Taxonomy (NCBI): domain Eukaryota; kingdom Viridiplantae; phylum Streptophyta; class Pinopsida; order Cupressales; family Cupressaceae; genus Cupressus; species Cupressus sempervirens. The sequence goes on along the minus strand of CM053785.1, from coordinate 298,874,630 downwards.
TAAGGAATAATAATATAGATGGAAGATGGCATAAGCAGGAAGAAGACATATCAGATACGGTTACACTAATATAGATGGAAGATCTAGTGGAATTAGAATTCATCCAAAATATATTGGAAATCTCTTCATCATACCGGATCAGATTGTTCATAACACTACAATATCCAAACCCGCACGGACTAATTCTCAATTATATCAGAATTCTGTGAAATAGGATAAATGCACTTTTCATATAAAGAAATGATGGTTACTAGAAATAAGCTTCCATAAAGCTTTGGATTAGTTACAAAAAATAGGGATCGATGGAAAGAACTTGCATGCAAAGAAAGCTTGTATTTTCAATGGTATGGAGAGTTACCTTTGCTTGTTACACTTGTCAAGTCTGGAAATACAATTGTGAATGTAATGCAGCTTTAACCTTAGGGATTCTTTTGCGATAAGGAGGGCTTGAGAGTGAGAGTGTTGCTAGGAGGATGCATACCTTCTTGGACTGTGAAGATCTACATGTGCATAAACACTGAAACTAGTTGCAAGGGGAATCTGTATACAATCACATGGTGGTTTAGTAACAGAGCTGATTGACATGTCAATATTTATAACCAAGGGTTTGTTATTCCTAGTTTGTGAGAGCAGCTGCAATTCAGCTACATGCACAAAAAAATAGGCAATGCCCATCTTATCAGAGCATACAAAATATGTGCAATAATTCACACACTTGATGTGATCAGGAAAACATCTCATTATAATTTATCTATCAAGGAAAAAAAAATTAAAGAGAATTTTGCTATTATTTGATACTATTTGGTCACTTTGAGATTTATAATAATAAGGTTTGGGTCTAGAGTAACAACAAAGACAATCTTATGCAGGATCACAATAGAGCAGCTGCAGCTCAGATACATGTGCTAAAAGCGGTAAATGTCCATCTAAGTGTAGCATTAATTTTTTTTTTTGATTTAATGCACTCACTCAATGTGATCATGTAGTTCCCAAGACAAACTGACCTTGAATATATTTTTTATGACTTATCTAGCAGGTGAGAGTTTTATTAGATCCGTTGCTATTACTGGATGACATTGAATTTAATGTGTGCATGTGTGTGTGTTTATGTGCATATTTAAGATTATTATTTTGCAAAGACTCAAATGCACTCTCTCTCTATCTCTATCTCTGTGTGTGTGTACATATTTAAGATTATTATTTTGCAAAGACTCAAATGCACTCTCTCTATATATATATGTGTGTGTGTGTGTGTGTGTGTGTGTGTGTGTGTGTGTGTGTGTGTACATATTTAAGATTATTATTTTTGCAAAGACTCAAATGGAATAGTAAGGTCAGAAGGTCTATATGGCATTTGGGCAACAATAGTTCATTTTATTGAGCATTAAACACATGCACATTTGTTGACAAGAAAATGAGAACAAAAGGATTATCAGATATTCATAGCTATAAAAGGATGTAGAAGATAAAGGTGGTTCTCAGACAAGCAATACCTTCACATTTTTCACTTCTCAAGTCTTAAATTATAGTTGTAAATATCAATGTGGCATTAAGCTTAGGGATTCTGAGTGATGAGGATGTAAAAGTGAAAGTGTATCTACTATGATGCATATGTCCACAGTTTCGGCTGGTAAGGTTTAGATACCAAGAAACATAGGAAGGAGTGAAGGCAATTTACACAGTGATTTAGCAGCAGGGCAGGTTGGCCAGTACTTATGACTCAGATTGTTATTCCTAGTTTTTGGAGCAAGTACAAGCATGAAAAAGTAGTTTCAGATCATCTTACTTGTGCACTACAAAAACTTTGCAATAATCAATACATTGGACATGTCAATGTAGCTCAAAAAACATTGATATGATATGAAACATACTATTTATAATTTATCTACCCAGGGAGCTTTTTGAAAGAGATTTTGATATGATTGGATACTATTTGGTCAGCTTGAGATAAATCATGGCCAAAGACATCAAATTTAAATTTGCAAGCTTCAAATTTCTTTTTATATATATTTATTGTTTGTTTTAATATAATTTTTTTGTAGAGACTTGGACGGAACAGCAAGCATAGATGATCCCAATGGTGTAAGCACAACTCTAGCTCAATTTAGTGAGCATTACTAGGTAAAAACATCCACATGAATTGAAAAGAGCATACTGCAATTAAAGCTCTCTATGCGAAGCACCAATTCATACTGCAAATTGAAGCATGTGAATGATCACCCAGAGCAAAAGAAGTGAGTTATGGGGACTTTATAAAGTTTTGGTTAGCTCAATTTTGTGTTTTAAATTTGAACATAAAGATGGAAATGCATCTATGATTAATTGCTGTTTGCCCATAATTGTTAGTAATATTGTCTAGTCGTCTAGGTTTTAATGAATGGGAATATTGCATCTTTTGGAGAAAATGACTAAACAGATTTTTTTGTGAGTTAACAATATTGAACATTGGTTTGTCTGGATTGTGAGAATGAATTTTTTGTAATTTACAGAATTTCTTCACACTGATGAGGTAAGAAAGACTTAAGAGTGAAAGTGTAGAAAGAACTGCTAAGGTTTGAGCTTGCGAAGGCTAAGAAATCAGCAACAAAGGCAACTAAGAAGGATGACATGGTGGTTTGTTACCATAGCAGGGTTGGAGGAGCATATCTGTGACCAAGAGTATGATTCTAAGTTTGTATGAGAAATTAAACCTCAAGTACAAACACAGCAAAACAATCATTGATTATCTTATTAGAGCATTACAGAATTATTCCATAATTCGCCACTCATCATAAGGATGCAATTCTGAAGACAATTAAGGGAGATTTTTACTGGAAATGCTTCTATTAGTGGATGGCAATCTGTTATTGTAAGAAAAATGATACCCAAAGACATCAAATTTAACTTTGCAAGTTCCACTTTCTTTACATTTTTAGATAATCGTTTTGCAGTCCAGATGAAAGTGTAGGAATGGAAGATCTAGATGGTGTATAGGCAACTATAGCTCATTATATTGGGAATTTCCAGTTAAATACATGCACATCAATAGTAAAAAATTAGGAAGAAACAGATTGTTGGATTTTGTTAGGTTTAGAAAGAACAAAACAGATGCAATTGGTTCTAACTCAAAAACAATACCTTATTACACTTCTCAATCTGAAACTACAGTTGGACAGGTCAGTTTTGTTTAAAGCTTGCAGATTCTCTATGATTAGGGCTGAAGAGTGGAAGTGTTTCTATGGTTATGCATACCTTAATTTCTCAGACTGGTAAGGTTCAGATCTCAAGAAGCTTGATTAAAAAGGAAAAGGCAAAGGCAAATTATGCAGAACCACATAATGGTTTGGAGCAGAGCACAGGTTGGGTTGATGATAAAATGCATGACCAAGGATGTTATTCCTAGGTCGTAAGGAAGTACAAGATTGAAAATTAGTCACTGATTGTGCTGCGTGACATTTAAACATTTTTTTGCAATAGTCCAGACTCCATACAATTGCCATAATTATGCAGTTCCAAAGACATTGATCTGATATGGGACATATTATTTCTAAGATATCAGCTTGAGAACAAAATAATTGGATACTTACCTAGCCAGTTTGTGTCATGTCACTGACATGAGGGATTACTAGATAACAATGATTCATCAGAATACTGTCATAAGACTTCATGATTTTCTGGAAACTAATGCACTATAGCAGAACAAATCTCACAGCAAAGGCACATTATCAGAGAGCCCGGTACACCATGCAATATTTGATAGACTGATATGATGAAAAAAAGAGGTGGAACTCTGGAGATAATCAATTCATTACAGCACATATGAATAATAATCAGAAATCGATGATAAGAGTGACAACAATCTATATAAACTTGACAATGCTCATAATTAAAACATTGATCTGATGATAATGTAGCAATCCTATTAAGAGTAATCATTTGTCAAGAAGCAGTTTCATATTAGGAAATAATAATACAATGAACAGGCATCGTTCTGCAAAGAGACATAACAATAGAAGGATATATGTCTTTACATTTCCAACATTAGGGTTACAAGTATACCAAAGGCATCAAATGAGAGTGGGGATATGAAATTGTAAGGAAGGGAAGAGAAGAGTTAGTTCTATCATCCAAAAACAAGCATATTTTTTTACAAGATGTCATTGCTCAGACTGCACGTTTTATCCAGTACACATTCATGGAATGAAGAGCCTATCATTACATCATTTGAGGAGCATCAATGCATACTCTTGAATAATGCAGTAACAGATATGTTAATACATACACTTATCAGTTGATAATGGTGGTCCTTGCATTATCAATACCCACGAATGCATTATCTTGGAAGCCCTTGTGATAGGGCATAAATTTGGTTCATGATGTAGTTTGAAAATTTCATGCTAAAGTTGAGCTAAAGCATAACTGACAGTTTTGATTCTCTCCAAGGAAAGAATGTTGCTCAATTTTGACAGTTGAGAAAATCTAAAACAATTTTTGAACAGGGAATGTAGCTTGGTGTTTGGTTATTTGGTATGACAACTTTCAAATGAACTAATCGGAATAATGAAGATATTGAGGTATTTTTAATCCTGTGTTAACTTTAGATTATTGATGTAGTTTGTTTTGTTAATCTCTGTCAGTATTTTGCTTTTCAGTATTTAGTTTGTTGTTAATCTAGGATTTCTTTGTGTTTCCTAAAATTTGTATATGGTGTGTTTATTGAAGTCAAAAATTTCTGTCCTTTCTTAACCCTGATACAGGTCTCATCATTTCTTGGTTTGTAAATAGTAAAAGAGTATAACCCTAGTTAGTGTTGTAAATGTTTGTGTATGGCCACAAGAGAGATCATCTCCCTGAAATGATGGTTGTGTAGCTATTTCTTATTCGTCAGAGACTTTTTATTTATCTGAAGATGATCTGAATTCTTGCCGCTACTGTTTCCGCATGACTTAATGATGCTATGGTTCCAGACGTTGAATTGTTTTATTCATTCATATATTTTCATCTATATGTCATCGGTTATTCTTCTCCCCAATTACAAGAGTTTCTTGATATTCCCTCCTCATATTGAGTTTGTAATGATATGGCATTGGCTCTTCTTGATATTTGTGTTGGCTCAAGTTATGACTGTTATGTCTTACTTGGTGCCTTGATAATTGCCAGTTAATTGTGATGAATCTATTTTCTATTATATTTGTTGTGCCGTGGCTTATTAATAGAGGTGTTAACATTATCAAATGTGGCGATTGTATTTTGGCTTTCTACGAAACATATTTTGAGCTAATGGTAGAATGTGAATTGGACTTTACTTCAGAAGACTCTGTGTTCCCTGTGGAGACTCCTGCGTAATCAATAGCTGCTGCAACAAAAGATACATTTATAGCATCTCTCCATAGCAGACGTGGTAGTTGCATCAATATTGTCCATCTGGTCTTTTGTGAATTGTCCTCTATCTTAGACAAGCTATAGTTATAATAATATAGTGTATTCAATGTGTGCATGATCGACATATCTTGTAATATTTTCAGAGTTGATTATTTCAGCAAGACTTCAGGGATTGTTGTCTGGTATGATATCTATAGACAAAGTGTTCAATCTGTAAAGAGAAACAACCACTGGAGCAGCTGGTGGGAATATATGTGTGTGAAGAACGATATTCTGCCTTCAATACCTTGTATGAGTGATTGTTAAGTGGTATCAATCTCTGTGAAGGATTCTTTCCAGATTAAAGCTTGTGAACGTCGTATCAAGTCCCTTAGATTATTCAATAAAGATATCTTTTAGGTGGCTGGGTTTTTCCCTTGAGGAGGGTTTTCCCAAGGTACATCTAATGTTCTTGTGTATTTGTTTTTTGCTAGCTTCTGTTTGTTGGTTATTCCTATGTATTCTATTTAGAAAACTTAACATGGTATCAGAACAGGTCTAGTAAAGATCCTGAATGAGAATAAGAAATTTGAAATTTAAGAAATGCAAGAATTAAGGGATTCTTTTGAGATTGTGTAGCTGAAGAAGTCTTGGAGACAGATTTTCTAGTGATCGATTTTTCTCTCTGCCTATACTATAATTTTGTGATGGCGAAAGATTTTTTGCTGGAGTGTGAGGAAATTCAAACACCAAAGTGTTAAGTATTTTATGATTATATCTTCGAATATGGATCATAGATTCTACATAGCTATTATTAATTCATGTTCTTTCACGGTGAATAGTGTATGCTTATAGCAATGATCTGGATATTTCTCTTCATGGTAGATTGAGACAATAAATTATTATTAATCTCTCTCAGTTATTGGATGGATTAAGAAGCAATCAGATGATAAGAGATTTCATGCACAGTCATGCAAGTTGAAAAAATGAACAAACATAAGGACTTTGTTTGCAGAGTTGACGACACACAACTTCATTAAATAGGAAGAGCCTATATAGACTATCATTGTGATTAGTTTCTTTGAAGAGGAAGAAATGAAATTTAGAGGGAAACTATTCAGCTAAAGAAAGGAGATTCAGAGGGAGGATGTAGAATGCCAAATCCTTTGCAGTAGACCAACAAGCTTGTGTACCAGTGCAACTGTTGAAGCTCCTTGTTTGGTCAAACTTGGAATCAGCTCTTTTTGTGATAATCTAAGATTGAGTATTGCTATCCTAATGAAAGGGGAAACTGAGTATTCAGATGATATTTTATGTGTTCGTGAGTTCTTTTCTAAGAGAGAAGTTTGAGGTGCAATCCCTTGTTAATGAGTTCTTCTTTGCGAAAGTAGTTCGAGGTGAATCCCTTGTCCAATCCTCTGCGAGTAGGCATGGTGGAGATGCTTTCTTCTCTAGGAGAAGTCTAAGGTGAAGCCTTTGTTCCCCCCTCTATGAGAAGGCATGGTAGAAGTCATGTGTGAGACTCCATGACTTTATTTTCTGTTCTTTCATCCTCTAGGAGAAACCATTGAGAATGTAATGCTGAGATGACAATATTATTTTGAGAAAATTTTTGATGATAATTTGTTATTGACATCTTTTCATTGCAGCTCTATTGTGCTTGTTAGGTTGAAGACACACTATGTCACATGAATGATCTCTCTTGCCAAGAGGGAGTGTTAATGTTTGTGAGTAGCCATGAGAGAGATCATCTACCTGAAATGATTGCTTTGTAACTATTTCTTATTTGTTAGAGACTTCATATTTATCTAAAGATGATCTTACTTCTTCCAACTACCGTCTTCGCACGATATCATGATGCTATGGTGACAGACATCGAGATGTTCTACTCAATCATATATTTTCATCTATATATCATTGGTTTTTCTTATCCCTACCGTGACTAGAGTTGCTTGATATTACCTCCTCAGATCGGGTTTGTAATGACAAGGGATTGAGTCTTCTTGATGTTCCCAGTGGCTCAAGTTATTACTGTCATCTCTTACCTAGTGCCTTGACAATTGTAGGTCCATTGTGATGAATCAATTTTTCTATAATATCTATTGTGTTGTGGCTTATTAAAAGAGGTGTTAACATTATCAAATGTGGCGATTGTCTTTTGGCTTTCTGCGAAACATATTCTGAGCTAACAACAGAGCAGATGTGAGTTGGATGTTACTTAATAGACTTCCTGTGTACACTGTGGAGATTCCTCTGTTCTGAGATGTCTAATCCATAGATGCTGCAATAGAAAATATATTTATAGCATCACTTGACAGCAGATGTGGTTGTTGCATCAATATTGTCCATCTAGTCTTTTGTTAATCGCTTTAGGTTTTATAGTTATAAGAATATAGTATATTCAATCTATGCATGATCAACATATCTTGTAAGATTTTCAGTGTTGATTATTTATGTGAGACTTTAGGGACTATTCTGATATCTATACACAAAGTGTTCGATCTATAAAGAGAATAACCACTGTAGCAGCTGGTGCAAATATATGTGTGTGAAAAAGGGTATTTTGTCTTCAATACCTCTATGAGTGATTGTTAAGTGTTAACAATCTCTGTGAAGGACTCTTTCCAGATTAGAGCTTGTGAACGTTGTACTGGGTCCCTTCGATTATTCAATAAAGAAGATCTTTTAGTCGACTAGATTTTTCCATCAAGAGTATCTCTGATGTTCTTGCATATTTGTTTGTACTTGTTTCTGTTAGTTGTTTATTCCTATGCATTCTTGTTCAAAAACTCAACTAGGGTCCCTCATTTCATTTGAATGTTGTTTGTCTTTCTCTGCACAATGCAATTTTTTTTATAATAATGTTTTTGTTAAGCTTTTGTCTTAAGTTATAGTACATTGTGTACATATCTTGTCATGAAACATAAGCACAACTTTGTTCTGTTGTCCAGTTTTTGTCTACCTGAGTGTAATTTAGAGCATGTTCAAATTTTGATATGTAAATTGAACTCCCTGCTAATACCTGTTAAGAAAGATAAGGGAAAGGGTTTAGTACACCATGTTTAGAGTTTCAGTTTCTTGACAAGTTTGTAACTCGAGATCGGGTTTGACCCTGTTCATGGATAAGATTCGGCCTATGTGGAGACCTGAAATCTATGCTGTCATCTTCTCTTGTTTCGAAGGGTATTGGGATTTTTAGATTAACAGCTCCCTTGTTAAACAAATGATGTTTCAGTTACAGTAAGATTAGTAAACCATGGTTAGGGTTTCAATTTCTTGTCAAGTTTGTAACTCGAGATCAGTATGTATTGTTTATTTGCATCTATGTTGTCATCTTCTCTTGCTTTGAAGGTGATTGGGGTTTTCAGATTAACAGCTCTCTTGTTAAAAAAGTCATGTTTTAGGTACAGTTTAAGTTCGATAAATCTGAAAAACAAGTTAGACATTCTGTTTTGATCAGTATGACACTTTTATTTCAACTCAAAGCAGAGACCAATGTATATATGTTATAATGATGAGCTTAGATATATATATTCAAGGGAAACGCATGTAGAGATGGGGAATTTTCCTGATATTTCAGGAGTTAAAAGGCATTGTATTGATTTCATTATACAGAATTGATAGTGAATTAGTATCAAGAATACATATGAAATATTGTTGCATATAGGATTCTATTATCTGCAATGACTTACAGTACAAGTTCTTAGATTAATGTTATGCATATGATTCCAAGTCTCAGGTGATGCGAGACAAGAATATGTTATTAAAAGAAATAGAGATGGTACTCTGTGTTGATTTGTAAAGAAATTAAGTGTGGTAACTCACCAGTGACACACAGAGTCAATGAGACACATTGCTTTGCTAGTGAGGTATTGGAAAAGTCCATCCGTGAGATAACATTGTTAGTGAGACTATACAGCTAGTGAGGCATTGTATTTGAAAATTTTCAGATAAGCCAGTAAAGCATCTTCAAGTGGTTTTATTCCCCAGAGGATTTCCACTCTGGACATTATTGGTGCTATGTATTGTTATTATCACTGATATGTTTGTTTTTCATATTCATCTACCTATCATGTATTACCAAGTTTTAAAATAGTTCTGAGTTCATTTGATCTGCATTTATCCTTTGTGTTTAATATGTTGATTAAATGCACACGCTCATCTATGTTTCAGTCTCTTATGATTGTATTGTTGATCATGAGTTCATATTCATTGTTTCATGGTATAGTTAATACCAAAGTAACGAGACTCGGACCCAGCTCAGACTCGGCAAGGGTAACTCAACTCATGACTCGGCTCAGACTTGGCAGTGAATTGACAAAGTGATAAAAGCCTTGAAATTTAGAGATTTTTTAGGATTTAAATTAATTTCATGCACACATTATTGAATAAATCTTAAAGACACAATAACATCATAAAATAGAAGGTAATTTGGTCACATACATAACATACATCAATTATGTAAGTACAAAAGCAAATTTTAGATGTATTAAGAAAATTTTGAAATAAAAAATTAAAATCAGCCAAGTCAGATGAGTCTCAGTCAACTAGGCAAGTCAGCTAGGTCACCCAGCTGATTCAGCCGAGTTAGGTGAGTCATCTCAAAATGATTTTGATACTCATCTCAGTTTAACAAGAAGTGTCCTGAAACCCACTTCAGCAATAGTTATCATTATATGAATCAGTTGTATCAGTCATCACAGTATTCGTGTTGTAGTCCTATTTGTCATCAAAAGGGATTGAAGTTTTAATAGGCAAAGCTTTATCATTATTTCTATGCTTGGTCTTTTCATGTTTATGTTTGGTCAAAAAATTCATTGCGTTTTATAAGACATTGATTCACCTCTCTACACCCCCTCTCTCTTTGTGTGTTTTTGTACTCCAGCAAAACAATAGTAGCAGCATATGCCATTCATGCATAATAGTTAATCCAGTCCAAACATCTCATTTTCAAAGGAAAGCTGATAGCTTGTTAAAATGTTTACCAAGAGGGGCACTTAACATAAAATTATGGTATAAATTAAAGATCTCTTCATGAAGCACCAACACATTTTGTAAATTGACTCTTTGATGTAGTGCAAGGCTAGAGAATCCCCAAAGGAGATGTCCTAGCCCCCTATTGTCACTTATGATACTAATGCTCGTGATTCTAAAGCACTTACAAATCAGGTCAAGCCTTTTTTCAACGTCTCAATTACAAATGAAGGGCCTGGGTTGATTTCAAAAAAATGGACGAGATAATTCTAAAAAATTCTAATTGGGGTAGTTAAAACTACCACCTACAAACATTTAATGTCATCCAATGAGAGGATTACAAATATTTATGTATGAGTATTTTTAAGGATGAACCAAGGAGAAATTTGATTTTAGTATTATATTAAATGTTTTTCACAAGTCCACTTGTGAATTAGTCAAGTTGGGTGGATTTGAACATGTTAACTTGGACCTATTTTAAATGGTGGTAAGTGCCACCTCAACATGCACATCTTGTAAACTTTAATTTATGCACAAATAAGAGATATCATTCTTCCTTGGAATCCTTAGTCATCTTGTCTTAGATGTATTGGATGTACTCTTGTCTTGATCTCCTTGTAGGATTTGAGTCCATTTCAATCTCGAATTTCCTTTTAAGGTGCGAGTCTTGTCTTGAATTCCTTTTCTCGACCTTGCCCTTCATCTTCCCTTGTTTGAGCTTGATCATCATCCTTCATCATCCCACACATTGATCACTACAAAGAGAGGAAATCTTGTATCAAAGTTATGTATAATGAAAAACAAGCTTAACTTTTGAGGAACCTTAAAATGAAAACACTTCTCCAATGTGATTTTGATATTCTTAATCTGTGAATAGGATTTGTGTTGGAATCTTGGATTTGAATTCTTGTTTAGGACTTGAGAAATGAAATGATATCCATTGATATTCAATATTAAACAAAGAGGAGGGATACTCCTTAAATAGAGATTACTTTTAGAGTTTGTAAAATAGAAATAGAAGACTGAAAAGAAACATTCTAAATAAGAACTAATTGATAAGTAAGATCCTAAATGAATAACCATTACAAAAACATCGGATAATTATTTTAATACCCTCCATTGATGATCATTCTACTAACTACCCTACAAAAGATTGACATAATCTACAAGCTATTTAGCCATGAATGCAAGAAGGTTGTATCCTTCACTTTAGAATGCTCTGTGACATGAACCTTCCACCAAGATCGTCCTTAATTCTATAGAACTTCTAGATATGACCAAGATTAGCATAATTTTTCAACCACAATCCTTCCAACATGGTGTTGGGTGACAAAGCCAAAAAGCTTCTAGTTATGCAGAATTTATTTTTTAGCAAAAAGCTACAAACATGATTTTGCGAATAAACCATCAAATGCTCAAATGCAATGTTGAAATTGCACGCCTTTGTTTTTTTAGGAAAAAAGGGTTATAACCCAAAAAAACACAATTTCTAAGGAGAAAATCATGCAAAACTCTCTCTGATTTTAATGGACGAAATCAAACAAAATCTTGTCGTAACTTTTTGTAGAAATAAAAATAAGAAAACCTAGAAAGCAACTCAATCATTGTGATATTGCTATGAGAATTCGATTGTGTAGTTTTGAAGTCAACCTCATTGGTCCATGGTTTTTGAAAAGTGTTTCACAAGAACTCATCTTTCATGAGAATGAATGGAACACCTGGAACACCTAGTACTACTCTAGGTGATGCTCATAAAAAGAGGTTACCCATCCTTATACTAGTCTAGCCCAAGTGCGCTTAACCATAGATTCTACTCCAAGGTTTAACCCTCTCTATCCAAGCATGCTTAACCATTAAGTTTCCTCCATAAACCCATTTTGCTTGCAACACAATTTACAAAATCTTTAGCAAGTATTTTTCCTTCCAAGTCATCCATTAGAAAGAGACTAAAGCTATTAATAAATGAATGAATGATTTTTTAATGATGTCCACAAGGCCATAAGCTTAAGGGAACCACATAAAACTCCTACTCAGTCTGATGTGATTTCTCCAGCCTGTCTCTTTTGTTGTGTATCTGCATAAGTGAAATAGCCCCCTCGAGGAGTCTTGGTCTATGAGGCCTCACCCAATCCGTCTTAGTATAGATGACAAAATTGCATTGTGGTACTTTTAATTTGATATTTTGATATAGTTTCGAGACTATAGGGTTATGTCATTTTAATATCAACATTTTGATGATTCACACTTATTAAAACTTAATTGATATATTTAATGATTTCATTTCATGTTCTAAATTATTTCAATTGCTTTAATGGAAACTGAATTGCATAAATACTTGAATGTCAAATTGTAAGGTTCAAATGAAAATTAGCACCAAAGGATAGATTTAGATATGCAAACGAATCCAACTCACATGAATTGTAACTTAATAGTCATGAATTTAATATTTCATCACTATGATAGAGAATAGATTATGAGGTTGTTCAGAATGTTAATATGATCATGTTAGATAAGAACCGGTTATTGTGTATGAAGTGATTGAACACATATGGATATAGTTCTATGACCTGATACTATTAGATTTTTGATACGATGTGAAATGTTAATTTGATTATGATGAATTATGATACACAAATAGATGTTGATTTGATTTTGACATGCAGATCTTGAAATTTTAATATTTTGAATGATTTACTTGAAATGATTAGGAAAGGAAATTTATTTGAATTATGTTCATAAGATTATGTAACTTTTGAAATTATAGGAATTTATGATATTTATTTATATAATCTCCTTGGACTATTGATGCTCAAGTTGAATGTGCAAGAAGTGGAACCATGATTTATTTTTTTGGGGAAACAAGTTCGAAACCTTGTGAACACAGTTTAACCAAGGCGAATCTTTGGAAGATTCAAAAGCCTCATTGTTAAAGTATTTTCTTTTTTTGTAATTGTATGGTTGCTTGATTGTGAATATGTTTAATTATATTTTAGATGCATTAAGGGTATGACAAGGTGAAGTGTGATGTATTTTTGTGTGTCACTTGACACATGTATTGTCTATGTGTTGATGACATGTCACCTAGAGTGTTGGTCATAAGGTCACTTAATCTTGGTCCTCTCCCTTCCTTTCAATTAATGCTTAAGTACACCCATTTGTGAGAGAGTGTTAGGATGGGTCACCATCATGTTGAATTTCGAATTCAAACTTGATAGGGAGTTTAGGGGGTCTAAATGGGGTCCTAGAGTGTTATTTTATTGTTAAAAATCCACCCAAATGGTAGTATTAAATTCAATTATTTTAATGTTTTCCTAGCTTAGGGAAACCCTTAAACAAAGCCAACTTGAACCAATTCGAAAATTGGAGTTTTTTCCATGATAGAACCTTCACAACCCCACTTGGTCAACCTTCTTATTTTGGAGGAGCAACAATGTAAGAGAGGGAGGTTTGATGTCCTTACTAAAAAGGGTAGTAGAGGGTCTTTTTAGTGGAGGGGTGACAAACTAATGAGTTGCTCACCCACTCTCTAATTTTAGAGACAGCTAGAGTTTTGGAGGGAGATTAAGGGAGCTGTACTACAATTATCCTTACCCTAGCTTGGACCAAGGCTAGTGACTCAAACATATGTTTCTTTTCATCTCTTTTTTAGCATGGATAAGTAAATCTGCAAGTGTGAAGAGTTATCAATGGTGCATGCATTGCATTGTAAATTTTGTGTGGTGGGCTTTGCCATTATGTTGTGGAGAGTGAATGTGTCTTGTGATCTTGGAGATTTGTTCTTGGTTTTGCCTTGCTTGTTCTTCTCCTTTTTTTTTGTTTGAATGTAAGTGTTGAATGTGTTTATGGGTGTGAAGGCTTCACTCACCCTTGGGAGGGAAGAGAAGCCTTGGGTGAAGGGCATAAGTTGGGCTTGACATTGCAGTTGAGAAAATTACCTCATGACGAGGGTTTGTTAATATCATGGAGTATGGGCTCCATTAAGGCCATGAATCTTATTGTTTTGGGAGGTCCAAGGAGGTTTGTGTTGTTTTAGGAGGTATAAAGAGGTTTTGGTGAATGAGGAGGAGAAGATTTGTTATGATGGCCTTGAGAGGCAAATTCAATTGCAATATGTTGGCCTTGAGAGGCAAAATGCATTGGCAATATATTATTTATGATGTTATAATATCTCCTCTTTGAAGAGCCCACCTTCACCCAACGTTTTATGATTCCAATGGAGAATCACTGTGCAAGCCTTGGGAGGGAGTTGTTTGTGTTTTGTGTAGTGTTGCATGTAATGTTTAGTGGTGTATGGGTGTAACCTATTTGGTTCTTGCTTCCCCTGCTCGATGGGTGGCTTCATAGAAGCCTAGGTTGGGAGTTGAGCCTCCATGGTTCCTATGTGTGTGTGTCATGTGCAAGTTTTGTGAAGATGGACTCCTTGAAGATATTGGGGTCTTCCCTTTACATGGTTGTAGAATCAAGTGTTGTGATGAGTTCCTCCTTTTTATGTCATTTTTTTATGAGTTAGGGGGGGGGGGGGGGGGGGGGAGGGTCGAACCCTCACCCTTATGTTCTCTGAAATGTAAAAGACAACGTGGAGTTTTAAAATATGGGCTATGTTATGCATGTAGTTGACACTATGAAATAAAGAATATAGTATCTTCATTTTTGTATAAGAAGAAAGAAATGATTCATGTATGAAGTATACATCATTCTTTTGGAAATTCATTTGTAGATAACTCTTGTACATAAGAAGATCCATGAAATTTAATGCATAGTGAAGTTGTGAAATCTTCATGTGAGAGAGAGTCAATAAAATACTTGTTAAAATATGATGAGTGAGATCATTGTAATGTATAGATTTTGTGTTTAATATTATGAGAATGAGGATTCCATTATTGCATTTGTCCATACGTATGCTTGAAAAAATGGTTCATTTTGTTTCAATGAGAAGGAATTTAATGTATGATTTTAACTCATTCCTTAGAGAACTTTTAAATTTGGGTTTGTGCATCTAAGTGTTAAATTTAAGTCATATAATACCAATGCATAAATAAACTATAGCATCACTAACCTATCATTTAAGAAACTCTCTAAATTCTATAGTAGCGAAGAGGAAATGAATCCCAATATAACACATATTCTAAAATCTGCATGAGAAAGTATGTTGTAGGTGCATTTTACTTCTCTGGAATTTGTATGAGAGTGAGAAAATTAAATCCCTGCCTATTACAGACTAATATAATATTCAATAGAATATTCCTTAGCATCTCTTCACTTAGATAAGACAATAAAATAATAATGGTTATAAGATTTAGTAGGCTAGCATCATCTACTTGAAAATAGTACATAAACATTCTGTGACTCAAACTTGTGAAGACAAGTCACATTCAAGAATTTATAAAGTACTTTAAAAACTAGCACATCGACCCCATGCAAGGATCAGCCCACACGAGTAGTAAGGGAAGTAGAAAACTTTAAAAAATGCTTATATCTTCCTCCCTTGTCCAAATCGACCTCATACCATAAAGCACAAATCTTTAAAAGAAAATATATTATAGTGATTCTTTCCTTAGCCCATAGCCATGCGTACTTACCCATGCATTGGAAAGAGAGACCTTTTAATAAAATAAAAATTATAGCCTAAGACTTTTCCTCCAAACATCCCTCATGCCTAGCCAAGCAATTATTGCAGATTTAAACACTTTTACCTATGAAATCTTACCTTGGAAGAAGCAAATACGTTTGGGAAAGAGGAAGAAGTTGTGGTCTTCTTGAAAAGAGTTTAGGTTACCTTGAGCCTTAAAAAAAAAAACATGTGTCGGACCTATCAACATCTAGCAAAAGCAATCTTAAGACAACATTTTCAAATAAAATGTATTGAATAGGCACATGACCTCATCCTTTGGAGGTCGAATTTGGTAAAGGAGGAGTGGGTAAGTAAAATTAAACAATTAAATGGTATAGGAAAGAAGGCTATGTGAAGTTAAAAAAATTAGGGTAAGTGTTAGGGGAAATAAAGTAGTGGATTTGCTTCAAATTTAATAGATTTTTAAATGAGGCTAAATAAGTTGGAGCAATTATATTATGGAATTAATGAGCCTTTGTTAATGTTGAAAGATAGTCACCACGATAAAATAGAAAGAAAACAATAAGTTTATGACTTTAGTAGTAGGAGTTGAATGTATTGTTGAATCAACCTAAACAAATGAAAAGACTTGCTTAGGAGTTGGTAAGTAGCAATGAAAATTGTTAAGGAGAGATATTGGCAAATGCTTTATTAATTGAAATTACTAAGACATATATATAATTCAATTATTAAGTGAACAAGATTAGATTAAATGTTTGATGTAAAACTACATTGGATTGTATAATTAATTGAGTTAGTGAAAAGATATTGTGGAGGTAGTATGAAGGTTTAGGATAATACACCAAGTTAATTAAATTGTGGAAGTTAAGTAGTTAGTAGGTGATAAATAGAGATATGATTAAAAATAAGAATTAAGTAAGTTGTACAATGGAAAGTATAGGTTCTTTAGTAATTATTAAATTAGTTGATATTAAGGATTAGCAAGATTTAGGGGTTAGATGTTAGACTATGTTAGAGGCTAGAGTTAGTTAGCTTTATTAGTTTGCAATGATATCATTGGATAGCCAGTAAGACAGTGGTGCTAGATGTTGAGATATTTGTTAGTGTCGAGTAAGCAAATAATTAGTTAAAATAAATTTGATTACTGGATATTAAAGAAGTCAGGACTTAGTGATAAGAATTATATATAGTTATATATAGTTCAAGTAATATGAAAGGAATTTTACTAAAGCAAAATTAGATTGAAGGGTTAGG
This sequence comes from Cupressus sempervirens, assembly GCA_028749045.1. Classification (NCBI taxonomy): domain Eukaryota; kingdom Viridiplantae; phylum Streptophyta; class Pinopsida; order Cupressales; family Cupressaceae; genus Cupressus; species Cupressus sempervirens. The sequence continues at coordinate 298,857,490 of CM053785.1, read as the reverse complement.
AAGTTAAAGTTGTTCTTAAGGTAAGTAGTTTGACAATAATGCTAATCGTAAATTCATGTTTATAAAATTTATATTTGAATTTAGTGTTAATAGCTAGTGTCTTTATTTTATTTATTTTTTACATAAATAAATAAAATAAAAAAATTGTTGTGTTTTTCGTCATAAATTTAGGGCATGACATGGTCCTTCAAAAAGGTCTTTTATGTTATTCACTTTTAACATTTCTTTGTGTTGGCTACGAATGTCTTCATATGTTGTACAATCCTTCAAATAGTGTCACTCTATTTCCACCACACCCTCGTTGCAAAATTTACAAATTTTGTCCTCCCACTCTTTCTTAGGGATCTTGCATCTACCAGTTTCACATCTCAAATGGTGGGAACTAGATCTCAATTGAGTGATTAGGATTTTTGCCTTTCCTTTGATCTCGGTTCCTAAATATTATGTCGTCATGTTTGAATGTGGGATTAAATTCTTTGACATAATAGGTTTTTTTTCTACCTAGCTGGTTTGACCACATGACAGATCTAACTTTTCCTGCCACCCATTTTTTTATTTTAGAATTTTATTTTGGGCATTCTAGGTAGTCAATGTTCCACTTATTGAACCATTTATCGTTTTGTTTCTTCCATGTCTTCTTCCGACGAGCCAGTTCTCTGTCAACCACCCTACTAGGCTAGCGATGTGCATCCATTTTACTCAACTTTTTTTTAGATAGCTCAACAATCTAATGATTGCTGAGGTCTCCATTGGGAACATGCCCGCCTTTGCTAAAATAATCTCGTATAGGACAATCAATCATATACTTTACCTAATGCATCAAATTGAATAATAGAGTGCTCAAAATTTTCAAGTGGAAGCCCTCTGATTTATGTTCAAATTTTTGAAAAACCATATATAACGACTTCCCAAACAATTTTTGAGTCTGAGATTTATCGGATAGCAATTGGAATTGATTCCTCCTAGAACGAGATGCAGGGGCTCAAGCCATCTCAATTACTTCAATAATCTAAAACATGGAATTTAAAAATAGTTGATTTACCCTTTTTCAAGTGGAATCATCCTAACAAATATGCAAAATTTTAAAAACTATATGTATTGACTCCTGAGACAATTATTGGGTCTGAAGATTACCAAAATCAATTCCTTTGGCAACGAGACACAAGGACCATCCCAATGACTACACTTCCTAAAATGTTGTGCACATATTTCTAATTTTATTTTAACACTTTAAAAAGTCAAGACAAGAATTGTTGGAAAGAAAACCCAAACAATTTACAAGCCATAAACTCTGCAATGATAAGCAAACTATTTTTAGTTCTTGCCTTTGGCAGGAAACTAATGGAATTATTAGATTCTATATTAGTTACATAAATCTAAAAATTTGAAGATATACTAATGTTTGCAAAAGCTATATTAATTTGCATGTTTTTTTTAAATTGAAAAATACAATTTTTTGAAAATTGTATTAGCCCATGATAAAAAAAAGGTAATGAAAAATTCAATTTTCTCAAACAAAAATACAAATATTTTGTAATAACTTTATTAATGAATACATTATTACAACTTTATCTTTTCCACATTTGTGACCAGTGGATTAACATTTTAAAAAAATAATCATTTTTATCTTCCACCTCACAAATGAATGTCTAATCAATATTAATTATCCCTATCTATTTTCCTTACCAAGTTTAGATATAGAGTTAAAATGTTTTATATTTCTTATTTTAAATATATTAATTATTAGTTTTACATTGATGTTTACTTTTGTAATTTGTAAAATGTTATTTCTTTAAGTTTACACTATATTTTACTAGCTATCTTACCACGTTCAAATATAGAGTTAAATATTTTTTATTTCTTATTTTATATATATTTCTTATTAGTTTTACATTAATATTTATTTTTGACAATTGTAAAATGTTATTTTTTAAAATTTTACACTATGTTTTACTAGCTACTATTTTACAAGCTTATGAATACATGAGAAGCTAAAAAATATTATCAAAAGTTTATATGAGTTTATAAAATAGGCTTGCACATATAAACAAGTTAGTAGAGGTAGTCAATTTGGAAATACAACTAACCAATCCTGTAATGATGAGGCACTTGTTAACTCACTCGACATGTGTTGTAGTGTGTGCATGAAGAAATGTCTCATATAGTGAGTACACATTTCACAACCATGTGCAGTGAGACAAAATACCAAAACTCCCTAAGTGGACACTTTAAAAACATGAATATGGTGATCTTATGTATGGTGTAAGCTAACTAGTTTTATTAGTCATTGTTTACGCCAACACCTTGCCCCCCTCCCCCCACCTGACATCTCTACCTCGATCTATTTGTCTTCTTATGTGTACAATGACTGCACTAAGAGGTCTTAAAAATCCCTACCTTGATCTCTTTTCCTTCTTAAGTGTACGATTAATGCTTTAAGAGCTCTTAAAGATGAGTTATCATATCTTTAATCAAATAATTATCTACTTTGACCAAAATTTCCAAAGGACACATGTCATCCTTGGATTGTTGGCACAAAAAGACTAATCAAAATTTAGTTTCCCTCTCTATAACCTCTAATCTAGATTTTAAATTTTATATTTGTTCTAATATATCAATTAAAATGAAAAGCTAAGATTTAATTATAATAAATAATTTAAATTTAAGCATGGAAAATAATTATAATTTAACTATACAACTTATAATTATTAAATAAATTTTTCATCAAGCTTCTTTAGTTAAGAACTAAGGACTAAGGGGTACCCATTCCGTCAAATTTGTCTTGGGCACAATTCTAACCTCATCCCTTTTTGAATGTCGGGGGCCCTTGTAGTGTGCAAGACTTTTGGTGGGTTCTTTGTGAACCTTTCAACTTCACCAATATACTAAGGATGGTTTAACCTTTACCTAATATTTTAATATATTATAGTAATAATTTTCATTTCTTCTTTGTTGAGTGTTAAAACTGCATAGAGTTGAAAAATATTTAGTATCCCCAATGCAGAATTCCCCTCAACATAACAAAAGCAATGAAAACAAGAGACACAAAGCGTCATAGTTCTTGCCAAATGTGTCATGATTATAGTATTGTGGAGTGTGGCAATAAAGGGTTGAGATGGAGGAATGAACTTTTTAATTTGAAAGAATGCAAAATGTATTAGAAGAACATTCTTTATATCCTTTGATATTTTAGAGGTTGAACTATCTTTAAACTGTATTAAAATTAATTGTAATTGTACATAGAACTTAAGAACTAAAGACAATGGAGAAACATAGACAATTACATTTTGCATTAATGTTTGTAGTTGAATGCGCGAGTAGATGAGTTATAGCTCTTACCAAGTGCAAAATTACTTCTTTGTGTCATTAGAATTTTAACATCAATGCCTTTACAAAAAAAGTTACAACAAGCTCTAAAATTGGTTAAGAGGACTAGATAATAAATGATATTGTATGGCATGCTCAACATAATACAAGGTTTACTTTTCATATTGTAATGAATTTGATGTTAGGAATGCTTTTGTAGAATAACTAAACAACAAAAATATTGATTTTTTATAATTATAAAACAAGAAAAATGGGTCATACTTTCAGTCTACTCTAAAGTTTATCACAATCAATTGTGGTTTCTTAAAATAAGCTACTATACTCTATACATATATGGAGAGAAGAAATTTAGAGCATTATAAATCTCTAATGACACGATTTGATTTAAAAAATGAGTAAATCTAAACTGTATCATAGAAATCTCAAAAGTGTATAAGAATTTTAGAACAAAATGGAATTCTTTAACTTCAAGAGTTTTGAGACTGGAAAGCGTCTTCATAAGCCCTCAAGAAATGTCATTCACTTTCACTAAAAAAATCATGCATACATTACAAGGCAACATATTTTTTGCATTATTGGTTTTTCCATGAGAAGTCTTAAAATAATAAATAAAATTTTCTACGATATTAGTTTGAATGCAATTATAAAGTTGTCATAGATGTCTTGTAATGTGTTGTGAACATATGGATCATTGAGATCTTGTGCAAGGTTAAACAATACCAACCAAAACCCTAACAAAAGCATAAGCATGTTACAGCTAAATTTTACATATAGAAAAGATATCCACAATTTAAATTGCTTATTCTTTGTGTCTTGGAGTATGAAGTACAATAAATTTTATTTTACTTTTAGCATGTTTGCAATGTAAGAAATTAGAAACCAATTGTTTATCCTAAAAGAACGAATTATATGATTAAAAAATAGAGAAATTAAAAATTACGAAAAAAAACATATTTTTTACAAATATTTAACATCAAATAATTCTTTATTTAAAAAAAAATTACAATTAATTGTCATCTTTATACACCTTTTTATTTATTAAAAAAAATAAATTAACCAACAACTTGACACTCAAAAATGATATATAAGATATTTTAAATTTTAAATACATAAACAATAAACATAATTATACATACAATAACTACCATTTTAAAATTCTTTGTAATATTATTTAGTTTGTAGTTTTAAAAATTCTTTATTACATTATTTAGTTTTTATTACTTTTAATTCTTTAAAAAGATAATATTTTTAAGGACAAAATAAATCAAAATTTAATGAGTTAGTACATTCTATTATTATTAATTTGACTATTGGTAAAGTAAAGTGTGGTAAAACCTATCTTTTATAATAATTATATTAATTGTACAATTAATACAAAAAGTTAGAATTTTAAATTTTCATTGATTTTTAGTTTAAAAAAATAAATTTCTCCATTACTATTTAATAAGACCCAATAAGATTTCAATTAAATACTATTCTTGTTTTTCAAAAAAATTAAAAAATAAATGTTCAAACTTTATAAAGAATTTAAATTTGAAATTCTTGAAATGATAAAGTAAAATTTTCAATCATATTAATTGCACAATTAATGCTAAAAGTTAGAGCTTTAAATTTTTCTTAATTTTTTGGTTTGAAAAAATAATTTTCTTCCTTACTATTATTAGTGAGAGCCAATAAGATTTAAGTTAAATGATTTTTTCCATTTAGGATTAAAGTTAGGGTTAGGGTTAGGGTTACAGTCTAATTATGGTAGAGTTAGATTTAGGGTTAGAGTTATGCTCATGGTTAAGATTAGGGTTAGACTTATGGTTATGGTTATGGTTAGGGTTATAATAGGGCTAGGGCTAGGGTTAGGGTTACGGCTTGAGTAAGGGTTAAGGTTCTAGAGTTACGGTTAGGGTTAAGTTTTGAGCCAGGATTAAAGTTAGGGTTAGGGTTATGGTTAGAGTCCAATTATGGTAGAGTTAGATTTAGGGTTAGAGTTAGGGACAAATTAATGTTTATGGTTAAGGTTAGTGTTAAGGTTAGGGTTAGGGTTAGAGTTAGAGTTAAGGTCAAGGTTAAGGTTAGAATTAAGGTTAGTGTTAGTGTTAAGGTTAGGGTTAGGGTTAGAGTTAGGATTAGCATTAGGATGAAAATTAGGGTAAGGGTTAGGGTTTCAATTAGAGTTAGGGTTCTTGTAAGGGTTAGGTTTACAGCTAGAGCTAGAGTTAGGGTCAGGGTTAGAGTTAGGGTTAGGGTTAGGGTTAGGTTTAAAATTAGAGTTAGAGTCAGGATTAGGGATAGGGTTAGAATTAGGGTTACAAATATAGTTAGGATTAGAGTTAGAGTTAGGGTTAGGGTAAGGGTAAGAATTAGGGTGAAGGTTAGAATTAGGGTTACAAATATAGTTAGGGTTAGTGTTAGAGTTAGAATAAGAGTTAGGGTTAGGGTTAGAGATAGAGTTAGAATTAGAGTTAGAATAAGGGTTGGAGTTAGAGTTAGAGTTAGAGTTAGGGTTAGAATTAAGGTTAGGATTATAATTAGTGTTAGAGTTAGGGTTAGTGTTAGTGTTAGGGTTAGCATTAGTGTTAGGGTATGGTTAGGGTTAGCATTAGGGTTAGGGTATGGTTAGGGTTAGCATTAGGGTTAGGGTTACAATTAGAGTTAGAGTTAAAATTAGAGGTAGTGTTAGTGTTAGTATAAGAGTTAGAGTTAGAATTAGAGTTAGAGTTAGGGTTAGAATTAGGGATAGAATTAGGGTTAGGGTTAGGTTTATCATTAGAATTAGAGTTAGAGTTAGGGTTCAAGTTAGAGTTAGAGATGGAGTTGTGGTCAAGGTTAGATTAGGGTTAGGGTTAAAGTTACCTAATTAGATTTAGGGTTAGGGTAAGAGTTAACACTGGGATTAGGATTAGAATTAGGGTTAGGGTTAGAGTTAGAGTTATATATAGTGTTAGGGTTAGGATTAGGGGTAGGTTTATAGTCAAAGTTAGGGTTAGGGTTAATATTGGGGTTAGGGTTACAAAAAGAGTTAGGGTTAGAATTAGGGGTAGGGTTAGAATTACAGATAAAGTTAGAGTTGGAGTTAGGGTTAGAGTTAAAGTTAGATTTAGGGTAAGAATTAGAGTTAGAATTAGGGTCAGGATTAGAATTAGCATTAGAATTAGAGTTAGGGTTAGAATTAGGGTTAGGGTTAGGGTAAGAATTAGTTTTAGAGTTATAGTTAGGGTTAGAGTTAGGATCAAAGTTATAGTTAGGGTTAGAGCTAGAATTGGGGTTAGGGTTAGAATTAGGGTTAGAGTTAGGGTTATATAGGTTAGGTTAGGATTAGGGGTAGAATTAGAGTTACAATTAGAGTTAGAGTTAGAATTAGGTTTAGGGTTAGAATTAGGGTTACAAATATAATTAGGGTTATAGATTGAGTTAGAGTTAGAGTTAGGTAAGGGTAAGAATTAGGGTTAGGGCTAGAATTAGGGTTAGATTTAGAGGTAGGATTTGAGCTAGAGTTAGAGTTAGAAGTAGAATTAGAACAAGAGTTAGAGTTGGAGTTAGGGTTAGAATTAGGGCTAGGCTGATGGTTAGCATAAGGGTTATGGTTAGAGTTAGGGTTAGCATTAGGGTTAGGGGTATGTGCAGGATCATGGTGTCCCAAAAAGTGGCGATGTGAAAAAAAGAGTTTGAAGATGCCTAAATGCGCTTCAAAATTCGCTTTGACTTTTTTTTCACCTATCCAGGAACCAAACCTGGAAGGTAAGGCCGAGCCTTATCGGATATCCGACATGGAAACTATTATTATGCCACTATTATTACTATTTAATATTATTATAATAATAATAATTATTATTATCATATAATAGTATGATATATTATTTAATATTAATATTTACTACATGATATTATTATTATTTAATATAATATTATTATTAAATAATAATAAGATATAATAATAATATTATATTAAATAATAATAATATCATATTAAATAATAATAATAATATTATTATTAAATAATATATCATACTATTATATTATAATAATAATATTATTATTATATTATAATCGTATAATATTATACTATAATAATAATATTATAATGTATTATATTATAATAATATAATATAATATTTAATATATTATAATATATAGTAATGTAATATTATATATATAAGATATAATATAATAATAAAAAGTAATTTCTTATAATATAATATATAATAAAAAAGTATAATATATTATAAATTATAATAATATTATTATATAATATAATATTTTATATTATAATATATAGTAAATTAATATAATATATATAAAATATAATAAAAATATATATAAAATGTAACATAATGTAATATATATTATATGTTATATGTTTTTGGGACATATTGGATATCCGATACAATATCGGATATCCGCTATAGTATAGGATATCTGATACCTGTTGCATTGGATAAATAAAATCACAAACTTGCAAGCCCTCATTTTACGCGAATTTGGGACCAGTATTACCACTGTGGATCGGATATCGGATACGAGATCGGATATCAGATATTTGGGTATTTTTTTTCCCCCAACTCATTTTTAACCTAAATTTAATAGATTTTAGGGTAATTTTATTTGTTTTAGTTGAATGTAGGGTTTTTTTGACAAAAATGGTTAAAATTTAGATTTTTTTTTAATATATATTACATTTTGCAATTCAATAGGAATGGCTGATCAAAATGATGACACTGAGGCAGGGAATAATATTCCTCGTAACCCACCACCAAACGATCCAGTATCCCCACAAAACCATCCACCAAATGATCCTCTACCTCCTCAAAACCCTCCTTGAATCGAGGATTTGATAAATGAAAATCTCACTGAGTTGAGAGGTTTGCATAGAACATATAATAATGTACCTGCACTGGCTCCTATGTTATCCACGTTAAACACCACAGTGGATAACATTGAAACCCTTATGAACCAACAAAATGCCGCTCTTCATTGGCATGATGAAATGCACCATATGTTTGATGATGGTTTGGATTATGATGAGGTTGCGGCCCTCAACATAACCAAAGATGATTTGGCTAGCCTTTTTGCTAACCCAAAAATGGGTATACTAGTTGACCCAAAAAAAACCAAACTATTGATTAAATGGTGCACAAATGATGCCATACGTGCAAATTTTTGGGATCGTTGGTGGATGGTCTTTGATATCCCTCCACATGGAAATTTAGACATACCATTTTATTTCCTTAGAAAATTATTTTGCAGAATTTGTGTTGAAACTTAAAGTGAACTATTGGAGCATGAAGCCCAACATGGGCTTAGGACTAGGAGCTCCTCAGGATAGACCCTCTTCCCAGCGGACGAAACTTGGCACTTTTGTACCCCCCCTGATATCTCCCCCCCTCCTCAAGTGCAACATCAAAATATTATGGTAGAGGCTAGCTCTTAGACCATCAGAGCCATTCATAGGTTGAGTAGTCTAATGATATCTCAGGTTAGGTCAGTCCTACCTCCTTGTGTTGATGATGTTGGTGCCATTTCATCATCGGCTAGCTCATCACATGTTTGTGTGCCTCACACTTGCATTACATGCAAGAATATTTTATTGGATCCCATAGGTGATCTTCTTGAGTATCATTTTGTATTAGATGAGGATACACCAAACGCACGTGCAGAGGCTACAGACCCTGATGTGAGAGAGGAGGGGAATCCAGAGGCATGGACTCCTTCAATGTTGATACATGTATACATTTTTTTTTTATGACATATGTGATTTAAAGTTAATTTTTATAATAGAGTAATTTTAATTTTTAAGCCATACTGACTTTTACATGTATGTGATCTTCATTCATGTTTAGTTGATGACTAAGGAGGAGCTCAGACAAATAGATAATGCTACACTCTCGGCCATTTCATTTGGCCTTGAGACATCTACGGTACATTATGTTGCGTTCAAATTTTTTTTTCTATTTGATATTGTAGCATATATGGTTGCTAATCTTTCTTTTATCTTGCAAATACCACCTACCCCGGGGGGACAAAGTGCGGGGGGTGAGCCAGCATGCACTGACAAAGGAAAGGTAATTAGATGTTTTCTAATTGATTAAATATTGATGCATTCTTGTAAAATGTTTGTGGTAATCTCATTTAATTACATTCTTTATTGTATATAGGGTGTGGCTACTGGCGATGAGCCTGTATAGATTCGGCATCCTAGATCATCAGGGATTTCCATTCACACAGAGAGCCCCATTGTATGTATAAGTATCATTTATTTTTTATTTTTCTTATTGATGTAGAGGAAAGTATGATTGTTTTTCCGTACAATTTCTGTGATTTTTTCCGTACCAATAATGATTCATGTCTTGCATATGTTCATTACAACTTAAATAGGCTTATATGCACCTATCCAACCGACCAAGTTGGTTACAAAGGCTTATTTAATCAAACAAATACCAAATTACTACTTTCCCTCCAAAACTAATATGACCATTTGAATTTGAAATTCAAATTTAAAACTATAGTTTTTATGCATTCCCTAACTTTCTAAACTATTCCATTGAATCAAAATTGGTCATATGGATTTATTAAATGCAACTAAGTATGAAACTATCCTAAGACTGCCCCATATGGCTCTTTTGGCCATTTTACATCATGTTGCCCTTAGGTCCTTACTAGGAATTTTATGACTTTTGTCTTTCAAAGTACATTGTTTATTAGATAATTCCATTATTGGTTTTAATATATCCCAATTAACAATCAATGATGTCTTTGATCCTCTATCTTCATCTGGTGCCAAGGCTCTCTTAGATGATTTAATAGGTGCCCCTGCACCAAACACCCCACCTTCAAAGCAACTCTTGTCCCAAGAGATAAGGGGCCCATCCTTCTAGGGGGATGTTTGCAACTTTTCACCTGCAATGTATTACCCTACACACCTGCATTCAAATCATTAGAAACAAAAAGCATTGGATCCTTGTTACCAGTCATGGTAACCATACTGCCTGTTGATTGTGAACAGTCATGTTTTATCCTTGACAAAGGCTAAATAACTTGTTGTCTGAGGTCATGCTGACCCTGTCTCTTATCCTCCATGGATATGTTCACTTCTTTGTTCACTCTCGTCACCAAAGGACACCATACTATTCCTATCATCGCTCCTTTTTCTTTCACTGTCTGCTTGTAAGCAGAATTCTGAGTTTTGTCTTGAACAATCTCATCCTTCATAACCAAAAGAGATGGCTTCAGTGGCAGATCTTTCATATCATGTTTACTCTCCCTCTGCTCTTGCAAGTCCACAAACTCTTTCTTTCCAAAACAAATAACTCTTTCCTCATCATGACCAGTGAAAAGATTTAGCTTAAACTTTACACCATCTTTGTGTACTATATAAACATTTGATGAGCCAAAATGAATAGTGTTCCTTGAGGCTTGCCAAGGCCTTCCAAGGATTACATGGCAGCATGTCATTAGAATGACATCACATATAACTTGATCTTTATATTCTCCTATAGAGAAATCCACTATTGCTTGCTCCCTTACAACAATATTTTGTGCATCACCGACCGAAGATGCCCTATATGGTCTATCAATAGGATACTTCTTCAATCCTAGTTTATTTACCATTTCATAAGAAACTAAATCATCAAAGGAACCAGAGTCTATTATCATCTTACAAATCTTACCATGGCTCATGCAATTTGTCCTGAAAATGGATGGTCTGGTCTCCTTTTGCTGCTGCATTTGTGGTCCTCTTCTCACCATCAAAGATTCTCCTTCAAGTTCAGGTTTTGCATTATCATACTTCTTTTCTTCCTCTTCTCCTTGGGTCAAGGTGACTCTCCTCTCCTCCTTTAAATCCACACCTTTCTCAGGGCACTTGTAAGATTGATTACCTACTCCTCCACATGTGAAGCATTTACCTATGAAAACACTATTACCTCTTCCACTTCCAAATCTTCCTCCCCTGAAACTTCCTCTTGTCTCAGATGTAATCTCTTTTCCTTTATCTTTGTCTTGATTGTTTGAAGTGTCAAACTAACTTCTTACACCTCTTCCTCTCATTTTTCCACCTCCTTTTTGATTTTCTTGCCTCTCATTCTTTCTTTTCAACTTCTCCTCTGCTCGGATTGCCAACTAAAAACATTCTCCAAGTGTCCTTGGTACATTCAATCCTATTTCATCTTGAATATTGTACTTGAGGCCATTAATGTATCTAGCCACCTTCTCATCTTCATCTTCTAGTCCTCCCCTAATACTCAGGGTATGGAATTGCTCAGTATAGGACATGACATCCATATCCCTCTGTTTCAAATTGTTCCTTCTTATCTTTATTTGGATTGCTAAATCAGATGGCAAGAATTGATTTCTCACCATGGTCTTCATTCTCTCCCAATTTGAAATCTTATTCAATCCCCTTTTGATGCAGAGTCTGCAACAACTACCTTCCACAAGCTAATAAATGGCTATCACAATCCAACTTAGGATTCTAGGACTTCTCACAAGTCCTCTTACCCACTCCGGGTATACTCAACCTCCAAGCCAAACAAGGCAATCCCACTTCAAAAGCCTCACCAACTGTCACCAAAAATGGAGACAATCATGGACATACTATTCCAACCCAGAATCATCAATTTGTTTGGTTCCACCAAACTCTCAACACACCTTTGCACTTCTAGGCCTACAAACCTTGTAGCCTTCCAATTAGCTTCTTTGCACTTTTCTCCCAGTATCCCTTAACATCATAGGGACTTCTTCATAGGTCCAAACACCCTTCTTGGCACCTACTAAGAATCCAAAAGCTTTTGGTCTGATCTTTCTCCAGCACCCTCCAAACTGCTTCTTGGTACCTAGGCCTAGTTGATCAAGTTAGGCTAGGGCTTCAAGGAAGAATGGGAAAGGTGGGTTCCCAAGACCCAAAAAACTTAAGGCAGTCTCCAACACAGTCAATGCATCCAACTCCATCACTCAAACTGATTAGAAGTTCCTGCAACCATGACTGTCACCAATTACCTTGCAAAAACCGGTCAAGCACATGGGCTTGCTTGACCTAGGGCCGACTTGGAAAAATAGTTTCCATTCTCTCTAGGCCTCCAACCTCTGGCATTACATTGCCTAGTCTCCTAACTTGCATATCCCTCAGTTTTAGAGGGTGCCACAGGTGGGAATGCAAGTTAGGGATGCATTTGTGGAAGGGTCTAGGAAATAAGGCTTTTTAGACCACCTTCTACTAAAATGTAGATAACTTTTAAACCCCAACTCCTTTTTGAGTCAAACCAAAACAAAAAGTTTCCTAACTCACCCTTGCAACTATTTCATACACTTAGCAATCATAAAAGTTTCGTACGGATCTGTACCAGCGTAATATCCAAGCGATTATAAGTAAATTTCCAAAAAATTGAAGTTTTTATTATTTTTTCTCCAAACCACCGTACACTCTAATCTCCCCCTTTCAACTGAGATCACATATGACATATATAAAGGTCTACATGACTGTTGGAACAACCATATAGGCATTCCCAACCATAAAACAAACAAACAATCACTTTTTGCTAATACTATTTAGACTCTAAATACCCTATTCTAAGGCCTTTTGGTCCCATGGAGTCACTTGGTTTATAACCACACAAAAATTCTTATGGACCTTGCATGTGCCTTTATTACAAAACATAGACCAACTTGTAAAACATGGACCAAACCTTTATTCCAACTTCCTAATCTACTTGAATCCTCGCTTTCATGGAGTGGCAAGGTGTTCAAAAACATAGATACTTGTTCCCCCCTGCCACATAGGTTAGGTGCCCTGCACCACCTTTCCTCTCTCTCATTTTGAACACTAGTCCACCAAGTGAGTGTTGTTCCTCTCAGTCCTGCTTTTGCTACTTTTACCTTCTTATCTGCCTCCATGTCTTCAAGATCAAAGTAGTTCTCAAGGGCCTCTATCCACCTAGCACTTCTTCACTATCCATTTAACCTTGGTATATTGGAAAATCAATATGGTTCTTCCCACCATTACCTTGTACTGCCTTAATGATTCTCATAAATATCCTTTCTTCAGGATCATCTGTTGTCTCATGCTCTTGCCTTGCATTACCAACCTCTTCTTCTTCATGGTTCTCTCCATGATTTCTTCCTCTAACCTCTTCTCCTCTAGGTTCTTGCCTTTCCTTTTCTAAGGATTCTATCCTTGCAATAAGCTTCAACCTCTCTCTTCTCATCTGTCTTTCTTCCCTCACTCTAGATGCTTCAAGTTCTCTCCTCTCTCTTTTCTCTCTTGCCAACTCTTCTCTCAATTCTTCAAGCTCTCTAGCCATTTGATTTTTAGGAGGCATTTTCACAAAAGGTTTTCTTCCTTCCCAAGGGCCAACTCACTGATTCTCTTTCTTTCCTCACCAAGAAATATTTGGACACCACTTATGTACCTTTCAACTCTAGGACACACAAGGAGGAATTAGACACGCCAAGGCTTCAACAAAGGGACCAGCACACTAAGGATGACAAAGACTCCTATGATGACGAAACCTACAACTTATCTACTCCCAAAAGACCTTGTTGATGCTCTGATACCATTTTATGTATAGGATGGAGGATCTAACCACAAACTTTCAAATTCAAGCACAATATGGACCCAACCCCTATGTTTCAATGGTGTTCCCAAATGCACACAATGCCACCAAAGACTCCAAACTTGGATTTACATTCACCAAGTGTTACCTCCACCTCTACACACCTTAGAAAACTTCAACCAACATGTTTCTAAGGTTTTCAAACCCACAAATCTTTAGTAGATACAAAAGAGACCAGTTTTACCCTTTACTAGGCTATTCTCTTCTTTGGATCAACAGAACCTGTTTTCTTATTTTTTCTCCAAAACTTTCCAAAACACCAAGAAAATAAACTAGCTTTTCAGATACCCTTTTTTGATTTTTATAAAATATCCAAAAATCAGATATCACTCCTTTGGAAAGATTGTACGGAATAGGGCAGTTTGTCTTAGAATTAGGCCTAATTAGACCACTTTTACAAAGCAAGTACCCTTCAAACTTGAAATATGACTTAATACTTTTCGTAGTCTCTATTAATGATCTAAATCAAAGGATTTTCAAGATTATAGGTCTTGGTCACACTCCTAAACACCCAAACTTCAAAACCCTCCTTAAAATGGCTTAAAAACTAGGGCCTGCTTGTTCAAACCCCAAAACTCAATTCTAGAACTTCTCCTTCAGAATTCACCATGAATTTACATATCTAAGATGATATTACCACTCATTCCAATACCATAAAGCACTTAAAAAACAAAGGATTCTTCAAGTTGCTCTTGAAAACCAAGCACTTTCATTCAATTTTCTGAGACAGTCCGTACAAATCTGACCCTCCAGGCCGTACAATCACAATTTATAAGTTTCAAAAGATGATTAGTAACCCCATCAACCACCTCCAATCAGTTTCATTTGTTAACTCTTCATAAAATTTAAATTATGGAGTTTCCCTCCAAAAAACACATAACCATTACTATTCAAATTTCTAACTATTAAACTATGCTTTTAATGGGCTTATTGAATGTTTTGACTTGTCTAATGACAAGATATGATCATGAAAACCTACATGAACCTATCAAATGACTCATCTACCATGTGAAATCCTAAAATCCTATCTCATGCCCAAATACAACTTTTTTCCACATATGAGTCCAACATTATAACTTTGTATGCTTCCATGAGCCATAATTGGTGCAAGGATTGCCCAATTTACTTCAAGAGATGCTCCATGACCTCTATAATGCCTTGGATCTTCAATGTTCCCCTGATGAGTATGGGATGCTCCTGCATCACTTATCTTCATAAATAAATTCAAAACTAATTTCCATGATATTAACAACTACTATTTTGTATCTCATAGGAGACTCCTAGTGCACATGAGGTCCGACGGGATAGTTATGTAGATTTGATGACGTGGCCACTCACTCCTAAGAAGGAGCCTACAATAGTAAGTTGTAGTTTGAATTCATGATTAAATATGTTATAAATTTAGCATGCTATGAATTATAATGTTATAGTTTAAATTATAGATTCATCTGACAAAGGTATTTGAACATATATAGCCCATAATCAGAGAGGTACCAGCATTGTCAAGGGCATACGAGAGGACTCCTGACCGGCACAGGAGGTTGACGAGAGAGCTGTTTATTATGAAATTTTGATAGTATTAATGTCCATTACGGAAAAGATCATTATGCATTTGAGTAATTCAATGTTAGATACGTAGAATCATATAAATTTAGTAGTATAACTTTGGGTTTTCCTTTTTTGTTTATGTAGGAGGCATCTGATTCACCTAGTGCAACAAAGAGGCTGCATTTTGATCATCCACTAGCACCTTATGATAGTATAGTTTTCGTAGGATGCATCATGAGACATTTTGAGATGGCATATGCCACATTGTATACATAAACATTGATATTATACACATTCTGATGGCATGAGCAGCCACATTTTGTATATGGATCTATGTATTTTGATATATATTTGAGTACTTTTTCTATGGATACATGATCTTTGATATATATTTGTGTAAAATTTTGTCTATGGATACATGTATTTTGATATATATTTTTGTCATTTATGTGCACAATGATATACATATTAATTTAGTATCTAGTATTGTTCAATTTATCATGGATCATGTGTCATGCCCTAAATTTTACTAGTAAAAACACAACAATTTTTATTTTTTTTGTAGCTTATGAAGTCGCATAAGAAATTACATATTGTAAAACAAGGTTATCATTGAATAGGAGTTCAAGACTCATGTGGATAGTGTCATCCGGTTGTAACATTTTAGTCACAGGTGGTTTTCAAATAGATTGGATGAAAGTCTAGTTCAAGTTAGCGTCATGAATCAAACGAGCAAGTTCAAGATACAACACTCATAAATTAGTGAGGTAATTCATATCCTAACAAGCCTCTGATACTAATATTCTATTAGGGTCTGTCAGTTGTATCATATGGACTAGGTTGTGATTCGAGCATGTAAGGGAAGGGGATCAGAATTACTTATTATCCTCATTACCAATGTACACACATTCATTAATCATTACAATATATATTAATGTGACAATTACTATATGGTGTGGAAGTGTAGTATATCTTAATCGATTAAACACATGTATCTAGAGAATTTAGATTTAGTGCTCATCACATGAGCACCCTTAGTCAAATAAGAAAATGTGCACTTATCTACCACACTATATCGGATCTAACCATTGGAAATTAGAAAAGATATGCCCCACAGTTAGCTTCAAAGTCTACATGATAGAGAAGGGGCCACTTGCATTGATAGTATCCATCATTCAACACATTAGTTACACAACTTATGGAATAAACAATTTGTTTTATGTGCCAAATGTGTATCATGTGCTTGCATCCATATCTTACTGGTTATAGGTCCTCTCGAAGATTGGACTAATACTGAGTCATTTTCTCCCTCTTGACTCTATTTAGTCATCCTTGTGCATTCTATCAACATTGCTTCCTCACCAAACTAGCACTCACTACAGTTTCCTAAACACAAAAATTACTATTTCAATACATAAATTAAACTCACTCTAACAAAAGACAATTACTAACCATCTAGCTCATCAACTACTAACTAATCTAGCTACATTGCCATGCTTTTACATTTACTATTTTAATTACTATAATTACTATACTATTACATTTACTTTTTACATTATTACATCTAATTATTCACCATAAGCTCACTTTCTCACTATCAATATTATTATTATCAAAGCATGTTAAGATTCAAAGTAGTTTCATAGTATGAATTAGTAAACACATAAAATGAGGAACTCTTAGTAAGTCTAGGGGCCAATTCAAAGTACTTAACTCAATAATAATTCACGATCTATATTTAAACACATCCTACTACACCATCGTATTGAGTGTGTCAATTTAAATTTGTTAGATGAATTGTTTATGCAAGGATTAGGTGCAATCGTATAAATAAGGTTTGTATATAACATAGCTTGTCATATCATGAAATTAATTTGATGATTTCCTTGCTTAGAATTGCATTAAGCTTGGTAATTAAAATCAATGTTATCCATGCATGTGATATGAACATAAAATTTTCCTTCCAAATTATTGAGTGCACAACAAGATTGTAAGAAATCTACTAAGTTTTAAATTTATACAATCAATGGTATCACATAACATCTATGGATTGTTATTATCAACTAGTCATTTACAATACCACAAGGAGAAAACTTTCTTTCACATTTTCAAATGATAACAATGATGTCAAAGCAAATTTGTGACTCATACCAATGCTTTCATAACAATATAAACTCCAAATGAAACATGCATATACAACCTTATCAATTATTTCCTCTACACGTACATTAGGTAACAATGATACAATCTCCTTCCATCACAATGGGGTAACATAAGGGACTTTTCAAAATCATAAGGAACATGAACACTGAAAGATATGGACAATGAGTCACAATACAACAAGATGCACAATGGTGTCACACTAATCTACATGGAATGAACACCATTCAAGCACTCACATGAATGCTACTCCACAATGCAATGCAATGCATACTCCATTGGTAAACTTCACACTTGCATATTTTCTTAACCATGCTAAAAGAAAGAAATGGAAAAGAAGCAAGTTTGAGATACCAGCCTTGGTCCAAGCTAGGGTAAGGATAGTTGTAGTAGAGCTCCCCTAATCTCCTTCCAAAACCTAACTATCTCTAAAATTAGAAAGTGGGCAAACACCCCACTAGTTTGGCCAAGACCCTCTAATAAAGCCTTCCCACTAACTTATTTTAGCAAAAACACTAAGCCACTCCATCCTTACAAACTTGTCTCCTCTAACGGCTCATTGATAGCCCTCACAAGCTCTGAGTTATGACCCTCGAAGGATCGACCTCAAAATGCACTTAGAGCACCTTGGAGACTCCTCAGTACGGGGTGGCCGCAAATGATGGATGGTCTTCATGGCCAGAACAAGGGTGTGACTAGGATTCACCCACCCATCCAGAGCTAATGGTACTGACGATTTGATGCCAAGATCAGTGGTTTCAAAGTTACACTGTGGTGCACCTATGAACTGAGGCACACTATGAGTTTTGGCATCGAGCGAGATCGTTGTGTTGAATCCAAATGGAATGTGATCTCTCAAAAATGAGATAGTTTATTTTAGGCCTCAATATCACCATCCTGTAGAATTTGATAGTTCATTGATAGCCCTCACGAGCTCTGAGTTATGACCCTCTAAAGATCAACCTTAAAATGCAATTAGAGAACCTTAGGGACTCCTCGGTATGGGGTGGCCGCAAATGATGGATGGTCTCTGTGACTAGAAAAAGGGTGTGACTAGGGTTCACCTGCCCATTCAGAGCTAATGGCACTGACGATTCGATGCCAAGATCAGCGATTTCAAAGTTACGCTATGGTGCACCTATGAACTAAGGCACACTGCGAGTTTTGGCATCGAGCAAGATCACTATGCCAAATCCAAATAGAATGTGATCTCTCAAAAATGAGATAGTTTATTTTAGGCCTCAACATTAGCGTCCTATAGTATTTGATAGTTTATCGATAGCCCTCACGAGCTCCGAGTTATGACCCTCAAAAGATCGACCTCAAAATGCACTTAGATAACCTTGGGGACTCCTCGGTATGGGGTGGCCACAGATGATAGAGGGTCTTCGTGGTTGGAACAAGGGTTTCACTATGGTTCACCCACCCACTCAGAGCTAATGGCACTGACTTGTAGCTGTTAGGAGTTAGATTTTGAAAAGTTTTCAAGAAAGGTTGACCCCTTTGACTTGAATCATGAAAGGTTTCTTTGTGCCTTGCTTGATTGTTTGAAGACTACTCCATGTGTCACTATCTTTCTTGGAAAAAAAATTGCTTTTGAACATCAAGCTTGCAATATTATCAATTATTGTCAAACTTTTTCAACCAAGTCAAAACGTCAAGTGCAAATATTTGTTTGCATTTTTTGCTAAGGGGAGTTTCATAAATTGACTTTGATTTTCTATGTCTCTGGTGCTTGAACATGCTTAAAATGGCTCTTTGGTCTTAGAGGTATTGGTATTTTCTAACTTCATGGTCTATGATATGCATACTAAGAATTTCTTTCACTAAATGGTTTCCTTGATCTATTGACTACACTTAAATTTGTTCACTTGTCATCTCTCTTTCTTTATCTACATTGCTATTTGGGATTTTTTCGTAGCTCTTGACTTGAGTCACTAGTGTTGTAACCTGCTTGGACAATTTGTTTGACAAGTCACTCATTCATTTCTACCTCTCTTTGACATGTGAACACTCTACCTCTCTAGTTTGGACATCAAGTTATCTTGTGTCACCTTATTAGCTTCCTCTAGTCTCCTTCATGCTTTATTATCTATCTACCACTATGGTATTCAAAGCTTGTGCTACCAAACCTCAACCAAATCTAGATGATCATGATATCCTCCATGCCACTAAAGAGTTTCAAGATCTATATGTTCAATACAAAGAGCTAGAAGAGACAAATAATCTTTCTTACCTTCATCTCTCTAAGCACATGATAGAAATCAATTCTGAACTTGAGAAAAGGTTAGAGGAGAATATTGCATTCTTAAATTAATCTCCCTTAAGAACTTTACATACACATGGGTCATCTTCTTTAGGGTCTACATATTCTACGCCAAGACATCAAATATCTTCATCTTCTAGATCTAAAGACCTCTTTAGAGAACAAGCAAGTGATACCTCCTTTGAGCCTATGCCAAACTTTCATTATGGACCTATCTTTGACCAAGATAGTGATGAAGACATGGATGCATTCTATTCACTTAAGAAACAAAAAAATTCTCATGGAGAAATTTTTGAGAGAACTTTTACTCCATTGGAATATTCTCATGATAACATCTTGCAAACACTTCTTGATAATGAAACCATCACATTACTAGACAACTCTAGACCTTATGAACCCAAAATCAAACCTCCATGGTGGAGAAATTATCATTATTGCCACTTCCATGGAAGAAAATTTCATAAAACTAAAGATTCCATAGTGTTGAAACATAAAATTGAATATCTCATTTATGATGGGATTGTTGATACCTCTAATGACTCATGTGTCACAAGATCATGCTGATGAACCTATGTCAAGTGATGATTTCCTTGACACCTTCACTTCTTATAACACTAATGAACCTCCTAAAGTTCCAAAGCTTTCAAAAATGCCTCCACCAAACAAAGAACCTAATTATTTCCATATAGACCATGCATACCCTCAAGGGCTACAACTAAAAGAAAATCAAGCTAACCTTCACTGGTCTACAAACCTTTTCCATGCTACTAAGACTAAGATCCTCAACATTCATGTAATACTATGATTACTATGCCCACTTTAGCTAATCCTGCATTATTGCTTTAAGATTCTATCCTGCACACCTCACATTTTCCCTTGTCCTTAGAAGGTGCTCCATATCAAGATGACTCTCAAAAGGAAAAATATATAAATAAAGATCAAGATCAAACACCTTTTTATCTCATCCAAAATTTCACCTTTCTATATCCTGTGTGTTACCCACCTCCTACATATGATGAGGATACCATTTCCACTACCTCCATTGAGCTTACTGAAACTTATGGGAAAAGTGATCTTTCTATGCTATATAAAGAAAGATGTCAAGGTCAAAGTGTCCCCTCATGTTCTACTTCTCCATATCCACTTCAAAACTATGCTCAAGATTCAAACACTCCTATCAAAGGTCTTTCTCCTATAAAAGTTACTCATGAGTCTATTGATGACTTTGGTCATGCTACTCACTCTAAAGATGTTGAAATCCCTAGTCACTATCCCTTTGCATTTCGTAATTCTATCCTTGGTCCTTATCAATCTAATCTAAAGTATTCAAAGCTTCTCCTACACTTTCTACTTCTAGCTCTCCAAAGTCTCTCTTGAAAGACTTTAATATTGAACATAAATCTAAGTTGACATTCAATATTCCAAAGGCTTCCACTCCATTTTCTTCCAAAAATCTTTCTCAAAAGCTTACAAATATTCCACTCAATCTTCTTCTAACATTGTCCTACCAGCTCATACATCTAAACCTTGATCCATTTCCTCCATCATTTGGAAACCCTCCAAGGTGTGTGTAAATGTTGATCTTCCCCACTTTGTCACCTACCCTTATGCAATGTTTTCAAAGCTACACTTACCTACTATCCATACTCATACAATCCTTCCAAGGAATGAACTCTTATCCTACTATCATCTCACTTCCTTCAACCTATCAACATCATTGAGCATACTTATCTATGATCTTGGCTTATCATAACTTATCTTTCCTTTAGGAACACTATCTAACTTGAAAATAGTTGACCTATTTCTAAATTTTAAAAAAAAATAGAAAAGAAGATTAAAAATGTGCCTTGGTGAAAACCATTATCTTATCCATGAGATTCCCTATTTTACTTTCTCATTCACTCATAGCCTTCATATCATGTCATTATGCATGTGCTATCTTGCTTATTGGCTTTAATTGCATATCCTACATGCTATCTTCTTTCATGGATTTCATGGCTTATCCCAAATGTCCTTCATACAACTTTTCAATATGAAAGTCTTTCAAAACATTACACAATATTATGACTCTTTATGCTTTCAAATGCTATGATTGGTTGCAAAATGGAAGAAATCAAGTATTCTAATTGTTCATCCATACTTTCAAGATTTTTCTTATTTGATTAGTTTGATAAAAATAGTTTTAATAATCATAATCTCAGCTTTATGTCAAATAAGGAAAAAACCAAATTTGTAATAAGACATCCGCATGTAATTATCTTTCATATAGTTATAAATGCTCTTAAAATTGTCCTTATAGCCTTGTATCACATGCAAATATGATTTGCAAGAACTTGTTCAATATCTTCCTCTTATAATTCCTTACAAAGAACCTACCAAAATACAAAAACCATATACCAAAAAAGTACACATTTTACATCATAATACATCATAAATTTTAGAAATTCTCCCCAATACCACCCCCCTCCAACTCTTCATGATGTACCTACATTCCAATATCATAAAAAAATTAGTAACTTATTGTATTAAACAAGATAATCATCAATTAATTAAATCATTATGAAGAAAATAACATAAGAAGTATATATACCTAGTTGAGTATTCCAATAGGGTCCTCTCTCTGTTTTAGGGTCTCCAACAGGGCTTCATAATCAGCATTAGCAATAGTAAAAAGTTCTTTTACTTTTGGTCTTCCTTGATGCTTCAATAACTTTACATTTGTTGCTATAATAAGATGCGAATATATGAGAATTACTTTGTGCTTCTGATAGTCTTTGAATGCAGAAATTTCGTTCCTTCTAAGCATGTATGTCTGCAGCCATGTTCCAACAACAACCACTGAACCAGTAGGATATGTTAATCCATCATCATCTATGATCGGTTGTGCAAGTTTTTGTTTGCCTCTTACACAACGTGCTAACCAATAATCAGATTTCTCATCATTCCTGTGTGGTGCAACCAATGCAAAGACATGTCTTGGCTAAAGTAGATCTGATAGATGGTTATGCTCAAGTGAACTCTCCATGTCATCATTTTGTATAGAGGGTATGATAGACAATGGAGTAAGATAATGTGGAGCCCATGTGTCCACCCACTCACTTGACTCACATTGATTCCAATCACACTGAAAACAAGTACGACAAAAACAAGCTAGTTGTCGTGTCCAAATGGTCCATGTACTAGAATCAAAGCTCCAAAATGAATGCATTTTTTATGAGTCTCTCACTGTAGCACAATCTGATCTATCACCTATGGACCCTTCCTCAACCAACCAAAAGAACCTGTGTACCACTGAATCAAGAGTCCCCCCCTGTGATAATGCTAAACTACACCAATCAACAATGCTATGAGCATCAAGAAGCTCTGTTGTTGAAATCTTCAGTTGCTCCTTAACTAGAGCTCTCTTTGCACATGCCCCTGCTCCATCATGTTCCCCTTTTCCATGGCCAAACTCAAAAAAACTCCAAATATGAGGCACCCCTCTCTCTACGTGCATCCTACACAACCAATAAAACATGCGAGCATTTTTGAATTGACATGTACAGTTATCTGACTAAATGATATGTCTATCCATAGCAATTGCATGCTCATGTAAGAAATCAAAAAAATTCTCAAAACAATGTTGCATAAACTCATGAGAGTGAGATCTATCATCACTCATAAAAAAATGATACTCTCTAATAATCTTTCGATTATCTTCCGCACTATCAGGGGCATGTCTATATGTTATGTGAACAAAAATTGCAATCTGAATGGAGTTGTAATACTGAGATTGTGTCTCATTTTGAGGTTGCAATGTGTAGGTCTCAGCAAAATCAACAACTGATATAATAGTGCCAATGGGAAAATTCTCTTTACACGTTCTAAATTGTTGATCCAACCCCTGAGACCTATGACTATGTTTTGCATACTTGTAAAAAATATTTGCCTTGAAATCTGAAATAAAACTAGCCACACTGATATCTTTTCTAACCAATTCACATCTAGAGCTCTCACTCCCACTCTTCAATGTGTATTTCACCATTTCATATACCCTTTTTTTTTTAGTATTGTATTTCCAAGATCTTGTTCGCACCCCTCATGGAAACATGTGTCAAACTTGGATAAGCCACCACATTCTGAACACTTCTCATTTAAGCAAGCATTTCTATAAAAAGAACAACCATCAACTCTACGACATAAGAGTTGATCTAGCAAGTCTCTTGATGATTTTGGAAGCCCACTAGCCCCACAATCCTCCAACATTTCTTTACTATGCAAAGTAGAACGGATGGAGCGTAATAGTTCATGGTGCATAGAAAACTCAATATGATATTTGCAACAACATGTATTTCGAATTTTGAGTGGCACACAATAAAATGGCTTCAAAGATTCAAACGCCCTTTGTGATATATGAAGACTTGGATGAATCTCTCTAAATTGTTTGAACAACATAGTTTGACTTACCTCTAAATGGTGTTTAGGATGTGGCGTGTGGTCTCTGATGCCAATTCTCAACTTTAAGACATCTTTAGCATTGGCTGATACTCATGAGTTAGAGTGCCAAAATTGTGTAATTTCTTCCTTCACATCGTCGGATAACTTCTTATCAAAACGTGGAAGTCTCCCACCAAATGCCCATGTTTCATTTTGAAGAGGATCATCAATTTTCTCTCATCGACTAAGTGCTCTTCTCAAAGTAGTACAATTTAGATTCAAATCAATACAAGTTTGTCTCATATATCTACCCTTTCTCAAATGATGACTTACCAAAGAGGTTGTAATGACCCTTTGAGTAGCTCTATTATCCTTCTCTTTGCTATATTTCCCAATGCTATTGAGAGCACTGAAAAGATTCTTCACGATAATGGCATTTCTTTCCAACTTTTTATTGACACAAATCTTCAATTTGGAAAGCATAGGTCTCATCTCTTGCATCTTTAATAAGTGCATGAAAAGCTGACATTGCTCTACCATTGTCTTGTTGCCGAAAAAAATCTGATATAGTCTTGAAGCCCATAACCGAATGGTTACTGATTTTTTTCCTTCCAAACTAGTAATAATCATTTCATCAATTTCAATTATCCATTTTGGTGTTTTAGAACCTTCATGTTGATTATAATTAGGAGATATGTAAGGTTCTTGTGCATTAGGTTCCTGTGCTTTGTCATCTTCGACATGGCCAATTATGCAATTTGGATTATGACTTGGTGGCATTTCTTCTTCAAAATTTTCATCCTCCAAATTTTCAATTTCGGCATTATCATTTTCAATAGGTACATTTTCATTCCCCAACTGTACATATTCATTATCTGACTCTATGATTTCACCTTCGATTAATTCATCATCAACTTGATTGATATTTAGCATACCTTGTCTTTTTCTTCGGTGTTCCATTTTGTCCCTTTCCCTATATGCCACAATGTCTTCATTGGATATCTTCTTTTTGCATTTATCCTTTTGATGACTGCTACTCCCCATTCAGATAACAAATTCGAACACCTAAGGTTATAT
The DNA here is from genome assembly GCA_028749045.1 of Cupressus sempervirens. Taxonomy (NCBI): domain Eukaryota; kingdom Viridiplantae; phylum Streptophyta; class Pinopsida; order Cupressales; family Cupressaceae; genus Cupressus; species Cupressus sempervirens. Next base: position 298,832,098 of record CM053785.1, on the reverse strand, counting down.
TTTTAAATTTTTTTTGATTAGTTGGCCCCAAAACGTGGCTTTTTCCAAAATTCGTGAAAATAGAAGTGAAAAAGTGATGTTGTCGGGTCTGCAGGGACAGGGAATTATTGAGAATTAGTGCTAGTAAAATTAGATATCCGATTTAAAATCGGATATCTGATTATGTAAAAAGAATTTTTGTGAGGAAAACTTGCTATAATTTCCCTCCTTTGCCATAATTATATTAATATTATGAAAATCATTGGAGGGAAACCGACTTTGGTTTATTACTAAGCTAATAGTATAGTAATATTAATATATAATAGTATCAATAGTATAATAGTATTAATATATAGTATTAATATAGCTATAGTATCAATATTATTATTATACCCATAATAGTATTAATATTATTACTATAGATATAATAGTGTAAATATTAAGCGTTTATTTATATTATTATTATTATTATGCTACAATATAGTATTAATATATATATTATTATTATAGCTATAATAGTATTATTATTATTACTATAGATACAATAATATTAATATTTAATTTTTTATTTATATTATTATTATTATTATCATAAAATAGTATAAATAGTATATATATATATCTTTTAATTTTTTAACCCATATACATACGAACGATTCGAATATGTCCCTATGGCTCCTAGGACACCTAAGGACATATGTCGTCGATTAAAGGGTCAAAAGGGGTCATAGGTCACCCTTTGACCCATATGAACGATTCAAATATGTCCCTATGGGTCCTAGGAACCCTAGGGACATATGTCATCGTTTAATGGGTCAAAGGGGGATATAGGTCACCCTATGACCCCTTTTGACCCATATGAATGATTCGAATATGTCCCTAGGGGTCCTAGGACCCCTAAGGACATATGTCATCATTTAATGGGTCAAAGGGGGTCATAGGTCACCCTATGACCCTCTTTGACCCATATGAACGATTCGAATATGTTCCTAGGGGTTTTAGGACCCCTAGGGACATATGTCATCATTTAATGGGTCAAAGGGGGTCATAGGTCACCCTATGACCCCCTTTGACCCATATGAACAATTCAAAATGTCCCTATGGGTTTTAAGACCCCTAGAGACATATGTCATCGTTTAATGGGTCAAAGGGGGTCATAGGTCAACCTGTGACCCTTTTTGACCCATATGAATGATTCAAATATGTTCTTAGGGGTCCCAGGACTCCTAAGGACATATGTCATCATTTAATGGGTCAAAGGGGGTCATAGGTCACCCTATGACCCCCTTTGACCCATATGAACGATTCGAATATGTCCCTAGGGGTTATAGGATCTCCAGAGATATATGTCGCCGTTTAATGGGTCAAAGGGGGTCATAGGTCACCCTATGACCCCCTTTGACCCATATGAACAATTCGAATATGTCCCTAAGGATTCTAGGGCCTCTAGAGACATATGTCATCGTTTAATGGGTGACTATGACCCCCTTGACCCATATGAACGATTTGAATATGTTCCTAGGGGTCCTAGGACCCCTAGAGGCATATTCAAATCGTTCATATGGGTCAAAGGGGGTCATAGGTCACCCTATGACCCCCTTTGACTCATATGAACAATTTGAAATGTTCCTAGGCATTCTAGGACCCCTAGCGACATATGTTGTCATTTAATGGGTCAAAGGGGGTCATAGGTCACCTATGACCCCCTTGACCCATATGAACGAATATGTTCCTAGGGGTCTGAGGACCCCTAGCAACATATGTTGTTGTTTAATGGGTCAAAGAGGGTCATAGGTCACCCTATGACCCCCTATAACCCATATTACCCATTCGAATATGTCCCTAGGGGTTCTAAGACCCCTAGAGACATATGTCTTCATTTAATGGGTCAAAGAGAGTCATAGGTCACCCTATGACCCCCTTTGACCCATATTACCCATTCGAATATGTCCCTAAGGGTTCTAAGACACCTAGAGACATATGTTGTCGTTTAATGGATCAAAGGGGGTCATAGGTCATCCTATGACCCCCTTTGACCCATATGAATGATTCAAATATGTCCCTAGGGGTCCTAGAACCCCTAGAGACATATATCGTCGTTTAATGGGTCAAAGGGGGTCATAGGTCACCCTATGATCCCCTTTGACCTAAATGAATGATTCGAATATGTCCCTAGGGGTCCTAGGACCCCTAAGGACATATGGCATCGTTTATTGGGTCAAAGGGGGTCATAGGTCACCCTATGACCCCCTTTGACCCATAGGAATGATTCGAATATATCCCTAGGAGTCCTAGGACCCCTAGGGACATATGTGGTTGTTTAATGGATCAAAGGGGGTCATAGGTTACCCTATGACCCCCTTTGACCCATATGAATGATTCGAATATGTCCTTAGAGGTCCTAGGACCCCTAGGGACATATGTCATCATTTAATGAGTCAAAGGAGGTCATAGGTCATGCTATGACCTCCTTTGACCCATATGAACGATTCGAATATGTCCCTATGGGTCATAGGACTTCTAGAGACATATGTCATCGTTCAATAGGTCAAAAAGGGTCATAGGTCACCCTATGACCCCCTTTGACCCATATTGCCTATTCGAATATGTCCCTAAGGGTCCTAGGACCCCTCGAGATAGACGTTATCGTTTAATGGGTCAAAGGGGGTCATAGGTCACCCTATGTCTCCCTTTGACCCATATGAACAATTCGAATATGTCTATAGGGGTCCCATGACCCCTAGGGACATATGTCATCGTTTAATGGGTCAAAAGGAGTCATAGGTCACCCTATGACCCCTTTTGACCCATAGGAACGATTTGAATATGTCCCTAAGATTCTTAGGACCCTTAGGGACATATGTCGTCATTTAATGGGTCAAAGGGGGTCATAAGTCACCCTATGACCACCTTTGACTCATATGAATGATTCAAATATGTCCTTAGTGGTACTATAACCCCTAGGGACATATGTCATCGTTTAATGGGTCAAAAGAGGTCATAAGTCACCCTATGACCTCCTTTGACCCATATGGTCCATTCGAATATGTCTAGGGACATATGTCATCGTTTAATGGGTCAAAGGAGGTCATAAGTCACTCTATGACCCCCTCTAACCAATTTCAACAATTTGAATATGTCCTTAAGGGTCTTATGACCCCTACGGATATATGTCATCGTTTAATGGGTTAAAAGAAGTCATAAGTCACCCTATGACCCCCTTTGACCCATATGAACAATTCAAATATGTCCCTAGGGGTTCAAGGACCCCTAGAGACATATGTTGTTGTTTAATGGGTCAAAAGGGGTCATAGATCACCCTATGACCCCCTTTGACCCATATGAACAATTCGAATATGTCCTTAGGGGTTCGAGGACCCCTAAAGACATATGTCATTGTTTAATGTGTCAAAGGGGGTCATAGGTCACCCTATGACTCCCTTTGACCCATATGAACGATTTGAATATGTCCCTAGGGGTTATAGGACCCCCAGAGACATATATCGTCGTTCAATGGGTCAAAAGGGGTCATAGGTCACCCTATGACCCCCTTTGACCCATATGACCAATTCGAATGTGTCCTTAGGGGTTCTAGGGCCCCTAGAGACATATGTCATCGTTTAATGGGTCAAAGGGGGTCATAGGTCAACTATGACCCCCTTGACCCATATGAATGATTCGAATATATCTTTAGGGGTCCTAGGACCCGTAGGGACATATGTCATCTTTTAATGGGTCAAAGGGAGTCATAGGTCACCTATGACCCCCTTGACCCATATGAACGAATATGTTCTTAGGGGTTCGAAGACCTCTAGCGACATATGTCAGCGTTTAATAGGTCAAAGAGGGTCATAGGTCACCCTATGACCCACTTTGACCCATATTACCCATTCAAATATGTCCTTAGGGGTTCTAGGACCCCTAGAGACATATGTCATCGTTTAATGGGTCAAAGAGAGTTATAGGTCACCCTATGACCCCCTTTGACCCATATTACCCATTCGAATATGTCCCTAGGGGTTCTAGGACCCTTAGGGACATATGTCATCATTTAATGGGTCAAAGGGACCTATGACCCCCTTTGACCCATATTACTCATTCGAATATGTCCCTAGGGGTTCTAGGACTTCTAGAGACATATGTCATCGTTTAATGGGTCAAAGGGGGTCATAGGTCACCCTATGACCCCCTTTGACCCATATGAATGATTCAAATATGTCCCTCGGGGTCCTAGGACCCGTAGGGACATATGTCATTATTTAATGGGTAAATGGAGATCATAGGTCACCCTATGACCCCCTTTGACCCATATGAACGATTCAAATATGTCCTTACAGGTCCTAGGACCCCTAAGGACATATGTCGTCATTTAATGGGTCAAAGGGGGTCATAGGTCACCCTATAACCCCCTTTGACCCATAGGAACGATTCAAATATGTCCCTAGGGGTCCTAGGACCCCTAGGGACATATGTCATCGTTTAATGGGTCAAAGGGGGTCATAGGTCACCTTATGACCCCCTTTGACCCATAAGACCGATTCGAATATGTCCCTAGGGGTCCTAGGTCCCCTAGGGACATATGTCGTCATTTAATGGGTCAAAAGGGGTCATAAGTCACCCTATGACCCCCTTTAACCCATATGGCCCATTCAAATATGTCATTAGGGGTCCTAGGACCCCTAGGGACATATGTCGTCAATTAATGGGTCAAAGGGGGTCATAGGTCACCCTACGACCCCCTTTGACCCATAAGAACGATTTGAATATGTCCCTAGGGGTCTTAGGACCTCTAGGGACATATGTTGTCATTTAATGGGTCAAAGGGGGTCATAGGTCACTCTATGACCCTCTTTGACCCATATGAACGATTTGAATATGTCTCTATGGGTCTTAGGACCCCTAGGGACATATGTCATTATTTAATGGGTGAAAGGGGGTCATAGGTCACCCTATGACCCCCTTTGACCCATATGAATGATTCGAATATGTCCCTAGGGGTCCTAGGACCCCTAGGGACATATGTTGTCATTTAATGGATCAAAGACCTACGACCCCCTTTGACCCATATGAATGATTCGAATATGTCCCTGTGGGTCCTAAGACCCCTAACGACATATGTCGTCATTTAATGGGTCAAAGGGGGTGATAAGTGACCCCCTTTGACTCATAGGAACGATTTGAATATATCGCTAGGGGTCCTAGGACCCCTAGGGATATATGTTGTCGTTTAATGGATCAAAGGGGGTCATAGGTCACCCTATGACCCCCTTTGACCCATATGAACGATTCAAATATGTCCTAAGGATCCTAGGAACCCTAGGGACATATGTCATCGTTTAATGGGTCAAAGGGGGTCATAGGTCATGCTATGACCCCCTTTGACCCAGATGAACGATTCGAATATGTCCTTAGGGGTCATAGGACCTCTAGGGACATATGTCATCATTCAATGGGTCAAAAAGGGTCATAGGTCACCCTATGACCCCCTTTGACCCATATGGCCCATTCGAATATGTCCCTAGGGGTCCTAGGACCCTTAGGGACATATTTTGTCATTTAATGGGTCAAAGGGGGTCATAGGTCACCCTATGTCTCCCTTTGACCCATATGAACGATTCAAATATGTTTGTAGGGGTCCCATGGCCCTTAGGGACATATATCATCATTTAATGGGTCAAAGGGAGTCATAGATCACCTTATGACCCCCTTTGACCCATAGAAACGATTCGAATATGTCCCTAAGATTCTTAAGAACCTTAGGGACATATGTCGTCATTAAATGGGTCAAAGGGGGTCATAAGTCACCCTATGACCACCTTTGACTCATATGAACAATTTGAATATGTCTTTAGGGGTAATAGAACCCCTAGGGACATATGTCATCATTTAATGGGTCAAAGGAGGTCATAAGTCACCCTATGGCCCCTTTTGACCCATATGGCCCATTCAAAGGGGGTCATAAGTCACCCTATGACCTCCTCTAACCAATTTCAACAATTTGAATATGTCCTTAGGGGTCTTATGACCCTTAGGAATATATGTCATTGTTTAATGGGTCAAAGGGAGTCATAGGTCACCCTATGACCCCCTTTGACCTATATGAACAATTCGAATATGTCCCTAGGGGTTCTAGGACCCCTAGAGACATATGTCGTCATTTAATAGGTCAAAGGGGGTCATAGGTCACCCTATGACCCCTTTGACTCATATGAACGATTTGAATATGTCCTTAGGGGTCTGAGGACTCCTAAGGACATATGTTGTCATTTAATGGGTCAAAAGGGGTCATAGGTCACCCTATGACCCCCTTTGACCCATATGAATGATTCAAATATGTCCCTAGGGGTTATAGGACCCTTAGACATATATGTCATCATTTAATGGGTCAAAGAGGGTCATAGGTCACCCTATGACCCCCTTTGAAACATATGAACAATTCGAATATGTCCCTAGGTGTTCTAGGACCCCTAGAGACATATGTCATCGTTTAATGGGTCAAAGGGTGTCATAGGTCACCTATGACCTCGTTGACCCATATGAACGATTTGAATATGTCCCTAGGGGTCTTAGGACCCCTAGAGACATATTTGAATTGTTCATATGGGTCAAAGGACCTATGACCCCCTTTGACTCATCTGAATAATTCAAAATGTCCCTAGGGGTTTTAGGACCCCTAGAGACATATGTCATCATTTAATGTGTCAAAGGGGGTCATAGGTCACCTATGACCCCCTTGACTCATATGAACGAATATGTTCCTAGGGATCCGAGGACCCCTAGCAACATATGTTGTCATTTAATGGGTCAAAGAGGGTCATAGGTCACCCTATGACCCCCTTTGACCCATATTACCCATTCGAATATGTCCCTAGGGGTTCTAGGACTCCTACAGACATATGTCGTCGTTTAATGGGTCAAAGAGAGTCATAGGTCACCCTATGACCCCCTTTGACCCATATTACTCATTCGAATATGTCCCTAGGGGTCCTAGGACCCCTAGGGACATATGTCGTTATTTAATGGGTCAAAGGGACCTATGACCCCTTTTGACCCATATTACCCATTCGAATATGTCCCTAGGGGTTCTAGGACCCCTAGAGACATATGTCGTCATTTAATAGGTCAAAGGGGGTCATAGGTCACCCTATGATCCCTTTTGACCCATATGAAAGATTCAAATATATCCCTTGAGGTCTTAAGACCCGTAGGGACATATATCGTCATTTAATGGGTGACCTATGACCCCCTTTGACCCATATTAACCATTGTAATATGTCCCTAGGGCTCCTAGGACCCCTAAGGACATATGTCGTCGTTTAATGCATCAAAGGGGGTCAATGGTTGACCTATGACCCCCTTTGACTCATATATATTAATATGTATACATATTTAATATAATAGATATGTATATTATTAACATATATAATATACCTATGATGTTATTATATATATTAATAACATATATATGTATTACTTTATTATATTTAATGAATATATATATATATATTAATAACATACATATTAATATATATAAATAATTATAATAGATATTATATATTTATATTTAATATATTATGTTATTATATATATAATATTATTATACATATTAATATAATAATATAATACATATTATATTTAATGAAAATATTACGTTATTATATATATATTAATAACATACATATTAATATTATAATATATAATACGTATTATATATATAAATTACGTTATTATATTTAGTAAAAATAATAATAATATAAATTATATTTATAGATTGTAATAAGATTAACATAATATATTATTATATATTGCTAGATTATATTTTATATATTTAAATTACGTTAATATATATATATATATATATATAATGTATTAAAATACGTCTTTACATAGTAATATAAGTGAAAAAGCTTATAAATAATAAGCTATGATGTTTAAACCCAATTTTCCCTCCAAAATGGGTTGGGATTTTGAATTTGCCAATCGCAACATATCGGATATCGGATTAATAATTGGATATCCAATTTGTATCGGATATCCGATTAGGCTTGGTATTTACCAAGCCTACCCGGTCAACCCAAAAGACGTGTTTGAAGAGGGTTTTAGTGATACTCAGACTTCGGGTAGCCGTCTGACAATGTTATTTTGATCGAAATTGAATAAAATGAAAAGAGTTTTTTAATATCACTCTCTAGATTCCATCAATATAATTTCTATCAAATTCTGAGTTCAATAAGTATTTATTAGTTAATTATCAATGAAGATAATTGTAAAGTGCTGATTGACATACTGATTGAAAAATAGCTATAACTTTCAAACGGTATAACATTTTTTAAATCTAAAAGTTGTGTCACATTTTATACTTCGGCTAGTATAATAATTTTAAAAAAAATTAAATTTGGTAAAATTTTCTATTAGTTAGGGTGGTCATACACAAGACTTTTTTTTTCCGAAAATTTTTTGGTAGAAAATTCATATTTAATTATTTATTTGGAATAAAAATATCGGAAAATATGCGTCACATTCGGGCATGAGTCTACTTTTCATATATATAATTATATTAAAAAAATATTATGATTTGATTTTGATTAAGGTGGTCAGACATACACCTACTTTTTATTTTCGCCCTGAAATTTTCTTAGTACTGCATTAAAATTCAAACTTTTGACCAATTAATTATTTTTTTTCTCCTTATAAGGCCTAGTAGTTTAGAAACTACATTCAATTTCTTATAGATTATTTTCTTACAACTTTTTGACATAAAGTTCATAACCACTTCAAAATTATGTGTCAAGTTGACATAAACCTGATTTGCTGATTTTTCACTGCCACTTAAGGCCATAGTTTGGTACACCATGATCCTGCACATACCCTTAGGGTTATAATTAGTGTTAGTGTTAAGATTAGAATTGGGGCTAGAATTGAGGCTAGGGTTAGGGTTAGAATTTGAGTTAGAGTTAGGGATAAAGTTAGAGTTAAAGTTGGAGATAGAGTTGGGGTTAGGGTTAGATTTAGGGTTAGGGATGGAGTTAGGGTTAGATTTAGGTATAGAGTTAGAGTTAGGGTTAGAATTGGGATTGGGTTTATGATTAGAATTAGGGTTAGGATTAGAGTTAGAGTTACATATAGTGTTAGGGTTAGGATTAGCATTATATATAGTGTTTATGGGTAGGATTAGGGTTTGAGTTAGGGTTAGTGTTAGGGTTACAATTAGAGTTAGAGTTATAGTTATAGTTAAGGTTAGAGTTAGAGATAGAGTTAGGGTTAGACTTAGGGGTAGGGGTAGAGTTAGGGTTAGAGATAGAGTTGGAGTTAGAGTTAGGGTTAGAGTTAGGATATGCGTTAAAATTAGAGTTAGAGTTAGGGTTAGAATTAGCATTAGAGTTAGAATTAGAGTTAGAATTAGAGTTATAGTAAGGCTTAGGGTTAGGGCTAGAATCAGGGTTAGGGTTAGAATTAGCATTAGATTTAGGATTATAAAGGGTTAAGGTTAGAGTTAGAGTTAGAGTTAGGGTTAGAGTTAGGGTTAGGTTTAGGGTTAGGGTTAGGGTTAAAATTAGAATTATCTAGTTAGAGTTAGAGTTAGAGTTAGGGTTTTTGTTATTATTGTGGTCAAAGTAATTTTTGGGTTACTAATCATATTATAGCTAATGTTAGTGCTATTATTATAATTTACCTTGGTGTTAGGATAACTGACAAGTTAAATCTTAATGTGGGTTAGTTCTATTATAGTGCCTGTGATTAGTGCTATTGTGATACAAGTTATTAACCTTTTTAATAATGTAATTCCTCCCTCCCTCCCTCCCTCTCTCTCTCTCTCCCCTCTCTCTCCCTCTCTCTCTAACTACACACATTAATATCTCCCCCCACTATCTAAATATACCCTCTCTCTCTCTAGTCTCTAGATATGCCAGCTAATCTGTCTCTTTAATCTCTAGATACACCCACTTATCTCTCTTAGACTGCTTTCTATATACTCCTCCTAATCTCTCTCTCCCTTTATGCTCTCTAGATACACCCCTAATATATATATATATATATATATATATACATAAAACATATCTCTATAAGAAACATAATATGAGCTCCTTCTTGTCTACAGGTATGCTCTCTCTCTCTCTCTCTCTCTCTCTCTCTCTCTCTCTCTCTCTCTCTCTCTCTCTCTCTGTGTGTGTGTGTGTGTGTGTGTGTGTGTGTATGGGTGTGTATATACACATATTCTTACTTATAAAAATATAATATTATTTCTAGTTACTTGTACATATAGGGTTATGCTAAGGTATATAATTTACTAAATGATTAGTATAATCATATATAGAGTAAGAGTTAAAGTTAGGATCCAAGGTTTACAATTTCATTTATATGACACTCAGTGTTATGGTTAGGGTTAATAAGTGGTTAAATGTTACACTAAAATAAGGGACACAGTTAAGGGAAGTATGAGATTTAGTTATAGTGTTGGAATATCTAGAGTACAACTATGGTCAAATTTGGGATATATGTTATACAAAGACTCAAATAGTGGAAAAATTAATTCATGAAAGGGAAATTATAAGTCCCAACACAATAATTTAGATGATGTTAAAAGTGTGAAAGAATATATAAGAGTAAATTTTATGAAAATTATTCCTCCATGATGATGTGAGAACATTATATATTGTTGAATTTTTAATAATGCTAATGCATTTTTTATTGCAATGATTAAGAACTGAATCAATAAATATGCCTATCATTAAGGAATCTATTTAGACTTATAATTTTCTTCCTTAATTAACATATTTAGTAGCCACATCCATTGAAAAAATTTTTCATACAACAATAAATTTATTTTGTCTTGTTCTCTTCTCCATGAAAGTTACATTGAACAATGGGGAAATAAAATTGCCTATACAACTAATTAGAAATAAAAATTTGAAACTAAAGACAAGAATGAACTATATACAAAAAAAATATCTATGATTGTGTAAATACATATCACATTCTTCAATGATTAGAATTCTTTTGCAACCTTTATTTGAACAATGATTGTGAAATACATTTCTTCCATTTCCTCAACATAGTCAATTGAAAATATTGCTTCTCTAGAACTTTAATTATAGTTTTGTGTGCCTCTTTATTTATTTGTAGGCATTGGTCAAACTCGATCTCGAAGAAATCATTTGAGATCATTGAAGTAGTTAGGTTATAGTATCCAATAATGTTTGATTCTCTATTCGAGGTATCCATAACTCAAATAGTAACCTGCAAACTTATAAACAAAATTCAACAGATGGAAATAATTAGAATAAAAAAGTATTAATAGTTAACATAAATTCTTTCAAATGAATAATGTTCAAAATAACATAAATAAAAATCAAAACTATTTCAAATGAAATAGTTAGATTGTAATGTTTGAAATATGGTGGCATTGTCTTCCACTTTTCAAATATTACAAACATAAATATTAATAAAAATCTATATATACTATGAAAAATATTTAAATAAAACACATATATAATCTAATTAAATAATGACAAAATATAAACTAAATATATGATTCATTTATTTTAAATTAATCATTAACTTTAATAAAATACAAATTGTATTGATAAGGTGACCTTGCTATCCACATCAATGATTAAATTTAATTATGAAACATTAAAAATATAAATATTTTGAAACATGCAAATATAAAACTATTATGAAACATACAAATCTAAAACATGGAAACCAAAAGTATTTTGAAATATGCAAATCTAAAACTAATGTAAAACATGGAAATGTAAAACTAAATTGAAACATGCACATTAAAAATTTGCAAAATAAATGTATTATCAAATATCTAAATCAAATATTTTTTGAATCCTAAATCTAAATCTAACATAAAAGGCTAAACTATATGAAACTTTAATCTACTCTTCAAAAACTCTAATTTGCTCCAATAATCTCCATCTCTTCCTCCCTGTAAAAACACAAAATGAAAATGAAATGAGGAGCATTTGTTTTATAATTTATGAGAGAACCCTCATATCCCCCAATAGATGTCTTTTGATATTCCACGAATTTGTTTCAAATTCCCCCACTCCTCACAATAAAAAAGCATAAATGTGCATGCAAAAATATATTTAACAAAAGGAAAATGTTTTATATTTAAAATTTTAATTAAGTTATTTCAGCCCTCCTTTCTTGAGTTCTATTTTTTTGGCCTTATTTTTTGGGTCCTATTTTTTGGCCCCTCTTTTCGGGCCCTATTATTTCGGCATCGATTTGGCTTAATATTATTTTGGCTAGCTATTATTTCGAGAATTTTATTATTTTATAATTCAATAATGATAAAATATATACTAAATATATGATTCATCTACTTTAAATAAATCATTAACTTTAATAAAATATAAATTGTATTGATATGGTGGCATTCTCATCTAGATTAATGATAAAATAATACTTTGAAACATGAAAATATAAATACTTAGAAACATGCAAATGTAAAACTATTATGAAACATTCAAATCTAAAACATGCAAACCAAAACTATTTTGAAATATGCAAATCTAAAACCAATATGAAATATGCAAATATAAAACTAATTTGAAACCTGCACTTTTAAAATATGTAAATGAAAAGTATTGTAAAATATATAAATCAAATAGATTTTGAATACAAATCTAAATCTAAATCAAATATGCAAGACTAAACTATTAAATGCAAGCCTAAATAGTTATAGTTATGAATAGAATTCTAAATCTAAATGAAACTAATTAAAATTGAAATCTAAATCAAAGAAGAATATTATAACTAATTTTGAATTTTAATTTACATCTACATCTAAATGTAAATAAAAATGTAAAAAAAATAAAATCTCACCTACAAAAAAGTTACTCCAAAACTTCAATCTACTCCTATTCAAAAACTCCAATCTAATCCTCCAATAACCTCCACCTCTTCCTTCTTGCAAATGAAGGAAGAGGTGGAGGTTATATAACTTGAAAATGAAAATGAAAATGAAAATGAAATGAGGAGCCTTTGCTTTATAACTTGAGAGGCTCCTCATATCCCCCAACAGATGTCTCTTCACATTCCACAAATTTGTTTCAAATTCTCCCACTCCCCACAAAAAGTAAGCATGAATGTGCATGCAAAATTATATTTAACAAAAAATTAAATCATATTAAAATTATTTCGCCCCTATTTTTTCAGGGCCCATTTTTTTGGGCCCTACTTTTTCGGGCCTTATTATTTCGGCCTTCATTTGGCTTTCTATTATTTTGGAATTTTTTAATTTATTTTATGATTTAATAATTAATATTTAATTTAGAAGTTTGTGACTGCTCCCAATTCTTTTTTATTGACGAAGAATTTTTTTGGCATATTCTCGTGCTGGGCATTTGTGTTGTGATTGTATAGAACGCCTCTTAGTATAATTAATTTGACTAATGGTAAAGTAAAGTGTGGTGTAACATATCTTTTATAATAATTATATTAATTGTACAATTCATACAAAAAGTTAGAATTTTAAATTTTCATTGATTTTTAGTTTTAAAAAATAAATTTCTCCATTACTATTTAATAGGACCCAATAAGATTTCAATTAAATACTATTCTTGTTTTTCAAAAAAATAAAAAAATAAATGTTCAAACTTTATAAAGAATTTAAATTGTGAAATTCTTGAAATGATAAAGTAAATGTAGTGTCACATCATCTATTATAATAATTTCAATCATATTAATTGCATAATTAATGCTAAAAGTTAGAGCTTTAAATTTTTCTTAATTTTTTGGTTTAAAAAATTAATTTTCTCCATTACTATTATTAGTGAGAGCCAATAAGATTTTAGTTAAATGATTTTTTTCCATTTCAAAAGATAACAAAAATGTTCAAGCTTCATAAAAAAATTAGACCCTAAAAAATTGAATCTTATTATTAAACTAATATATTTTATAGTTTTTAATTGCATCTAATAGACGCAATAATATTTGGGAAATAATAATAATAATGCGTCTATTGCATTTCATTGGTAAACTAGTTTTGGTTGTTTGTTAAGGGCAATTAAATAATGCCATCTTATCAATTGTAGCGGTGTGTCAACTTAAGGACAGAAGCATAGAAGATAAGAAGAGAGCAGATATAACTTGCCTTCCCTATTTTTGTTTCCGTTTGTTCTTCTTTGCTTTTGCATTGGTGTCTCTCTTCTTGGTGCGTAAATGGAACACCCATCATGCTGCGAATTACATTGGTCATAGTGGATTTTGGTATATGTAGTAGTAAGAATTGAAAATTTCATCTTTGTATTTGTATCTAAATCTGCAGAGCTATGGCCGTGTCCATTTTCTCAAGGCATTCTATAGATGGGTCATCATTGGGTTGTATGAGTATAGTTGCAGATCTCTCCAGCAAAGGCTTTCATTTTTGGATGTAGTCCAATATTGGCTTAGCTGTAGGAACACATTTTAGAATTATTTTTCAGAATTACAAGTATGACCAAGGATCTTTTGCGGCTAAGCTGTGAAAATTAAGTAGCAGTCATGTTCTTTTCTCAAACCTTTTCGTTGCTCTTTCAGTAACTATGACATGGAATCTGAATGTTTATTGCATCGAATGGTTATTACAAGGAGAAATGTCTAGATTCTAAATATGAGCATTATTGCTTTTTGATTTTGTGATAGTATTAGTTCGAATCTAAGCCAACAATAGGGGTAGAAAGAGAGATTTAAAAAGTGGTGAAACAAGAAGCGGCTTACGATACAGGCCCAACCCAAAACAAATTTAGTATTGTGATTACAAGCATGAATTTTTCTTTGTTCTCAATTTTCCCTCCTAGTTCCTATTTGTAGAATCCTCTTTCACAATGAAATACAAAGAATTGATTACATATTTCATAGTATAATTTTGTATTCCAATTTCTATGAATAAAAAAATTTATATGATAACATTCTTACTATTAGTAGAATTCACACAATGTTTCATTATACCAAATACTGCGTATCTGTTACAAGAAAATTTTATGGTTATATTACACATGGCCCTGCCTGATGGCTCTCATTAAAGTGATGTGCCTCTGAAATAAAACAATAGGGATATTAGAAATCATCAGCTAAAATAGGGGAAGGAGAACTTGGCCATCAGTGGTTGCTCTATCATTCTCTTACCAATTTTTTCTTTGGTCATCGCAAGGCCTTGAGTGGAAGATAAAGAATAGGAGGAAAAGAAGCCCTTGAAAAGGCTTTCATTTTTGCTTAAAAATATATTGGCAAAATTAGCCTTAGGCATTGAGAAATATATCCATAATGAACACAATGTCAAATTTCAAGTAGAACTGCAATACCCTATTTCATGGCACCCATAATCGTGCCTTCATCATCTTGAGGAATAAAACGTCCAAACTTAATGTACAGATTCATTTCTGCTTTGAGTAGATGTCTCTATAAACATCTCAATAATAGTTTATTCTTCCATCAAGTGTCACAACAACTCGAGCCAGGGAACTACTATGAAACTATGAGTGACTGACTATTAGTAGCTATTAGAATATAGAATCCGCAATTTTATCCTACAACCACAATTACATCTTATTTTGCGGCAGCACCCACATTCAAAATTAACATATGAAGATTAAACTCTTTAAGAGTAGAATCAATTATGAGATCATGGACACTAAGATCTAAATACCCGATCAAGCACAACCGTCATGAAAAGAAACATAAATCTCTTTGTAGACATAATTATTGTTGGAATATTTATTACATTTAGTCATTTTCCCCTGGAGCCAAACACCCACCTACCACCCCTGAACATTCAAAAAATTTATTAAGGGTAGGTGAGTTTTCAAATTTGCAAATGAGGGGGAAAACATTTTTGGTAGAATACAAGAAGGAATGTTCTATTCCATTCAACCATAAGAAGAAGTTGAAGTTGAAGAGCTCAGAAGTTGTAGAGAAGAAAGAAGAAAAAGTGATCAGCAGATCAATCGTTGCAGAGACAAAAGGAATCGTTGTCGTGCCTGCAGTTGCACATGTTTCTACTTGTCATTCTATAAGTCCATAGTTTATTTGTTTGTTTTGACCTGTTGAAGTAGTGATTGCTCCAGGCATTATTGTAAGTAGCCATTAGAGCTACAAGTTTAAGGTTTTGAAGTATTGAAGTTGTTCAAGTTTTACTAGTTTAGGGTTATTTTAAGGTTTTCTAGTTGAAGCCGAATGCTCTCAGATTTTGTAATAGTTTGAATCAAAGTTGAATAGAAAGCTAGCAGGCATACATGAATCCATTGTTTCTTGTTCATTGCATTTGTGAAGTTTATTGTTGAATATTTTAAGCCTTGGGTTCTCTATTTTTAATGGTGGTAACATTCACGTTAGAATTTTGTTACTCGGTTTGCTCTTTATTTGATTTTTTAACTTTATAATTATTGCCGAGTTTACTTAGCATTTTCTTCTTCTGAGCTCCTCTCTCCTGTGGCTACCAAGTTCACTCGGTAATCACACTATCGAGCTCTACCCTGTTGTGGCTACTGAGTTCACTCAGTAATCACACTATCGAGCTCTACCCTGCAGTGGCTACTGAGTTCACTTGGCATCCATTGTTGCCAAGTTGTTCTTCATCTAGAAAGCTCACTCGGTACACTCCTGCCACTCGATTTATTAAGGTGTCGAATGAAAATTTTAAAAGGTGTGAATTTATTTTTATATATTTCTCACATGGTATCAGAGCTTTGAGGCCCCACATCCAAAGTGAGTTAGGGAAATTTTTTCTTGGGATATTTGACATGGCAGGAGATGCAAGAAAGATATGGTAGTAGCCACCACCCTTCAATGGACAAAATTATGATACATGGGTAAAGAAGATGAAGACCATAATGGTTGCAAATGATTTGTGAGAGTTTTTAGTTAATGAGTTCAATGACGTGACATACCCAACTCAGTATGTTGCTCTCACAAATGCACATAAGACTCATTTGAAAGAGTCAAGGAGGAAGGATGCTATGGCATTAAGTCTGATTGAGGCAGCAATGACAGAAACTATTTTCCCAAGATCGCAGCAGCAAATTATGCAAAGGAAGCATGGGATATCCTTGAGACAAACTTCAAGGGGACTGATAAAGTCTATACTGTAAAGCTACAAAATATAAGGAGGGAGTTTGAGAACCTTCAAATGAAGGAAAATGAATCAATTGCAAATTTTAGTTCAAGGACCTCCAACGTGATTAACCAACTGAAGTCAAATGGAGAAGACTATCAAGAGTAGAGGATAGTGGAAAAGATATTGAGGATTTTACCTCATAAATATTACAATTTGGTCATGACCATAGAAGAGGCAAAAGACCTCACTGTTTTGACAATGGATGAGTTGATGAGTATTCTTCAAACCCATGAGCATAGGATCAACAAATCTACATATTCTTCCCAAGAGCAAGTATTCAACGCTCAGTCAAATCTAAGAGGAAGGGGGAGAGGAAGAAATGGCTCAAGCAAAAGCTCCAGAGGTAGAGGCCAAGGAAATGGAGGACAAAGAAATGCTGCAGCAGAAAGCTCAGGAAGAGTGGATGGAGCAAGTAGCTCACAAAATACTTCAAGAGGAGGTAAGAAAAACTACAACTCAAATAGGAGCAATGTAGAATGCTACTACTGTCATAAATATGGGCATTAAGCAAGTGAATGCTGGAAGAAGCAAAATGATCAGTCAGGACAAGAAAATGTGGCTGATGTGAACATGGGAAGTGGAAACAATGACACTACCTTCATCATGTGTAATGTTGGTGAAGAAGGAAGCCTTGAGGTTTGGTATCTCGATAGTGGATGTAGCAACCACATGAGCGGTAATGAAACCTTGTTTTCATTCATTGATAAGAGTTTCAAATTAGAGATTAAAATGGGTAATAATGGAACCCTACCAGTAGTGGGCAAAGGATCTATTATGGTTTGCACCAAGAAAGGTGAGAAGAAGGAAATACAAAATGTGTATTTTTCCCCTAGTATGAAGAAAAATCTAATGAGCATTGGTCAGCTCATTCAAAATGAATACAAACTACTGATGGAGAATAACACATGTGTCATTCATGAAAAGGATGAGAGCAAGAACTTACTTGCAACAGTTCAAATGACAAAGAATAGAATGTTTCCCTTGAGAATAGAGATATGTTTCTCATCTCAAGTTGGTGTTGCACCTCCCACACAATCAACTCTAAGGAGTGTGATTGAAGACCCCTCATGGCTATGGCACCTCAGGTATGGTCATCTTGGCTATGCTGGTTTAAATTTATTGTCAAATAAAAGAATGGTAGAAGGTTTTCCATGCATAGGAAATTCATGTGACAAGTGTGAGGCTTGTATTTTGGGTAAGCAACATAGGCTTCCCTTTAATTCTAAAAATTCTAGGAGGGCTAGATATCTTTTAGAGTTAGTGCATACTAACCTAGTCAGTCCTATGCAAGTTACTTGCATTGGAGGGAGTACTTATTTCATGACATTCATTGATGATTTTAGTCATAGGACATGGGTGTATTTCTTAAAGAATAAATCTGAAGCATTTGAAAAATTTGTAAAATTTAAAGCCTAGGATAAAAGAGAATGTGGACACTATATCAAACTCCTAAGATAAAATAGAGGAGGGGAGTATACCTCCAATTCTTTTGTAAATTTTTTTAGGAAACATGGCATAAAGAAACAGCTCATAGCCAGCTATACACCATAGCAGAATAGAGTGGCTGAAAGAAAGAATAGGACCATTGTTGAAATGACAAGGAGCATGATAAAAGAGAAATGTCTCCCAACTGAATTTTGGGGAGAGGCTATGGCAACAATAGTTTACCTAATTAATAGGTGTCCTACAAAGGTAGTCTGTGATAGAATTCCAATGGAAGCATGGTCACGAGGAAGATGGACAATTGAACACCTAAGGGTGTTTGGATGTGTTGTATATGCACATGTGCCTAAAGAGAAAAGGTAGAAATTGGATGACAAAGGTGTGAAGTGCATCTTCATAGGCTACAACTCAAAATCAAAGGCATATAGATTGTATGACCCATTGAACAACAAGATGACTCTCTCAAGAGATGTAGAATTTCTTGAAAATCAGTTTTGGTATGGTCCAACTGATGAGTCATTGAGCACTTCAAGTAAAGTGCCAATTATGAGTGAAGAGGATATTGATGAACATCAAGAAGAAGGAGCAAATAGAAGAAAAGGCAAGCACCCTCAATCACTGCTGAGCTCTTCTAGGCATGACTGAGTCTCAATGCCAAGTAGCACCAGTGAAGATTCTGATCCCACACTCTCCTCCCTGTTACCAAGAAAGATCAAGAGTCTTAGAGAGATTTACCAAGATGAAAGGTATGAAGATTATGATGAGAGTGTTGATTTTGCATTATTTTCTCATAGTGATCCAATATATTTTGAAGAAGCTATTAAGGAGAAGAAATGGTGTAAGGCCATGCATGAGGAGATAGATGCTATAGAAAGGAATGAAACATGGGAGCTAACTAATTTTCCTCCCAAGAAGCAAGTGATTGGAGTGAAATGGGTCTATAAGAACAAATGCAATGCTGAAGGCAAGATTGATAGGCATAAGGCAAGGCTGGTAGTCAAGGGCTACAAACAATAGTATGGTACAGATTATGATGAGACATATGCCCAAGTTGTAAGAATAGAATTCATGTGTGCTATCATAGCAATTGCAGCTCAACACAAATGGAAGGTATTTCAAATGGATGTGAGGTCTGCCTTCCTAAATGGTATACTAAAAGAAGAAGTCTATGTGGAGCAGCCACCTGGTTATGAAGTTGCAGGTGAAGAGAATAAAATATATAGATTGAAGACAACTCTTTATGGGCTCAAGCAAGCTCCAAGGGCATGGTAAAATAGGATTGACTCATATTTGATGAGCAATGACTTTAACAAAAGCAATGGTGAGCCTGCTCTCTACATCAAGGAATCAAATAGAAATGTGTTGATTGTTGTCTTGTATGTAGATGATTTGATTTTTACTGGTAATGAAAAGGCTCTAATTGGTGAGTTCAAAGAGGCCATGAAAAATGAATTTGAAATGACAGACCTTGGTCTCTTAAAATACTTTCTAGGCATAGAAGTAAAATAGATGCATGATGGCATCTTCATCTCTCAAGAAAAATATGCAAAGCAGATCTTGGAGAGATTCAAAATGCAGAATTGTAAGCTAGCCCCCACATCAACAGCCATAAGTCTGAAGTTGAGCAATGAAGACTTTAGCAAGACAGTGGATCCAACACTATACAAGAGTATGGTTGGAAGTTTAATGTACTTGACTGCAACTTGGCCAGACTTGATGCATGCAGTAAGTCTGATTTCTAGATTTATGGAAACACCAAAAGATTCCCATTGGTAATCAGGAAAGAGTTTTCTAAGGTATGTGAAAGGTACCAAAGGTTTTGGAATTTTGTATATTGCACAAAATGAATTTAAGTTGATAGGTTATACTTATAGTGATTGGGCTAGAAGTATAGATGATAGGAAGAGCACTTCCGGATATGTATTTCATATGGGATCAGGTGCAATTTCATGGACATCCAAGAAGCAACCTATTGTTGCTCAATCTATAGTAGAGGCTAAATATATAGCAGAAAATGCAATAGCATGTTAGGCTATTTGGTTAAGGAGGATCTTGATAGATTTGAATGAAAGGCAAGAGGATGGAACCACAATTTATTGTAACAACATCTCATCTATTGCATTGTCCAAGAATCCAGTCTTCCATGGGAGAAGCAAGCATATTGAAATCAGATATCACTTCATTAGAGAGTTGGTGGAGAATGGGGATATCAAAATGGAAATTTGTAAGTCTGAGCAATAGCTAGCAGACATTTTCACAAAGCCATTAGGCATTGGAAGTTTGTACACCTAAGAGAGTGTCTTGGTGTAGTTGATTTGGATCAGCAGTGATCCTTGTTTTTTTGGCTCAGGACAAAGGGGGAGTGTTGGAATATTTATTACATTTAGTCATTTTCCCCTGGAGCCAAACACCCACCTACCACCCCTGAACATTCAAAAAAATTATTAAGGGTAGGTGAGTTTTCAAATTTGCAAATGAGGGGGAAAACATTTTTGGTAGAATACAAGAAGGAATGTTCTATTCTATTCGACCATAAGAAGAAGTTGAAGTTGAAGAGCTTAGAAGTTGCAGAGAAGAAAGAAGAAAAAGTGATCATTAGATTAGTCCTTGCAGAGACAAAAGGAATCGTTGTCGTGCTTGCAGTTGCACATATTTCTACCTATCATTCTATAAGTTCATAGTTTATTTGTTTGTTTCGACCTATTGAAGCAGTGATTGCTTTAGGCATTATTATAAGCAGCCAAATGTAGAGCTATAAGTTTAAGGTTTTGAAAAATTGAAGTTGTTCAAGTTTTACCAGTGTAGGGTTATTTTAGGGTTTTCTGGTTGAAGCCGAATGCTCCTAGATTTTGTAATAGTTTGAATCAAAGTTGAATAGAAAGCTAGCAGGCATACGTGAATCCATTGTTTCTTGTTCATTGCATTTGTGAAGTTTATTGTTGAATATTTTAAGCCTTGGGTTCTCTAGTTTTAATGGTGGTAACATTCAAGTTGGAAGTTTGTTACTCAGTTTGCTCTTTATTTGAGTTTTTAACTTTATAGTTATTGCCAAGTTCACTCGGCATTTTCTTCTTCTAAGCTCCTCTCTCCTATGGCTACTGAGTTCACTCGGTAATCACACTACTGAGCTCTACCCTGCAGTGGCTACTGAGTTCACTCAACATCCATTGTTGTTGGGTTGTTCTTCATCTATCGAGCTCACTCGGTACACTCCTACCAGTCAGTTTATTAAGGTGCCAAGTGAAAATTTTAAAAGGTGTGAATTTATTTTTATATATTTCTCACAATTATGGATGCACACAAGGACCAAAATTTGAAACACCCTCTCAAGTAATAAGGTATTAGATGGTACAGGCATAGGGTGTTAATGTCGTCCAAGTATATTTGCCCAAAAATTAAAAAAATTCTTGGACAGGCAAGCTATTTGCACGTTTGGCAAGTGGAGTAGGAAAATTAAAAGTGATATGCATTTTCTTGCATTGGAGTCTTAAGTACAGGTTTGTCATCTTCAGCACCGATGAGAGACCTCTAAATATATTGGATTAAATTTCCCCCAAAAAATTGTCACTACTAGATGTATAGAAAACAAAATTGTTGCGTTCAAATTTCATACGTTTAAACATTGTGAGGTGTTGATTATTCACAAGTTTGAAAAAAGTTATCATCGTCGATTATTTACAATGAAGTTGATTTTTATATCTTAATGTTATGAAACATTTTTTATTTCTAATTGAATACTCTTATAGATCATTTGAGAATGCCTGTTTGATTTTTTTTAAAAAATATTTAATTTAAGTCTTGGTTTTAATATTTTCTAAAAATAACTAACTATAATATCTATAATTATTTTTAAATATTATATGTTAAATTAATTTATATGAATTTAAAAGAATTTGTTACTTTGTAGAAACTAGTTTAATCAAGGTATGATTAATTTGATTTCAAATTTAAGAATGCATAATTGTAAACTATATTATTATATATTATTGATATATTATAGTGAGTCAATTTTTGATATATGTAGACAACTCTTACATAATTTTCTTTGATCTTTTCCGAAACATTATTTTAAACAATTAGGAAGAGGACTAGAGTGAAGATACTTATATCAATGACATAAGAAGAGAAAGATAACAAATGAAGCAGATTAGTAAATAATCAAGCAATACCAATAGTTTGGTTAGTTTCAATGACATTAGTATAATTTGTTAATGTTCCTAAAGAATTCATACTTTCAGTTGAATCTAATATTTTCACCTTAAATATTGTATGGGAGAAATATAACAAATTGATATTTTAAAATATCTCTTATTAACTTTATATAAAAGTTTTTATGATATTTTTTTAAAAATATGGATAAAAATATATATATTTCTTAGCCTATAAAATATGAAATTTCTTGATTTTGTTTAATGTAAAATTTTAGAGCACTTTTTTATTACTATGAATATTAAAATAAATGAAGAAGAGTGTTAATTTTTGATGATCTAAATTTTTGTACTATCGATCGGTGAAGAAATTTCACTAGGCCTACTTGAGTTCAAACTAAATGCAAGAATATTTCAAAGTGGACATGGCTTTTCATAACACACAATCTGTGAGTAAATGTGCCCCGTGTACAGAACATATGAAGAAAAATGGGTATAGTTTTCATTATTGAAGATAGTAAAGACATTTTTCTTTTTAGAAGACAAATTTCAAGTTCAACATTTTTTCAGAGAATGAAGAGAATCGACTGCAAAAGTAGAGGGGATAGGTTATCCTCCCACAAAAAAGTACCCAAAAAGAAAAAAAGTTAAAAAAAAATTCCAGATTCATGAAAACATAGTTATTTTTTTCCAATTTTTTTGTTGTTTTTGACTAAAAACTATGTAGATAATTGAAATTTTCAAAAAAAATCTATGATGTTTTCGATCTTTTGAAAATTGGTCAACAGCACATTTTTGTGGGAGGATAGCCACGTCTAGCTATCCTCCCACAAAAGTAGAGAGACATTTTTATATCTTGGTAGGTGTGCTTTGGTGCCTAAATTAGACCATCAAAATGAGGAGGTCGAAGGTAAATCTACAACTATCGTTATCTTCTTGTGTGTCTATCATTTCCAATGGAATTGACGTTTAGGGGAAGCATACCAGTGGTAGTAGGGGAAAAATCCAGTACCATCCAAGCTAACCTCACACACTTAATAGTTGAATTATGCCAATTTTTTCATGTTTCTTTATAAACTCAAGAGCTTTAGCTAAGGCTTTCACAGATCCATCTCTAAAGAGTGTGGAGTGTGAAATGGTAGGAAAAAGCATCTAGTTAAATGTCTTAATAGTCATTATGAAATGTTTTAATAGTGGTGTACAAATTGGTCAATCACCAACTAAATAAGCTAAAAAATGGTCAACTACTGTGTACATATGTGATCGACTATTGGAGAGCATCTATGAGAAAACTCTATCACAATTATCAAACCCCTATTGGTTACAAGTTCTCTTCCTCTAGTGGCTATCCACCCAAATTACCTTTTGTATAAACAACTTTTGGGAATGACTGCATAGGTTTACCTACCTAAGTTCAATTTTCTTTTTCTTATTAAAGGGTTCATTTTTTTAATTTTCATTATAAAAGTCTCCCTTGAATAAGGTCACATAGAAACTCACAATTGAAAGGGACAAAATTAAATTAAATTTTTGGATGGCGCTTTGTTATCTTAATTAATGTTAGCATATAATAATTGCTAAAGCATTAACTACAAGAATTAAACCTTTGGTAGGGATTGTAAGCTATGAAATTGGATTTTAGTAAAGTATATGATTGAATGAGGTGGAGTTTCATTATCAAAATGTTATAACATCAAGGTTTTAGATCAAAGTTATGCAAAATATTAAAATGATTTTCCAAGATGTTAATGCCCAACTGAGTGTCAATAAATTATAAACTAAAACTTTCTTTCTACAATGTTCTATTAGGTAGGGTTGTCCTACATCCCTCTTTTTGTATCATGTGTTAGCTATTAATGCATTAGAAAAAATCAAGCATGGACAAATCACACTATACTTAGGTGTACCATTTAACATGGGAATTAGTTTACATGATATGTGGAACTAATTTTTAGCTAAGTTAAAAACTAAATTATTTACTTGGGGCAATAGATTCTTTCATTTGTAGGAAAGATACAAGTGTTAAACATTTTTTTTGTCTTCCCATGTATAGTACATTTCTTCCAAGAAAGGTTACGAGGATCTAAATAAAATCATTCATTTTTTTCTGGTCTAACTTGGGAAGGGAATACAATTTTCAAATATGTTTCATGGTTGTGTGGTATTCAAACCAAGTTTAAAGGTGGTATAAGGAATATGCTTGGCAGCTAAATGGAGTATAAGAATGATCTCATGAGTGCAACCATGAATAATGAATGGTGAGATGTGGTGTGATGAGACAAAAATTTGCTTCCTTCTTTCTTCTAGCTTAAAGCTTCCCCACCAAAGCAATCTATTTGGAAGGCATGGCAACAAGCTTGTAGATTTCTAAATTGGAAAAAAAATTAAATTAAATTTGTATGGGGTTCAGTTTTTGGAAATCCTCCATATGGTAGAACATACTTATACAATATCACAGGTAATCTCTAGTTATTACCTTCCCTAACAAGCGTGTTGTCTTTTTAAAAAGGGTATACAATAGTTTGGACATATTGGGATTCATAATCCCTTGATTGGGCTGATTAGCAAAATAGAAAGGATGTATTTTGTTTGAATAAAAAATATAAGGGGTTTATAACTTTTGTTAAATACCTCATACAAATATAACTTCTTATTAAAATATGTACACTACCTTTCGTAGCTTTTTGAAAGGCTATCTTGGTAAACCTTGATTCATCTAATCGTTGTAATCGATCAAAGTATCTAGGCTACTACATGTCATTTATGTAGCTTATTATATTTTTCAATGTACATAACTCTTTGTTGAACCTTGTTTTATAATATTTCTCATGTCCTATAGTATGGGGAGAATATATGTTAAAGTTAAGAGTAGCTTAACATTAGTTAGACTCAAATATAGTTGAGGGAATCTATCTCACATAGAGTGGATTAGTCCAAGCAATGATGGATATTCAAAGAATACTTGATGGGCTGGTCCATCCAAAGAGATCCATCTAGTATCATTGTATTTAAGAAGCTTCTTCCTATCAGTAAGTTCTTGAGCGAAGTGTTGAAATTCTTGGACTCATTTTGGACTTTGAAAAAAGTATTGGTAAATCTCTTTGATTAAAGATTCCACTTTATGAACACATCCAAAATTGCTAACAATTCTAAAAGCTAGATTCATTTGATGGGCCATGTAGTGAATGGGAATAACCTAGGGTGCCAACTCATTCGAGATCTTTTAGCAAAGACTGACTTTATGACCTTGCATAATTGAAGCTCCATCTGCTCCAACACACCAACTATTTGGAAATTTACATGTTATCCATATCTCCACAATCATTTAGAGTACTCTTTAATAAATCATATAAATTTTTTTATGTTGCACTACAATTCAATTTAGCAATAGATAGTAGAAAGGGTTGATGAAAAAGATCATTTACAGTACAAACATGCATGCACACCCAAGAAGTATTATCAATTACTGTAACTTCATCTAGAGACAATGCAATGAAATTTGACTATTTTATTTTTGCCTTCATATTTTTTTTTCAACCTATGCAAAACAACTCGCCCATTCTCATCTGTTGTTTACTAATTAGTCACTATTCATATAGTTTTGAACTTTTAAAAAGTGCAATAAACCAACAATTGATGGGTAGTCTGTTATAGGATGCCCTCTACTCAATTTATAAAAGACAACACTTAACTAAACAAATTTTTCCATATTTTTCACTTCCATTGCTTTCCCAATGAAATCTTCAATATAACCTTTTGCTGCAAAATGCTTCTCATGTAATTGCTTGTGTAACTCGTATAATTTGGCATTCCTAATTTGCAGACAGCTGTCCTCCATTTCCCAAGTTAGCATAGATTTTTCAACTCCATCTACAGTTTCCTTTTTGTAAACTTTACCGACATACTTTTCTATGGTATCAAGTTTAAGCTACAACCTCTTCTCCTTCTTTATTATCTTTGTGAAAATATTACATCTACATTCTATAAGAGGCTCATCATCAATTGGATTGGGCACTGGTTCAATGAACTAGAAATTTTCCACTCATTCTAATTTAAAATTACTTTTGGACAGATCCTGGCGAAATCGATCTTTTTTTATTCCAATTTATTTTTCCCTTTTGTGCACGAATGTCATTTATGGCATCACTTTTGGTTTTCTCACCCAAGTCTATAATATCATTTTGTGACTCCCTACTTAGGGGAACTACCTCAAAATCATGTTCAAGTTCATCCTTAGCTGAGATATCAGGTTCACCAACTTGAATTTCTTCAACATAGTCTCCAACTTGTGATGAATCTCCTTTTTCAATATGCACTAGAGATGTAAGTTGTGAATCTTGTAGGTTACCAATGTTTCCACCACCAAAATATGAGGATAAGTTTGCATTTTGGTGGCCTCTCTTGGCTTTTAGGGAACCTACCGGAAACCCTCTTGTTTGACATTGCAAACTAATAAAGTCTGCAAAAAAAAATATCAATTTTTTGAACAAAAGAGTCAAAGACTATGACAGTAGACTACTTAGATTACATATAATAAAAATAATATGATACATTCACATAAAAAGGGTATAACAAGTACAGCCTATGATACTACCCAATAAAATTCACATACCTATCTGAGCATGTTGCACATGAGATGTCCAGTGGATAGTAAAAATTAACCAGTACCACATAAACAATAAATTAAAAATCACTTACCTTTTACAAAAACCACCTTCCATGAGTCATGAATGCTCAATATGCAATGCACTCAACACTCTGAAACTTCAAAAATAATGAGAAATGTCAGTCTTCAGACCAAAAAAGAGTGAATTGTGTAGAATAATAGTATCTTATGAATGTATATATACTAAACTAGCCCTAGGTTGGTGAATTGCATGAGATTAACAAGTGGGAATGTCAAATGTAGGCAAAACATACCTTCCTATGTGAGCCCAAAATATAAAATAGTTGGCTAAACGAGGCTAGTAGTCAACACACATCGAGAAAATAGTAGGCAATGAACAACCTGAGGAAAAATTAAATGATGATACTAATGGAAAAATAACATTGTCCAATAAGAAAAAAACATGTAAAGTATGGAAATTTTTTTAAAATAATTGTATCCAGAATGTATATTACAATGGCAATTGAAAAGGGATTTTCGACCAATCATGTGGAAACTAATGGGCAACTAGCATGGGCTTTGGAACCAAATCTTGTAATTTTTTGGTGACACAGTTGACCAACTTTACATGTTTTATTCACCAAATGACGATCAACCAATGAGATGGGATCACCAAATGGCAAAGATTCACCACTAAAATAATCTTTTCTCTCTAACATGATCAAAGAACAAAGCATTGGTTTCTTAGACATCTACAAGAAAGTAGAAGTAGAAAATGAAGCCCAAAAAAATTCAATCGGCAATGAGCATTCCCCCAAGCCAACTCCAAAATCATATAACAAAAAATCTTCTCTGAAGGGTAAACCTCTTAAGTCTGATGAGTCTTCCTCCAAGACTAATAATTTTATAGGTGATCCTTGTAGTTTTTGTGGCAAGGAAGGACATCCAATTTCTAGGTGTTGGAAATGTCTTAAGGCTTTAGAGGAGGCCATGAACAACTTAGTTTTTCTTCACCAAAGCCACCACCTCCTCCTTCAAAGAAAGAACGTGCTCTTTCTACATGAGCTTTGTCTTCTCCTATTATATGGATCATTGATTCAGGTACTTCACACCATATGAAAGACTCACTTGATTTGGTTATCTCCTTTTCTTTGATGCTATTACATAGATTACAATTGGTGACTCAACACAACTTTTTGTTTCAAATTTTGGCACTATATTTTTGGAGGGTGGTTCTCTACAAGATGTTCTATCGGTTCCAACCATTTCTACAAACCTATTGTCTATCTATCAGATGTGTCATTATGGCTCTCATAAGATAATTGATTTCTCACCACATTAAGTCATTACTTAAGACCTCCATGATCCTAATTTGGTTGTTGCTATTGGGAATGTTGATTTACAGTCTCACTTATAGATCGGTTTGATGGCTTCGAGAGCTTTGATTCTAAAGGTCTTTCTCTTGTTTCTCATTCAAACATAATGAGAAATCTTTGGCATGAGTGTTTTGATCATGTCAACTACAAATGTCTACAACAAATGAGTACATAGGAGCTAGTAACTGGGCTACCTCATATCTCTTGTATTAATGGTGTTTAACAATGTTGTGCACTTGGAAAACATCACAGAGTTAATTTTTGACCTTATGCCATTTTCCATTTGATTTAAACTTTTTTTTTGTTAAGATTTTGATTTGGTCAAAAATTTGACCAACTTGAGTTTGCTTGGTCAAAATTTTGACCAACATGGATTATGGGAGGTTTTATTTTCACTACGAGCTAATCACTAATGAGCACAAGAGGAGGGATCAAGCTCATTTCTCTAGTAAGTCATCAACCCCATACTATTCTGAATGTAGGTTATAAGTTGCAGGACTTCGAATGCAAGTGAATGCAAAAAAAAGGTTATAATAGCCATGCCCTCTAATCACAAATAAATCAAGCTCATTTTTGTTTTTAGTAATGGTAGAAAGCAAGTGAATGCAAAAGGAGGTTATAAGTTGCAAGATTTCAAACCAGAGCCAAACCCTCAAGTGAATGGTAGTGTCTTTGGTGTCATTTCTACTTAAACTTTACCTCAAACCGTACTTTTTTATCTAGTGCAAATTTGACAAGGGTCTTTGGGGCATTGTAATATGATATGGTAAGATCAAAGTTTCATTGCCAATAGAATATGTAATGTTGGTATGCTATAGTACCTATAATTGCACTACCATGATGTTCAATTTAGTATTCTTTGTAAAAGAGGATGCCACCATATAATACCCCTTTAATTGTACCTCATGCATGGTTCAAATGTTTTGGGTTTATAGATAGATAGAACTAGTGTTTAATGATGTAACAATTTTGTTTGATTTTGGATGTAGTTGCATGCTAACTGATGAGTGGGCAATATATGAGGTTGGATTTTAGTTAAGAAGAGTTCTTCCAAACTGTCTTGTAGTATAAAATTGTTGTAGAGCTACAATTAGTCTTAGAGAATTGGTTTAATATTGGAAAATTTGTATGTTGTAAGATCTAATCACAACCCTATATTTTTTGTATTTGTATTTAAAATAGTAAATTAAAATTATTATAATTTATAGATACTATATATTTGACTGAGGTCGTTCATCCATTTTGGATGTGTAAGTCATTTTCTATGTGTAGTTGTAGTAGCTCTATTTGATTCTCTTTCTTTTTAGTAAACTTATCTTTGTGGGTTATGATCGTTGATGTTTAAGGATTAAATTTTGTTACTGAATAAAGAAAGTTTATTTCCTAGTATATTTCATTGACAATTTCATCTATGGAATTATTATTCTTATCCCATTATGTAATTTTCATAATTCTGAAGTGTTTTACTTTCTCAAATAGTTCCTCTCCAATTTGGCTTGATCCAAAAAGCTTTAAATTTGTTTATACAACACCTTGACCTAAGCATGCTATGTGGTGGAAATGGGCCAAAAAAACAACACCACCTGCTATTTGGTGAAGTTAAGTTTCTTCTTTCAAGTTCAAGGATAAGGTTTCTTATCTCTTTTTGCCTCTTGCATCTTTCATCCAAGATACTTTGAACTTGTAAATCTGTTATTTTCTTTAAAGTTTCCTACCTCCTCAAAGTCCAAAGAATCTTCAAAATTTCCCTTTCTGAGATACTTTGAATTTGTAAATCTATTATTTTATGTTAAATTTAGAAGGACCTAAATATTTATGTAGTAATTCAACTTAACTACTCTGGGGTTTTTTGGACCCTGCAAATAAGAAGGCATATCATTAGAAACTTATCAAGCAGGTCTTCATATATTTTTTTTAATAACACTAAAGCTTTTGTGATTGTGTCTTCAGTCTCTTTTACTTCTTGTAATGAAGGAATTCTAAAAATCACCTCTATATTGGTTGCCTCTGATCACAATGCTTCAATGCCTTTGCTAAAGCTTAGATCAAGTACTACTGGATGTTTCATATTCCAGTCACATGGAAAGCATTTTACAGGGCATTTTTCCCATCTTAGCCACTTCAAATTTGTAGGCATTTTCCTATAATATCCCTCTACATGACCTGCATTAAGCCAAAGAAATTGCAATTGACACATTCCTTGAAAACTATAAGTTTGAAGTCTTACTTCTTGCTGAAGGTAGATAAGACATCTCACCCTTTCTGTTCCTTTACTAGGTTGTAATCAATACATTTTATTAGCAAGTGCTAGTATTGAATTTGAATTATTCTATGGGGAATAGAAACAATTGCTATCCTATGCAACATACCAATTAAATACAATGGAAATACCGAATAAATATATATACTAGAAGCACATCTCAAATATTATGTCTACAACAATGTTAGGTACAATTCATAAGGAAACTAACTATCAGTTCACAAATTTAGTGTAAGGACTGGAAAAGTATTGGGAGTAAGAGTGAAGTAAAGAGAACTCAAAACCTCACATTTTCTTAATTTAAAACTATTTTAACCTCTTATGGCTTCTAAATCTACTATGTTTCCCTGGTTTTACTAATTCATCTGCTATAATAGCTCTTCCCGTATCCCACAGCTCACTATGCATTCCAAGTCTATCATGTTCATCTAGTTTAATGGCAATTTCAACTTAATTTTTGGCAAGCCTTCATTAGGATGCAAATGACTTGCTTCCCAAAAGCTAGTAAAACTTTCATTCTTTCTTCCCATGAATATATTTTATCTCTATTCCATATGTCAATTTCTTTGGCCAAAAAGCTTGATGTTATTAAGAGACAATTTTCTTGGCTAGGTGTTGAGGAGAAAAATGTGTCTTTTACTTATTAATCGGGAAACTATTTGTACCCCAAAGAATCAGTGAGGTCTCAATGTTAGAGACACTGAGATTCTCAATATTTATTTGTTTTCCAAGTTTGGATGGAATTTTATAAATGTGTACGTGGATTGGTCTAAAATAATGTTATCAATCTTGTAATATCCCCTTATAATAATTCTTAGGAATTAGGGACAATTAACTCACAAAAATTGATGAGAAGTTTCCTTCCAAAAAGACTATAAAAGTCCTTTACAAGACTTGTAATGATGGTAATTGACACCAATTAATATAAGAATGAAATATTATGATTTACAATTGATATTGCTTATAATATGATGCTATAAGATATAGTACTTATCAATAAAATAGAGTATCACAACTATCTCAAATATATTGATGAGATTTATGCCAAGATGATCTCTACTATATATATCAGATCTACACTTCTATTATAACAATATGAATTGTGTGATGTCTCCTTCCAATTGCTTCTATATGTTTCTAATATATCAATATAAGATATACTACAAATTTTCTCAATGTGCTGATAGCTGACTCTAATATGGCACTAATATGTTGAAGTCTACTTTTATCGCTCATAGCAATGATGTATCTTGGTGTTCCTAATCTATCTTATAAGTATGCAAATATCTCAATATCACTTATAACATTGATATAGTTGTTTCTTATATGTACTTGTCTCTAACATCACTTATAGCAATGATATTGCTAATTCTGATATGTACCTTATACGTATGCAATTGTCATCAATATTGTTTACAGTAATGATATTGCTATGTCTACCTTGTCTTTGGAAATATACAAGATAGTGTGCTCTTCATTATTACTTTCCTTCAATATTTGCAAACTAATTTTTGAAAGGCAAGTACTCCCTTGAGCAATCCGATAAGGATAAATAGCTTATAAGAAATATCTGATGATGTCTTTGAGAATGGGATTGATTCTTATTATAGATCTCATTGTTATTGGATACTTGCACCCAAAGATTAGGATAGTAGCTTTCTTTTTTAGAAATGGGCATTTAATGGTTAATCATTGTCTTTGCATAGTTATGAATAATCACTACTAATTAGTTTGTTCACTTCACTTGTCATTATTTGATTAATCTTCTATAGGTAGTGATAAAGAAAATATCATGTTGATTGTTGATAATGTGATTGTCAATTTGTTGATAGGAAACTACATGCAGATGTATACACACACACAACTATGATTGCATTTATGTTGTTTGATGTGAACATGGGAACACTTGAATGGTATGACAAAATTTTTCCTTTGATGTTCAATCTTCCTAATCAATACCTCTTGTAATGGTTATAATTGATGGGTGATTATGATGATCATTTGAGCAATACATAAGGTGATAATCTTGACATGCTTGCTAACTAATATTTCATGTAGATACAAAAAAATTCCCTATCATGGGACTGGTAAGTGTAACATTTAAACCAATTGCCTCCAATTAATATTGACTCCAATATAAAATATATTGCTTTATTAATAATTTTTGTTGGTAAGTCTATTACTTTCATTTCATTGTTGATTGCTAAGAATTATTAATCTTTTTCACAAGGTGACATGGATACACCACAAGGCACAGGCGAGGATGTACCTCCCACACCTTCTTCAACAAAGGTAAACGTTAATTAGTGCGATTGCAAAAACTATATAGAAACAAATATCATATTATTTTGTTCTTTTCTTTATTGCTTTGGATTTATTTTGATGGAATTTTACTAATATTGATGTCATAAGTTGATACTTATTGATAGGGAAAAGCACAAATGAGATCAGATCAAATGAAATCTAAAATTTAGGCATCATTTTTAGATGACATTGCGTGTAGCACTGATCCCATCTTCATGGCCTGTAAGCTTATAAAAAAATATAGTGATGAAATTCTTAACCTTTTCCTCGACTGAAACAAAACTGAGGAGACACAGACATTGAAAGATGAATTGATACTTAGAGTCAATTCTTTGCAGGTACAATAATTAACCTTAAGCAATAATAAAAGTTCAATATATGTTTACATTTGATGGTATCTTATGGACCATGATCTAAAATATTATGTGTTCTTCTTACAGGATTTTGTGAAACTTGTGAAACTGCATGGTCAATATGGTGAGGGTTGTAGCGCACAACCTTCATGTAAATAATCCTTAAACCTTTAACCATTCATTTAACCTTTCGAATGATTCTAGCTAGTATCCCATTTGATCTTTACTCATTAAAAATTTCTTTGCTAACAAAGTATTCTTTAGCTCATGATGAAGTGTGGATGCTTCCTTTAGTCACCACTTCGATATTGCCAACTACACTATCGATAACAAGGAGCTTGTATACATCTTTGACTATACCATGTGCAATTGTTAAAACCTTATTTTTCCATTTTTTTTAATGTGTTAATCATGCATTTTTTTTTTGTTGGGTGGATTTTATACTCATCAACCTATTTTGTGCACTAATAGATACACCTACATTTGATAGAATAACATAGACAAGTACTAATGAAGCTTAACCATTTCCTGGAGTAGCCCGTGTGACTAGTACTGGTTCATTTGTGGGGACATTGTTGCTAAACAAGAAGACTATGTTTCTGTCAAAATTACCAAAGCTTCTAGGTGCTTTAAAATTGTTATTATTTATAGTGTAATTGTAGTTTACTTGTACATAACTTGTTTTGGACCGATAATCCCCTGATGCTTTTCTAGGAAATGATGTTTTCTTTGATACTCTTTTTTAAATGACATTGAAGCTATTTGGACCCACCATACGTAAAAGGTACATAGTTTCATATCATTGTTACAATATTTTTTTTTTCTTCTATTTATTGTACTATATTAAAGTTATTAATCTAACAATTTTATTTTTTTCAAAAAACGTGGAACGAATAGGGTCCTGAATTAAAAAATCAGCTCATTACATCTTTTGAGGACCTCTTTAGAAAAAATATTTTTGACAGTGCCCTACTTCTTAAAGAGGATCCAAACATATAAAGACTATAATGGACCAATATAGAATAGGTCTAAAGGATAACCCGAAGTACGAGTGTCCTCCTATGATTCCACCGATGGAGTGGAATGAAATAATAGAAGATGTAAAAGAGAAAAAGCTACATGGTAAAGGAATTGAACCACGAGAGGGAAAAAGAAGGTATGTCATGATAATATTAAGTAGAATGTAATCATGCACTAATTAGTGATCATTTTATTTATATAATGGGTATGTGTAGGATCATGGTGTGCGAAAAAGTTGCGATGTGAAAAAAATAGAGTTTGGAGATGTCTAAAAGCACTTCAAAATCTGCTTTGACTTTTTTTCACCTATCTAGGTACCAAACCTGGAAAGTAAGGCCGAACCTTATCGGATATCCAATTTGATATCGAATATCCGATAATTAACATAATAATATTATCATAATATAATAATTATAATTATTATACTATAATATAATATTTTATATTATAACATATAGTAATGTAATATAATATATAGAAAATATAATATATAAAAATATAAAATATAATATATAATGTAATGTAATATAATATATATAAAATATAATATAATAATAAAAATGTAATATATTATAATATAATATATAATTAAAAAGTAGTATATTATATAATATATGTGATGAATATCGAATATCCAATATAATATCAGATATCTAATATTATATCAGATATCCGATACCTATGACATTACATGAAAAAAATCACAGACCCGCGGGCCCTTATTTCACATATTTAGGGGCCAATATTTGCACTGCGATCAAATATCAGATATACGATTGGATATCAGATATCAAGGCATTTTTTTTTGTTTTTTAACTCATTTTTAACCTAAATTCAATAGATTTTAGCATGATTTTGTTTTTTTTAGTTGAATCTAGAATTTTTTTTGAAAAAAATTGTTAAAATTAAGGTTTTTTTTAAATATATATTACGTTTTTCAATTCAATAGGAATGGCTGATCAAAATGATGACACTGAGGCCAGGAATAATATTCCTAGTAACCACCCACCAAATGATCTAGTACCCCCACAAAACCATCCACCAAATGATCCTCTACCCCCTCAAAACCCTCCTTGAATCAAGGATTTGATAAATGAAAATCTCACCGAATTGAGAGGTTTGCATAGAACATATAATAATGTACCCACATTGGATCCTATGTTATCCACTTTAAACACCATAGTGGATAACATTGAAACCCTTACAAACCAACAAAATGTCGCTCTTCATTGGCATGATGAAATGCATGAGATGTTTGATGATAGTTTGGACTATGATCAGGTTGCGGCCCTCAATATAACCAAAGAGGATTTAACTAGCCTTTTTGCGAACCCGAAAATGGGTTTACCAGTCAACCAAAAAAAATTCAAACTATCGATTAAATGGTGCACAAATAATGCCATACGTGAAAAATTTTGGGATTGTTGGTGGATGGTCTTTGATATCCCTCTACATGACAATTTAGACATTCCATTTTATTTCTTTAGAAAATTATATGCAGAATTTGTGTTGAAACTTAAAGTGAACTATTGAAGCATGAAGCCCAACATGGGCTTAGGACTAGGAGCTCCTCAGGATAGACCATATTCCCAACGGAAGAAAGCTAGCACATTTTTCCCCGCCACTGATATATCCCCCCCCCCCCTCAAGTGCAACATCTAGATATGGGTATGTGCAAGATCACGGTGTACAAAACTATGGCCTTAAGTGGCAGTGAAAAATCAGCAAATCAGGTTTATGTCAACTTGACACATAATTTTGAAGTGGTTATGGAATTTATATCAAAAAGTTTTAAGAAAATAATTTGTAGAAAATTGAATTTAGTTTCTAAAATACTAGGCCTTATCAGGAGAAAAAAATAATTGATTTGTCAAAAGTTTGAATTTTAATGCAGTACTAAGAAAATTTCAGGGCGAAAATAAAAAGTAGGTGTATGTCTGACCACCTTAATCAAAATCAAATCATAATATTTTTAAAATATAATTATAGATATGAAAACTAGACTCATGCCCGGATGTGACGCATACTTTTTGATATTTTTATTCCAAATAAATAATTAAATATGAATTTTCTACCAAAACATTTTTAGATTAAAAAAAGTCTCGTGTCTGACCACCCTAACTAATAGAAACTTTGATCAAATTTATTATTATTATTTTTTTCTTATACTAGGCAAAGTATAGAATGTAACACAACTTTTAGATTTAAAAAATGTTATACCGTTTGAAAGTTATAGCTATTTTTCATTCAGTATGTCAATCAGCACTTTACAATAATCTTCATTGATAATTAACTAATAAATACTTATTGAACTCAGAATTTGATAGAAATTATATTGATGAAATCTAGAGAGTGATATTAAAAAATCCATTTCGTTTCATTCAATTTTGATCAAAATAACATTGTCAAACGGCTACTCGAAGTTTGAGTATCACTAAAACTCTCTATAAACACGTCTTTGGGGTTGACCGGGCAGGCTTGGTAAATACCAAGCCTGATCGGATATCCGATTCGAAATCGGATATCCGATTTCAAATCGGATATCAGATTTGACATCGGATATCCGATATGCCTCGGTAGTCAAATTCAAAAAATCTTTAAAGGTGGTCATAGGATGACCTATGACCCTCTTTGACCCATTAAACGATGACATATGTCCCTAGGGGTCCTCAGACCCCTAGGGACATATTCGAATGGGTAATATGGGTCAAAGGGGGCCATAGCGTGACCTATGACCCTCTTTGACCCATTAAACGATGACATATGTCCCTAGGGGTCCTAGGACCCCTAGGGACATAGTCGAATCGTTCATATGGGTCAAAGGGGGTCATAGGGTGACCTATGACACCCTTTGACCCATTAAATGATGACATATGTCCCTAGGGGTCCTAAGACCCCCAGCGACATAGCCGAATCATTCATATGGGTCAAAGGGGGTCATAGGGTGACCTATGACCCCCTTTGACCCATTAAATGATGACATATGTTCCTAGGAGGACCCCTAAGGACATATTCGAATGGGTAATATGGGTCAAAGGGGGTCATAGGGTGACCTGTGACCCTCTTTGACCCATTAAATGATGACATATGTCCCTAACAGTCCTAGGACCCCTAGGGACATATTCCAATCGTTCATATGGGTCAAAGGCGGTCATAGGGTAACCCATGACCCCCTTTGATCCATTAAATGATGACATATGTCCTTACAGGTCCTACGACCCCTAGGGACATAGTCGAATCGTTCATATGGGTCAAACGGGGTCATAGGGTGACCTATGACCCTCTTTGACCCATTAAATGATGATATATGTCTCTAGGGGTCCTAGGACCCCTAGGGACATATTCGAATGGGTAATATGGGTCAAAGGGGGTCATAGGGTTACCTATGACCCTCTCTGACCCATTAAATGACGATATATGTCTCTAGGAGTTTTAGGACCCCTAGGGACATATTCGAATGGGTAATATGGGTCAAAGGGGGTCATAGGGTGACCTATGACTCTCTTTGACCCATTAAATGATGACATATGTCCCTAGGGGTCCTCGGACCCCTAGGGACATATTCGAATCATTCATATGGGTCAAAGGGGGTCATAGGGTGACCTATGACCCTCTTTGACCCATTAAACGATGATATATGTCTCTAGGGGTCTTAGGACCCCTAGGGATATATTTGAATGGGTATTATGGGTCAAAGGGGGTCATAGGGTGACCTATGACCCTCTCTGACCCATAAAACGATGACATATGACCCTAGGGGTCCTAGGACCCCTAGGGACATAGTTGAATCGTTCATATGGGTCAAAGGGGGTCATAGGGTGACCTATGACCCCCTTTGACCCATTAAATGATGACATATGTCCCTAGGGGTCCTCAGACCCCAAGGGACATATTCGAATGGGTAATATGGGTCAAAGGGGGTTATAGGGTGACCTATGACCCTCTTTGACCCATTAAATGATGACATATGTCCTTAGGGGTCCTAGGACCCGTAGGGACATATTCAAATTGTTCATATGGGTCGAAGGGGGTCATAGGGTGACCTATGACCCCATTTGACCCATTAAACAATGACATATGTCCCTAGGGGTCCTAGGACCCCTAGAGACATATTTGAATCGTTCATATGAGTCAAAGGGGGTCATAGGGTGACCTATGACCCTCTTTGACCCATTAAATGATGACATATGTTCCTAAGGGTCCTAGGACCCCTAGGGACATAGTCGAATCGTTCATATGGGTCAAAGGAGGTCATAGGGTGACCTATGACCCCTTTTGACTCATTAAATGATGCCATATGTCCCTAGGGGTCCTAGGACCCCTAGGGACATATTCAAATCGTTCATATGGGTCAAAGGGGGTCATAGGGTGACCTATGACCCTCTTTGACCCATTAAATGATGATATATGTCTCTAGGGATCTTAGGACCCCTAGGGACATATTCGAATGGGTAATATGGTTCAAAGGGGGTCATAGGGTACCTATGACCTTCTCTGACCCATTAAACGATGATATATGTCTCTAGGGGTCCTAGGACCCCTAAGGACATATTTGAATGGGTAATATGGGTCAAAGGGGGTCATAGGGTGACCTATGACCCTCTTTGACCCATTAAACGATGACATATGTCTCAAGGGGTCCTCGGACCCCTAGGGACATATTCGAATGGGTAATATGGGTCAAAGGGGGTCATAGAGTGACCTATGACCCTCTTTGACCCATTAAACAATGACATATGTCCCCCTAGGGACATAGTCGAATTGTTCATATGGGTCAAAGGGGGTCATAGGGTGACCTATGACACCCTTTGACCCATTAAATGATGACATATGTCCCTAGGGGTCCTACAACCCCCAGGGACATAGTCGAATGGTTCATATGGGTCAAAGGGGGTCATAGGGTGACCTATGACCCCCTTTGACCCATTAAATGATGGCATATGTCCCTAGGGGTCCTAGGACCCCTAGGGACATATTCGAATAGGTAATATGGGTCAAAGGGGGTCATAGGGTGACCTATGACCCTCTTTGACCCATTAAACGATGACATATGTTTCTAGGGGTCCTAGGACCGGTCAAAGGGGGTCATAGGGTGACCTATGACCCCTTTTGACCCATTAAATGATGACATATGTCCCTACGGGTCCTATGACCCCTAGGGACATAGTCAAATCGTTCATATGGGTCAAACGGGGTCATAGGGTGACCTATGACCCTCTTTGACCCATTAAACGACGATATATGTCTCTAGGGATCCTAGGACCCCTAGGGACATATTTGAATGAGTAATATGGGTCAAAGGGGGTCATAGGGTGACTTGTGACCCTCTCTGACCCATTAAATGACGATATATGTCTCTAAGGGTCCTAGGACCCCTAGGGACATATTCGAATGGATAATATGGGTCAAAGGGGCTCATAGGATGACCTATGACCCTCTTTGACCCATTAAATGATGACATATGTCCCTAGGGGTCCTCGAACCC
This sequence comes from Cupressus sempervirens, assembly GCA_028749045.1. Classification (NCBI taxonomy): domain Eukaryota; kingdom Viridiplantae; phylum Streptophyta; class Pinopsida; order Cupressales; family Cupressaceae; genus Cupressus; species Cupressus sempervirens. The sequence continues at coordinate 298,792,011 of CM053785.1, read as the reverse complement.
CTAGAGACATATTCGAATGGGTAATATGGGTCAAAGGGGGTCATAGGGTGACCTATGACCCTCTTTGACCCATTAAACAATGACATATGTCCCTAGGGGTCCTCGGACCCTTAGGGACATATTCGAATCATTCATATGGGTTAGAGGGGGTCATAGGGTGACCTATGACCCTCTTTGACCCATTAAATGATGATATATGTCTCTAGGGGTCCTAGGACCCCTAAGAACATATTCAAATGGGTATTATGGGTCAAAGGGGGTCATAGGGTGACCTATGACCCTCTCTGACCCATTAAATAATGACATATGTCCCTAGGGGTCCTAGGACCCCTAGGGACATAGTCGAATCATTCATATGGGTCAAAGGAGGTCATAGGGTGACCTATGACCCCCTTTGATCCATTAAACGATGACATATGTCCCTAGTCGTCCTAGGACCCCTAGGGACATAGTCAAATCATTCATATGGGTCAAAGGGGGTCATATGATACAACCGAAAGACCCTAATAGAATATTAGTATCAGAGGCTTGTTAGGATATGAATTACCTCACTAATTTATGAGTGTTGTATCTTGAACTTGCTCGTTTGACTCGTGACGCTAACTTGAACTAGACTGTCATCCAATCTATTTGAAAACCACCTGTGACTAAAATGTTAACACCTTCACACTATTCACATGAGTCTTGAACTCCTATTCAATGATAACCTTGTTTTACAATATGTAATTTCTTATGCGACTTCATAAGCTACAAAAAAAAAAAAAAAATTGTTGTGTTTTTACTAGTAAAATTTAGGGCATGACACATGATCCACGATAAATTGAACAATATTAGATACTAAATTAATATGTATATCATTGTGCACGTAAATGACAAAAATATATATCAAAATACATGTATCCCTAGACAAAATTTTACACAAATATATATCAAAGATCATGTATCCATAAACAAAGTACTCAAATATATATATATCAAAATACATAGATCCATATACAAAATGTGGCTGATCCTGCCATCAGAATGTGTATAATATCAATGTTTCTGTATACAATGTGGCATATGCCATCTCAAAATCTCTCATGATGCATCCTACGAAAATTATACTATCCTAGGGTGCTGGTGGATGATCAAAATGCAGCCTCTTCGCTACACTAGGTGGATCGGATGCCTCCTACATAAACAAAAAAGGAAAACCCAAAGTTAGACTACTAAATTTATATGATTCTACGTATCTAACATTGAATTACTCAAATGTATAATGATCTTTTTCGTATTGGAGATTAATACTATCAAATTTTCATAATAAATACCTCTCTCGTCCACCTCCTGCGTCGATCAGGAGTCCTCTCGTATGCCCTCGGCAATGCTGGTAACTCTGTGATTGTGGGCTGTATATGTTCAAATACCTTTGTCAGATGAATCTATAATTTAAACTATAACATTATAATTCATAGCATGCTAAATTTATAATATATTTAATCATGAATTCAAACTACAACTTACTATTGTAGGCTCCTCCACAGGAGTGAGTGGCCGCATCATCAAATCTATATAACTGTCCCGTCGAACCTCATGTGCACTAGGAGTCTCCTATGAGATACAAAATAGTAGTTGTTAATATCACAAAAATTAGTTTTGAATTTATTTATGAAGATAAGTGATGCAAGAGCATCCCATGCTCATCAGGGGAACATTGAAGATCCAAGGCATTACAGAGGTCATGGAACATCTCTTGAAGTCAATTGGGCAATCCTTGCACCAATTATGGCTCATGGAAGCATACAAAGTTATAATGTTGGACTCATATGTGGAAGAAAGTTGTAATTGGGAACGAGATAGGATTTTAGGATTTCATATGGTAGATGAGTCATTTGATAGGTTCATGTAGGTTTTCATGATCATATCTTGTCATTAGACAAGTCAAAACGTTCTAGAATTGAGTTTTGGGGTTTGAACAAGCAGGCCCTGGTTTTTAAGCCATTTTAAGGAGGGTTTTGAAGTTTGTGTGTTTAGGAGTGTGACCAAGACCTATAATCTTGAAAATCCTTAGTGTGCTAGTCCCTTTGTTGAAGCCTTGGTGTGTCTAATTCCTCCTTGTGTGTCCCAGAGTTGAAAGGTACATAAGTGGTGTCCAAAGATTTCTTGGTGAGGAAAGAAAGAGAATCAATGAGTTGGCCCTTGGGAAGGAAGAAAACTTGTTGTCAAAATGCCTCCTAAAAATCAAATGGCTAGAGAACTTGAAGAATTGAGAGAAGAGTTGGAAAAAGAGAAAAGAGAGAGGAGAGAACTTGAAGCATCTAGAGTGAGGGAAGAAAGACAGATGAGAAGAGAGAGGCTGAAGCTTATTGCAAGGATAGAATCCTTAGAAAAGGAAAGGCAAGAACCTAGAGGAGAAGAGGTTAGAGGAAGAAATCATGGAGAGAACCATGAAGAAGAAGAGGTTGGTAATGCAAGGCAAGAGCATGAGACAACAGATGATCCTGAAGAAAAGAGATTTATGAGAATCATTAAAGCAGTACAAGGTAATGGTGGGAAGAACCATATTGATTTTCCAATATACCAGGGTAAAATGGATAGTGAAGAAGTGCTAGGGTGGATAGAGGCCCTTGAGAACTACTTTGATCTTGAAGACATAGAGGCAGATAAGAAGGTAAAAGTAGCAACAACAAGATTGAGAGGAACATCACTCACTTGGTGGACTAGTGTTCAGAATGAGAGAGAGGAAAGGTGGTGCAAGGCACCTAACCTATGTGGAAGGGGGGAACGAGTATCTCTGTTGCCGGACACCTTGCCACTCCATGAAAGCGAGGATTCAAGTAGATTAGGAAGTTGGAATAAAGGTTTGGTCTATTTTTACAAGTTGGTCTATGTTTTTTAATAAGGGCACATGTAAGGCCCACAAGCATTTTGGTGTGGCTATAAACCAAGTGACTCCATGGGACCAAAAGGCCTTAGAATAGGGTATTTAGAGTCTAAACAGTATTAGCAAAAAGTGGTTGTTTGTTTGTTTTATGGTTGGGAACGCCTATATGGTTGTTCCAACGGTCATGTAGACCTTTATATATGTCATATGTGATCTTAGTTGAAAGGGGGAGATCAGAGTGTATGATGGTTTGGAGAAAAAACAATAAAAACTTTAATTTTCTGGAAATTTACTTAGTTGCATTTAATAAATCCATAAGACCAATTTTGAGTCAATGGAATGGTTTAGAAAGTTAGGGAATGCATAAAAACTATAGTTTGAAATTTGAATTTCAAATTCAAACGGTCATATTAGTTTTGGAGGGAAAGTAGTAATTTGGTATTTGTTTGATTAAATAAACCTTTGTAACCAACTTGGTCGGTTGGACAGGTGCATATAAGCCTATTTAAGTTGTAATGAACATATGCAAGACATGAATCATTATTGGTACGAAAAAAATCATAGAAATTGTATAGAACAACAATCATACTTTCCTCTGCATCAATTAAAAAAATAAAAAATAAATGATACTTATACATACAATGGGGCTCTCTGTGCGAATGAAAATCTCTGATGATCTAGGACGCCAAATCTGTACGGGCTCATCGCCAGTAGCGACACCCTATATACAATAAATAATGTAATTAAATGAGATTACCACAAACATTTTACAAGAATGCATCAATATTTAATCAATTAGAAAACATCTAATTACCTTTCCTTTCTCAATGCATGCTGGCTCACCCCCTGCACTTTGTCCCCCCGGGGCAAGTGGTATCTGCAAGATAAAAGAAAGATTAGCAACCATATATGCTACAATATCAAATAGAAAAAAGAAATGCGAACACAACATAATGTACCATGGATGTCTCAAGGCCAAATGAAATGGCCGAGAGGGTAGCATCATCTATCTGTCTGAGCTCCTCCTCGGTCATCAACTAAACATGAATGAAGATCACATACGTGTAAAAGTCAGTATGGCCTAAAAATTAAAATTACTCTATTATAAAAATTAACTTTAAATCACATATTTCATAACAAAAAAATGTATACACGTACCGACACCGAAGGATTCCATGCCTCTGCATTCCCCTCCTCTCTCGCATCAAGGTCTGTAGCCTCTGCACGTGCGTCTGGTGTATCCTCTTCTAATACAAAATGATACTCAGGAAGATCACCTACGGGACTCAGGAAAATATTCTTGCATGTAATGCAAGTGTGAGGCACACAAACATGTGATGAGCTAGTTGATGATGAACTGGCACCAATATCATCAACACAAGGAGGCAGGACTGACCTAGCCTGAGATATCATTAGGCTACTCAGCCTATGAATGGCTCTGATGGTTTGAGAGCTAGCCTCTGCCATAATATCTGGATGCTACACTCGAGGAGGGGGGGAGATATCGGGGGGGGACAAAAGTGCCACGTTTCTTCTATTGGGAAGAGGGTCTATCTTGAGGAGCTCCTAGTCCTAAGCCCATGTTGGGCCTCATGCTCCAATAGTTCACTTTAAGTTTCAACACAAATTCTACATATAATTTTCTAAGAAAATAAAATGGTATGTCTAAATTGCCATGTGGAGGGATATCAAAGACCATCCACCAACGGTCCCAAAAATTTGCACGTATGGCATCATTTGTGCACCATTTCATCGATAGTTTGGTTTTTTTTGGGTCAACTGGTATACCCATTTTTGGGTTAGCAAAAAGGCTTGCCAAATCGTCTTTGGTTATGTTGAGGGTTGTGACCTCATCATAATCCAAACCATCATCAAACATCTGGTGCATTTCATCACGCCAACGAAGAGCGGCATTTTGTTGGTTTGTAAGGGTTTCAATGTTATCCACTCTGGTGTTTAACGTGGATAACATAGGAGCCAGTGCAGGTACATTATTGTATGTTCTATGCAAACCTCTCAACTCAGTGAGATTTTCATTTATCAAATCCTCGATTCAAGGAGGGTTTTGAGGAGGTAGAGGATCATTTGGTGGATGGTTTTGTGGGGATACTGGATCGTTTGGTGGTGGATTGCGAGGAACATTATTCCCTGCCTCAGTGTCATCATTTTGATCATCCATTCCTATTGAATTGCAAAACGTAATATATATTAAAAAAATAAATCTAAATTTTAACCATTTTTGTCAAAAAAACCCTAGATTCAACTAAAACAAACAAAATCATGTTAAAATCTATTAAATTTAGGTTAAAAATGAGTCAGGGAAGGGGGGGGGGGGGGGGGGGAACATACTTGATATTTGATATCCGATTTGCTATCTGATATCCGATTTGGTATCTGATATCCGATCCGACTGGCCCAAATTCGCATGAAAATAAAGGCCGCGGGTCTGTGATTTTGTGTTTAATCCATGCAACAGGTATCGGATATCCGATATGACAATATATATAATATAACATATATATTACATTTTATATATTTTTATATTATATTTTATATTTATTATATTAATTTACTATATATTATAATATAAAATATTATTATTATACTATATTATTATAATTTATAATATATTATACTTTTTTATTATATATTATATTATAAGATATTACTTTTTATTATTATATTATATTATATATATATATATTATATTACATTACTATATATTATAATATATGAAATATTATATTATATTATTATAATATAATATGTTATTATAATATTATTATTATAGTATAATATTATACGATTATAATATAATAATAATAATATTATTATATTATAGTATAATAATTATAATAATATTATTATATTATAGTATAATAATAATTATAATAATAATATTATTATTATAATATAATAGTATGATATATCATTTAATAATAATATTATTATTTTATATCAATAATAATAATATTAAATAATATATCATACTATTATATGATTTTAATTATTAGTCGGATATTGGATATAAAATCGGATATGCGATATGTATCAAATATCCGATATGATATCGGATATCCGATAAGGCTCGGCTTAACCTTCTAGGTTTGGTTCCTGGATAGGTAAAAAAAAGTCAGAGTGGATTTTGAAGCGCTTTTAGGTGTCTTCAAACTCTCTTTTTTTCACATCGCCACTTTTTGGCACACCATGATCCTGCACATACCCATATAATGGCAGAGGCTAGCTCTCATACCATCAGAGCCATTCATAGTTTGAGTAGCCTAATGATATCTCAGTCTAGGTTAGTCTTGCCTCCTCATGTTGATGATGTTGGTGCCAGTTCATCATCGACTAGCTCATCACATGGTTGTGTGCCTCACACTTGCATTACGTGCAAGAATATTTTCATAGGTCCCATAGGTGATCTTCCTGAGTATCATTTTGTATTAGATGAGGATACACCAGACACACGCGTAGAGGCTACAGACCCTGATGTCATGGACTCCTTCAGTGTCAGTATGTGTATACATTTTTTTGTTATGACATATGCGATTTAAGGTTAATTTTTATAATAGAGTAATTTTAATTTTTAAGCCATTTCGACTTTTACATATATGTGATCTTCATTCATGTTTAGTTGATGATTGAGGAGGAGCTCAGACAGATTGATGATGCCACGCTCTCAACCATTTCATTTGGCCTTAAGACATCTACGGTACATTATGTTATGTTATGTTCACATCTTTTTTTCTATTTGATATTGTAGCATATATGGTTGTTAATCTTTCTTTTATCTTGCAGGTACCACCTGTCCCAGGGGGACAAAGTGCAGGGGGTGAGCTAGCACACATTGACAAAGGAAAGGTAATTAGGTGCTTTCTATTTGATTAAATATCGATGCATTCTTGTAAAATGTTTGTGGTAATCCCATTTAATTACATTATTTATTGTATATAGGGTGTGGCTACTGGCGATGAGCCTGTATAGATTCTGCGTCATAGACCATCAAGGATTTCCATTCGCACTGAGAGCCCCATTGTATGTATAAGTATCATTTATTTTTTATTTTCCTTATCTTCATAAATAAATTCAAAACTTATTTCTATGATATTAACAACTACTATTTTGTATCTCATAGGAGACTCCTAGTGCACATGAGGTCCGACGGGAGAGTTATGTAGATTTGATGATGCGGCCACTCTCTCCTAAGGAGGAGCCTAAAATAGTAAGTTGTAGTTTGAATTCATGATTAAATATGTTATAAATTTATCATTATATGAATTATAATGTTATAGTTTAAATTGTAGATTCATTTGACAAACGTATTTGAATATATACAACCCACAATTAGCAAGGTACAAGCATTGCCGAGGGCATACAAGAGGACTCCTGACCAGTGCAGGAGGTTGACAAAAGAGATATTTATTATGAAATTTTGATAGTATAAATCTTCATTACAAAAAATATCATTATGCATTTGAGTAATTCAATGTTAGATACAAAGAATCATATAAATTTAGTAGTCTAACTTTGGGTTTTCCTTTTTTGTTCATGTAGGAGGCATCTGATCCACCTAGTGCAGCAAAGAGGCTGCATTTTGATCATCTACTAGCACCCTAGGATAGTATAGTTGTCATAGGATGCACCATGAGACATTTTGAGATGGCATATGCCACATTGTATATAGAAACATTGATATTATACACATTTTGATGGCATGATCAGCCATATTTTGTATATGGATCTATGTATTTTGATATATATTTGAGTACTTTGTCTATGGATACATGATCTTTGATATATATTTGTGTAAAAATTTTTCTATGGATACATGTATTTTGATATGTATTTTTGTCATTTATGTGCACAATGATATACATATTAATTTAGTATCTAGTATTGTTCAATTTATCATGGATCATGTGTATTGTTCATGTTTATGGAATATCATTAATTTTGATTATGTTTGTTATATTTGATTAAAATGCAATAATTTTTGAATAGAATTTTAACAACCTTTATTATCAAATTTCGATGCAATGTATAATTTGAAGTGCTATCATGATATAAACACACTTGTTAACCTCCTACACAAGGTTCAGATAACCTCAAATCAAATTTTAAACTTCACCTTCAACCTTGAAACTAACTCTTGGCTTCAAATCTAATCTCAACACAGTTAAGGACTCCACTCCTCAACCATGGATTCTATTCTCAACCACCAAGTCATTCATAGATTCATAGTCTTTGATAACTAGCACTTCACTTTTTTACTATCCTCATACTACAACTTTTCAATTTCAACATAACCTCAAAATATCTCAACTTAAGAGACTTGATTGGATGATTCATCGATAGCCCTCATGAGATCTAAGTTATTTTAGGCCTTAACATCACCATCCTATAGCATTCAATGGTTCATCGATAGCCCTCATGAGCTTCGAGTTATGACCCTCGAAAGATCAACCTTGAAATGCACTTAGAGCACCTTGGACACTCCTCGGTACAAGGTGGACGTAAATAATGGATTGTCTCCATCACTGGAATAAGGGTGTCGCTAAGGTTCACCCACCCACCCAAAGCTAATGGCGCTGAAGATTTGATGCCAAGATCGGTAATTTCAAAGTTACACTGTGGTGCACCTATGAACTAAGGCACACTATGAGTTTTGGCATCGAGTGAGATCGCTATACTGAATCCAAATGGAATGTGATCTCTCAAAAATGAGATAAGTTATTTTAGGTCTCAGCATCACCATTCTATAACATTCAACAGTTCATCGATAACCCTCATCAACTCCAAGTTATGACCCTTGGAAGATTGATCTCGAAACGCACTTAGAGCACCTTGAAGACTCCTTGGTACGGGGTGGCCACGAATGATGGATGGTCTAAGTGGCCAAAAAAAGAGTGTAACTAGGGTTCACCCGCCCACCCGAAGCTAATGGTGCTAAAAATTCAATGCCAAGATCAATGGTTTCAAAGTTATGTTGTGGTGCACCTATGAACTGAGGCACACTGCGAGTTTTGACATCAAGCAAGATCGTTGTGCTGAATCCAAATAGAATGTGATCTCTCAAAAATGAGACAAGTTATTTTAGATCTTAGCATCACTGTCTTGTAGCATTTCATAGTTCATTGATAGCCCTCACGAGCTCCGAGTTATGACCCTCGGAAGATCGACCTCGACATGCACTTAGAGCACATTAGAGACTCCTCGATACAGGGTGGTCATGCATGATGGATGGTCTTCGTGGCTGGAACAAGGGTGTGACTAGGGTTCACTCGCCCACCTGAAGCTAATGGCACTGATGATTTGATGCCAAGATCAACAGTTTCAAAGTTACACTATGGTGCACCTATGAACTGAGGCACACTACGAGTTTTGGCATCAAGCGAGATTGCTGTACAAAATCCAAACAGAATGTCATCTCTCAAAAATGAGATAGGTTATTTTAGGCCTCAGCATCACCATCTTGTAGCATTTGATAGTTCATCGATAGCCCTCATGAACTCTAAGTTATGACCCTCGAAAGATCAACCTCGAAACACACTTATAGCACCTTGGAGACTCCTTGGTACAGGGCAAACATGGATGATGGATGGTCTTTGTGGTCGAAACAAGAATGTCACTAGGGTTCACCCACCCACTCAGAGCTAATGGTACTGACGATTAAATGCCAAGATTCAAAGTTACGCTGTGGTGCACCTATGAACTGAGGCACACTATGACTTTTGGCATTGAGTGAGATCATTGTGCCAAATCCAAATGAAATGTGATCTCTCAAAAATGAGATAGGTTATTTTAGGCCTCAACATCACTGTCCTATAGCATTTGACAGTTCATCAATAGCCTTCACAAGCTCCAAGTTATGACCCTCAGAAGATCAACCTCGAAACACAATTAGAGCACCTTGGAGACTCCTCGGTATAGGGTGGCCGTGAATGATGGATGGTCTTTGTGGCTGGAAAAAGGGTGTGACTAGGGTTCACCCACCCACCTAGAGCTAATAGTGTTGACGATTCGATGCCAAGATTAGCGGTTTCAAAGTTATGCTCTAGTGCACCTATGAACTGAGACACACTGCGAGTTTTGGCATGGAACGAGATCGCTATGCCGAATCCAAACATAATGTGATCTCTCAAAAATGATATAGGTTATTTTAGGCCTCAACATCACCATCTTATAGCATTTGAAAGTTCATTGATATCCCTCACGAGCTCTGAGTTATGACCTTTGGAAGATAGACCTCGAAATGCACTTAGAGCACCTTGGAGACTCCTCAGTACGGGGTGGCCGCAAATGATGGATGGTCTCTATGGCTAGAACAAGGGTGTGACTAGGGTTCACGGACCCACTTGGAGCTAATGGCACTGATGATTCAATGCCAAGATCAGTGGTTTCAAAGTTACGTTGTAGTGCACCTATGAATTGAGGCACACACCGAGTTTTGGCATTGAGTGAGATCATTGTGCCAAATGCAAATAAAATGTGATCTTTTGAAAATGAGATAGGTTATTTTAGGCCTCAGCATCACCGTCCTATAGAATTTGATAGTTAATTGATAGCCCTCATGAGCTATGAGTTATGACCCTCAGAAGATTGACTTCGAAACACACTTAGAGCACCTTGGAGACTCCTCAGTACGAGGTGGCCGTGGACGATGGATGGTCTCTATGCCTAGAAAAAGGGTACTATCACTAGGGTTCATTCACCCACCAAGAGCTAATGGCGCTGACGATTTGATGCCAAGATTAGCGATTTCAAAGTTACATTGTGGTGCACCTATGAACTAAGGCACACTGCGAGTTTTGGCATCGCGTGAGATCACTGTGTCGAATCCAAACAGAATGTGATCTCTCAAAAATGAGATAGGTTATTTTAGGCCTTAGCATCACCATCCTATAGCATTTGATAGTTCATCAATAACCCTTACGAGCTCTGAGTTATGACCCTCAGAAGATTGACCTCGAAACACACTTAGAGCACCTTGGAGACTCCTTGGTACGGGGTGGCCACAAATGATGGATAGTCTCTATGGCAAAAAAAAGGGTTTCAATAGGGTTCACCCACCCACCCAGAGCTAATGGCACTGACGATTCGATGCCAAGATCAGTGGTTTCAAAGTTAAGCTTTGGTGCACCTATGAACTGAGGCACATTGCAAATTTTGGCATTGAGCAAGATTGTTGTGCTGAATCCAAACAGAATGTGATCTCTCAAAATGGAAATAGATTATTTTAGACCTCAACATCACCATCCTATAGCATTTCATAGTTCATCGATAGCCCTCACGAGCTTCGAGTTATGACCCTTAGAAGATCGACCTCAAAGCACACTTAGAGCACCTTGGAGACTCCTCGATACGAGGTGGCCACGGATGATGGATGGTCTTTGTAGCTAGAAAAAGGGTTTTAGTAGAGTTCACCCACCCACCCAGAGATAATGGCACTGACGATTCAATGCCAAGATCAGTAGTTTCAAAGTTACACTCTGGTGCACCTATGAACTAAGGCACACTACGAGTTTTGGCATCGGGCGAGATCGTTGTGCTGAACCCAAACAGAATGTGATCTCTCAAAAATAAGATAGGTTATTTTAGGCCTCAACATCACTATCCTATAGCATTTGAAAATTTATTGATAGCCCTCACAAGCTCTGAGTCATGACCCTTGGAAGATCGACCTTGAAATGCACTTAGAGGACCTTGGAGACTCCTCGGTACGAGGTGGCTACAGACAATGGATGGTCTCTGTGGATGGAACAAAGGTGTGACTAGGGTTTACCCATCCACCCAGAGCTAATGACAATGACAATTTGATGCCAAGATCAGCGGTTTCAAAGTTACGTTGTGGTGCACCTATGAATTAAGGCACATTGCGAGTTTTGGCATCGAGCGAGATCATTGTGCTGAATCCCAACGAAATGTGATCTCTTGAAAATGAGATAGGTTATTTTAGGTCTTAACAACACCATCCTATATAATTTTATAGTTCATCAATAGACCTCACCAGCTCCAAGTTATGACCTTCAGAAGATTGACCTCAAAACACACTTAGAGCACCTTGGAGACTCCTCGATACGGGGTGGCCACTGATGATGGATGGTCTCTGTGGCTGGAACAAGGGTGTCACTAGGGTTCACCCACTGACCCAGGGCTAATGGTACTGATGATTTGAACAGTTCTAGCCATTAGGAGTTAGATTTTGAAAAGTTGCTAAGTAACTTTTTGAAATTTTTGCAATTTTTGTGCTACGACAAGTTTTATTGCAAATTTGTTTGCAAATGAACTCTAAAAAATTCTAGGGACCCTAATAATGTTCTATACATCTAGACTTACATAAAAAATATGCAATTTACAAAAATTCCACTTTATTGGACCAATTGATGGCCAAGGCTTATAGTTGCACCATGGGGTCATGTGTCCATTACAAATGTGGATGGTCAAAGGGAGATCATTAGATCTATCCCTAGACCTTATTACATCAAGAAAAGAAAAAATATTAGGTGCTTTGCACTAGTGTTCCATGTATTGATGTGATAAAAAAGTGCATAGAATGGTTAGTGATTGTGCATACCTCATGTATGCGTTACTTGATTTTTGTTTTTTGATGAGATGTGGTTGGTATGTGATCGATTAACAAGCTTTCTTAGCATGAGAATTGTTGGATAACCAATCCATTTTCTTACTAATTCAAATGGGTGTGCCTAAGGGCTCAACATGTTTGGGTGATATTGAATCCACACGAAAATCACTTGCTCTTCTAGAGATGCTAAAGGGTGTATGCAAAGGGACTAGCATCCTTTAATATTGTAGAATTTCATTTTTGTGCATTTTTATGGACATGCATTTGGAAACATGTCATGCATTCTTGAAAATTCTTTTTATTAGATGTAGTAGGTATGTGGATGATCAACAACCTTGTATTTCATTAATGTTATTGGACTAAGAACTAGTTTTTCTCTTAGTTGGAAGGGTGGGCCTAAGGTTTCAACACTAATGGGTGATTTTGAACCACCTTGGTAATGACTAGTTCATTTGGGGAGGCTTGAGACTGCATGCAAAGGGATTCTTGTCGATTTTACTCTTGTTTCAAGGGGTGGGCCTAAGAGCTCAACATGTTTTGGTGATGTTAAATCACCATATTAATGAATAGCTCATTTGGAGATGGTAGATAACCAAATCTTAGAAGATTATTTTTATAGTATTCTAAAAGTTTTTTGTGAGAACCTTGATACTAAAATTTAGAGTATATACATTTTTACTAATTATTTTAAGCATGAATGCAAGATGGATCCATTTCGCAAGAGCATTCAGTAGGTTGATAGTTGTTATGAACTTTGAGGTACCTTAATAAAAGGAGGGGAATCCTTGACCATGGATGATGCAAAGATAGCACAATGGAAGAAAGGATCAAGCCAACTCCTACACAACCTTCAAGGTTTTCACAAGGATTTAACAAAAGACTTGGTCTACTTCCTTGAATGGATACTCCTAACAAACACTAAAAAAGATTTCTAGACTTACCTTCCATAAGTACGACCCAAAACCACATGCACCCAATTCAATGAAAATAAGACAACCTCCCTCAAAATGGGCACAATGAGGATTTTGCTATTAGGAGTTACATTTTGAAAAGTTGTCAAGAAAATTGCAAAAGTTGCTAAGCAACTTTTTGCAATTTTTGCGCTAAGACAATTTTTATTGCAAATTTGCTTGTAAATGGATTCCAAAAACTCCTAGGGACCCTACTACTGTTATAAACGCCTAGACTGCCTAGAAAACATAGAGATAACCAAAAATCAACTTTATTGGACCAATTGATGCCCAAGGCTTATAGTTGCACTATGGGGTCTTGTATCCATTACAAAAGTGGATGGTCATAAGGAGATCATTAGATATATCCCTAGACCTTATAGGAGGCAAGTTAATATCAAGGTGCAAATCAATTTGGTAAGCATTGTTGCCACACTTTTTACCAATGGAGGAAGAGTTGGCATGGTTGTAATAATGCATGGTAACCATGATGAACCAACAAAAAGGAGAAACACTACGAACCATGATGCACTTGAACATGAAGATGATTATGGAGAGGATCAAATGCAACATGTTGCTTCAGTCCCAAATGTTGACAATATACAAGGGTTTGACTTTGATAATGTACAAGATCACATTATTAGAATAAAATAATAAGTAAAATATACAATGGAAAACTCACACCATAAAAAATAATGAAATGCATTGATAAGACTTGTAGTAAAAGACTTACACAATATTAGCATCATAAAATCACTTTTTGTTTCAATGCCTCATTGCGAATGAGTATTCAAACTTATTGACACCTTCACTGAATCATTTTTTAAGAAATCAAGTATTCTAATTGTTCATCTATACTTTCTAGATTTCTCTTATTTGATTAGTTTGATAAAAAATAGTTTTAGTAATCATAATGTCAACTCTATGTCAAATAAGGAAAAGACAAACTTGTAATAAGATATCCACAAGAAATTATCTTTCACATAGTTATAAATGCTCTTAAAATTGTCCTTATAGCATTGTATCACATGGAAATATGATTTGCAAGAACTTGTTCAATATATTCCTCTTATAATTCCTTACAAAGAACCTACCAAAATACAAATTAGAATGTGCAACTAATTTAACCTGTCTTTTTCATTATTACAAAAACCATATACAAAAAAAGTTCACATTTTACATCATAAATCTTAGGAATTCTCCCCAAGACCACCCATTCCCCCCCCCCCCCTGCCCCCCAACTCTTCATGATGTACCTACATTCTAATATCATAAAAAAATTAGTAACTTATTGTATTAAACAAGATAATCATCAATTCATTGAATCATTATGAAGAAAATAACATAAGAAGTAAATATACCTAGTGGAGTGTTCCAGTAGGGTCCTCTCTCTATTTTAGGGTCTCCAACAGGGCTTCATGATCATCATTAGTTAAAGTAAAAAGTTCTTTTACTTTTGGTCTTCCTTGATGCTTCAACAACTTTACATTTTTTGCTATAATAAGATGCAAATATATGAGAATTATTTTGTGCTTCTAATAGTCTTCAGATGCAAGAATTCCATTCCTTCTAAGCATGTATGTCTGCAGCCATGTTCCAGTGACAACCACTAAACTAGTAGGATATGTGAATCCATCCTCATCTGTGATCGGTTGTGAAATTATTTGTTTACCTCTTACACAATGTGCTAACCAATAATCGAATTTCTCATCATTCCCCTATGGTGCAACCAATGCAAAGACAGTCCTAGCTGAAGTAGATCTTATAGATGCTCATGCTCAAGTGAACTTTCCATGTCATCATTTCTGATAGAGGGTATGATAGACAATGGAGTAAGACAATGTGGAGCCCAAGTGTCCACCCACTCACTTGACCCATAGTGATCCCAATCACACTGAAAACAACTAGGACGAAAGCAAGCTAGCTGTCATGTCCAAATGATCCATGTACTACAATTAGAGATTTGGAATGAATGCATTTTTTATGAGTCTCTGACTATAACACAATCTGATCTATCAGCTATGGACCCTTCCTCAACCAACCAAACGAACCTGTGTACCATTGAATCAAGAGTCCCCCTTGTGATATTCTAAACTACACCAATCAAAAATGCTACGAGCATCAAAAAGATCTGCTACTAAAATCTTGAATTGCTCCTTAACTAGAGCTCTCTTCACACATGCCCTTGCTCCATCATGTTCCCCTTTTCCATGGCCGGACTCAAAAAAACTCCAAATATGAGGCACCTCTCTCTCTATGTGCATCCTACACAACCAATAAAACATGTGAGCATTCTTGAATTAACCTATATAGTTATCTAACCAAATGATATGTCTATCCATAGAAATTGCATGCTCATGTAAGAAATCAAAATAATTCTTGAAATAATGTTGCACAAACTCGTGAGAGTGAGATCTATCATCACTTATATAAAAATGATACTCTCTAATAATCTTTTGATTATCTTTCGCACTATCAGAGGCATGTCTATATGTTATGTGAATGAAAATATCAATCTGAATGGAGTTGTAATACTAAAATTGTGTCTCATTTTGAAGTTGCAATGTGTAGTTCTCAAAAAAATCAAAAACTGATATAATAGTGCCAATGGGAAAAGTCTCCTTACACATTCTAAATTGTTGATCCAACCACTGAGACCTGTGACTATGTCTTGCATACTTGTAGAAAAGATTTGCCTTGAAATTTGAAATAAAACTAGCCACACTGATATTGTTTCCAACCAATTCACATCTAGAGCTCTCACCCCCACTCTTCAATTTGTATTTCACCATTTCATATACCTTTTTTTTCCCTATTGTCTTTCCAAGATCTTGTTCGCACCCCTCATGGAAACATGTGTCAAACTTGGATAAGCCACCACATTCTAAAAACTTCTCATTTAAGCAAGCATTTCTATAAAAGAAATAACCATCAACTCTACGACATAAAAGTTGATCTAGCAAGTCTCTTGATGATTTTGGAAGCCCACTAGCACCACAATCCTCCAACATTTCTTTACTATGCAAAGTAGAATAGATGGAGCGTAATAGTTCATGGTGCATAGAAAACTCAACATAATATTTGCAACATGTATTTCAATTTTTAAGTGGCACACAATAAAATGGCTTCAAAGATTCAAAAGCCCTTTATGATATATGAAAACTTGGATGACTCTCTCTAAATTGTTTGAACAACATAGTTTGACTTACCTCCAAATAGTGTTTAGGATGTGACGTACAGTCTCTAATGCCAATTCTCAACTTTAACACGTCTTTAGCATTGGGTGATACTCGTGAGCTAGAGTGCCAAAATTGTGTAATTGCTTCCTTCACATCATTGGACAACTTCTTATCAAAATGTGGAAGTCTCCAACCAAATGCCCATGTTTCATTTTGAAGAGGATCATCAATTTTCCGTCGTCAACTAAGTGCTCTTCTCAAAGTAGTATGATTTAGATTCAAATCAATACAAGTTTGTCTCATATATCTACCCTTTCTCAAATGATGACTTACCAAAGAAGTTGTAATAACCCTTCGAGTAGCTCTATTATCCTTCTCCCTGCTATTTTTCCCAATGTTATTAAGAGCACTGAAAAGATTCTTCACAATAATGGCATTTCTTTCCAAATTTTTATTGACATAAATCTTCAATTTGGAAAGCATAGGTCTCATCTTTTGCATCTTTAATAAGTGCATGAAATGCTGAAATTGCTCCACCACTGTCTTGTTGCTGAAAAACATCTTATATAGTCTTGAAGCCCATAACCAAATGGTTTTTTCTGATTTTTTCCCTTCCAAATTGGTAATAATCATTTCATCAATTTTGATTATCCATTTTGGTGTTCTAGAACCTTCATTTTGATTATAATTAGGAGATATGTAAGGTTCTTGTGCATTAGGTTCCTGTGCATTGTCATGTTTGACATGGTCAATTATGCAATTTGCATTATGACCTGGTAGCATTTCGTCCTCAAATTTTTCATTCTCTACATTTTCAATGCCGGCATTATCGTTTTCAATAGGTACATTTTCATTTCCCAACTGTATATATTCATTATCTGGCTCTATGATTTCACCTTCGACAAATTCATCGTCAACTTGACTGATATTTAACATACCTTGTCTTTTTCTTCGGTGTTCCATTTTGTCTCTTTCCCTATTTGTCACAATGTCTTCATTGGATACCTTCCTTTTGTGTTTAGCCTTTTGACGACTGTTGCTCCACATTTAGATGACAATATAGAACACCTAGGGTTATATTTTCAAACTTTTTTCAATTGGTTGGGCCCCAAAACTTGACTTTTTGTAAAACCCGTGAAAAAAAACTCAAGAAGTGATGTTGTTAGGTTTGCAGGGATAGGGAATATGTTGGAAAATGATGCCTGTTATATCGGATATCCAATTTGAAATCAGATATCTGATATCAAATTGGATATCCAATATGCACCAAGAAGATTTTGGAGGGAAAAATGAATGTGTTATAGTTTGTGAGTTATCAATTATTTGAGTTATATTACTATGTAAAGATATATTATAATATTATATATATATATATATATATATATATATATATAATAATGTAACATAAAGATATAACATATAATCTATTAATATATAATAATATATTATATTATTCTTATTATAATCTATAAATATAATATATATTATTATTATTATGACCTATGTTATTAATATATAATAATATATTATGTTATTAGTATTATAATCCATAAATATATATTAATATATATGTCCCTAGGGGTCCTAGGACCCCTAGGGACATATTATAATAATTCATATATGTCGAAGGGGGTCATAGGATGACCTATGACCCCCTTCAATCCATTACATGACGACATATGTCCCTAGGGGTCCTAGGACCCTAGAACCCCTAGGGACATATCACAATCCTTTATATGGGTCGAAGGGGGTCATAGGGTGACCTATGACCCCCTTCAACCCATTACATGATCACAATCCTTCATAAGGGTTGAAGGGGGTCATAGGATGACCTATGACCCCCTTCAATCCATTACATGATCACAATCCTTCATATGGGTTGAAGGGGGTCATAGGATGACCTATGACCCACTCTGACCCATTACATGATGACATATGTCCCTAGGGGTCCTAGGACTCCTAGGGACATATCACAATCCTTCATATGGGTCAAAGGGGATCATAGGGTGACCTATGACCCCCTTCAACCCATTACATGATGACATATGTCCCTAGGGTCC
This sequence comes from Cupressus sempervirens, assembly GCA_028749045.1. NCBI lineage: Eukaryota > Viridiplantae > Streptophyta > Pinopsida > Cupressales > Cupressaceae > Cupressus > Cupressus sempervirens. The sequence continues at coordinate 298,773,370 of CM053785.1, read as the reverse complement.
CTGGGGACATATCACAAAACTTCATATGGGTCGAAGGGGGTCATAGGTCCCCTTCAACCCATTACATGATGACATATGTCTCTAGGGGTCCTAGGACCCCTAGGGACATATTAGAATTGTTCATATGGGTCAAAGGCGGTCATAGGGTGACCTATGACCCCCTTCGACCCATTACATGATGAGATATGTCCTTAGGGGTCCTAGGACCCCAAGGGACATATTAGAATCCTTCATATGGGTTGAAGCTTTGACCCATTACATGACGGCATATGTCCCTAGGGGTCCTGGAGACATATTAGAATCTTTCATATGGGTCGAAGGGAGTCATAAGGTGACCTATGAACCCCTTCGATCCATTACATGATGACATACTCTATAACCCCCTTTGACCCATTAAATGATGACATATGTCCCTAGGGGTCCTAGGACCCCTAGAGACATATTTGAATCCTTCATATGGGTCGAAGGGCGTCATAGGGTGACCTATGACCCCCTTTGACACATTACATGACGACATATGTCCCTAGGGGTCCTAGGACCTCTAGGGACATATTATAATCATTCATATGGGTCGAAGGGGGTCATAGGCCATTCAACCCATTACATGACGACATATGTCCCTAGGGGTTCTAGGACCCCAAGGGACATATTAGAATCCTTCATATGGGTCAAAGGGACAATATTATATTTAATAATTATATTATATTGTATATTTTAATATAATAATATATTATTATTAGATTATATAACAATAATAACCGTTTATGTTATTAGATTATAGATTTAATAATAATAATAACCACATATATTATTATATAGAATAATTTTGTCATACAATACTACTATATATATTTAATAATAATCATACATATTACTATAATGTAATAATAATAATAATAATAATATTAATATTAATGTCCACACTTTCACAAAATAAATTTCCTCTAAAACTGTCTAAAGTTACCCTCTTAAGTTTATTTCCTTTTAAATTTGTCTCCCTCCAAATTTAAAATTCAAAAAAATTTCCCTTTAGAAATTTCCCTCCAAATATGGCTGTAAAGTTGCCAAGCCTACTCAGATATCTGATTAGGCCTGCTATTTACCAAGCCTATTCAGTCAACCCAAGAAATGTGTTTGAGAAGGGTTTCAGTGACACTTAGAGTTCGGGTAGCCATGTGACAATGTTATTTTGATTGAAATTGAATGAAACAAAAAGGGTTTTTTAATATCACTCTCGAGATTCCATCGATATAATTGCTGTCAAATTCTAAGTTCGATAAGTATTTATTAGTTAATTTTCAATGAAGATTGTTGTAAAGTGTTGATTGACATACTGATTGAGAAATAGCTATAACTTTCAAACGGTATAATATTTTTTAAATCTAAAAGTTGTGTCACATTCTATGCTTTACCTAGTATAATAAAAATAAATAAAAAATTAAATTTGGTAAAATTTTCTATTAGTTAAGGTGGTCAGATAGAGGAGTTTTTTTTTCCAAAAAAGTTTTGGTAGAAAATTCATATTTAATTATTTATTTGGAATAAAAATACCTAAAAATATGTGTCACATCCAAGCATGAGTCTAATTTTTATATCTATAATTATATTAAAAAAATATTATCATTTGATTTTGATTAAAGTGGTTAAACATACACCTACTTTTTACTTTTGCCCTGAAATTTTCATAGTACTGTATTAAAATCCAAACTTTTGACCAATCAGTTATTTTTTTCTCTAGATAAGGCCTAGTAGTTTAGAAACTAAATTAAATTTTCTATAGATTATTTTCTTACAACTTTTTGATATAAAGTTCATAACCACTTTCAAATTATGTGTCAAGTTGACATAACCCTGATTTGCTAATTTTTCATTGCCACTTAAGGCAATAGTTTGGTACACCATGATCCTGCACATACCTTAATATAACATGTTTCAAACTTTTCATAGACTACATGACACATCAAAAGCTAGAAAAGTGAGGCTACAAAAGGTTGGCCAACACAAACTTGGCTCTGGTGGCTATATGAATCTTCACTCTCAACTTGTAAGTAGCAGCAATGAAATTTCACATAATTTTTTTATATAATGTTGCAAACAATTTGTTTAATCAAATCATACATGAAAAAATGATGATGTTAACCAAAAAATGCTAGGCACAAAATTTATTGTAGAGCCACGGATGAAGATAAAAAAATTGCCTTGAAGGAAGGCTATAAAGTTGTGGCTGCACACCTACGCTAAGAATCTGAAATCCAAAGCCAAGAATCTGGTGCACTAGATGAGACAAATGTAAATTGGTCAAATGAAAATTAAATCAAATTGAATACTTGAGAAATTTCTTTTTTGGTGTTAGTTTCCATAATAAATTGATTACATAAAAATGTGCATAACATTTCACTGCAACCTTCGAATCCTATCACAGAACCTACATGTGATGAAGGCCATGATGTGCATCATAGTGGTGGAGGTATTAATTTTCTATTGGAAGTTAATTACACAATTATGAATAGAATTTAATGAGTAAAAGTACAAAGCTATGTTACCTTTCAGACTGACTTATTAGAACAATTGAATTTGAGTATTTCTATCTAAAAATCAATTTTTTTCAAACATATGATCTAGATAAATTAATTTAGCTATGTTATATAAGATCTCACACAATTTTGATTGGAAATGTCTATTAAATGCATGTTTTATACTAGTTTGTATCCAATTACTAAAGAAATAAAATTATTTCAGAAATGTGGCTTTTCAATAACTCTTACTATTTTTTATGATATTTTTTCAATAACATATAAATACCATTTTATAGAGCTCAAAATCAACAATATTCTCATATAGAGTTTATAGTGTTTAAATTAGATATAGTACATTGTAATTAAAAAATTCTACAAACATGTATTTTAACACTTGAAAAGATGTCAATTTTGAGAAAGAAAAAAATATTAAATCATATCAAAAAAATTTTAAAATTATATGACATTCTAGAGGAGAGAGTCCTCTTAAAGAATGTATAATTTTTCTATGGTTAGAATAAATTTTTTTTTGAAACATGTGGTGGGAGATGAAAAATATCGATTTTAGGTGAGTTGAAATTTGCATCATTATAAAAGAGAAAATATAGATCTAAAGCTAATTTTTATTTTTGATTATTCTAGCTATATATGTTTTCTATAACATAGTATGAGATCAAAGGGAAATATGTTTGTTCCCATATAGTTTGATGGTGGGAACTAGACCTCTAATTTTCAACAATTTTCAACAGGTAAAAAATTATCTATAAAAGTTAGGAAAATATATCAATTCATGTTCCAAATAGTTTTTAAAAATTATAATTATAAAATTCATCCATTTCTACACATGTCATTAGTATACCTCATTTTCAAATTCAAAATAATAATACAAATTTTATGTCATTGAAGGTGAACAATTATGCTTTTATTAGCTTTTTCATTTACAAAAGGGTGACAAAGGTTTGTACTTTTACCATAACATTTTCAATTGCAATTTGACATGTAATCATTTTTAAAAATATTTTAGAGCATGTTGAACATCATGGTGAATGAGTGGAGCATGTTCAAAGTGTTCAACATGTTGAGGTGGTGGTGGATCAAAATTTTATTGTACATGATGTGACATTTTCAGGTAAGAAAAATGCACGTTATGTTCTATTGGTTAATGAAATACTTGTAATTGTTTTTCAAAAAAAGAAAAAGAGTATGCCAATTTAACCCATTTACTTGTTATTGCAATAGAGCCCCCTTTAGTGCACAAACCACGTGCTCCTCAAAATAGGAGATGGCATCATGATTTGACATTACATGTGCCACAAGAGGAGGAGAGTGAGGAAGATATTGATGCTCCTATCAACGTTTTTCTTAAGAAAGCTAAGAAAAGGAAAAATAAATTATTTTTAAAAAATGCTCTTTGATCAACCTTGTTTGATAAACTTTGTTGGATAATGAAAGAACATTATTTTAAGTAATTATCTATGAATGTTGCGTATTAATATTGATTTTTATTTCATGTTAATAAATATTGTTATGTGTTAATGAAGCCTTGATTAGTATTATGTATTAATGAATTTTATATCATATTAATGAATGTTATGTGACTATATCGATTGAGTGCTATAGTTCATAAATGGATGAAAGAATGAATGAAGTATGTAATTAGATATTAATGGGGAGTATAGATTGATCTTAGGGGGAGGGGGGGTGAGCCTAAATGAGCTTTGACTTTTTCACATGGTTGGCCTTGTTAAGTAGAGAATATTAAAGTATTCTCAAAACCAAGTGAAGCTCAAACTAACATACCTTCATTAATTAATCAACTTTATTCATTGTAGGTGTAGAATTATGGGATGATACTCTATGGTATATGTATGAATCTCTAGAGGAAGATTAGGTACTTGATCTTCCAGCTCCAACAACTTTACCACTTGCCTCATTTTGGGTTTTGCAGCTGGATCTGGATGGGAGCACCACAACCCTATCCCTACCAATTATTCCATTTCAGCCTTCTCAAACTCCACATTTAACTTTATATATGCAACATCCAAAAAAATTCCTTGATCATAGGTCTACTACTCTCTTTCCAAATTCTTAAGTGGATTAGAATTCTATCCATAACTTCCCAGCTTTCCTTCTTTAAGATAGTCTAAGTAGTTTCCAAAAGAAAACTAGAACTCAAAATGAAAACTATTCTAGTGATCCCATATTTGCCTCTTGAAAATTTTGAAATGAAACTTTGGTACATTTGGCAAACCAATGAATTCTACAATATAATGTACCCAGATTTTCATTTTCTTGCCCTCCTTATCTCTAATTTTTGAAGAGACCTACTTGTTATTGTCTAAATTGGCCCTGCCTAAAAAATCCCCCCTCCCCCTCACACTTTATATATTTCACTTTACCTAATGATAGATTATTTCTCTTTGAGGATGAGGTCATTGCAACTTTGGGAGGAGAATGTCACCTTAGATGAAGATAAATTGTTGTTAAAAAAAGAAGTCGCTGCTAATTAACAGAGTTAAAACATCTTTTTTTTTAAATGTTAAAATGAAATCATGTGTACTTAATGTAGGAAATGGATACCTTGATGATGTGTGTCCCTATGAAGGCCAACTTGACCTATTTGAGCCACTAAAAAATTTTATTTAATCATTTTATTCCTCCTACAACAAGATCAACTTGTTTTTACAATGAAATGAAGGCACATTTTTATCTTTTGATCTCTCAAAGCATCTTCCTTTTCTTCTTAGTCCTCTTCTTCATCGGGCAGAATTTGAGCATGAGGGAGGATTGATTCATCCTACCATCCCTCAAGAAATTATCTTGATTCGTCTCTAAACTTCAATTCCATTCTTCAAATGTTTTTCATCTTCCTCATTGTTCTATGTGAATTATGAGATCATTAATTATCTCCTTCCCTTTCCTCACAACTTTGAGAGCCAAAACATTTTCTACATTTTCTTTGAATTTCTAGATGATAGCTTTTGCATGTGAGCTTTGGTTTTCTTTCATGTGGATGCTTTATCACAAAATGGCATGGAATTTTGTTGGGTATAAAACATACCTAGAGAGGCTTGCAAAGATGTAGAAATAAATGTTGTTCATTTACACGTTTGTTTTATTATCATAAAAAGTGGAGGTCTTATATGTTTATTTCTCTATGAGTGAAGGTCTTATATGTTTATTCCTCTTTGAAACACTGCAAAAACTTGGATGTTGTGTTATGTTTTTATCTTGTAGATATAGTGGAGAATTTGTTTCTAAGTTTCCTACTGCGAATGTTATCATCACTACAAAAAATCCATTTAAGGATCCTACATTGAAGTAAGAAATAATTTACTATCTTTTTTGAAATAATTATTAAAGATCTCTATAGCATTTTTGGCTGAGTTATTACATGATTATAGATGTAACAATGGAGATCTTGGGTGTATGCAAACCATTGGGAAGGGATCAAATGCACTCCAAGGCCTTCTTTATCGAGGAACCATCAGATTTCATAGAAGAAAAGGCTTGTATGAGTTTCCACCTAAGATTGATCAACACCACAGGAAAGGAAGTGAAAGGCAAAGACAAGGTAATAGCAAATCTTTGGCATTAAATTGGTTTAGAGATTGAAGTTCAATATATGGCATGTTGTTTTACCAAATTCAATTATTTCACATGAAATAATAATATATATTACTAAACGTCTTTTTAATATCTTAATGTCCATAATAGTATTGTTTATTAATAGTAAATGTTTAATTGTTTTTATATTTAGGTATAGTCTTGATATCTTTGCTAATGTTTTTTTTGTTATTGACTATTTTTTGTGTACTGACAACATTGTAAAATTGTGGGAGTCCTTTGGAAAACTCCTTGGACTTAATTAAAAAACAATAAATTATAATTTCAATCTTTGCATCATCTTTTTCATATGAGGCATTGAGGAAAGAATTTGGAGATTCACATGCCCTAGTTGAAGTAGCTCAAGCTATACTAAGTGAGATTCCATACAATAGCCATACCCTTCCCTCCTTGGTTACAGAGGAAGCTTTGAAGGTTGCTAGTTGCAACTATGAAACCAAAACTAATTGGGGCAAAGTGGTAGAAGATGCATAACCTTTTTTTTCTTAAAAATAATTCCTACTGAAATATTTCCCATCATCTTATATTAATCTTAACAAATATCCACTATCCATTTGAAATGTAAATTTTTGTTTTTGGATTTGATTGTGTATGTTTTTTAGCATCTTTTGGATCACACTTCACAATCCATCATCAGTATAAGAGGAAGAAAGAATGGAAAAGTGAAATATGCAGACCAACCCTCTTTTTATTTTTATTTCCCTTTGGTTGGGCTTGGTCTATATATTTCACTTTTCAATGCATTCTCTCATCCCAATGATGGATCATGAAGCGTGATCCAAAACATTGATGCTAAAAAAAATACACAATCAAATCCAAACACAAAAATTTACATATCAGCTTATATATTAGATATTTGATGCAACCCACAAAAAATCTTCCATAGCATAGATGCTAACTCACTTTTCACTAGTTGCAGGTGGGATGTTTGGACGTGATTTGACAATTTTTGATATTGTTATTAGGTAGTTAGGTTAGGGTTAGTATCTTGATGAGTGTTTTTGGTCATTATGAAAATTAGCAAAACCGCATTATAGTTTCATCCATATTTTGATATTGTTAATGAGTCATACTATTGAAAACATATAAGAGTTTCATCTATATTTTCATTATGTAATCTAACATATTTATACACATAATAGTTTCATCCAAACCCTGCCTTGACTTTTTTGTATATTTATTCGATGCCCCACCTCACTTAAACTATCAAACAAGCATTGGAATCTATCATTCAATATTTCATTTAATTGTTAATGAGATTTATTTCACACATGCATGTTAGAAACCTCAATTGATAGAAATGTTGTTTCTCCATTCGATGTTTCATATATCACCATAGTTACAAAGATTAGGCTTCGTGAGTCAGGATAGACTATATCAATCACAGTATGGTCAAAAGAGATTTTGGGTACCATATTGCTATAGAATATAGCAAACTCTTCTATTGCTATACAGAGAAGGCCTAATCTTGACATAGTGATGAGCGATGAGGAAAGTATATCGCTATGCGAAGAAACTGCAAAAATAATATACTGATGATGGATAAAGGAGGCTTATCACTATAACATATAGAGATCATCGACAAATGGAAAAAAAATATAATCATTAAAATGATGATCGATAGAGATGTTGTATTGCTATAAGTCATGGAAATGAGTGGCCTAATCTTGACATAGCAATGAACAATGAGTAAAGTATACCACTATGACATATAGCAATCCCTTTTATTGCTATGCAAAGAAACAAAAATAATAATATAGTGATGAGCGATAAAGGAGGCTTATTGCTATAAAATTTAGTGATCATCGACAAATGAAAAACAAATATAATCATTACAGCGATGAGCAATAGAGATGTTGTATCACTATAAGTCATGGCGATGTGTATTTTTGGTGATAAAAAAGGAGGAGATATCACTATAGAATATAGCAAATTCTTCTATCGCTATACGGAGAAGGCCTAATCTTGACATAGTGATGAGCGATGAGGAAAGTATATCATTATGACATATAGAAATCCCTTCTATCACTATGCAAAGAAATTGAAAAAATGATATAGTGATGAGTGATAAAGGAGGCTTATCAGTATAACATAGAGTGATCATCGATAAACCAAACACAAATATAATCATTGCAACGATGAGCAATAGAGAATTTTATCTCTATAAGTCATGGCGATGAGTGTTTTTGATGATTGAAAGGAGGAGATATTGCTATAGAATATAGCAAACTCTTCTATCGCTATATGGAAAAGGCCTAATCTTGACATAGTGATGAGAAATGAGGAAAGTATAGAGCGATCCCTTTTATTGCTATGTGAGGAAATTGCAAAAATAATATAGCAATGAGTGATAAAGGAGGCTTATCACTATAACATATAGCGATCATTGGAAAATGAAAAACAAATATAATCATTACAATGATGATCGATAGAGATTTTCTATCGCTATAAGTCATGACAATGAGTGTTTTTGATAATAAAAAAGGAGGAAATATCACTATAGAATATAACGAACTCTTCTATCGAAAAGGAGTCATGGCGATGAGTGTTTTTAGTGATCTAAAAGGAGGAGATGTCACTATAGAATATAGCAAACACTTTTATCAAAAAGGAGGGGATATTATTATAAGTCATGGTGATGAGTGTTTTTTGTGATCTAAAAGGAGCAAATATCGCTATAGAATATAGTGAAATCTTTTATTGAAAAGGAGGACATATCACTATAAGTCATGGTGATGAGTATTTTTAGTGATTGAAAAGGAGGAGACATCGCTATAAGTCATGGAAATGAGTTTTTTTTGGGATAAAAAGGAGGAGATCACTATAGAATGTAGTGAACTCTTCTATCAAAAAGGAGGAGATATCACTATAGAATGTAGTGAACTCTTCTATCAAAAAGGAGGAGATATCACTCTAAGTCATGGCAATGAGTGTTTTCAATGATAAAAAAGGAGGAGATATCACTATAGAATATAGTGAACTCTTCTATTGAAAAGGAGGAGATATTTCTATAATTGATGGCGACGAGTGTTTGCATTAGTCAAAATTTTGATGAAACTTGGTCAAAATTTTGACCAATGGTCTCATTAACAAGGGAGGTATTTTTTGACCAAATGCATCATCAAAATTCTAACACTAACAAGAATTGATCGAAGTTTCAATGACAAAAATAGTGACAAAATAGTTTGTTGAAAATTTGACCAATTTTCATCAAAAAATGAGTCAAAATGTACTAGTGGGTAGATCCTCATGTGCTAAGACATCATTGGAGTTAATACAAAATGATCTTATGTTCATTCCAACTCCATCTTTTTTAGGTGCCTGATATGTTCTTACCTTCGTAGATGACTTCTCTAGATGCACATGGGTGTACTTTTTGAAGTACAAGTCTAATGTCTTCAATTCATTTCAAATCTTCATGACATTTGTGGAGAAGTGGTCTAGTCTTTCTGTCAAGTGTATATGCATTGACAATTGTAGGGAATATGTGAATTAAGCTTTCAAAAAAAATTTAATTGAGCATGGTTTCCAGCATCAATTCATAGTTTCTCATACCCCTTAGCAGAATGGGGTTGCTAAGTGAAAGAACATAACATTATGGGAGATTGCCAATTGTATGATACAATCTCAAGCTATGAGCTCTTTATTTTGGGTTGAGGCTTACAATTATGCCAACTATATTTAGAATTTGATGCCTCACAAGGCATTGCAACATTTGACTCTTGTGGAGGCTTACACTCATGTCAAGCCAAATGTTTCTACATTTTGCATTTATTAGTAGTGAGGCTTGGGCATTTATTCCACATTCTTAGAGGAAATCCATGGAGAGGAAGAGTTGACCACTCATATTTGTTGGCTATTGCAAGGATGTGAAAGTGTATATGTTTTTTGATCCTAATTCCAAAGAGGTCTTGTTTCATTGAGATGTCTAGTTTCATGAGCACTATCCTCAAATGTAGGCTCCATCACCAGCTTCTCCCTTTCTACCTAGTACTTCCTCTTCTCCTCTATAGGATTATGTATCCTCTAAGGAAGATCTTTATGATGATCCACCTTCTACACCTCCACCATATGTTCAATGAGTGCCCAAGTGGGCTCATGGTATTGTTGATGTAGTTGGACCTATGGCAGGAGATCCTTCTAATTCTCATCATACTCATGCTCAAACATCTAGTACTGGAATATATTAAAACATATCATTTGAGATGATCCAAAATATTTTTCATAGGTGAAAGAACACTCAGAGTGGGATAGGGCTATGGATGAGGAGTACTCTTCTTTGATGAAGATTCGCACTTGGGATCTTTGTCCTCTTCTGAAAGGAAGAAAGTTGGTTCAGTGCAAATGGGTGTACCATACCAAGTTTTTTACATATGGTTCTATTGATAGGTATAAGGTACATCTTGTTGCAAATGGATCTTCATAGGCGGAGGGTGTTGATTACTCCAAGACCTTTTCTCTTATTGCCAAGATGAACTCTATTCACCGTGTACTCTCTCTTGCAACTTGTTAGGGATGTATAGTATTTTAGATGGATATGAAGAGTGCCTTCTTACATAGAGACCTATATGAAGATATCTATATAGAGCAACCTCAAGGTTTTTTGCAGGACTCTTCTATGGTGTGCAGACTCAGGAGGTATTTATATGGTCTCAAACAAGCCCCTTGAGCTTGGTATGAGAAGATAGGCTCCTTCTTGCTTGCATCATAATTCATACATTGTCATAACCAATCCTATACTAAAAATTTAGGGTTATGGAGTTAATTTGTTGATACTTATACTATATCTTGATCTCACTATTATAGGTAGCTCACCCTCTATGATTAGGAGTGTTTGGTTAGCTTTAAGAGAGCTATTTGAGATGAAAGACCTTGGAATTCTACACTATTTTTTGGGCCTATAGGTTGTTCAATCTTTGGATGAGATAGCCATACTTTAGCAAAAGTATGCTCTTGATATACTTCATAGATTCAACATGCTTGATTGCAAGCCTCCTTCTGCACCTTTTCAATCAATTGTTGTTGTATCTACCACTTTCTCTACTCTTATAGTGGATTCCACTTTATATAGATAGCTTGTGGGTAGTTTGTTGTACTTGACACACACATGTCCTAATATTTCCTTTGTGGTTGGACTCATCTCTCATTTCTCACATGAGATTCATTGACCAGCTACCAAATGTATCTTGAGGTACATTCAGGGTATTATATATTATGGAATTCACTATACATCATGGGATCCTCACATTTTTGGTTATAAAAACTTAGATTAGGCTGGTGATATTGATGAACGAATGTCTACTTATGATTTTTTTCTTCTTGGTGTTGATCCTATCACATGATCTTGCAAGAAGCAGCATGCTCACACATTATCATCTATAAAGCCAGAGTATAGGGAAGTTGTGCTAGCTAGTCAGGAGGTCCTATCGCTTTGGAAATTGATGAAAAAGTTTAGTTTTCCTCCTGATAGTGCCACATTTCTCTGATGTTACATCATAGTGATATACACATTTCTAGCAACCTAGTTGAGCATCAACTGAACAAGTACATTGAGCTTCATATGCACTTCATCGAGTATTTGATTTAGGATGGTTCTCTTAGCTTGGAGTATACTCCCATTGCAAAGTAGGTTGCTTACATATTTACTAAAAATTTTGCATCCTCATGGTATCTTCAGTTGCATTCTATGCTTGGGGTGAAGGAAGTTGTCCTTGGGGGGTCTTGCTAATGAGGCCTTCCTTCCTTCTTTATTATTTTTAACATTCGTATATCTCTTTTTAGATTAGGGTTTTTCCCACATGGTTTTCTCTATTTTTTAGATTTATGTATATTTGGTTGTGTTGGGTACCTCATTGAGCCATGTTTTTAGGAGCCATTTATGTTTTCAACATTGTCATTTCCTTACTTTTCATGCATTTTTTGTAGCTTCGTTATTTCTCATCTTAAGGGGGTGTTAGAGTAAAGAATTAATTTAATTACATTGATTAAATTATCATTACTGCCTTCTTAATATTTCCCTTTCATGCACTTGTATTAGTCATTTAATAATTAAATATTAATTATTAAATGCCATTTACCTCTTAGGGTTTCCCTATTAGGTTTTACAGTCTCCTTCTATAAGAATTGATCTCTTGTATTTTCAATTTATTCTTTTAGTCTAGTAATACAATCTTGCATATTGTTAGAGCCAAACTCTTTCCTTCTCTTTTCTTTGCTTCTCTATAACAAGTTCTTGCATGCATGTGTTCTATGGGATCTTTGGATTTGTACTGTTGAAATCCTTCACATTTGATGTGACTTTTAGCTAAGAATTTGGTTATAGTTTGGCATAAGAATTTCATTATCTTTATGTAAAGTTGGTGCAAGTAATTTAATTCCTAGTATTTTTGAGTTTATTTGATAGGTCGTTACATACTTATCCATGAGAAACTTTATTTCATAATCAAATTATTCCAAATTAATTTTATTACCTTTTTGTTGAAGGACTTTCCATGTATATCATCACTAACTTCTACTTTGCTCTAAGAAGTGGGACCTCTTGCAAACAAAGATCTTTACTAAACCTTTTGGATCCTCATGGTATCTTTAGTTGCATTATATGCTTGGAGAAAAGGAAGTTGTCCTTGGGGGGTCTTAGTGATGAGTCATTTCCTTCTTTATTGGTTTTAGCATTCTTCTCTTTTTGGAGTAGGGTTTTTCCTATGTGGTTTTCTCTATTTTTCCATTACAGAGATTTGGTTGAGTTCTATACCTCATTAGGCCATGTTGCCAGGACCCATTTATGCTTTCAACATTGTTGTTTCCTTCTTTTTTGGTGCATTGTTTGTAGCTTCATTATTTCTCATCTTAAGAGGGGTGGTAGAGTAAAGAATTAATTTAATTATATTGATTAAATTATCATTACTCTCTTCTTAAGATTTCCCTTTAATACATTTGTATTAGTCATTTGATAATTAATTATTAAATATCATTTACCTTTTAGGGTTTCCCTTTTAGGTTTTACAATCTCCTTTTATAAGGATTGACCTCTTCTATTTTTAATATATTCTTTTATTCCGATAATCCAATCTTGCATATTGTTAGAGTCAAATTCTTGCCTTCTCTATTCTTTGCTTCTCTATAACAAGTTCTTGCATGCAAATGTTCTATGAGATATTTATATTTGTATTGCTCAAATCCTCCACATTTGATGTGACTTTTAGCTGAAAATTTGGTTTGAGTTTGGCATACAAATTTCATTATCTTGAAGTAAAGCTGGTGCAATTAATTTAATTCCTAGTATTTTTGAGTTTATTTGATAGGTTGTTACATACTTATCCATAAGAAAATTTAGTCCATAATCAAAGAATTCCAAATTAATTTCATCACCTTTTTGTTGAAGGATTTTCCTTTTATATCATCACTAACTTCTAGTTTTCTCTAAAAAATGGGACCTCTTGCAAACAAAAATTTATGGATTGAAAATCTTTAGCCAATTTTTCATCCAGACTTAAGATGAGAAAAAATTGAATAGTTTAACATCATTTCAAACTTTTTCATGGTCATATGGGAATTCAAGAGAAGCTGTGTTGGTTACCAAAGTGATATTTTTGAGTTTGAAGGAGAGAGAGATACACATAGAATAAATTAATGATATGATTAAAGGACATGAAGATGAAGCCATACCAGATGAGCTCTTTGATGCCATGCAAAAATTTGTTGCTATGACTTGGGTGGGCAAAGCCTGGATATTTTAATTTTTGAGTATATAGATATAATTTTTTTGGGAAATCTTCGTGACAATTTGAAATGTCCATTCTATTTACCCCATTTTTAAAGTCATTGTAAAATCATAAACAATTATCGTGGGGGAGAATTTAGATATGTGGGCATTATCATACCAAAAAAAAGGAGTCATGTTTATATTTAATCTAAAAGTTACTAGTGGGTATAAGCATTACCTTGATTATCTATATTCATCTATTTAAATTTGATTCTTTGCATTTACTTGTGTAGTTACAAGTATATATTAATTTTTCATTTTCTACATTCTAGTTGGAAGAAAAAAAAATCTTGTATTTATTCAATACATGTTTTATTAAGAGACAGTTGTATCTCCAAAATTCAAAGTAAATTTATTTATCCAATGATGACTTATCAAACTATTAGTACCATTTTTTTCCCCCTCTTGAGCATCTTGATTCACTTTATGTTTTTTTTTTTTGAAGGAAAAAATTGTTCACTACCATTAACTCAATGAAAGCATCCACCATTCATATTAATTAACTTTTCAAGAATTGAAAATAGGTCATAAATAATTGTTTGACTATTCTCATCATTCAATATAAAGGAAAATAATATAAAAACAATTGATTACTTATCCATGTTTCCTAATCCTATGAATTGTGCAACTTATTATGTTATCCTCGCTCTAGGTGAACATGACTAACATGTGCATATTATACTTGGAATTACCTCATGTATTATGATAGTAATATTAGACTAACATGTATTGTCAAGTACAACTTAGGGAGATGATAACGTAAATAGATATGCAATGATGAGTCCTCGCAACAAGGCCATGTTGAATATCAATATACAAGTAATGTCATTAATGAAGAAAATGAGAAAATTACTAGGAAAATATCTCTTGCAATTGTTGTCCCAAAATAAAAGAAGCCTTCTAAAAATTGTGTATTAAAATCCTTTTAGGATAAGGTGCATGCATTCCATCACAAATAAGTGTGAGAGAATACACTTAATGTAGAATGTTGTGTAGAAATGTCACTTTACAATAGCCAATGCACAATGCATCTTTGCCTGGAAGAAATATTGAGCTAAAAAATTATTGAGAGTTAAAATTATTTTAATTATTTTTCTATTTTTATAGACATTCAAAATCATTTATATTTTTCTTTATAATAATCTATATAATGTATAAAGGTATTTTAAATGTGCTCATTTATATACCTACACATTGTATGGTAAAGTAATTGATTGGTTGTTGTATAGAAAAATAATTTACCTAATTTTTGGTATTCTTAGTTGAAAATACTATATATTATTTTTTCAATTTAACTATTTTGTTTATATTGAATAATAGTTGCATCATTTCTATTAAATATGCACCAACTCTATAATACAAGCTTATGAATTATAATTTGCCAAAATTGTGCACTAATTATATTAATTATATAGTGTTTTGTTTTATATACTAATAAATTTTTTTGAAAAAAATCATTTTACATCCACTTTTATTTGGAATTAAAAATTATCTTATATTCATTATATATATATATATATATATATAATAGATTAAATATTTAAGTTTAATTTACCTAAAGCTTTCTTAATTTAAGTAGAAGATTTATATGGTTTTATTTTGTACTTTTAGTTTAAATTGAGATTTTGGATAGGAAAATACTTTGATATCTCTATAATGTCTTGTCTTTTCTTTGGTTTAACTTGTTATCCTAATTTAGCAAATTGGTGGAAAAACTTGACCCTAGACTTCCAATAGAGATAGGGAGATGGAAGGAGGGGAAGAGAGGGTAGTGAGTAAGATGAATATGTGTATGCATGAGATGGGGGGGTTGGAGATATATTGGAGTGGAGAAATACAAAGAAATAATGAGATGGAAACATTAGCATATATGGATGAACACTTATGGATAAATAAAGATAGAGATACACACATATATATTTATAAAGGTATAGGAATAGATGATGGAGGGAGGGGGAGAGATAAGATAAATGATTTAATAGAGGAAAAAAATAATGAATAGGATGTGAGGGGGGAATATAGGACCTATCCTTAACCCAAATTCCCAAAAGGAAAGATCCAAATTGATCAATCACAAAGAAGTGATCAATACACAAATGAATCAATCAATGGATAGTATGAAGAAAGGAGGAAATCCTATAATCTACTTTAGGAAGTAAATATTTGAAACCTTGAATGAATAGAAGACAAATGCTAACCTTAAAGTAGGGAAAATTTGGAAAATGCTGATTTATGATGTTTGTGTTCAGTTTTGGGGAATTCTACCTATTCTAGACTGGAAAAGTCAAGACAGAGAAAACACAAAAACAATTTGTCCTTTTGAAGGTAGGACGACCTTGACTCAAAATAGTGGGGCACAATCTTATCCCGAGGCACAATTGTACCCCAAAAAGTTGACCTTGACCTGCACTGCTATGATGAAATTTCTATTTGAAGATTCTGCAAGTTTGGTGTATCCAAATCTGCACTTCAATTCACTATTCCATGCCTGTACCTACAAGAAAAATGGTTTTTTTGTTTGGATGGGGCATTTTCCTTGGTCAAACCCTGGTTTGGAATCAACCTTGAAATGTAATTGAAATTGTAATATGTATGAACAAAGAAAATGGAACTATTCACCTTGCTTATGTTGAAATCCTTGTGTAGGATTTGAATCCTTGAATCCACAAGTACGTATCCTCTAAATGAATGTATAAATGTATGTAGGATGTCTCAAATCAATGGCATTAGATCTTCAACACCAATCTCAAATGAATATTTTCATAAGAAGAGGCTTGAATGATATGGATGGAGAAATCTTCAACAAGAGAGCTCCATAGAGATTGAATCCTTCAATAGCTAATAATGGATCTCCTTGATGAATTAGACCTTAGATGCTTGAATGCTTGATGAATAGTAGATCTTCACTTAATAGAATAATGGATATGCAAGATAATAGTTCATTTATAGTCGATGCATCAAATGAGAGAGGAAGGCTTCCTTATATAGAGATCTAGGGCACAAATTTCTAGAGAAGGCCAACATGGGAGAATTAAATCCCAATTAATCTTAACCCCTAGAAATGGACCTAGATTAAATGAAATTTAAGAGTCTACCATTCTGAAACCCAAAACAAGCAATTTAGAAGTGGGAAAATGAAACTTTTTGAAGCTTGATATCCCAAAACTCCAAGAACTTGAAAATTGGACCTAGGGTCAAGGACGAGGTCAACCCTACCCTAGGTCAAGTTTGAGGTCAACCTTGACCCTTTAGGTCATCCTTGACCCAAAAATTCAAAGTCCTTAGTTTCATAGAGAAAATTTTCAGAAAGAGGCCAGAAATAGAGAGAGAGAGAGAGAGAGAGAGAGAGAGAGAGAGAAGAACGGGGGAAAAATAACCAGATCCATGCAAAGATGTTAGGATTAAACCATGGATAGAAATAACAATTACATGAAAATATAACCAATATTAGAAGATAATAGATCACATAGAAAAGAACACAAGACACCAAGGTTTAATGTGGTTCACCCAATCCTTGGGCTACATCCACCAAATAGCAAGTCTGATATTATTACAATCCTGTGATTACAACCTAATTACAATCTATAATCCCTTACAGCTCAATACCACTGCAAGAACCAATTTTCACATCACCCTAAGCTCTTTTATACAAGTATTTTTATTGTTTTGGGGTTATAATTAATAATTACACGTCGACCCAAAATCCTAATAAAATAAGGCCCCAAAGAATTTATGAAGTATGTACAATACTTTCCTAATTAGTCACCACAATTTAACAATCTCCCACTTGGGGACTAATAAGGCTCCACACTAAACAAAAAAAGACCTATTCAAGGTGCTTGACATGACCCCAGACCACTTACTCAGAGGGCTAAACACTCTTATCATGGAAGTTCTTCCATTTTAAGATGATACAATAATATATATTAAGCAAGAGAGATGGAGAGGTGAACAAATCGACA
Source organism: Cupressus sempervirens (assembly GCA_028749045.1). NCBI lineage: Eukaryota > Viridiplantae > Streptophyta > Pinopsida > Cupressales > Cupressaceae > Cupressus > Cupressus sempervirens. Next base: position 298,755,503 of record CM053785.1, on the reverse strand, counting down.
CTTGGATATAAATAAGGAGTGCAAAATAAGGGGAGTGGGGGAGAGAGATAATGAGGTAAAACAAAAAAATTGGTTTCCCTTCTTTGTTTATCATTCAAAGAGTGTTTCATGGATTCTTAGTAATTGTAGAGGAAGGGGTAAAGATAGAGAGATATGGAGATCTAAAGGGAAATGTGGATAGGAAGAAATAAAAATGTATACAAATATAGAGGACACTAGAGAGGAAGAGATAAATATGATGAAATAGAGTCAATTTTTAATTATTATTTCAAAAGAAAGGGTCATCCATTTCATAAAGGAAATAATAGTTAAAGGAGTAAGAAAATATGGATGAGATAAGGAGAAATAGTATAGAGGCAAGGAGATAGTGAGTAATATTAATAATAGAAAGAGAGAAGAGAGATGGAAAGGTGAAAATATCAATAGGGATAAAAATTGTGTGTGTGTGTGTGTGTGTGTGTGTGTGTGTGTGAGAGAGAGAGAGAGAGAGTGAGAGAGAGAGAGAGAGAGAGAGAGAGAGAGAGAGAGAGAGAGAGAGAGAGAGAGAGTCTATGTGTTTTATATATATGCAAGGATAGGAGTGTGAATTCTCTTTTTCAATGGTGAGATTTATTTCTTTACCAACATTGAAATCATAACTTCCTTTTCCTTTGCCTCTTTCATTCTGACAATGGATCATGAAGTGTGATCCAAAATGTTGATGAGATAAACCCTTACACAATCAATTTTTGTAGAGGAAACCAAACCTCTTATGGATTTTAGAAACTTACTCACTATAATTGAAATAAATTATACTTTTGGATTATTTTATAATATAATTTAACTTGGCATAGTTGTCAACATGAAATATAATTATTTTGCAAGTATGGAATAGTAAAAATAAAATTATTCTACCTTATCTTTTATTGTGTAACAAAAATATAATGACTAAAATTTCTATATCACCAATACAATGACATAATTTAATATATATAATATTTGTGTAACCATTGTACCCCTCAAATATGCAAAGGCTCTAGTTCATAATGATTTGTATAGATTGGTGTAATCTATTTTGTTTTATCTATGTACAACATGAGAGACTAGAAATATGTAAAGGAATTTGACATAGAGGATTATGACATTTTATTATCTTAGATAGAATTGTAATCTTGAACACTTGTCACAATATTATATATGTATATGTATGTACATGTATATCTATGTATATGTATACAAATACACACACACACACACACATATGTATATGTATATGTATATATATGTATATTTGTGTGTGTGTGTGTGTGTATTTATATATCTATATCTATATGTATATATGTATATGCATATAGATATAGATGTATGTGTGTGTGTGTGTGTGTGTGTGTGTGTGTGTGTGTGTGTGTGTGTGTGTCCCTTTCCCCTCCCTTAACTCCCTCTTCTCTCATCACTTTCCTAGTTTTTTATTAAGAAAATGTCTTAGACAAAAATATGGTTTAATATATGAATAAAATGTGTATAGGTTTTTGAATACTAAAACATGAATGGGTTTTATAAGATAATGAATTTGGTAAAATTAATGCCATTATGAATGTCAGACATTTAGCTCAATGAAGCCCAAATGTATTTTAACTAAACATCACTATACACGTTCTATTGAGCTAAATTTAATTGCCAACGACTAGAAAAACACTATTAAAACCTGTTAAAGGTCTTATAGTAGCTTCTCATGGTTTCCTAGGATTGTATTAAATAGCATAAGATATTTTATTGGTTTTTTTTGTTGGCATAACATTATATTTATATTAATAATAACTAATTCAAAAAAGCTCCCGGAGAGAAGAACCAAAAAAGAAAATTTTTGGTCATTGCATGATACAAAAAAGGATGTAGAAGAAGAAATATGACATCAAGAGAGAGTATCTATCAACAGTAATGAATCTTGTCCTAGAGATTCCCAAATCAAGAAGATAGTGATTACAAAGAGTCTAAAACTCATATGAATACAATTCATTCTTTGGTGCCAGAGATAAGACCAAGAGCACAACCAAAAAATGTCATAAAGATTACCATCACTAATCTACATCCAAAACTCCAATTGAGACTATGATATTAAAAAGAAATCTAATGCAAGTGCAATCCAAGACCCTAACCTGCATAAAATATCTCAAAAGAACAAGTGAAATCCATAAAATAAAAAACATGCAAAATCATAGAGAAGTCATGATTTACTATCAAATAAAATATGAGGACTCGACTTTATTCTAAACATATCCTTTTTTCATAATATTAACCAAGTTTGGGAGATCAAGGAGGTTAAGTGGGGAAAGTAAAGAGTTAATATAAACCTTGTTGGCACCCAAATTAGCTAGACAATTAGCTAAAATATTTCCTTCTCTATAAGTATGCATGATGTAACATTCAGAGATTGAATCAAGAAGAGACCATACTTGATGTAATATATACTATATGGACCAATTATATACATGACATTTAATACACGCATTAATAATAATGGATTAATCCCCTTCAACATGTAACTTAGATATAGAAAGTGGTTTTATAAGTTTCAAACCAAAAAGCAAGGCTAAGGCCTCAGCTTTGTTATTAGTACACTGAGGGAGAGAAGATGATTTTGCTACAACCACATGACCTTTAAAATCTCTAATGACTATGCAATAGCCAGAGTTTCCTGGATTTCATCTAGAGGCTCCATCAAAATTGAGTTTGAAATAAACCTCACTTGGAGGAATCCACTTGGTTTGTGCTCAGACAAGAGGAATCTTGGATGGACACAATGGAGCTGAAAGATGAGGAAAAAGTAAACCATTCCACTGATGAATAACATAGCCATCCCAAGGAGAAAAAACATGTTTACCCTTATATTTATGTACTGAAGCATTAACAAACTCAACAATTGATCTCTCTAATCCTTCCAAAAATTGAGGGATTGGAGATGAAGTTTGTCCAAAAATTCTCTTGTTTCTTTCCCACTGAATTGCCCATGCTATAGATGAAGGGATGCACTTCCAAAAACATGAAAGCATTGATTTAGAGTATAAGATTGGCCATGCTTGGAATAAATCCCATAGAGAATTAGGTAATGGCATATGGAAATTAAGCTTATTAAAGACAAAATGCCAACAATCTTGGGCAAAAGGGCAATTTAAGAGGAGGTGATCTGTTGTTTCTATAACTTGCAGACAGAGCACAAAATTAAAGGGATTAGAAATGTTCAATCTATGGAGACAATCATTACTTAAAATTCAATTCTTTAGTGAAAACCATGCAAAGCATCCTTCTTTTGGCAAAATTGATCTATTCCAATAGAATTCAAAAGCACGATATGTGGTCTGATTAAACTAGTTGTGTTGGAGATCCAAGCATCCTAGTTTAATAGAGTATTTACCATCTTTAGCTAGAACCCAAAAGAGGTGATCTAGTTGATAAGACATAAAAACATTTCTTTCAGCTAGTACTTGTTTGAAAGAAGCAGCCTGATTGTGGGATATAGGAAGAATTGAGGGGTCTTGCCAAATGGCTAGCCCTGTGAATCTATGAATAGTTGAAACAGAGGTATAAAAAGATGTCCCCCAAGCTTGAATCACTATGTTTGAAAAATCTTTTAGAGAATCAATAGTGGAAATTGTGGGGGGGGGGGGGGGGGGGGGGGGGGGGCGGCAGAACCCATTCCATGAATTAAACAAAAAATTGACACTATCCCCATTGTTCACTTGCCATTATGTGAATGAAGTAATAACTTCTCAAGAAGCCATCATGAAATCCCAAATGACAAACCCCTTTGGTAGGTCTAGCACAATAAGATATTTTATTGTTACATATGAGTTAAAATAATTAATTTCTCTTACCTTTATTTATTTTCTTGATGTTATTTGTATTGTTAGTATAAGTTTGATTTTTAAAAATGTTGTTCAATATTGATGAAACTAAAGAACTAGACATGTCCAAAAATGCATAAGGTTAACATATTGCATCAACTTGATTTCATATTATTACAACCTTGCTACATAATAGTAACATGTTTTGTTGAAGTATTCATCCAAGCTTGAACAAATTGTCTCAACTTTAGTAATTGATTTTTTTTTCAAATAATCTAATATGTGGTAAATTCCTCCATGCGTAGAAATTTATCTCAACTCAATTAATTAATTTTTTCTATTAATCTATTTAGTGACAATATTCCTCCAAGCCAAGGAAAATTATCTAAACTCCATCTTTTAAATCTTACAAATAGCAACTTAATAATTTTGATCCCTATTAGATTGCCCAAATGTTCTTTTATTCTTGTCTTAGATTTAGGGAAATAATTGTTTGGAGGAAAACTTACCATGTTAGTTTGGTAAGGTTGGTGAATTATAGTAATTAGTTGTTCATAGTAATAGTTTGAATAAGTCATTCCCTAACTCTATAATAAATTTCTCAAACTTACAAGTTCCTGATATTGGGAACAACTTACTTGGAGATAAAATACCAACATTTCTTACACATATTTAAAGCTACAATTTTTGGTGATGAAGTAGATTTTTTTTTAGGCAATATTCCTCAAGAGATTGTCTAGTTAAAGAACCTTCAAATCTTTTGTGTTTCTTCCAATCATTTATTAGGCCTGATTCCATACACAATTATATCATTGCAAGCGATGTCAATAAAAATCCAAGATGACTTTATATTGAACAATTCACAAGACCCTTATCAAGATGAGTTGTATATGAATGTAAAAATAATAAATGAACACTATACATATAATCTTTCCACTCTTACAACTATTGCTATCTCAAATAATGATTTAGAGGGATAAAGTATTCCAAATTTGCGGAATTTAAGAATCTTGAGGCTTCTAAACCTTTCAATGACAACATTGCAAATATTTTGGGAGATATGAGTCAAGTAGATTTATAAGAACTTTCCAAAAATACATTTCAAGACAAGTACCTACAAATATTGGATTCTAAGCTATTTTGGTTCACTAAATACCACAAGGACTATATAATAGGCTCATCATTCTCCTCATATTTTGGGAATTCAAATTTATGGGCATGTCACCTCAAAAAAAAGAAAAAAAAACTTGGCCTTAATTTTTGCCTTCTCTTATAGTTCTAGTTTACAAAGAAAAGAAAAGTAACAAATACTATAGCAATAGGATTGTCCTATTGAGTAAATTTTGAAGGGATAATATCATTGACCTTGATAAGCATGAGTTGGAATAAAATGTACTTTAATAAAGTTGATGAAATCTTACTTTTTTCTTTTTTTTTATTAAAATGACAAGGAGATATCTTTAATCCCATGACAAGACAAAAATAAAAGGGTTTTATTTTTTATTTTAAAAAAAGGAACCCATAACATTTGAGGGATGACCTAAAGGACCATCATCTTTCAATTTTTTAAAAAGAAACTTGAACCTTGTAGGCTTCTCCAAAGGACCCTAAACCTTCAAAAGTAGTATATCTAGGAACAACCAAAGATGGAAACCAAACCATCTGATCTTTGGATCAAACATGGCCCTTTAGCTATAACTCCCAAGAAAAGCAAAGACTAGACCTTCTCCCCTACATAAATCCTCACCCCTTTTGTAGCTAAGGATCCCACCTTAGCTACAAAAGGGATGAGGATTTATGCAAGGGAGAAGGTCTGGTCTTTATTGAAGTACATTTTATTCCAACTCATGTTTATCAAGGATAATGATAGTTCTAATGTAACTCACAAGGATCTTCGAACTCATCTCCTTTCCAACATAACTCATCATACCCACTAGAGACAATATAACCACCTCAATAGGAGTTGTAAAGGAGATAAGAGAAAAATAAATAAAACACAAAAATACACTTTATGTATCCACATGGCAATAATCATGAAAAAACCACAAAAATATATTATCAACCACTCTCCCCAAATATCTCCCCACCTCAATAGGATAAGTTCATGTCCCTATAAGGAACAAAAGAATTATCAATAAAATAACTATGTACCAATATGGCATAGCTATGAGTAGACTCCCTAGCATAATAAGGGAACACTTCATCTTTATAGAATCAATGCAAAAGAAGTGGCTAAAAAGAATCTCCAATTGACAAAAAGACATGAAAAGAGATTTAAAGATTGCAAGCTTATCACACATAATGATGAAGGATGCTCCCCTTAATACCACAAAAAAAATGAAAATTGAGAAACAATAGTGATTTTACAAGAACAAAATATGGGATTCTTATTATCTCCAAAAGTATGGAATTCCAAAATTTCAAAATACAATATGCAAAGACACATGGGTGCCTTACAATATTTAGAAAGAGAAAGTTGTGAAACACCACCTAGAACTACCCTAGACAACCATGGAGGCTTTCCTTATATAGGCAATTTTCATTGCTCAAGAAGGTTCTAGACATTTAGCCCTAACCCTTGAGGATGATCAACCCCCAAATAATTAATATTTTCATATTTATTACATAGAGTCATCTCAAAATAATTACAAATTATAATTTTAGGTAGCCCAACTTCCAAAGGCCATAACTTTCAAACTATAGCTCTGATTGGCTATTATAAGTACTTTAAAAAATTATAGCTCATGATCTATAATTGTTGATCACGAAAGCATCCATCAACCAACGTTTGATCTCATTTTAGAGCCTCCAAGGCCTTAAAAACTAAGTTCAATTTTTTTATACCAAATATTTGTACTAAAAATCTATAATAACTTCACTAATACATAAGATCTGACAATGAAACTCATCTAGTTGGCTAAAATATCTAAGATGAACCTTCACCTATGAAATTAGAATGTTTTGAGCTCAAAAGACCAAATCACTAAAAATAATAAGATTCCATAAATAACAACTCTTATTCAAAAGACATAAATTGAAATATTTTTAGGTAATGCAAGATTGCCCTTACACCTAGAATGCTCCTGCATCACATAACACCCAAATAGGGGGTTTATTGGCATTCAAGACCAACAATTGAGGTAGCTCTTCCCAATCTACCCTGAGAAAAAGAAAGGGAACATCATCGACAAGAAAGGAGACATATAACCCGAACCAAGTATTTTTTTCATGAGGAATAATTGAAGGAATAAACACAAATCAACACTTATAGATCTTAGGAGATGTAAACTTTAGCCTTCTTGAAAAAAAAATTGCTTGAGCGAATCTACCAAAATGTCTTTAGAAATAACTAACAAATAAAAATCCTCCAACTATTTTCACTAACCAAAAATTCTTCCATAGAAAAGATCCAAAGACATCATAGCCTAAGAGCCCTAGCTTCTTAGTCGTGCCCTCTCTTCCTCCCCCTCCCCAATCCAACTAAAATTTGGTAGGTGTAAAACACAATGACATACACTAAAAGTATCCCCGATAATACTACAATTAGGATAAATTTATCATCTCAAACCCTAGTTGTTAAAACAACAAATGTCAGTGAAAAGCTTGGCTAAATTATAAGTGGAATTCAAACACCTGATGGAAACACTAACCACTATCACCTCAAAGGTATGATTCAAGGGCCATAACCCATAAACATGATTAGGCCCTAGAAAAGACCTACCGACCCCATACAAGTAGTATCCACACAAAGATCCTCGACTACCAAAACCATAAAAATCAACCTTCTAAATGTGAAACCATAGATCCAAACAAGCAACATTGTCCAAAACAAAGAAGAGCTAGAAGGGTGGTTAGGTAGCATAAGACATAAATCCTTCATGCAAATAGATTAGAAAATTAGAGGAGGTGCCAAAAGAGTCCATGAAAACACTAAACCTTTCATTTCCTACATAAAAAGCAAGCCACATTTTTCCCAATTCTGTCTCTGTAGCTGCATACAGAGGTAGCCAACTTCTCATCATGGTGTTCCCTACCCAAAACATTGGTCCTAAGAAAGAATGCCTAGACTGAGATGTGAATAGAAGACTAATTATGGGAATATTACAATTTTTTTCCATGAATGAATATTTTGACATTACAAAAAGATACATTTACAATTCCAGATAAATTAAAAGACTTTCTTATTATTTCAAATATAATATATAACTCATAATATTATAATGTCAAATTAAAGATATATATTCATTAAGATTTTCATCTATCAATTATATGTATTTCAACAATTCTTTCTAATTTTTTAATGGAATATATATATATATATATATATATATATATATATATATATATATATATATATATATATATATATATATATATATATATATATATATATATATATATATATTCGATGAAAATGGATAGACTATGTAAGTCATTCATATTAAAGAATATTTTCCAACATACACATATTTCCTATGTCTATACATTTATAGATATTTTCCAAATATTAAAAATGTGAGTTATCTTGATGTTTATTGGCTAAAAGTAAAAATAGAAAGGATTATTTTCATTATTACTGAATACGCAAAAAATTAATAAAATTCTTTTACAAAGTGCTTAAATTTTATATTGTCATAAACTAGAAGTTGTTGATGAATCTTTGCCAATAAATTCTGACCTTCTGCAAACTATAGATTAGCAGCCTGCATATAAGCAGGATTGATAGCCTCGCCATTTTCTACTGGTAGTTACCTTCCTAAGCATGTGTGTGACAATTGTGATGTGCAAAGGATTAGGAAGGCTTTTACCTTAATTTGTATATCTCTTTTCAATCAGATACAAGTGTTATAGACTACACATGAAGAAATTGATAGGTGTTGTAGAATGTAAAAGCACCAACGAAGGATTTAGGGAAAATATGTATACTAGGGGAGAGGACCCAGTACTTGAACACCCTAACTTTGTGCTTATCAAAATCCTACATGGAAATTTCATATCACTCCTAATTTTCTACAACAGTTTATTTGACGAGTCATCTACTTATAACTAAGCTTTCAAAGCCACATCATCAATTATGATGCCACATCAGCATGCTTTTTGCCAAGTTGTCCAAAATAGCCTAAATAAAAAGTGAGACCATTTGTTGCGCAAAAAGGGTACCCATACTTGCACAGTTGATGTGGCATCACATCATTGGTTACTTGTTAGATCAAAGGGTACATTTTCATTCATTTTTTGGTAATCATCATTGTACTAACAACTTTAAAGTCACAAATATTGCTGCAAAGTTGTCAAAAAATTTGGACATTAAGTAAGTGTAGGTATAAAGTAAACAATTTCTATCACAACCATTGGAACCCGTTCAAGTATTGGGTCCTCTCCCCTATAACTAGGTAATATGCAAAAATGGATAGTATAATTGGGTTCATTCTTTCAATCAATGTGTTCCAAGATTTATTTTTGTTTTGATTGAAGTTTCTGCTTTGATATCAGAATTTGGGAGATGTGATTTGTTTTCTCACCTCGAATGTGTTTATTTTGCAAGGGAATGGTACCAATAATTGAATGGAGTTCTAATGTAGGAAAACAAGGGTGAGTCTAAGACAAATGTAGTAGTATCCTAGATCATTGCAAATAATATCTTTATAGTTTGGAATTCACGTCAATTTTCCATGGATTTTCTTCCTAACTAATTCAAGCACAAAAATTTCTCAATATTTTTTTAGTAACTTGATATGTATGTAAGTTGACCTAGGGTTTTCTATTCCTATGTTCTCGTTTCTTACTAAATTCCATTATTTGTGGTTAAAGTTACTGAGAATTGAACATGTGACCTCTTACCAAAAGGGGGTTTGGAAAAGTGGATCCTTATAAATGGGAATTTGTGAAGAAGAAATGCTTGTTGAAGCACATTCAGAGGTGCAAGTTTCTATCGACTTATAGGCAATAGTATCAATATGACTTGAATGTTTGTGTCAAAGTAGGATAGTTTACAATGAAAGGAGAAATTGAATGGGCCATCTAGGAAACAAAGCACCACCGATGAAAAATGATAACATTTCTTGTTGGGGCCATGTAAAACCCTACTTTTCTTTCCAACTCGCATAGAAAAACCAAGAATCATTGTTCAACTTACTACGGAAAAAATATTTCTAAGATATTGATTTTGTAAGAATTTCTTTTTCACAAGTAAAATGAAATAAAAATAACATTACTCTAGAGCATTGCCTCCTTCACATCACATCACCATTGGAAAAAGGTTAGTAAACCTAAACTTAAATTACATAGGTAATGCTTGGGTAGGACATTGCACTTGACACTTCACCTTGTAGGTATCCTTAGAAAGGGAAATCACTAAATAAAAGAATTGTGTTTAGATAATACTAGATTAAAAGAAATCCTCACCATGCATAAGAAGATTATATGAGACCCTTGAGAAACTCAATGAAAGTTGTTAGCAATATAGTAATAATCCAATTAAGATTTGGTTGGTAGAAAGCCTTTATCTATCCCTTAACAAAGAAACATGTTGAACTTATTGTAGTTTAAGGCTAACACACTTTGATGGACAAATCCAACTAAAACAAAATCCAATGAATCTCATTCGATCAAAATTTCTTTAAAACCTAATAAAACTAAATTCATGGAATAAAATTTTGAAAACACTAACAGTAATTTTTAGAGACATTGAACATAACCAGCTAAAGAAAATTGTAGACCACATATAACTGATTTGGTTCACATGTACTTGCAGCCTCAATGTTGCACACAACCAAACCAAATACATTTGAACTAGAAAAATTTAAGTGAATTGACATATTCCTCTCTATTTGAGTGCCCAAAATTCATCGAAACTACACATTAAGAAAGAGGAAACTACAAGACCTCAATTTTTTTAATTCTTTAGGAAATGAAGCTTTATTCCAAATCACTATGCAAGCACAGACCTTAGACCTTAGACCTTATGTAGAAGCTTGAATGCTTTCTTATTCATTAAGATGAGCCATAGAGGGAAACATGCTTTATGATAACTCTTCATCTATAAAATATGCTCGCCTTTAAAACAAAGATATCAAAAATTATATGGAAAACTTCTTGTAGTTATAACACCTATTGATTTACACATTAATATCTCCAAATCTCCTTATGCCTTACTCCACATAATCAACCACGTCAAAGGTGTAGGTTAATTCAACATGACATATAGCACAAAAACATAGCAAGACAAATGTTAGTCGAAAGTATATTTGACATTGCTCTCTATTTCATTTTTCATTCTTTTTAGTATTCTCATTGTGTTTTTACTCTACCTATGTTTCCACCTTGCCATTTTCAATTTTAATTTTGGAAGGAAAATGTTAAAAAAATAAAATTATAGTCATTTCATGGTACTCGTCCCATCTTTGATCATCTTCCTATAGCTTGGTATGCAATGTTCTTATACATTATTTTTCCACAATGCTTCAATAGTTAAACAAATGGGCAAAAGCATTGGACTATTCAAGCCATCTATCTTCAAATTACATGTCAACATCTGAACACATCTAACTTTATGTCATACATTCATTTTTTGGTTTATTTTTTATTAACATAGAAAAAATTCTAGTTTAATTCTATTAACATTATTATTTGTAATTGAAATTTTTAGAATAATAATATATTTATTCTATTATTTTGTACACTAAATGATTATAAAATATGAAATCTAATATTTATGAATATTTATTATTATGATAATATTTCAAAAATTAATTATTATTAATATTTTATAACAAAATATTATTTCAACATCTATTCTATCATAATCTTTTATACTAAAAATATAATTTGAAAAACAATTTTTTTAAAAATTAAAATATTAAGAAAATATATACCTAAACATATGGTTAACATATTTAAAACATTATTAAGATTTAGGTAAGTTTATTTTTAAAAATAAAGATGAATTCTATTATCGTTTATACATTTCCAAGTAATCAAAGAATTTTTATGTTTATTTATTAATTTATTTAATATGTGTAATATATATTAAACACAATATTAAGATTTTAGTTAAATTTAATTTTAAAAATAATTCTTAATATTCTAGTTCTAAGTAATTAAAGAATTACTTTTACTTTTATATTTAACTATTAATTAATTTAATAAATACAATAAACGTTATTAATTTTGAAAATAATTATTTAGATTTCAATAAGTTTTGACTATGTATTTAATTTATTATATTTTAGTTATAGTTTGAATATACAACAAAATATCTTAGATTTTAATATTTTTAATATACAACAATTGCTTGTTGCACTCTTCCTCTTCTTGTATTGCTTTGTTAGAAATGTTGCACCATATTATTATTATCATGGATTGTCAAAATTTATAATCTAGTTGGATATTTGCTTAATAATTTGTTATGGATATGGTGATTGTACATTCACCTCATTTGATATTGTGAAGTCATTTTTATCAAATTGATTACTTTGAAAAGCATAATGTCACTTTTTTTTAATCTAAAAACTATGTGCGACTGGATCTTAACCTAACCCTTCACAATGACAATTCAATGTAATAATTATCTTGGGCTTGCAAGTATCTTTGTAGAAAGAAACTCACATATCATCCTTTTAAACTTATTGGCATCGACAAGAGTCTCATCAATAAGGAGATCTTTTATCATAATGACCAAAATATTGAAAGTGGCATAGTTTTATCTTATCAAACATCATTTCTATAATTGGTTGTCTTGCTTTTTTTTTAAATGGGCAAGAACTCATAGAAACATGAATAGATATTTCAAGCTACTATTTAATCTTCATTGGTGTCTTTATCTCTCATCTCAAGATTTTTTATATCTTCATCTCTACTTCAGCTCACTTTACAATATATCATCTTTAGCTAGGAACTTTAACACATTCTATCACTTGCTTACTTTCGAACCTAGAATCGGGATCTTAGAAAGATGAGAATGCAATGGGTCAATATAAAACAAAATTGATATTTCTTTATTTGACTTTCTGTTTATATTTTATAGATTTAGAAGGTTGCATTTTTAATATGCATTTTCTAATGTATTTTAATTTCTATTTTACACAAGGTTGAAATTAGATAAGATATTTATTAATGAAAGTAATGGATATCCAATCATGAAAATAATTTTTTACAACTCTAATAGGAAAAAATTAAGTGCTCACTTTGTATCAGTAATTGTCATAATCATTACTTACTAGTAAATGCTTGTCCAAGTCTGAATGTTTTTAACTTTTACTAATATAATATTTTAATCCATGTTATGTAAGAAGAATTACATCAAGTACTATCAAGTTCACAACAAGGTCATCATAGTCATTACTTACTAGTAAATGCCTGTCCATGTCTAAATGTTTTTAACTTTTACTAATATAATATTTTAATCCATGTTATGTAAGAAGAATTACATCAAGTACTATCAAGTTCACAACAATTTCAATGTTAGATAATATTTTAAAATAGAGAAGATTTAATAACTTTATTCTTTAATATCATGAGAGGACTATGTGGTATAACATTTTTTTCAATATAAAAGTTGTATATATGAATACATATAATATCTTTTTAAAATTTATTTTTGAAAAAAATTATATCTTTGATATAGATTTGTTGTATGTGTTATACAATATATGTTAAAATTTACATTTAGTACTGAGTTAAATGAAATGTTTATAAAACATAAATGCTTATAATATATTTATAGTGGCAATCTTGACAATGTTGGTTTAAGATCATTCAATAAAAAATGAAACACATTAATTCATTTTAAATAATTACAAAGACATAATTTTTAATATTTTATTCTCACATTATAAAAATAATAGTTATGTTAAGAAAATTAGCTTTATCTGCAACATAAATAAATGACCTAAATCATCTACTTAATACGTTAAATTATAAATATGTAAAATTTATGATCTATATAGAATAAACTAATGACGCATGTTAAAATACCAAAACTCATATTATTTTTGTTTGAACTTTCTTTCTATTTTAATATATGCTTAATCGGTAAATACGTTTGTTTCTAAAAAAAATTGTATATTAAGTAATTCTATAATAAATATTATTTAAAATTAACCATTGTATTTAGTTGAATGAAGACTTAGGATGCAAATGTAGAATAATGCTATATTGATGGACAAATCAATATCTCTAGAAGTATAAAGAAATGCATTTGTTAATTTTTGAAGTTTTGAATTATTTCTATCATATTTGAGTGTTTGCAAGGATAAATTTAGTTTATTAACATTTCTAAGAAATTTATTTTTCATTTCCATTAGTTTGTTTGGAAAATTAAACTTGTCCATTTACTATATTGATACCATGTACAAACATTTCATCCATAGGTCTCCTCCTTTTAAGAACAATAAGATTGGAATGGTATGGTTCTATACATCTTCTTTTTTTGAAATATTTATTCTCATGTCATGGCCTAATGTGTTATCAAATAACTCGTAACTCTCTTCATTTTAAACATGATTAGAAAGTTAAGAATAATAATTTGATGAAAATATATTTTCACATACAAAATTTGAACCTAGTACAATAGATAACTTCTATAAAACAATGGTAATGTAAATATTCCATTTTTTTGTGCTACCTTCTTTTTTATACTTAATCAATCACTAAAAACTAATCTCATTTCAATCTGCTATCTCAAAGTAGATCCATCTCTCAAAGCTTCCAAGTGACATGAATAGAAAAACTAATAGTTTAAATCAAAGTTAGAACAAATAAAAGCTTCCAGGTGACACAAATAGAAAAGCTAATAGTTTAAATCAAAGTTAAAACAAATCAAAATGAATCAACAAATTGAAATAATTCTAATTACATGAGTGTACCTGACTAACTTGACTCTTTAAATACATTCCATACTCCTCAAAACTTCCAAGAAAAAAATCCAATTTACAAATTAAAAACTTTAATAATTTTTTTTGTATTATTATTAACAAGTAGGTGCCCTCCCATCAAAAGATTAAATCAATAGAAAATTCATATGAAGATTCCAATGCAAATCATAATTTATACTTTAGCTTTTTCACATATATAGACAATAGCTCTGATTGAGCTAGAGTCCCTACCTTACAAAAGTAGAAACTAGATTTTCAAGTGATAAAATTATAACTATTATATGTATCTTAAGAATTATTTTATAATTATCGTAAAGTTTTGATGGTAGATTGAGAGGGGATATAAGTCAAACAATTAATTATTAATCTCAAATGTATCATATTGTTATTTATATATTTATTCCAAATTCTAAATTTTAAGTTCATTTGTATTTATTCAAAAATATAATTTATCTTTTAATTTCTAATTCTTAATATTTTGAAATTGTAATTTGTAATAAAAATAAAAAATAGGATTCTCTAATTGAAACATTTGATAAATTATAAACTATTTAAAAAGAAATTAGAAATAATTGATTTCTTAAATAAAGACTAAAAAAAAATTCCCCAAAAATTTAGTAAGTAAAACATTTGGTTTATTGAATATTTAAAAAGAAATTACAAAAAAATCATTTCTTAAATGTAAATATGATTAAAAAATGTTGTACGTGTTCAGTGTAAAGACTCTTGTGATGCCCTCGACTGACAGCTCTTAGCTAAGGCATTTAATTCTTCATTAAATAAATTTGGTCATTCGATAGGATTTTAAATAACTGTGCAGCCACCTATCAATCGATGGAGATTTTTCTTATTTTAATTTTCTCTAAATATTCCTACAACCTCGGTGAAATTCCCATTAGCCAATCACAAAATTAGAAAAATAGTAGTAAACATAATTTTTAAATAATTACACGGTGAACCTTAGGTTTTGAGTATATGTAGATGTCAAAAATTAATGCGATTGCGCATTTGGGAACATTAGTTCCTTGTCTTATATAAGGCAAGGACTAATAACGAAAGTTGCCACTTAAATGCTATAGCTTGATTTAAGAAGTTGCAAAGACCAACATTTTGCTAGAGTGGATGGGATGAGCCTTTCATCTCATTCTTACACAATTTAAGAGGAATGTGGCCATGGAAGCTATTATTCCCTAGATTTCAAGGATACCACACATTGATGAGGGTGAGAATACTTGCACCAATAACCATTGCACAAAAATTGAGTCTAATCGAACAAAGAAAATAATTGCACAAAAATTGAGACTAATCAAACAAAGAAAATAATTGTTGGAGAACCATTGCACAAAAATTGAGTCCAATGAAACAAAGAAAATAATTGTTGAAGTCTCTTAGAAAGATAATACTTAAAATCCAAAATAGCTTCAATAAGAATGATAAGGAGAAGAGTAAGAAACTGTAGTTACAACAAAGAGAAACAATGAAACTGTATGTCCAAGGGTGTTTGTTTAGGGAGATAAGGGGGAGGTGAATTTGTCTCTTGCAATGTCAACTCCTTATTGCAAATAAGTACAAGAAAAACAAGATATTCAACATGGGATTAAACTTTTGTAGTCATTCTTGTATGCATTTAATCATAGTCTTTAATTCACGTCGAAAAAATTGTGTTCTCCATTGCCAATGGCGTCAAAGAAGAATAATGAAGAGAGTTTAAATTTGGGTTGTGGAAAATCGAAAAATATGATCAGGAGTGTTTCAATTTCATTTGTATAAATTTATTAGTTTTTGTTTTCCCTATTTGTAAATATAAATCATTAAAGAATTCAAAATGGAAAGATGTCTATTTTATTTGTTTTATATATTGAAAATAATAAAAATAATATTAATAAATCTTTGTTTATTAGTAAGGTTGAATATTTTTTAATCAGTTTATTGGGGATGAGTATTGTAGAGTGGAAGACTCCAACATCATAAAAGATGAAGTTAGAGTTGTGCACATAATAAATTTATATCTTTGACTCTTAGTAAATGAGGTTTTAGCCTAAGACTCATCCTTCCTTATTGAATAGTTAGAACAATTTGATTGATGAAAAATTCTGCTTGAAAATATATATATAGAAATTACTATTGACAAACTCTCAAACTCTCTTGAATTATCTGCTAGTATGTGTAAGGAAAACTCTCTTCTTAGAAGTATGAGCAATACAAACTCTCTTAATAGAAGTATGAGCAACAAGCAACCCCTCAATAATATCAAAATACAATAGACATCACTCTATGCTTTTTGAGTGATGAAAATTAATACACACAATTCTTGTTCTATAACATATGTCTTAGAGGAGGTCCTCATGCAACTTCTAAGCTTAATTTAACTAACAATTGTTGCTAGTATTTCCATGAAATTACTAATTCTACTTATTTTTTATGCTTATTTTTCTGCTTATAATTTTCACACATGCTTTTGGAGGGAGAAAATTGGAGGGAATATAAAAATAATGGGAAGAAAATTTGTGTTGACACTTGGCTCTTTTTTCATATGCAGTTGTTGCTTAACTTCAGCCCCTCCTTTTTTGATAGATTATCTTCAATAGCTAAGCAATTTCTACAAAACAAGATTAAGCAACCACATAGGGACATGGGGTTACCTAAGAGAATAATAGAAAAGAAACATATTTTGAAGATGACCATTATGAAGCTTAATGAAAAGAGAATCAACATAATTTAATGATTTATTTATCATGAATAGTTATTTAATTTAGACTATTTTTTAGGGTTTAAATTTCAATCTTAAATATATGTGACATACAAATCATACTATATTTTAAACATTTTAATAAATTTCTAAAGAATTGTGAACTTTTTCAAAAGTGCTTATAACAGTTTAAAGTTATAATAAAAATAACTTAAATTTCTAATTTAACAAGTATCATGATGGCTTAATACTTGCCTCTTAGTTTTGAGTAAGTAAAAATAGGTTTTAAAGGATCTGAAACCTTTACATTAACAGAAGTCTAGAGATAAGCATGATAACAGAACAACAGAGAAAAGTATCCAAAAGCAACATGGGACAAACCTCCAACAAAAACATCCAAGAGGTCACAAAAGACAGAATTGGAAAAAATAGCAAAGGAACAACAACCGACCAACTAAGAAGTATTTATCAGGTCAACAACCTGATCCACCAAAGTTTGTATGTTTTCAGCAGCAACCTTCACCTCGTCCTTCTTACCAATCTCATCATTCTTCTTAGAGTGAGCATGGGTACATTTACTTGGTCCCTGAGTATCAGCCCCTGGAGGGAAATTCTGGCCCTTATCAGCCCCATTCCTCTTCAAGAGGATACTCACATTGTCCACTAGTTGTTTGACCAATTTCTCCATATTACCCATACTAGTTTCTAGTTTGGACACCTTCCCCTAAATGCTACTAATATCCTTATCCATGACCCTTTGTTTAACTTCGATCACTGGGACCTTATGCATGAGATTTTAAATATATTAATTGTAAATTGTTATATATTTTTTAATTATACTATAATAATATTTTTTAATTTAAAAATTAAAATGTAAATTTATTTTAATAAATTAAGTATAATGATAATTATTTAAATAAATATTAATTGTAATGATCATGTTGTAATAGATGACTTTATTCTATATGTTCAATACTAGAAATTAGTACTATACATAGATGTCGGCTAAAAATTTAGAGGGACATAGTGCTTCCAAGAAATTTGTGTATAAGATCCCCAACGTTTTTAGCCAATCAATAAAACTTAATTAATTTCATTGATTTATAAATGTAAGAAACATGCATGTCTACTATATAAAATATTAATTATATAATATTATTTAAAATTAATTAATTTTGATTGGTAGATACTAGAAATTTTAATCACTAATTAAGAGTGATAATATTGAATAACTCGATTTATAAAGTGAGCTCAGTTAACACAATATACCTTCATCTTCTCGGGATACACTAAAATATGCTTATTGATGGAAAGCTCACTTTGTAGTATTAACCAACCTCTGTGGATAGCTTAAGTGGTTTGTCACTAATTGACAATAAGTCTTGCCATAAAAATGTCAAATATTAAAATTATAATAGATTGTTCATATATTTGTTATCAATATGTACCATTATAGACTATAGTGATCTTTGAAGATTATTTTTAGTAATGTTGTTATCCTAATTTTAAAGCTTTAATAAAAAAATCTATATATGATATTTTTATAACTAATTAGATAAAATAAAAAAATGTACTAAATAAACAAATTATAGATAATTATTTTTGTATAAATAATAGCATCTAATATTTTAAGGTATCTTGTAACATTAAATTAGAGTATAATAAATAATCTTTTATAACAATAAAAACATAATATAAACCTCATTTCAATTCACAACATCTATTTATGCTTAGTTTCATAATGTATTTATATTCAAGTTTTATTGAAACTAGTTATGAAAATGCAACGTGCAAAGTCAATTAAGCTCATGAGGGAAACCACGTGTGTCTGCAAGAGTTAAAATCTTCATACATTTTTTTCTCTAATTGCTCCACCTAACCAATCTCATTAACCACACAAGTTATTTAAGAAAATCTTTAAATGTATACTTGAATATTGTATAAACCTACTTAGCATTTTCATGTTCATTCTGATCCAATGTTGGGCAAGAAAAGATATTTTATAGATTTAATTTCATGGTTTGCAAAGAGAATTTGAAAAAGTTTAACTCTACAAACCCACAAAAACTTTCATTTCAAAAAGAACGAAATAATGTTATTTACTCTAATTTAAACATAGAGAAAAAAGAAACAATCTATCATAGAAGATATTTAAAATATCTAAAATGATATCCAAATAGAAATAATCTAACTTCTAGTTATTAAACTCACAGGAGATATATTGATTGAGTCTGGTTCAGTGAAACCTTTGGATTCTCATTTTCCCAATTCTACCCAATGATGATTATTCTCTCATGGAATGTAAGGGGGTTGAATAGCATCCCTAGACAAAGGGCTATTCATAACTTGGTGGTTGATCATAGCCCTGATGTTTTTTGTATCCAAGAGACTAAGCTCTCTGTGGAGTCTATGGTCCAACATGCCTCTAGTATTTGGTCTCGTGGCCAATGCCAGTGTGTTGGGGCAACAAGCAGTGCGGGTGGTTTGGCTATATTTTGGGATCCTCAAAAAATTTCTCCTCTTGGCTAGATGTCTTCTCACTCAGCTCTCTCTATGGTAGCTTCTACTCTAGACTTAGGAGAGGTGATCATGGTTACTAATGTGTATGCACTTGTTGATCTTGTGGGAAAGGAGGAAGTTTGGGAACATATTCAATATGTTAGAAATTGTCATCCTTATCATCCTTGGGTGTTAGCAGGGGACTTCAATTCAGTTTTAAGTCTGGAGGAGAAGCATGGTGGTTTGGCTAGATTGGGGCCTTCTTCTGCTCTTCTTCGGCAACATATATCTCTTTTGCATCTCTCTGATGTTAAGCCTTCTAATGGTCTCTATACCTAGAATAATCGCAGGACTGGTGTTGCTGCTATCTCAGAATGTCTGGATAGATTTCTTGTTTCTTGCTTCTAGGTTAGTGGCACCCTTACTATCTTTTCAGAAATCCTTGATTGGAGGGGTTCAGATCATTGTCCAATCAAATTTTCTGCTATAGGGGCTTATGTTCTGAAGCATCCTCCTTTTAAGTTCCAGTTGATGTGGCTTCGGGACTCCTCTCTTCATGATTGTATTTTCTGTTGGTGGAAATATGGTGCTCCTGCATATGGTACTGCAATGTTCTCATTTTCTAAAAGGCTTCAATATGTTAAAAGGCAGCTCAAGATATGGAATAGGGAATGCTTTGGGAACCTTCACTTTATAAAGAGGCTTGCTCAAGAAGATCTTGATGTCATCACAAGGGAGATTAGAGATCGAGGTTTCTCAGAGGATCTTGGCAAGGCTGAATCCCTTGCTTCTAGAGCTCTAGAAGAATGGGAACTTCGAGAGGAAATTTTTTGGAAGCAAAAGGCTAGAGTTGATTGGCTCCAGGAAGGTGATCGTAACACTGCCTTTTTCCATAAAACAGTGCAATCTCGCCAGAATCAGAGCACTATCTCTTCTTTGGTTAATTCTCAAGGTATCCAACTGAATTCCTTGCTAGCTTTGTTCCAGGAGGCTATTTGGTACTTCTCTACCCTCTTCTCTGAGGACTCTCCTCCTACTGATAATGAAGAAAATCTTATTTTGTCCTCCATTCCTTCCCTTATCACTCAGGAAATGAATGATTATCTCATGCGTCCTATTTCTTTGGAAGAGCTAGAGGAGGTGGTCTTTGGCATGCCTAAGGGGAAGGCTCCTGGTCCTGATGGCTTTCCAGTTGAATTCTTTCAAGAATTTTGGGACATCATTAATCATGATTTATTGGAGGTGGTTAAAGAATCCTATGCTAGCAAGCAGATGCTTCGAGCTCTGAACTCTACATTCTTGACTCTTATTCCTAAGAGAGAGGGTGCTAATCAATTGGAGTTTTTTAGACCAATTGCCTTATGTAATGCGGTTTACAAAGTTATTACTAAGTTGATTGCTGAGAGATTGAAAAGGTGGCTTCCCATTATTATCTCAGAAGAACAAGGTGGTTTTGTTGCTGGCAGACAAATTTTGGATGGGGTGGTTATTGCTACTGAGGCTATTCACTCTATGGCTACTTCAAGGGAGAGAGCCATGTTTGTTGAGCTGGATATGGCTAAGGCTTACGATAGAGTTAAATGGAGCTTCCTAAGGAGTATTCTTCTTTCTTTTGGATTTAGCTCTGACTGGGTGAGTTGGATTATGAGTTGTGTTACTTCTGCCTCTTTTTCTGTTCTTATTAATGGTCAACCTTCTCAACTATTTGGTGCTTCTAGAGGCCTCTGCCAAGGTGACCCTCTCTCCCCATATCTATTCATCATCATGGCTGAAGGCTTGGGCAGATTCATTAAGCATCAGGTGTCCCAAAATTATATTCAAGGCTGGCGGTGGGGTAATGGCTTACCTTCTCTTTCCCATCTTCAATTTGTTGATGATTCTGCTCTTGTTGGTCTTGCTAGGATCAAGGAAGCTGAAGCCTTTCAACATGGTTTGGACGTTTATTTGGCAGCTTCAGGCCAGAAAGTTAATGAGCATAAATCTTCCATTCACTTTTTTAACACTCCTGATTCTATTCAACACAGGATTGTTGGTATCCTACAGTTTCAGATAGGATCACTTCCTTTGACTTATCTTGGCATCCCTATTGCTATTTCTAGGCAACCACGTCTCTTCTGGAAAAATTTGATTACCAAGCTTCAGGATAAGGTAAATCATTGGACTCATAAATGGCTTTCTACTGCTGCCCGGGTTACTCTTCTTCAAGCTGTTATCCAAGCTCTTCCTACTTATTGAAGCATGGTTCACGCTGCACCTATTTACTTTCTCAAGGATTTTGATGCTCTTTCTCAGAAATTCCTTTGGAGTGGTAATTTGCATAGTACTAAATGGAGCTTAGTTAATTGGGAAACTATTTGTAGGCCTAAAAAGGAGGGTGGTCTTGGTCTTCGATCTGCTCTATTGAGTAGTCAAGCTTTGGCTGCTAAAATTTATTGGCGATGGTGCTCTGGACAACATCAACTTTGGGCTCGTATTATCACTCATAAATATTTTCATGGTGCTGATCCTTGCTCTGTTTTTGCACTTCCTCTTAAAGGTCGTGGCTCAATGGTTTGGCATACTTTGAAGACAGGTGTGATGTTGGTAAAGAGGGGTCTGTTTTGGATATGTAAAGGAGGTTCTCAAGCTTTGTTTTGGTCTAATGCTTGGGATGGATTCCCTTCCATTTTATCCATATACCCTCATCTTCAGCCTCTTTGTGACTCTTTTCTTGCCGCTGGATGGGATAAAGTGGCTCATTACAAGACTCCTTATCAATTGGGACCTGTTGTTGGTTACAGATGGAAGCATTCTTCTGATTGGCCTCTTGGAGGTACAGACATGGATCGTCAGGAGCTTTCTCAAATTTTGGCCTCTAGAGAGTGTTCTTCTTTGCTTGGTCCAGATGTTTGGGCTTGGGGCGGTACCTTGTCTGGTAAATATCATGTCTCTGCTAGGTATCAAGAGATAACTAGACAATTATTTGGGGATGCTGAGGTCCCTTGGTGGAAGCAAGTTTGGAATAAAATTTCTTGGTCCAAGTGCAATTTTTTCATGTGGTTAGTGGCTCACAACCGTTGTCTTACCTGGGATAATCTTTGTAAACGTGGATTTCAGGGCCCCTCTTATTGTGTTTTGTGTGGTAATGGAGAGGAGTTTGTCTCCCATCTGTTCTTCCATTGCTCCTATTCTACTCAGATATGGCACCTTTGGTGGAGCGCTTGGGGTTGATCTTGTCGGCATGCTTCCTCTTTGCTTGAGTTCTGGGCCCGCTTGGGTATTGCTCCCTCCAAGTATTCTTTTCTCCATGCTGCTTGGATTGCTGGCCCATCTTTTATGCTTTGGCATATCTGGTTCTAGAGGAATCGTCGCATATTCCAAGATGTTTGGCTTGGTGTTTTGCATCTTTGGTGGAAAATATCACATTCTCTTCAGGAAACTATTCTTGTGAAGTGTGAGCTTGATGGGGGTATGGATCCGGTTGATCTTGCTATCTGTAATCGCCTCAATTTTCATCTGCAGGATGGGGTTGCAGCTCATAGGTTTCCTTCTATGTCCAGGCAGCTTCACCATCAGAGGAAGGGTCAGGTTAACCGGGATGGGCACTGGACTCCTCCTCCTTGTGGAGTTCTGAAAATTAACACTGATGGTTCTTCCCGTGTGAATCCTGGTCCGGCTGGTATTGGCGAAGTAGCTCGTTGTAGTTCTGGGGATGTTAAATTTTTCTTCTCAGTTCATAAGGGTGATTATACTAACAATCTCATGGAAGCTCAGGCTATTTTATATGCTGTGGAACAGTGTTGCTTGCGGGGATGGAGTAAGATTATCTGTGAGTCTGATTCCCAGGTGGTGGTGAACATGCTTTCTTCGCAAGAGCTTGAGGATGTTAGTTGGCAGCTGGCCACTGTTGTTAAGCAAATTCTTTTCTTCTCTTCCTCTTTTCAGTTCATTAGGTTCATGTATATTCCTCGTGAATGGAATAGAACTGCTGATTGTTTAGCCAAATGGGCATCTAGTCATGATCCGGGTTGGAATATTAGGGATAGGAGGCAATTTTCCTTTGAGATGGTGCAAGAATTTGATGATCTTGTTGCTCAGGATCGAGCTCCTTGTTGAGCTCTCCTTGTTGTATTCCTTTCTGTCTTAATAAATTTTTACCCCTCTTTTTGCTAACTTCTAGTTTTTTTAAGAAAGATTAATAGAAATAATTTAAGATTTTAGGCAAGAGCCTACAACACAATGTTAAATTGTGAGTCTCTTGTTTGGAGAAGTCTTGGGTTCAAATTTAGAAAAATTTGAAAATGAATTAGATAGGACAATTATTGAAAAATCATATATTAAGAGTAAATGAAAAACTTAAACTTACCGACTTTTTTAAAAAAATATGCACTTACTATTTTTAATCTAAAATTTTTAATTAAAAATTATATTTAACTAACATCTAGATATATGAAACCTTTTTTTTTTAATACAATTTTATTTTTTATTCTAAATATTTCTATTTTTTTTTTTTTACTAAATTATAATTAGAACTATTTTAGAATATAATTTATTTAAATTTTTATTTAATTAGTTATAAATTTTCATAATATATAAAGCACATTTTTTCTAACTCTAATTGAATCATAACCTAATCAAAGGTGAATCCTCATTAAGCTAAATCTTATTTTTTAATTTTATAGAAATATTTAATATTTTAATGTTAAATACTTAATTTAATTATAATAGTTATCTAATAGAAATAAATTAGATTATAATTATAAACTTATTTTAAGATAAGTTATAAATATATGGAAAATATCAACAATAAGTTAATTTAAGTTAAACTATTTTTAAAATATGAATATAAACCTCTTTATGAAAATCATTGTATATTATAAATTAAATTAAATTTTAATTTCATAAAATATTAAAGTAAATTTTTTTTCTATTTTGATATAAATAATTCTATATTAAAAAAGAATTGTATATTTTTCTCATTTTTTATATTAATCATTTATTTTTAAACTCTTCTCTCTTCTTAAGATACATAGCTAATTTTAGTTATTATTATTTTAATTAGATTTTTTATTTTAAAGATACATATCTGTTTTTTTCTATTCAAAATCATCAATGTCAAATGTAGGCAATTTTTTTATTCATCGGAGCTCCTAATGTTAAATCTTATTGCTTGCATATATAAGTAACACACTCCAATTTGAGTTATTATTATATATGTAATCACAAATAATAAATGAAAAAAAAAATCTCAATACAGTTGAATCAAATGATAGTATCTAAATAGGATAGAGTTCAGAAGCATAATTGTCTTGATTTAAACAATTAAAATAAAAAAAATTCTTGCTTAATTCAAAATGAATAATCTATCACTAAAATAATATATGGCCCTCACCTTTTTTCCGGCATCAATGGTTCAGTAATTTTTCTATCCTATAGAATTTTTTAAAATGTTTTAAAGAAAATGATTTACTGATCCACATAATCACACTTAAAAACTTAGATCTATTAAAAAATAAAGAAAAATGATCACTTAAACTGATAAGTGGATCTATGAGGATTTGTGAACATTATTGCACCTATAAATCCAAGCATTCTAGAATATGCAAAGAAAATGGTCAGAATAAGTAGGGAAGATAATGAAACCCTCCTCAAAGCATATAAAATATATATGTTAATCCCTTCATACACAAATACCAAATTTCACTTTGATTGAAAAGTTTGTTTTTATAAACAAATGTTAAACAAAATCTATTGAATGACAAGTAGAATAGAAAATAGAAATTAAAGATTAAATTAGAAATATAAATGATTGTTTTTAGGAGTAGAAAATTAAAATTGCTAAAGGGAAAATTTATTATCAAAAAGTATAAAATCTAATAAATGTTGACAAAAATTTGTAAAATCATGAGCGAAGCTCCCAAATATAAGCTTATCAACTTAAATATAAAATAAAATTTGGATAAAATGATTACTTCTATTTACCTCTATTAAAAATATCAATCAACTTACCATGCAACATACCCAAAAATAACTTACCACTAAAATAAATTGATAATTATCGAACCACTAAATGGACTTACCATGAAATCCAGGAACTCAAATAAGGAATGGAAAGATTGAAGAGGGATAATTACAACACATAGAACAGGAAAATTGAGGAGGTAAAGGATATGGAAAACAAAGTGTAGGAAGTGAAGAGTAGAGTTTAGACCATGGACAACACTCTGCAAAAAATTGTCAAGCAAAGCTATAACATTCTGAAAGCATCGAATGATAACATAAAGGTGCTCATAAACGAAATTGAAGAACACAGGATAGGTAAGGAGGATGACCAATGTCCCAATAGCTACAAAGATAAATCTCCTAAGGATGGATCGAACAAGAGAACCAGATCCAACACAAAGAAAAAGGACATCCATGAACCTTATAAAGATCTTTCAGACCTTAAAGAGGTAGCTAGAAGAATGTATGAGCTAGAGATTTGAGCTATGGAAATCCTCAGAGAAATTGTCTGAGCTAATCTCCTAGCTTTTGGGTCTTTCCTAGTTTTTTACTCTACTTCCCTTTTTTTATTTGGTTTTATCTTGTTTTTCTGTGGGGGGTTGTTTCATCCTGTGGCTTTTATGTTGTTGATACTTTAAGTGCTTTATTTATGTTAATCTTTTAGTATTGTAGGGTTTGAGGGCCCCATTAAAAATTGTTTTCCTTAATAAAAAACATACTCAAAAATTACCTTTGAAACTCATTCTATAATTACTAAGTATTTTTTAACAATAAATTACTAAATATTATCAATAGATCCATATTTCTCATATAGATTTTGTTCTTATATATAACAATAATTATTATTATTATTCATATCAATGTTATTCTTTTCAAAATAAATTTTTAAATATAATTCTTGATAAATTTAATAAATATTAAAGAAAGAAGTGAGATGATACAAAGTACTTAAAACATTCACATCTAGACAATGAAAAAAAAATTGTCTTTCTTTGACAAAACACGATAAAATTTTCTAAAATCTATGAATATCAAATTGACAACATTTTTTATCTCTTTTCATAGATTCTCTTTTCTTGAATATCCTAGATTTGATTATGAAAATTAATATTATTTACTCTCTCCATCTCCATTGTGGTATGGTATTTTGCAATGAAAATGTGCCAAATTGTTAAGTGTGAAAATTCAATATTACACATACTAATTAATAAACTCCTATTTTATATAGATTTTTTGACTAGTGAAAACTAATTCACAACATATAATAATAAAATAATACAACTTTTTTTATGGGAAAAAAAATAACACTTTAATTTCACAAATAAAATAAAAAATAAAAGCATATGCAACACAACGAGCACAATGTTTTTGGACAAATTGTCCTTGAAAAAACTTTGAAGAGAAAACAAGTTTTACAAATGAAGAATTTTATTAAACTTCGTGAATCAAGAGATGCAAAAATCACTTGCTCTTACTAGTAGAGCTGGACAACAATATCCTCCTTTAGAAAAATTTTCTTTCAATTTCTCCTTCTGAGACTTTCTCCTCCCATAATTTTATTGTTGTTGTCGCCAATGCTAATATCGTCCATTATTATTAGTGAAAAAATATTTGCTAACACTATAAATTTATTTTCTCTCGCTACTAATGCTTCACAAGTGCATTCTCTCCAAATATCCATTAACCCCTTTTATACTACTCTGATTGAAAAGTAACAATTGTGATTTAATCGTAATCAATGACTAAGATTAATTAGAATCTAACAAAACTAAACTAATTGGTCACTAGAAGTCTCTAAAGGTGTTAATTAATTAATTAATTAATAGTCTAGACTCTCACAACATTTCAAGAAATTTTTATTTTTTTACTAATTCTTAGGAATGGAAAATTAGTTGTTTGAGCTACCCAAACTAACACTCCTCTTAGTGAGGAAGGTAGTCTACATGACACCCAAATTATCTCTAAAGAAGATGAATTTCACCTTCCCCCACACCTTTGTCAAAATGTCTACTACCTATTGACTTGTTGGTATATAATATAGTTGAACAATCCCCCATTGCACACAATCCATAATGAAGTGAAACCTAATATATACATTCTTAGACCTATCATAAAGCATAAGATATTCAAATAATCTAATGAATCATTGATTGTCACACTGTAATAGTTTAGTTTCAACTCTCTAACCAAACACATCTACAAGGAACTTCCAAAGCCATATCATACTTCACCATGTTGGTCGCTATGCATTCCACTTTTGTAAAACTCAAAGCGACATACTTCTTCTTGTTGAACCAAGAGACAACTCTTACTCCCAAATTGAAGAAATGTGCTAAAAAAAATTGTCTCTACACTATACTACCTTCCCAATCTACATTAGTGTAGCCTATCATCTTGATTCCTTCACTTTGACCATATCTAATTCCATGCTAAATTGTACCATGTATATAATACAACATGTGCTTTGTCGTTCATGTCCAATGCACTCTCTTTGGCCTAACCATGAACTAAGAGAGTTTTTGTAAAAATATGTATTTGGCCTAGTGTTGACCAAATGCATGAGATAATCAATCAATTTCTTGTACGAGGTGGGAACTACATCCTTTTCCCTTGATGTGTCTTGTAATGCCTACCCCTAGTACCAGAGGTAACACCCCGCCAAGGAACCCAAAAGAAATTAACCTAAAGTTTCACTAAGTTTGTCAAACCTTTTTTTTAAAGATAAGAAATAAACAACAATAGATGTAATATAGTGGAAGCATTAGCTCACGTACATAACAAACATCAAAAAAGATTGTATCTTTTAAAGGTCCCATGACATTGAATCACATTTTAGTTTAATTAATACTAAATCTAATATATATAAAATCCACATCAAAGAATAACTACAAGTATGAATCCATTTAAATAAATATACAATTACATAAATTGCCACTTGGCATAACTAGAATGCATAATCATCCACTGTACAAGATACAGGGTATGAAAAGATCAACATATATAAAATACACCATCTCATAAGATCTATGATAAATGAAGTACAGTATAACAAGATATAACCAACCAAAATAAATATAAGATTAGAAAGAAATGATCAACTGCACAAGTACATCCAACAATGACATCGAATGGTTAGATCTCAATGGTATAAGAAAAATGCACTACCACCCAATCTCATGGAACCTAAATGGCCCACTCCCACTATGTTGAGGAGATAAACTCAAGTCCCGTATGGATATCAAAACATAGGTCATAACCAACATCTATGTTCAAGGAATCACCTAAAAGTAAACTATCTCAAAGGGTACTAAGAAACAAGTATCAACTAATCCCAAAGGCAACACAGACACGTAGGAAATCTACTATGCAAGTAGGCACGTGTCATCACATAAGCCAACTCTAAGGTTACCCTAGCAACCTTGCTAGACTCTGGCCCCCTAGTGTCTCTATGTGGCATCAATATCTTTTTGTATAGACAAGTCATACTAACGAGTCAACTCTAAGGTTACTCTGGTAGTCTCTTGAGACTCTGACCCTCTAGTGACTTTATTTGGTACCAATATATTATCTTATTAATTAATTTTAAACCCATTTAATGAAATGTTATCACTTATTAAAACAACCTACAATGGGTTACCTAGGCAACCTCTTTAGGGCTCCAACCTCCATTGCAAGCCACTTCCCAACATGACATACTGATAACCTACCCTAGGCTCAACAAAAATAGAAGGTCTCATACGACCATAAACCAAACATTAGATCTTAAACAAGCAACTGGAAAGTACTAAAATATCACTAATCAAAATTACAGATTTTACCAATATAATCATTCTAACAGGATTGATCAAGTACACATATACCAACCCATGACATCACATGACATCACCAAAAACAAATCACATAATCACCTTAGTCCTATACAAGCAACTGGGAAGCAATCCAAAGATAACTGATCGAAGACTCAAAGGTTACACCAAAAAAATCATATCATTCACCTAGTTCTACACAAGAGAAATTGAGAAGCAATGACAACCATTAGCTCAAACTCATCAAAGAAGACATGTGACCACATCACAATGGTCAAGTATAAAAGATCAGATAAATGACATCATCACATAACAAAACTCCCCAAGTCTTTGGTAAAACATCTTTATTTGACCAAAATACTAAGTCAAAACTCGAAACCCAACATGAAATACCACGCGACATATATAGTACATAACAATGTCACTTTCATAACAATAGATTTTGAAAACACAAAAGTTTAATCTTCACTATTAGTTTTCCAGATTTATTTTTATTTTCAAGTATTATAGATTCATTAAAGTTCTCGAGTCTGCATGAGTCTCAATACTCCACAAATCATAAAAAGTTGTTTAAACATTGTTTCATAGTTCAATTTGTTTTCAAAATAAAAAATTAAATATACAAGACTAGGGTTTCAATTTTTATTTTCCAAGTATCATAAATATTAAAGTTTTTGAATTCACAATTGATTCAAAGTTCCTTAGAAATAGGAATTAGTTTTAGATATAAAATTGAACCATCTAAACAAAACCCAAATCAAATCAAAACAAATGATTTTCCTAGTAGAATTATAATTATCAAATTACTTCATCAAAATATTATGAGTAAAGCAATTGATAAAATATTAATTAAATAAACTAGTATTTAACCCATTAATGTAATTAAATATTATTATCAACTTTTAATTATAATTATTAATTATTGATTATAATATTTATTGTCTTATCAATAAAATAATAATTTAATATTATATTATTAATAATAACAAATATTAAATATCATAATGTAATAACTATATATTAAAACTAATAATGAAAATTCTATTAAATTAATTATTATTATATAAATTAATTATAAAACTTAAATTTAATCAAATTTAATAATAATATTTTTTACGAAAAACTAAATTAAACTAAGTGTGTTTAAAGGCCCACCGGCCTATACTACCGTAAGCAGTAATTGCTACTACGACAACAACAAGCTATCATGTGGCCTACGTGATGTAGGTGGAGGGGAAGAAAAGAGGTGGGTGGGGGTTTGGTGGCCCCACCCACCATTCAATACTTCTTATTTTTAAAATGTTTTCAAAAACATAAAGCACTGTCCCCTCGCCCGCAATTCATACAAAATTTCACATTTTTTTCCAATATACGCAATATGTGATAAAAGTTATCATAGTAAATTTTTATTGTGGTCATTTTTGTTACCAAATTTTCAAAAAAATATTCTAATACAGATCTAATGGGACAAATACAAATAACCAAATCAAATGTTGTATATTAAATTTTGATTTATTTTCCAAACCCTCATCTTGATTTTAACAATTCCAAATACGAATCTCCAAATTAATAAACAAGGGTTTCTAATTTCAATTTATTTACAGAGTTTTTTCAAAAATGAAGAACAATAAAATTCATAAACAAATCAAATTTTCTCTTATAACTCATATCCCAATTTTTAACAAATCCATATACAAAATCCCCAAATTCATCAAACAAGGTTTCCAATCTCAATTTTGTTTATAGTCATTTTTGAAACGAAAAATAATTAACTTCACAAACAAGGGATTCAACCCAAACTAAATTCTAAAAAATAGAATCACAACAAACATGGACAAGACATCTATTGCCAATATAAGAACTCATGAGATCCTACCTAGATCTGATGTTAAATAACGAATGCACAAAACACACAGAATTTTCCTTCTCTTTCGAAAACCCTCTTCTCAAAAATTGACTCTTCCAAACTTGTATAGGGAGAAATGAACTCCAATTTCCTGATAAAGAGTTTTTCCCCAATTCAAGGCTTTGGTTGTGCAATCACACGAAAAACACTTTTCTTTTTATTATGTTATTATTTTAATTTCATTCACAAGCTTTCTGCAATTTCATTAAAATAAACTTTACTAAGTTGATGCTTTCTCTTTCTTATTAAATCATGAGACAATTTTAATATAATATTTATTAATTTAACTAATAATAGTATTTACAGTTTATTAATTAAAATAAAACTCCTAAATATATCATTATTATTAAATTAAATAGATATAAATACTCCAAAATTAGAATTTTAATAAAATCTTTTAAATTTAACCCATTTATTTAATTAATATCTCAATTAATTAAATATAGTTAAATACTAAATTTTCTTTAAAAAATCTTCATTAAATTATCTTTTAATTTCATTTAATTATAACTAAAAATCACAATAGACCCAAAAGACTAAATACGACAACTCAACTGAAGACAAAGAACATAATCAAACTCCAAGGTCAAAATCATGAATTCACATCACTTGACAAATTTAGACAAGTAACCAACTCGGATACTTGTCCTACTTTATAGGACAATTGGTTTAAGGTTAGGATTCAAACTCAAGAATTATCTCCCCACTTATACCATTGAGATACTAAGATAGGGTACGCTCATTCTAGCAATTCAAGGAAGTCGATACCCAGTACCTACAATCAGCATAAAATCCACACATGTACATACACATATATTCTAAACTAAATAGACAATGTTAGGAAGTGGTCCATCATGTAGATCTCGACTAGCGAGAGCTACGACTTCCTCCCTCAACCACATTAGGAACGTCAAACATAAAGTAAAACAAACAAGTACACCATACACATGCAAGTATAGGATAAGTAACCATAGAACTACATATAAATAATTCATCTATCTATCATCATGAGATAACTGAAATCATTGTATGAACATACATGTATCATTATCAAAATAATCATGAACATATGAGTATAGATAATACTTGTCTTTATTGCCTCTAGCTAGTGCAGGAGTATCTTGGTTTAAGAGAAATCTTGTGTCAAACAATTTTTTTTCCACTTTTCTATTTTTTATGTATCATTAATCATTTTAGGAATCCTTTATTTGTTTGAGTCAGCATTTGTGATGTTTGGAGTATGACCTGGATCTAGTATAGTTCCTATTCCTAGGTTCAAAGGTTATTTGGATCTTTGTTTCTTTATTTGTGATTCATTCTCACAAGTAGTGTGTTCTTTTTCAATTTTCATGACTGTTGGTGGATTTCAATCTTCCAATGGAAATCTACAGTCATGGATTTTTGGTGGCATGTCTAGCAATGTTATTGGATCATGTGAGGACATAAATCTAGAACCAAAAGATTTCAAAAATTTATGTAACTTGTTCTTTATGATTTGGGACTGGACCTATTTGGTTGTAATATGTTGTGTTCTTGGGAAATATTTTGGATCTTGAGGTTGACTTGCATATCATGATGCCTATTTATTGCAATGTAATATGTATCTCAAAATATCTCAGTTAATACTAATTAGAAAGATCTTATTCTTTAGCATGGGATCTAAGGTATTCAATTGAAGATTGTAAATAAGAAGGTATGTATGAGCCTAGCATGTAAGAAGTCCTATTGTTGAACCTTTGTTCATATGATTTAGTATGAATAAATATTGATCTTGCATTGTTATTTCCATATGCTTGTTGTTTCCATTATGTTTACTCTTTTTGCATAATTGGACTAATCTCTAAGGTCTCTCCAATAGGGGACTGCAATAAGTGGTATCAGCGAGAAAGTTGTGTTCCTTGTGAATTTATGTTGTGAATCTAAGGTTGCAAAATTGTTATTAACTTTGGTTGTATGATAGAAGAATTAAGATCTAACCTACAATTGTGGAGGGTCACAATGTAACACCCCATTAGGGAACCCAAAAGAAAATAACCTAAAGTTTCACTAAGTTTGTCAAACATTTGTTTTTGAAAGATAATAAAAAACAACATATATAATATAGTGGAAGCAATAACAACAAGATATAAAATATAGCAAAAGCATTAACTCAAATACATAACAACCATCATAAACAAATTACATCTCTTAAGGTTATGTGACATTGAATCACATTTAAGTTTAATTAATACTAAATCCAATGCACAACATAACCACATCAAAGAATAATCACAAGTACAGATCCATTTAAAACATATACGATTATATAAGATGCCACCTGGCAATTATAAAAAATGCTTAATCATCCAATGTACAATTCATAGGGTATGATAAGCTTAAAGAATATAAAACATATATAAAATACACCATCTCATATGATCTATGACAAATCAAGTACAATATATCAGGATATAACCATCCAACAAAAATATAAGATCAGAAAAAAGGAACATCTACACAAACACATCCAACAGCGGCATCCAATGATCAGATCTCAATGGTATGAGAAAAATGCACTACCACCCAACCTTGCAAAACCTAAATGGCACATTCCCGCTGTGCTGAGGAGATAAACTCAAGTCCCATATGGATATCAAAACACAAGTCATAACCAACATCTAGGTTCGAAAAATCACCTGAAAGAAAACTATCTCAAAGGGTACCCAGACACAAGTATCATCTAATCCCAGAGGCAACAAGACATGTAGGAAATCTACTATGCAAGTAGGCAAGTGTCATCACATGAGCCAACTCTAAGGTTACCCTAGCAGCCTCACTGGACTCCAGCCCCCTAGTGTCTCTATGTAGCATCAGTAGCCTTTCATAAAAACAAGGCATACTAACGAGTCAACTCTAAGGTCATCCTGGCAGTCTCTCAAAACTCTGACCCCCTAGTGACTTTATGTGGCACCATATCTTGTTAATTAATTCTAAACCCATTTAATGAAATGTTATTACTTATTAAAACAACCCACAATGGGTTACCTAGGCAACCTCTTTAGGGCTCTAGCCTCCATTGCAAGACACTTCCCAACATGACATACATATAACCTACCCTAAGCTCAACAAAAGTAGGTATCATACGACCATAAACCACACATCTGTTCTTAAACAAGCAACTAGAAAGTACTAAAATATCACATATTTCACTAATACAATCATCCTAATAGGACTAATCCAAAATCAAGTACACATATACCAACCCATGACATCACATGACATTACCAAAACAAATCACAATAATCAACTCAGTCCTAAACAAGCAACTAGGAAGCCAATCAAAGATAACTGATCAAAGACTCAAAGGTTACACCAGAACAGTCACACCATTCAATTCAGTTCTACACAAGAAACTGGAAAGCACAACAAACCATCTAATCAAACTCATCATAGAACACACATGACACATCACCATGGTCAGGTATAAAAGATTGGATACAAAATAATCCATAACATCATCACAAGACAAAACTCTCATGCATCTGGTAATACAACCTAATTGGTCAAACACTAAGTCAACCCAAACCCAAGAATAGTAAACCACACGTCATTAAGAGTACAACACAAGTAACTTTCATAACTCAATAGGTACTTCCATAATTCATTCTGTTTTGAAAACACAAAAGTTCAATTTTCACTATGGTTTCAAGTTTTCATTTTCATTTTTCAAGTATTACAAATTCACTAAAGTTCACAAGTCCACATGAGTCTCAACACTCAACAAATCATAGAAATTTGTTTAAACATAGTTTCATAGTTCAATTCATTATCAAAACACAAGATTTAATAAACAAACAAGTTACAATTTTTGTCTTTTCAAAGTATAATATTTGATAGTGTTTTTTATTTCATTCAGGGTTTCAATTTCCATTTCTCTAGTTGCCAAATTCACTAAGGTTCCCAAGTTCACAAGAACCTCAGAAGATTCACCAATCTGTAAAAAAAAATCGTTTAAAAATAAACCCCATTTTCAAATTATCAAATTTATTCTCCAATATGTCTTAATAATAAAATTCTTCAATTTGCATATTATTAAGACTCATAATAACAATCAATAAAATCTTGATTATAATAATTATTTATAAAGTAATTATTATTACTAAAATAATTTCTTATCTATTAATAAAGTAATGATTATTATTATTAATTATAATATTAAATAATTAATAATAAAATATTTAACATTTAATACTATTATATTTATATATATATATATATATATATAACTATTTTACAAATTTATATATTAAAATTTTTTTTTTTTTAATTTTAAAAAACTTGAAACCTATGTTTTAAGCTCGTTGGCTATTAAAGGGTGTCACGGTAGCAAGCTTGCAGTGGGCGGCCACATTCATACCAACAATGAAAATAAAGGAGGAAAGGTGGGTAGGGGGGTGGTGGCCCCCACCCACCATAATATTTTATTTTTATTTCATTAAAGCCAAACCCAAACAAGCCCCCCATAATTAAATTCATTTTTTATATATTTAATAATGTAATTACATAGTAATTACCAATTACTGTGTAATTATATTTTTTTTATGAAAATTTTACCATAGATCTGGTAGGGAAATAAATTTAAAATAGTCAAATTTATTGATTCTGATTTCTAGCATTCTTTCTCAAATCTCATCTCGAATCCCAAGCAATCAAGTTTCAAAACCCCAAATTCATTAAACCAAGTTTCCAATTCATATACATATATTTCTCAATCGAAGAATTATAGTTTGCATACAAGGGTTTCAACCTTCATTTGTTTATAGACATTTTAGAAACAAAAATAATAGATTCACAATCAAAGTTTTTGATTAAATCATAGACAACACAATAATGGAAATCAATTTCTTTTCAAACAAGGTTTTCAACCCAAATGAATTTTGAAACAAATTCACCTATCACGAAGAAGACAAAATGATTTCATAGTAGAAACTACTGCGTAAAACTCACAAGATCCTACCTAGATCTAATGCTAAAACAACGAACACATAAAACATGCAAAATTTTCCTTCTCTTTTGAAAACACTCTTCTCGGAAATCAACTCCTCCAAACATGTGTCTGGAGAAATGAACTCTAATTTCATGATAAAGAGTTATTCCCCAAATCAAGGCTTTGATTGTGCAATCATATGAAAACCCCTTTTCTCTTTATTAATTTATTATATTTTAATTTCATGCACAAGCTTTATGCAATTTAATTAAAATAAACTTTATTAAATCAATTTCTTTTCTCTTCTATTAATGCACGAGACATTTTTCATAATATATCTATTAATTCAACTAATAATATTATTTAGAGTTTATTATTAAAATGAAACTCCTAAATAAATTATTATTCAATTAAACAAATATAAATACGCCAAAATTAGAACTTTAAATTTAATTCTTTTATTTAATTAATTTCTTAATTAATTAATATAATTAAATACTAAATTTTCTTTATAAAATTTTCATTAAATCAAATCATTAAATTATCTTTTAATTTGATTTAATCAAAACAGAAATCACCACAAACCCACAAAACTAAATTTGAAAGCTCAACTGAAAGACAAAGCACAAAGTCAAACTCTGGGGTCATAATCACAAATTCACGTCACTTGACGAATTTAGATGGGTAAACAACTAAGATACTTGTCCTACTTTCTAGGACAATTGGCTTAGATTAGGATTCAGACTCAAGGATTATCTCCCCTCTTTTACCATTGAGATACTGTGATAGGGTACGCTCATCTTGGCAACTTAGGGAAGTCAATACCCAGTACCTGCAATCTGCATAAAATCTATGCATTTACATACTCATATATTCTAAATTAAACATGCAATGGAGGGAAGTGGTACATCTTGTAAATCCCGACTAGTAGATGACTACAACTCCCTCCCTCAACCACATCAGGAACATCAATTATAAAGTAAAACATACGCGTACACCATACACATGCAAGTATGGGGTAAGTATCCATAAAACTACATATAACTCATTCATCTAACTAACATTTTGAGATAACTAAAAATCACTAAATGAACATACATGTATCATCATCAAAATAATCATAAACACATGAAATAACTAACTCAACACATATATCATCTGGATATGAGATACATTTAATTTAATCTGGTGACCAAGTACTGATAATGATAAACATAAACATAAAATAGGCCTAAAAAAATCTGACAATACAATCAGAAAAGTCAACTAGGGGTAGGCATAATGCACAAGGATGGTCTGGGGAAGGAGAGACATGGGTCAAGAAGTGATGGATATGTTGAGAAAAAATTTTGCTAGACATTGAGTAGTGGAAACTACCCAAAGAAGAGGAAGATCTATTGAAGATGTAAGTGATGAAGAAAATGAGCAACAAGTTGCAGGAAATATTGAACTTGTACTTGAATAAGGGGATGTAATATTTCTAAGAGACCTAACTAGATTTAATCCAAGACTTGTGATGGTAATCTAGATTGAGATAAATGGATTCATTGGATTACTAAGATGGAAAAGTATGAAAGTACAAATATAGATTAGAAGGTGGAGATTTTTAGCACTAAGTTGAAAGGGCATACATCATTGTGGTGGGAATATTTGCAAATTGTTTGACAAAGGAGAGGAAATTCAAAAAGATTGAGTCTTGGGATAAGATGGTGGATAAATTGAATGGTAAATTCTTGTCTAGTGCTTATCAAGTTAGTTTTTTAAGGAAGATGCAAAAGTCAAAATAAAAGGAATCTATTGTAAAAGTGTATACCAAAGAATTTTATAGGTTGGATATTAGATCTCCACATGTGGATGATCAGGTCCAAAGAATTGCAAGATACCTTAATTTATCACTTTGAGAACATCTATTAATTATGAGATTAGTTTGGTTAAGTTGCAAAGTATTGAGGAAGAGTATGAGTATTCAAAGGGGTAAGACATTTATTGGAGGAGGAAGATCTTATTCAGATCTAAGAAAAGGAAAATTAGAATGGAAAGAAGAGAGTTCATACTATAGAGGAGAAGGAAGTTACCCTAGAGGTAATAATTATAGAAAAGAAGATAGGAGTTTATTCAAAGGCACTTGTTTCAAAAATGGAGAAGAAAATGGAGCATTTGAGTGCACACAAGGTAGTTCAAGTAAGAAGACTGGTAACAGTATAAGAAGCACATTTATGGGAAAAGAATGACTTGAATCTATGAATCAACTAGAATATGGAGAAGCCATGCTAGTGATGAGAGCATTATGTAATAAGGAACTTGATCAAGACTTGATATTAAGGAAAAATTTGCTCAAGACTAGATATAAAGTTGCAAAGTCATCATTGATAGTGGGAGTTCAAATAACCTTGTATCAGAGGAGTTGGTTAATAAGTTTTAATTACTGAGGATGAAGGTTTGAAGCCATGTCATATTGTATGGATAGTAGATGGTCATAAGGCAATGGTAAGCAGGCAATGTGTACTAAAATTTGAAATTGGATCTTATCATGATGAAGTTCTTTGTGATATTATATTGATGGATTAATGTCATATCTTGTTGGGTAGACCTTCCCAGTATGTTAGCCAAATTATACACAATGGTAGATTAAACAAGTTATACTATAGTAGGAAGTGGGATGAAGCAAGTATTATTACCTTTGATAGGAGATCCTAACAATGAAAATTGTACCATTGTAAGGATTTTCTTTGTTTAAGGAAGGAATATTTTTTATGGTATAAACAAAGAAAGTATGTGTTATGCATTGATTATGAAGAAACCTAGTTAAGGAATAACAAACAAACATCCTAAGGAGATAATATAGTTGCTGACAGAATTTGAAGGCATCATTTTAGATAATGTACCAGATGCATAACCTCTTGTTAGAAGTATATATCAATCATTGTATGGATATAGCTTTGGGAGAGAGTTTAGAGAAAAAGGTATCACACCAAATGACACATGCAGAGATTGAGGAAATAAATAAACAAGTGCAAGAATTGTTGAGAAAAGGTTTGATCAAAGAAATTTATAGTCCTTGTGTAGTACCTATGGTATTGGAAGTTAAGAAGAATGGAGAATGGAAAATGTGTATTCTAGAGCCATCAACAAGATCATGGTGTTGGAAATATAAGAGGACTAACTAAGAGGGGAGGGTGAATCAATTACCACAAAAACAATTCCAAATCCCTTAGATGTCAATAAAACTTCCTTTAAATTCACAGCTTGGTGAGAACTAGATATACATTGTAACTCAGCTAACAAAGCAATATGATATATTAATGTGTATTAACCTTTAGTAACTTAGTTGCAGAAAGATAAAGCAATAAGAAAAATACATGATACACCAAGATTTAATGTGGAAACCCAATTTGGGATAACCACCAATGCAACTAGTTACAACTTTTCACTCTTCTGAAGTGAGCTCTGTTAGGAGCCAATCCTGTTAAAGGTTACAAAATACACTGTTAGGTGTGACCCTATTAAAGAATTTAAATCACCCTATTAGGAGTGGCCTTGTTAGAGGTCTTAAGACACTTCAATCTAGAAATGTCACCTGGTTAGAGGATTTACAAAATGACTATTAAGTCAACTCTATTAAGAGATTTCTTCACTACTATAATTGTTAGAGAGTAATAATTATTGACCTGATTTATAAAGCAATTGGATTGCAAATTCAGAACACTATTCTGGCTTATCCTTTGGGTCCTCATTGATTAGAATATTCTTTGCAACTCCTTGGATACTTTATCCTTAATCAAATATCCTTCTATTTACACATCTTATCTTCTTCACCACTCACTCATTATTTAATCCACATCTTGACCTTTCATATATATGAAATCCAATGTCAAGTCAGCTTAAATACCCTTTCAAACAAACAAATAACATCCACTGAGTCATCTTGCATAAACCAACAAATGGATAAAACTAATCTGTTGAAGGTCATAAAACTGGGTCACTCGATTACATTGAGTTCCTTGGTGACCAACCTAAATCGGTTTACACTTAATAACTTTGGTAACCAACCTGACTCGGTTTACATAGGAATTTTTGAACTTCTCTTCTTCTGAACTTTTTCTCAATGAATACTAGAGTCTTATGAACTCGGTTCCAATTGGAAGTGCTCGGTGGGAGTGTAACATTTGTGTAACATCAATGACAATATACAATTGAATAATTGTTATCAACACATGGTGAGGTATAGATTCATTTTCCTAGGATAGATGACATGATGGATTGTTGGAGTGGAGCAAAGTACTTTACCAAGATTGATTATCATCAAATTAGAATTAAAGAAGGTCATTATTGGAAAACTAGAGTTGAGACTAATGAGAATTTGTATGAATGATCGGTTACGTTGTTTGGTTTAACTAACACACATAGTTCTTATGTGAGATTGATGAATGATTTATTGAAGTTTTTTTTTGGTAAATTTGTGATTGTGTATGCGGATGATATTCTAACTTCGAGTAAGATTAAAGAGGAAAATTTGTTGCATCTGAGGAAAATTTTGTAGAGATCAGAAGAAGAAAAGTTGCTAATAAATATCAATAAATGTTATTTCATGAATGAATAGTATAATGGGATTTGTAATTTTCAATGAAGGTTTGAAGATGCATCCTCAAAAGATTTTTAAAAAATGGAATGACCAACACCAGAAAATGTTGGAGAAGTTAGCTCATTTAATGGATTTACTAGTTTTTATTGAGAGTGTATTAGGAATTTTAGTTCATTTTGTAACATGTGACATAAACTATGAAAGATGATCGAAAGGATTTCAGATGGACACATGGAGCTAACTAGAGTTTTGAGTTATTAAAGAAGAAATTTGTTGAACAACCAGTTTGGCCTCGCAGATTTCAAAAAGGTATTTAAAGTGGAATGTGATGCAAGTGACAATGCAATCAGAGCTTTTTTAGGTCAAGAAAGGTGATTTGTTTCTTTTTACAGTGAAAAGTTGAATGATGCAAGAAGAATATTTTTGGTTTATGATCAAGAATTTGGTGCCATAGTTCAAGCCTTGAAAAAGTGGAAATATGACTTGTTTCCAAAGGAATTTGTTTTGTATATTGATCATAAAGCATTGTAATATTTGAGTATTCCAAGAAATTCAAATTAGAGACACATGAGGTGGGATGAGTTCTTGCAAAGTTATACTTTTGTATTGAAGCATAGGGGTGGACAATCAAATAGAGTAGTTGATGCATTGAGTAGAAGGGATTTTCTAAGAAAGATGAGGATGGAAGTATTTGGGTTTGATGAGTTCAAGACCTTGTATAAGATAGGTCCTAATTTTGTCGATGCATGGAAATCTTGTAAACAACTATTAACAATTGACTAAAGCAAATGGTTGTATTATTTTATTTAGGATGATATGTTATTTAAAGGAGTTTAGATATGCATAGGTCAAGAGGATCAATAAGGGACAATCTAATCAAAGAGAAGCATAGTGGTTGACTTGTCAGATAATATGAACAAAGGTTTGGAAATAGGCCCCATATATGCTAGGCTCATACATGCCTGCTTGTTTACAATCTTTGGTTAGAGGCCTTAGATAACATTCTAAACACTAATATATTTATAATGACTATTAACTTGCGATACACTACATTACAATAAATAGGCATACTGACTATTTATTGGTTGTTCTATGTATACCTCCTCTATTATTTATCCATCAAGGAATGTTGTCTTGACATTCATTTGATGGATTTTTTATCCCATTTGTGTTGTAAATGAGATCACATCTCATATAAGCATGTTTAGGAATCGGAGAAAAGGTTTCCTTATAGTTTATTCCCTCCTTTTGAGAGAACCCTTTTTCTATAACCATTGTCGTGTATTTCTCAATGCTACCATTTGTACCACATTGATCTTACAGATCTGACCTGATTCAACTAGAGCCTGATCTATTGGTCTAAGAACAACCTCCCACACATTGTTTTGCATTATTAAGGTTGCTTGACTATTGCATCTCACCACACCTAATGTTGTGCATCCTCCTAATAGTTGTAAGGCTCTCTATCTACCAACTGATTGACTAATGCCACATAGTCATTAAAT
Source organism: Cupressus sempervirens (assembly GCA_028749045.1). NCBI lineage: Eukaryota > Viridiplantae > Streptophyta > Pinopsida > Cupressales > Cupressaceae > Cupressus > Cupressus sempervirens. Next base: position 298,712,873 of record CM053785.1, on the reverse strand, counting down.
GTGGTTTGTTGTCTTGTTGTTTACTAATCATCCTACGAGCTCCCACATACTCCTAAGTATTCATGTATCTATTGAACCTCACAATTATTGTTTCCAACTATAGAGGATAAATATCAACCTTCATATCTTCTTGATGTCTCTTGTTGCACATGTTTCATATTCTACAAACTCTCGCCACCTGAGCATGACTTGTGCTAGTAATTGTACTTGTACTTTGTTGCCCCTAACTTGGTTGAATGATCCTTGGATCTTCTATTGGCTAATCACTCTAATCATCTATTGACAAAGCTTTAGGCCTCCTAAATGTAATGTCCTTCATGAAATCTACATCAAGACTAACTATAATCTTCCTAGTACCTAGAATAAATATATGATATGCCTTTGAAGTTTCATTGTACCCCACAAAGTACCCTCTCTCTATGGTCTGATCTAACTTTGTACATGTATCCCTTAGAATGTGACAATACACCATGCTCTCATGTATCTTGAAGTGATCTACACCTAGCCTCTTTCATGTGAAAGCATAACATCCCCTACCTGTAATAAGGATTTTCTTTATTATTATTTTAAGAATTTAATAAATAAATGAATAATAGTATCATTTTTTAAAGTATTATAAATAAATAAATTATTTTATATTATTTTATTTTATGAATCTTAGTGTATAATAAATAAACAATTACATATGAAGAACATTTATTAATAAATAAATAACTGTATTTCTGACCAAAAGAATATTATTAACCAAATTATACCAAATGCTAAGTAAACTACGAATATGACTATTAGGGGCAACTTAGTTTTAATCTCCTACAAAATAAATGTTGTTGACGAGTATTATTTGACATAGCAAAGAAGGTAACAACCAATGTTCACGTTGGTACAACTAATTAATAATTTATCAAGTAAATCTCCAAATAGACACAACTCCCACGATCACGGCATTCATTATGGATATATAGACTCAACACGATATGTAAAGCATCGGTCAAGAAAAACAGGAAATACAAACAAAAATAATAATACCCCTCTATGCTAAAACGGATTCCACAGAACCCAAGAGCAATATCGTAGTGGTGCAAATCATCAAGTCTGTAATTAACGACAGAATCCCCATCTACCATAAGTATCATTGCTTGGTATAAATGGAAAAACTCGAGTATAAAATACATTGCACAAAAGATGTTTAATATCCTTATAATATACTCAGGTATCCCACACAACCTCTATCATTAATATGAACTTGGTGAATAATATCTTATTCATTATAATATTATAATATTTAGTTTATCTCTAACAACTGCTAACTCATCTTTGGCAAGTCTAAATCTGGTGAGATAACTGGTAATGCCTTCCGTTGTTTATTCGAGTAATCCTCAACTTTAAATGGGACTATGTCGTGTGCTGGGCAGACATGGTTGTGGTGTAGGATCTTGTCTGGGACATGATCTGAGGTGTATGCTTGGGGCTGTGTTGCGAGTGGTTCCCCTCCAACATAGTTGTGGTGTAGGCACGGTGTTGGATCCGGGCCGAGGTGTGATCTTGGGGCTGTGCTATGAGAAGTTCCCTCTAGCATAGTTGTGGTGTAGGCGAGGCATGGAGCCGAGCTGAGGTGTATCCGCGGAGGGTAAGTGCCGGTGTGCATGAAGGATGGCTTGGAGAGTCCATCTCCCTCGAGAGGGTCGAAGTAGAGTAGTCCCTCCCTCTGGTCTCCGGGAGACAGAGGTGACACGAAGTCTTTAGGAGCAATGAAGTGTTGCTCCGCCGTTACGCAACGTGGTGAGGTTTGGTGTTATGACAAAGGTCCTTGTCTCAGTGTAGCAAAGAAGCTGGACCAATGTTGACAGCCTTTCCCCTTGGGGTTGTCCGGTGTCTGAAAGCTAGGGAAGCGGTTTTCCTAGTCCTGCGGTAGGAGGCAATATGGTTTGTCCGAGTAGGAGCATTGTAGGCTTGAGGTTAGCTGTGTGGGAATGGTGTCATTGTGCTGAATGGCTAAGTGGTGCGGTATCGGTTGGGTGTGGCCTTGGGTGCACATCCTGGATGCTTGGTTGCATGGGTTTGCATTGAGGTAGGATCTCAGAGACCGTGGTGGTCAAGTATGGCAAGCGGGATGTAGTGTCTCAGAATGATGCTAAGGAGATGCCGAGTCAAGCGGGCAGATCGATGTCAGGTATCCGAAGAGGTAGCCGTTGGGCATGGCTCAAGGAGGTGAGTCATGATGGAAGGCTAGGAACAAAGGCTTGTGGTGCATTAGTGAAACGAGTGAAGCAGATGGGTGAAGTGGTTCAGAGGTGAAGCTACAGAGTGTTCACCGAGTTGGTTCAACCTGCCAGCGTCCCACAGGGTGGGTGGATCATGGAGCTAGGGTGTGGAACTCAAGTAGGTTGTGCAACACAAAGGGATCCGTGGATTGAGCATGAGACGGCGTGGATGCATGAAGGGTTGGTTTGAGTGCACCGGGTGTACGAGGACTTGAGGTTCACCAACAAGGGCATGTAGACATAGACTGGGGTGTCGAAGCAATTGGGGCTCATGGTGGGGATCCAGAGTTGGCTAAGGTTGACGGTTGTTCCGTGGGGAGCAATGGTTGGGCTTCCGTGGCTCTATGGGGAGTTAGGGAGACTAACAAGTGATGGAGTGCCGTGGAGGCATGTTCATGTTGAGGATTGGACTAGAGGACTCTATGAAGTTCAGAGAGGTGCCATGAGGATGCCGAGTATACCGTGGAGGTGTGTGTATGAGCCAGGAAGTTCAGAGAGGTACCGTGGAGGTGTCGAGTATGCACTGGGTGTATGCGTATTGAGCTATAAGGTTCAGAGAGATGTCAAGATGGTGTTGAGTATGCTTTGGAAGCATATGCATGAGCTAGGGAGTACTCTTGGGGGTCCAAGTCATCCAGTGTGGATGCAATGTTCAGCAAGAGAGTCTAGATGGTTCTCGATGCAAGGTTGCAGTGGTGCAGCATTGGGCTCGGGGAGTCAGGTGAGTTGAACATGAGGAGCTCTAGGAGCTCGGTGCATTCCCAAGAAGTGGCAAGATGATCATAGAGGATCATGATGTGGTCAAGAGACTCGTGGGAGTTGAGATCACCTATGTGGCTGATGTCGAAGTAAGGTGGGCTTATGGGAGTCGCCGAGGCGAAGATATCAAAAGGGCTAAGTCGGGGTTCAGCGTTGAGGTTGAACAGGGGTAGAGCCAGAGGCTCAAGGATGCGTGCGTGGAGCACCGAAGGAAAAGAACCAGGAGTAAGGATGGTTCGACATGCGCTTCTATTCCGCGGGAGTGTATGTTTAGGCAGTCAGGTGCGTGGGCATTTGATGAAGACAGGGAGGTGTAGTCTGGGTGAACAAAAATGGTCGCATCTTATGGTGGATCAAAAGTAGGGATCGCCAGTGCCGCGCGTGGTTTGGAGATTCTCAAGGAGAAGGCTTAACCTGGGCATAAGCATAAAATCCAGCCCCGTGTTCCGTTGTTTATTCGAGTAATCCTCAACTTTTCTCTGAGAATAATCTTTCAAATAGCGGTAGCATTCTAGAACAAATTAAGAATGGTGTCCCACATCTTCATCATATCTAACTCTATGATATGTCGAACTATATGGTTCTTGAAATCATCACGGATTAGCCTCCATGCCTTGGCATCTTCCTTCTTGTATGTTGAGAGTTGTGTTGGATCTGTAGCCACAACTACAAGGATGACCATATATTTTTTGATACCATGCTCTTTGAGCAATAAATAAATTTTGGCTTTCCAAACACCAAAATTTGAGACTCCATCCAATTTTTTCTAATCTCTTACATATGTTGATGCCATCTCTAAAAGGACAATAAAGAAATAATAATTTTAAATAGGTCAAACTAGGTTTCCTAAACCCTTGATTTTCTTTCCTGTGACCGCTAAACCTTTTCTACCCCAACTTGACTTTGATACGATGTAAAAATGGTATTATAATTACTGATTATTAATCTACTATCTTAGATTATTTAACTACCAAAAATTAATTCATAACATATATTGAAAAAATAGCACTACTACAACTTCACAAATAAAAAATAACAAACTGTCATAGAAAATTCTACAAGAAAAACCAGTATCACATATGAAGAATTTTATTAGAAACATCTTACAGATAGAGCTCCGACAATACCTTCACCCAATTTCTGTTGTTAAAACTTCACCGCTTTTATTTCCAACACTAACATCACACCCTTGCCATCACTGAAATGCCCATTAACCCCTTTTATACCACTCATTGATAACTAGAAATCTCAAAAAGATGTCAATTAATCAATTAAATAATTGTCTGAACTCTGACAACATTTCCAATTTATTTTTTTTTAAACTAGTTCCTAATTCTTTGAATTGGAGGGACAGCTGTCCGAATACCCAAATTAACGTTAAGATGCTCTTCACAAAGAGAAGACTCCGAAAAATCCAGCTTATTGCACATTTAACAAGATTTCATATTAAATCATTATCACAACAATCTTGTGAACAGTAATTTAAGCTTCAAAAACATGAAAAATGACAAATTAGCTTTTCGATAAAAAAAATGCCATTTTAATTCATCCTTCACAAATTGGATTCCATGGAATTATAAAATTTAGATGCTGTGATTTCATTTACTCAGCCAAAAGAAAATGTAATTAAAATATTTCAACGTGATAACATCTTGCAAACTCGCGACACAAACATCATGAACATGCAAGAAAACTAGACTCCGAAACTGTACTTCACTGGGTAGACCCAAAGCAACCAAGAAAGTGTGTGTAAGATCCAACTGATTTAAAGTAACGAATAAACTAATTGATTTTGAGTGGCAATAGTTCGATTGCATTGTGCACAGTTTTAATCAATTGGAAATAAGATCATTAGTATTAAAATGCCAAAGGACTTCACAGCCATCTTGTACTATTGCTTTCAACTGTGCATATATAATCTACTAATCATTTATAAGTCAAAGTGGCCATTGTTCACAATGCACGGCTGTATATTTCATTAGCTGTTCATTCTTGCTAAACATGCTGAGCCCTGAACACGTATCACCTTTAAGCCCCGTAATGTCTGGATTTGCTTTCAACCAACACGCACACAGCATTTCTACGCTCACTTTTGATCATAGATCTGCTCTGTCTGCCACAAATTACTGAAAATTCTTGTCATTACTTACATGTTTTGATATATGTGGATAAACAAAAGGATAGGCAAGCCTGTGAAACAATTTCCTTGGAGAAATCTTCCAGATCATGTGGATAGCTTTTCCAGTTAGTTGAATGGCACGACATATCTCACTCTCAAGCCACTAGCAATTTCTGAACAAACCACCAATATGATAAAAGAAGTTGAGAGTTGAGATACTGTTTTCATCATTAAACCACCAAAACAAGGCCGTTCATAAACTTCATACCATTGAACAGTTCCACGGATAATAAAACTCATTGTGGACCATTAACAAATAGCTAGTAGGCATGAACATCTGAAGAATGTCTTGATGACAAAATTGGTGGTCAAAGCAATTTTAATAATGTCAATATATCTGAGCCATACTAGATGGTTTACAGAAGTCGACCTAATTATTCTGCTCAGTTTTAGGCTTCAATACACTCGAAGGTATCTGCACAGAGAATCACCTTTTAGTTAGTGCTTCTTTTTCAGATCATTAGTAACATTAATTTGTGAGATGAGACTGATATATGAAAAGGTAACTAGACTAAAAAATGTTGAAAAACAAGGTTTAGCTTCCGTGTTGCAGAACAGAATAGGCAACTAAATCCAACTGTATATGGACATGTATAAATAAAAGAATGGGAAGATAATTCAATCTACCTTCACATGGTGTGGCATGATCTTCACATCATAGGGTGGATGCAGCCAAGCCTCACTTGAGTAATTGAGAAAGTTTTCTAGTTTGCTTGTATACACGTCAGCATATCGTTGGATGTTGTAAGCAAAAGCAGACTCCCTGCCCGAGTCTGTAAGAAAGGCTGCACCAAAGTAAGGATTGAACATTGCCTTCATTGCCCTCCGCGACATATTTCGTTCTTCATTTAGGGCATCCAAAAGAATATTCTCAGCATCTCCTCCTGGGTTTTTCAGTAGCAGTGAATGAAACTTTCCTAGCAATTCTTGTGTTATGTGGAATTTGGCCTGCAAGGGTCAACAAATTATTGACATCAGCACTATCGTACTGCTTAGCCTAGTGACATCATACACTAACTTTACATCATTGAACTCAATTAGGTGAAATTCAAGAAAGACACAAAAGAGGTAAGATAAATCAATCTCGATTAGAAATTGATAAACTTCAAATATATACAGACACTAGTTAAACGTAAATATGATGCAAGTTGAGGTGTGTTAGCTACATAGCATTCACTAGTAGATACAGTAAAACCATGCTGTGAAATCAATCACTTACAAATAGCATATGGGAAATCATAGCCGACATATAATGACATCCACAAAGCAATAGAGTTTGAAGTTTTGCATGGAATTAAGTATAGATAAGAGACACTAAAATACATTATTTATTGCATATGGTCATTAAGGTTAATAAGAGTGATCAAAATCCATCAATAAGGGTGATCAAAATCTATCATCTACTGACCATATCAGGATGAATAAGAGGGATCAAAACATATCATCCCATAAACGCATACGTCATGCAGAAGAGGCAAAGTTGGATGGGAGATCCTCTACTACTAAGATAAAGTATTCTACATATACATTCACAAATTCTATTGAGAGGCACAAGCTCTAGAAAAATGAAGAAGCTTGTGGTTGTACATATAAGCTTTAGAAAAATGAAGAAACTTGTGGTTGCACATAGTGCCTTGCACCTCCTTCCCACGATACATAAGTAGTGGGTGTTCACTAGAACAACCTCAACTAGATGATCAATAGTTCCAGGCTTCTAGCAATGAAGAGTTCACCAAGGCATTCGAGCAGGATGATTAGATCACTGTGTCATCAACCTATCAACCTATTATACTTGCACATAACGATAATGTTGAATATAATAACATATTACTATTTGTAACTTGCATGCATTGTGGCAACTCGTTCAACTGATTCATTGTGTTTACAATTTAACTTTATATAGAAGATAAATTGCAATTCCTTATACATTTTTTAATGAATTTTTTTCGTGTTTTATATATAATTTTTGTTTTCATCCCCCGCAATCATCAAATTTTGATATCTAGTACCCCATCCCATAGGTCCATAGAGCTATGGGGCATACCCAAAGGAATCCCTATTACTAATTGGGCCCAAAACTAACAACTCTTTTGGAAGACAAAATCAGGAACCTAACGTCTAGATTTGGCTGCTAACCATTCCTAGATATATTTCCATGCATATTGATCTCTATTAACTCTTAATTGCATTTATTTTCAAAGTTTGGTTCTCTAAATTTATTGCATATTTTCGTATAAAAATCTCTCTTCAGGTTGGTCTATGTAGCTTTAGATAATCAAGGATCTTTGTAGTCTATGTTGTAGCACTTTTGTAACTTTAAACCATTGTCTTGTGACCACAAAGGCTTGGGCAAGGCTTTGGGTCTTTTTGTAGATCATCCTTTAAAACATATATTCATTTTTAAGGGAAAAAAAAAACATATAATGTGATATCCTTGTCATATATTAAATAATAAATGAATAATGAAATATTAATAATATTAAATTTATTGTATAGTATATTACTAGCAGTTGCATGTTTTTGTGCTTGGAACGATAGGTGCTTGATAATAAAATTATTTTTAAAAATATAATCCTATGTAAACAAACTAGATTATTAATAATTTTCAATTTCAATAATATAAAATTTACTAAAATCTTTTAAATAAATTAATAAATATTATTTATTTAAATTCAATGTATCAAATATGAAAAAAAAATCATTTAAACAAATCCCACCAAAAAATCTATTATGAAAAATTAATAAGAGATACAAAAATAATAATATGAAAAATTAAAGTCTTTAACAAATATTCTATTGACTAAATAAATTATAGAAACTAGAAAACAATATTTAAAGAAAAAACTAAACTAATATAAAAAATAAATTAAAATAATTTTAAAACTAAAACTTAAATATATTTTAAAAATCAAAAGTTAGATAAATACCATGAGCTAATGTAAAGATAACATGAGCTAATGTAAAGATAACAAGTAAGTATTAAAGCTAATGTGAAGATCACGAGTAGGTATTATTGTCAATAGGCATTCTACAATGGGAATGGGCAGAGTGGGATGGTGTGAGCGTGTTAATGTTAACTTTTATCTTTTTAAAATTAAATTTGACAATCATCTACACGTCAAAATTTTAAATTTAATTATAAACATAATATACTTTTTAAAATAATTTGATAAACACCACATAAAATATTTGATAAAATCATAATGTTTGGAGATTTTAAAATCATCAATTTTCTTTACAAATTATAATTAAAAACTTAAGTTAATGGAAAAAAATACAGATAAAAGAAAATATAAATAGTTTTGTGTTATAAATTAAATTTTAATCATTTTGTAGTGGATATCTATCGACATTTCTTTAGATTGATTTATTAAGATATCTATACTAGTTTTTTAAATAAATAGAAAAAGAAAAACAATAGTTAAAAGTGGAGATTTAAATATAATCTTATATGAACAAGTTAGATTATTAATAATTTTCAATTTAAATAGCATAGTATTTACTAAACAAATTTAAATAGATTAATAAAATTTATTTATTTAAATTTATTTATTTAAAAATAATAATCATTTTTAAAAATCCATCAAAAAATATATTATGAAAAATTAATAAGACATAATAAAAAATATGAAAAAATAACATCTCTAACAAATATTTTATTGTCTAAATAAATTATAGAAAGAATAAAAAATATTTAAAGAAAAAAACTAAACTAATATAGAACATAAATCTAAATCAATTTAAAAATTAATATCTAAATCAATTTTAAAAATCAAAAGTTAAACAAATAGAGATACAAGTAATTGTTTTTAAATAAATAGAAAAAAGAAAAACAATAGTTAAAAGTGGAAATAACAACTAATAAATATCAAAACAAGAATTAAAAGTAAAGTGAGGTAAAAATTGGTCGGTAAATAATTTACGAAAGAATTTACAAATTTCTAGCCAAACTAACAACTTTTCCATTAAAATTTTAATTTCCAAAAACAAATTACCACAAATAATCTATCAACTACAATATGAAAAATGAGAGAATTAAATATTATTTAATATAATTATAAACTAAATATATGATAGATAATAATAAATGATACAATTTTTAAATTGTAACACTTATCAATTATACATATTACAAATACTATTATAAAATATAATTAAAAAATAATATTGTTTAATTTATTTTTATAAAAGTAAAATAATAGTAATAACTTAAATACTTTTATTAAAAAATCAAAAGTTTTAAAAAATTAGAAATTCAAATAGAAAGATATAACATTTAACTCTATATTTGAACTTGGTAAGAAAAATAGATAGTGATAATTAATATTGATTAGACATTCATTTGTGAGGTGGAAGAAAAAAATGATTGTTTTTTAAAAAGTTAATCCACTTGTCACAAATGTGGAAAAGATAAAGTTGTAATTAATACATTGATAGAGTTCTTATAAATCAATGTATTTGCAAAGTGTTTGAAAATTCTATATTTATATGTAATGAAAATTAATTTTACTCCTTACTATTATTACTCCCAACCAATTGCAATAAAGATAATTAGCTTTTTTCATATTTAAAAATCATAGAGAAATGTGTGAACATTACAAATTTGTATATAAGCAAAAAAACATTTGCCTATTATTGGTCGGATGAAAAAGTTATTTGCATCTAACTGATGCGTTAGTATCTTACCATTGGTAGGAACTAATAAATGGAATGTCAATTAGGAATGCAATGCATGAAAGTTCCTCTAATAATTGGAGAAGAAGGAAAATTGAGATTTGTAGGTAGAAAGGAAGGGTATGAAGAAAAAGATAAAAAAGAGAATGATATGTTATTATAAGGACAAGTATAGGTACAATGATAGAGAGAGTTCAAGGGAATTTTAAAAATATTAATATTGTATTATTTTAAGAAATATATAAATAACAATAGAAATTATATTATATGAATAAACTAATCATTTCTACCAATTCAGTTATAAGTTGAAATATTTGATTTAAAAAAATAAATAGTTGATTACTTAATTCAAACTACCAAAATTTGAGGGGTAGTATTAGTTTTACAATTGTAAAATGGTATAAAAAAATTAGAATACGATTGTGAAATAGTAGCTAGTAAAATATAGTGTAAACTTTAAAAAAAAACATTTACAAATGACAAAAATAAACATCAATCTAAAACTAATAAATTTATTAGTAGGCAATTCAATTTTTCAATTCCATTGACCAATCAACTTATAAACTTTTAAAGATTAAAAGAAACTTCAAATGTTTATATCTTTTTCTAATTTTTCATTATTTTATAAAACACATTTTTCATTCATTCTATTGGACTATACTATTTTTAGCAAGGAGAAAATTAATTTTCTTCAACACAGATACAAATATTTTCTAACAAGTTTATCATGCATTAATGAATACATTAGTTACAACTTATCTTATCCGCATTTGTGAAAAGTGGATTAGATTTTCCAAAAAAAAAAAAAAAAATTATCTTCCACCTCACAAATGAATGTCTAATCAATATTAACTATCACAATCTTTTTTTCTCACAAAGTTTTAAAAAAATATAGAGCTAAATGTTTTATATTTATTATTTTAAATATATTTATTAGTTGTACATTGATGTTTATTTTTGTCAATTGTAAAATGTTATTGGTTTAAGTTTACACTATATTTTACTAGCTATTATTTTACGATCTTACTTAAATTTTTTTAAATATCATTTTACAAATTGTGAAACTAATACTACCCCTCAAACTTACTAGATATTTTGGTATTTTGAATTAAGTAATTGACAAAAAAAAAAATTTAATCAAATATTTCAACCTATAACTGAATTAGTAGAAATGAGTAGTTCATTCATATAATATAATATCTATTGTTATTTATATATTTCTTAAAATAATATAAATTATTAATATTTTTAAAATTCACTTCAACTCTTTCTATCATTCTATCTTTACTTGTCCTTATAATAACATATCATTCTCTCTTTTAACTATCTCTTCGTATCCTACTTTTCTATCTATAAATCTCTATTTTCCTTCTTTTCCAAATATTGGTAGGAACTTTGATGCATTGCGTCTTTTGTTTAAAATAAGAAATATAAAACATTTAACTCTATATTTGAACTTGTTAAGAAAAATAGATAGTGATAATTAATATTTGATTAGATATTCATTTGTGAGATGGAAGATGAAAATGATTTTTTTTTTTTTTGAAAAGTTAATCCACTTGAAAAAATAAAATTGTAATTAATGCATGATAGACTTGTTAGAAAATATTGGTATTTTCTTACAAATGACAAAAATAAATGTAAAACTAATAAACATATTCAAAATAAGAAATATAAAACATTTAACTCTATATTCAAGTGTGTAATAAATATTGATTAGATATTCATTTGTGAGGTGGAAGATAAAAATGATTTTTTTTTGAAAAGTTAATCCACTTGTCACACAAGCAGAAAAGATAAAGTTGTAATTAACACATTCATTAATGCATGATACACTTGTTAGAAAATCTTTGTATTTAGTTAGAAAATTTTGAATTTTCTTCCCTACCAAAAATAGCATGGTCCAATAAAATGAACAAAAAATGTGATTTATAAAATTTAAAAAAATAGAGAAAGATATCAGCATTTGAAGTTTCTTTTAATCTTTTAAATTCTATGAGTTGATTGGTCAATTGAATTGAATGATTCCAATACTTTGCTGCCAAAGGCAGGAACTAATAATAATATTGATATAATCTATATTAGTGTAATATATGTTATTGATACATAATAATTAATATAATTATATTATATTATCAAATATAATATAATTATTATTTATTATTTATGTAAAGTCATGAGAGTTAGAATGAAAGAATATATATGGAATAGAAAATTTTGAGAAATCATCATTGAGATATGAAGAAATATAAATCTTTGGCCTTAAAACTCTGAATGACAAAATCTATAGTAAATAATCTAATATCCTAACAAGAAACATTACAAATGGTATCGGCAAAGGTCTTCCTACCAATCTATGAAGTAGTTTTTTTTTTTGTTGAGGACTGAGGAGTATCCACACTACCAAATTCGTCCGGGGCACAATCCCAACCTCATCCCTTATGATGTCTTTGGGCCTTGCACTTAGCAAGACTTGATCCTTGGTGGGCTCTTTGTGAGTCATTCAACTTCACCAATAGACCAAGAGCCCGTTGACATCTATGAAGTTTATCAAAAATATCTTTCCAAAATTGGAGAAGTTGAAGTCTAATGGTATTAGCAGGTAGAGGTAATGTAATACCGAAAGCATGTGAATATTATTTTTAAAGTTGATTATTATAAAAGGATTAGTGGGGGGCATTTAATTTACAAGATAGAGATAACAATTTTTTTATTGTGGTGGAGAAAAATATAATACCGGCCAAGATTATTATTTAAAAAGTATAAAAGTATAAGGGCGTCTATCAAATATTTCCTCGAGCTAATGCATTCAAGAATTATTACGCCCAAGGCATACCTTCTCAAGTTTCAAACCGCATTATTTTGAAAATCTATAGTAGAGAAACTCCCATAGCCCTACAAGACATTTGAACAAAATCTGGCCGCTCATTTTCCAAGTCACCATATCTATTTTTCAGAAATGGAAAATGTTGTCATATTTACTTTTAAGATAGGAAAAATTGTCTTGTATGATAAAATTGTCTTGGACAACTACAAACATGTGATCTGCATTCTATCTTGGCATTTACAATAGCTCATAATGGTTAAGATACCAGCTATGGTAGAAGAAGTTGAACATTCATTGCTTAGGACCACATGAGAATGAATGAATGACGTCCACAAGGCCATACGCCCAAGGAACCCACATAAAACTCCTAGTCAGTCTAATGTGATTTCTCCAGCCTGTCTCTTTTGTTGTCAATTTGCATAAGTAAAATGGCCCCCTTGAGGAGTCTTGGTCCTACGAAAAGGTCTTTTATGTTGTTCACTTTTAATGTTTCTTTGTGTTGGCTATGAATGTCTTCATATGTTATACAATCTTTGAGATAGTGTCACTCTGTGTCCACCACACCCTTGTTGCAAAATCTACAAATATGTTCTCCCACTCTTCCTTAGGGACCTTCCATCTACCAATTTCACATCTCAAACGGTGGGAATCAAATCTCAATTGAGCGATTAGGATTTTTGTCTTTCCTTTGATCTCGGCTCCTAAATATTCTTTGTTGTCATGTTTGCATGTGGGATTAAATTCTTTGACATAATAGACTTTTTTTCTACCTAACTGGTTTGCCCACATGACAAATCTGATTTTTTCTACCACCCATTTTTTATTTCAGAATTGTTTTCCAAGCACTCTTAGTAGTCAATGTTCCACTTGTTGAACCATTTATCATTTTGTTTAATTCCATAAAACATGGGCTAAGATTCATCTTCAAAGAATGGGTGTGATTCACGATACAAGCCAGCATAAATTGATTAGGATACCAGGATCTTAATTGTGCATATCCTTTTACAAAGGAAAAAGTTGTGAAGTACAACTTGCATACCTTGTAACTTGATTCTTTTGCAGTCACGTTAGTTTAATTATGCTTTGATTTGTGTTGCAGGAATGCTTCTTTCTCTGAACCTTTGTTATACAGTATTTGAATATGTTTGACAGAGAAGAAGCTTGTTTGTGTTGTTATGAATGCAATCAAATTCTGTAGTGTACATGAGCATCTCATAAGGTGAATAGGTTATGCACATTGGCTATTTGTACTTGTGTCAGATATTAGTAGAGTGTGTGGTTTTGGTGTTTCATGCTTACAGTATTTTGAATGGGGCTTCCTATATATTATATTTCGTGTATATTTTTTTTTCTCTCCACTCTTCCTCTTGTTCTCTGCCAAATCATATGCCATTTTATGGGACAAGGGTTTCCTCTGTTAGGACAAAAAAAAAGACGTTTTTGATGTTGGGTAGTTTCATATGAACTCATACTGTGTTTTGGAGTTCAATTCATCCCCCACTGTTTTACAAATTTCTTTTGCATTTTCATTGTTTTTTGTACAAACAACTTTTAAAGCTTTAATTTCTCAGTCGGACTTGCTTTATCAAAGAAGATTAGCTCATTCTTTTTTATAAATATAAATTTTATAGTTCCTAGAAATTATATATTCAACATTAGTCACATTCGTTGTTTTTGTTGTCAAATTACACTTAAGAATTATCACATCACAATTGACAAGCCAAAAGGAGTACATAATATGGATGCATGTGCAAAAAAAAAAAACCCAATCTAGAGCAAGTTAGTGAAAAATACATCTGATTTACAACATCCTCTCGTTATGTGGGTATGTATCTTCGTGTTAAAATGAGACTTCCTGCAATTGTGACTGTTCAATAATCATCTGCTTCACATATATATGATCTCAATTGTTTTATTTCTATATTTCTTAAAAACCTATTATATCTCCTGTTCTAATTAGAACACACCTTTCAGACAATATTGCAGGATCCCATCCCTTCCCTAGAAAATCGCAGCAAACAGCAAACACAACTCACATCAAAAGAGAGCCCTCAAGCTACACAACTCACATATAGTAATAACAAATGTATAGACCTTAAAAACAAGTCCGTTTAAGAGAGATGAAATAATCTTGCATAAATTCTTTGCCACATTTGAATTATAGAATGCAGATTTAATTACTATCTCCATAAATTGTGAATGTTGTTGCAACATCACCACTAAACACCATTTTGGCGTACCCATCACACCTCCTGGTGCGATTGCTACTATAGTTATGAGTGATATTTCGGGAAAGACTATAGTCAAAATCCACCTCCATGATTTCTATCGGCATATTAACAAAGTGTATGTAATGTCCCCATCTTTTTAGCATCTCAGTGGAGTACTTAGCCTTGACATTCTTCGAAGACTAAGTGGAGAAATAAAGAGAAATTGATTAAATTAATTTCTTATAAAGTCATTAAATAAATTAAAATAAAAAAATGTGACTTTATATTTAATTAATTTAATTTTCTAGAGAGTGCATTATTGGAAGGGGGAAGCTTCTACCAATTTAATTTTTCAGAAGCACAATTAATAATTGTATTACAAGGGAGAAGCTTCTAGCGAGTGCATTAATTATTGGAAGGGGGAAGCTTCTAGTAATTTAATTTTTTAGAAGTACATTAATTATTGGAAAGGGGGAAGCTTCTAGAGAATGCAATTAATAAATATTTTATTTCATTCTAGAAGGGTGAAGGAAAAGAATAAATAGAAGTGAGAGTTTCATTGTTTATCATCTAATTATTGTGAATTGCATTTGATATTAAGTTGGGAGAAGAAACTAAGGTTTCCAATTTCAGTCAGCCATTGGAGAATGTCAACTCTTCAGTGTTGCAACCATTTGAGGTGGTGAAATATCCACTAAATTTGGTATTCAAAAAAGCTTCAATTCAGGAGTTCTATTTGTGCTTACATTGGAGAATAGATTTTGGCTACTACAATACGCATGCACGATGCCGTGCTAAAGTATTTATGTTTGATTCATTTCCATTCTTGAGCATCACAATTATTAGGTTTCTCTTGCAACTATTAGTAGTTATCATTGTAATTTATAAGCATATGATTTTTGTGTGATAATTCAGAATCAGATTTTGGCATTACTATAGTCATTATTGTATGTCAATTGTTTGTCAAAATGTCAGTTAGTTGTTGGTATGCATTTCATATCTAGTTATCATGAGTATGCATTGAAAGTATCAAAAGAATTGCACTTGCATATTAATTCATTGTAAGAGGATATTACATTGATATCAAAGCTTGCTTGCAAAGTGTTTGACAAAATGTCAAACAATTGAAATATAAAAGATTTTGTTGTTTGAAGAAGTTATAACCGGTTGGGGTTATTACATTGGTATCAGAGCTAAATCCTGTCATCCTAAAGGTTTAGCAATCACATGTAGCCACCTGGGGTTGGCTCTCACAAATTTTCAACTTGTACGCAAGCTTTGTTTGACAGGGAACAAGATTTTTACAGAGAGCCAATCACCATGGGTGATAGGCAAGAGCGTAGCCCACCAAGAGACAATAGGAATGAGGATCAAGAAACAAGGGAATTTTACAGAGCAATGGTTACAGGACGAGTTGATGGCTCAGTTGCAGACAGTCACCACCATGGTTGAGCACATGAAGCCACAGGATAGATGGAATCAGGAACAAGAGGATAACAAGACTGCAGTGGGATCACCTAGAGCTCATAGAACTCTTTCCACAACAACAGACAAGCCCACACGTCCTACCTTTGTTAGAGAAGAACTAGTACAGGAACTAGCAATGGAAGTTGAGGATGAGACATTTGCAAATATCCTTATGGCTGCAAATGATGAATGGGAACTATTGGCACCACAGGTTCGAGAGAGGATAACCTTTCAACGCTTTGTTAATCAGAGAAGAGAACATTACAGGTCATTCAGACAGGATAGGAGGCCTAGGAGTCAAAATAGTGAGTTGAAGAGGGCTATAGGCAAGCGTACTATGCCTACATTTGATGGGAGTGGTAAGATGACAGCTCAAGCCTGGATTCATAAGCTTGACACATTTTTGGCACTAAGGCCAAAGACAGAGATTGAAGCTATCAAATACGCCACTTTGCATTTGGAGGGAGTAGCACATAATTGGCGGTACCATGGTATGGGAACACTTCAGCATAATCAAGTGACACAGTATCGGGAGTTTGTGGATAGGTTGGTTGAAAGATTTGACAAAAAAGATCCAGAGGCTTATTTTCGGGAATTAGCACAGCTAAAACAAACAGGCAACTTGGAGTATTTCATTGGTGAATTTCAGTGGTTGGCAGTGCTGGTGCCAAACATTTCAAAGCGTAGATTGATAGTTCTTTTCATTGAAGGCCTATCCGAATCACTGAGAGGTTGAATAAAAGCATTTGATCTCATTTCTTTATAGGAATTATGAAAAAGGCAAGAAGTATGCAAGAAGTATGGAACACGCAGTCCCAACAAACAAATTTCAGTCCAAAGGAGCATCTTCTAGTAAGGATAACAAACCATTTTATAAAAAACCAAAGAGGACTGATTTTTAAAATGATTCTAAAGATAAAACTCCAACACCTTTTGACAAGGGAATATTAAATGATTTGAGGAAGGAAAAATTATGTTTCTACTGTAAAGGACCCTATGATGCAAACCATAATTGTCCTCTTAGACCAAAGGGCAAAGCTAACTGAGTTATGTTGGCATACTATGAGGAAGCAGAATCAGATAATTCAAACCAGCAATCTGATATAGAGGAAATAGATGGTGAAAAAAAAGAAGACGGCTGAAAACTTGTCTAAAATAGAGTTCAAGGATAGGGAGGGAGATGAGCAACTTAGGGAAGCTCGTCTCACTAGTATTAAGCAAGAAGGATCATTTCAAAGGAGAGTACTTGTTGGACAATGAGTTATAACTTTGGTTGATACCGGTGCCACTCATAATTTCATTGATGCTAGGTTGGTGGAGAGGCATGGCATACAAACAGAGGAGTTTGGGGGAATTAGAGTGAGGGTAGTTGATGGCTATGTCCTCAATTGTGATCATAAGATCACTGGACTCCAATTGGAAGTTAATAATTATGCCTTTAAGAAAAATTTCTATGTTGTGCCTATTGGAGATACAAATATAGTGCTTGGGATGAGTTGTTTGCACAATATTGGTGAGTTTACTCTTAATCTCAAGGAGATGGAGATGAGGTTTAAAGTGAATGGGAAGACGCAGATTCTTAAGGCAATCAGGGACAATGATTTCAGAATGGTCTCTTTTTGGAGGATGGCTAGATTGATTCGACATGATCAGGTAGAGTGGGCAGCAGAGTGCATGTTAATGCCATCATAGGAGGGATAGCAGAAGACTGAATATCCTCCTGATATTCAGAAGCTTAGAGTTAAACACTCTAAGGTGTTCAGCGACATTCCACCAAGTAGACCACCAGACAAGGGTATTGAGCACATCATTGAGTTAAAGGAGGGGGTTAAACCCATCATGATTACACCTTACAGGCATCCGAAGAGGTTGAAGGATGAAATTGAAAAAACCACAAAGGAGTTGCTATGGGCCACATTAGACCAAATAAGTCTCCTTTCGCTTCTTCAGTGGTGTTGGTGAAGAAGAAGGATGTGCATTGATTAGAGGGTGCTTCATAGTAAGAAAATTAAAAACAGGTAACCCATTCCCAGGATCGATGAGTTGATAGATGAGCTTCATGGAGCTTGCTTCTTCTCAAAAATAGATTTGAGATCAATTTATCACCAGATTAGAGTTAGAGAGCAAAACATCAAGAAAACAACCTTTCGATGTCATTGTGGCCATTTTGAGTTCGTAGTTATGCCATTTGGGCTAACTAACGCACCTGCTACTTTTCAGGCAACAATGAATAGGGTTTTCCATCCTCAGTTGAAGAAATTTGTACTTGTCTTCTTTGATGATATCTTGGTGTACAGTAGTAGATCTTGGGAGGAGCACTTGGTTCACCTTGACACAGTGTTGGATATATTGGGCAGATAGTCCTTGTATGCAAAGAAGTCCAAATGTGATTTGGGTATGACAAAGTTGTTGTATTTGGGTCACATCATCAGTGCAGAAGGCGTACGCATGGATCTTGAAAAGATTAGTGCCATTGTGGAGTGGCCTTCACTGGTGAACCTTACACAGTTGAGGGGCTTTCTTGGATTATGTGGTTTCTACAAGAGGTTTATGGATGGATACTCCAGGCATGCAGCAGCCTTGACAGATGTGATGAGAAAGAGAGCTTTCTTGTGCACTCGTGAGGCACAGGAGTATTTTGAGTAATTTAAGGAGTTGATGACTTCCTGTCCAGTGTTAGAGTTACCAGATTTCAGCAAACCTTTTGAGCTACAGTGTGATGCTTCCGAAGAGGGCATTGGAGCAGTGCTTATGCAGGAGAACAACCCTATTGCTTATGGAAGCAGGAAATTAAGAGGGCCAAAGCGGAGCTTCAATATATATGATAAGAAGATGTTAGCCATTATGCATGCTTTGGCTAAATTCAGCCAATATTTGGTAGGTAACAAATTTTGTATCAAAACTGACCATAATAGCCTAAAATACTTTTTGGGGCAGCAAGAACTCAATGATAGGCAGCAAAAGTGGGTGAGCAAGTTACAGTCCTATGACTTTGATATTACATATTTTAAGGGGACACTGAATGTAGTTGATTCTTTATCACGTAGACCCCATTTGAGCTTATTGATAGATATATCAGAGGATTGGAGATACTTGATCCATGCAGAGTATGCAAAGGATGCATGGATAGTCGGATTCATAGATGGAACTATTCAGGACAACAGATACATCCTTGTGAATGAGCTCATCATTTACAAAGGGCGAATATTTTTGGTTCCAGATTCAACAGTGAGGAGAATGGTTCTGAAATCTTTTCACGATTCACCTATAGCAAGACATTCTGGTTTCTACAAGACATATCGATAGATTAGAGAGCACTTCACATGGAAAGGGCTCAAAGCAGAAGTACTTAAGTATATTAGGGAGTGTCCCACCTGCTAGCAGAATAAGTAAGATCACTCATATCCAAGCGGTTTACTTCAACCACTTCCAATTCTTGATAGGAAGTGGGAGTGTTTATCTATGGACTTCATCATAGGACTGCCTAGAGCCCAAGGCAATATATGTGGTTGTGGATTGCCTTACGAAGTTTGCACACTTCTTTCTGATCACTGCTACATACACTGCTCACAGGTGGAAGAGTTGTTCTTCAAGGAGATATTCAAATTACATGGCTTACCTCGGAGCATTGTGAGTGACAAAGACAACAGGTTTATGAGTCACTTTTGGCAAGAGTTATTCAAGTTGTATGAGACAAAGCTCACTCTGAGTACTAGCTACCACCCTCAGACCGATGGTCAAATGAAGATAGTGAATAAATGGGTGGAGGGATCTCTCAGAAATCATATAGCAGGGCAACAGAAGGCATGGGTAAAGTGGATTTATCTCTGTGAGTATTGCTACAATACCACTTATCACATGTCTATTTAGATGTCACCATTTATAGCCCTATATGGGTATGAGGCACCCAATTTTATGGATCTGCTTTTGAGTGACAGTAGAGTGCTTAGTGCAAGTGATTTGTTACAAGAGAGTCAAGACATTGTTAAGACTCTCAAGTATAATATAACCAAGGCACAGAATTAGCAGAAGCAATATGCAAACCAGAAGAGGATAGAGTGGACTTTTGAGATTGGAAATATGGTGTATCTTATGTTGCAGCCTTACCGTCAATCCACTCTCAAGAAGAGTGGTGCCGAGAAACTTAAGCCACAATACTATGGTTCATTTAGAATTATTAGGAAAGTGGGAGAGGTGGCTTATAAGTTAGATTTTCTAGCAGAGAGCAAAGTGAACAATGTTTTTCATGTGTCGGTCCTCAAAAAGGCGCTAGGACATCATATTGTTCCTTCTACAATGCTCCCACCCTTGGATGATGAGGGAAAATTGATATTGGTGCTAGAGGCTATCATTGATTTCAGGAAAAGGAACTTGAGGCGACGTACTATAAGGGAGTATTTGGTGAAATGAAAAGACCTGCTAGTAGAGGATGCGACATGAGAGAATGAGGAAATTTTGCAACATCCAGACTTGAAGTTGCTTGAAGACAAACAATTTTAGAGAGGGCAAATTGTAATGTCCCCATCTTTTTAGCATCTCAGTGGAGTTCTTAGCCTTGACATTCTTCGAAGGCTAAGTGGAGAAATAAGGAGAAATTGATTAAATTAATTTCTTATAAAGTCATTAAATAAATTAAAATTAAAAAATGTGAATTTATATTTAATTAATTTAATTTTTTAGAGAGTGCATTAATTATTGGAAAGGGGAAGCTTCTAGTAATTTAATTTTCTAGAAGCAAAATTAATTATTGTATTGCAAGGGAGAAACTTCTAGCGAGTGCATTTATTAATGAAAAGGGGAAGCTTCTAGTAATTCAATTTTCTAGAAGCACATTAATTATTGGAATGGGGGAAGTTTCTAGAGAATGCAATTAATAAATATTTTATTTCTTTCTAGAATCTAGAAGGTTGAAGGAAAAGAATAAATAGAGGTGAGAGTTTCATTGTTTATCATCCGATTATAATGAATTGCATTTAATATCAAGTTGGGAGAAGAAACTAAGGTTTTCGATTTCAGTCAGCCATTGGAGAACGTCAACTCTTCAATGTTGCAATCATTTGAAGTGGTGAAATATCTACTAAATTTGGTATTCAGGAGAGCTTCAATTCAGGAGTTGTGCTTAAATTGGAGAATAGATTTTGGCTGCTATAGTACACATGCACGATGTCATGCTACAGTATTTATGTTTGATTCATTTCCATTCTTGGGCATCACTATTATCAAGTTCCTCTTGCAACTATTAGTAGTTATCATAGTAATTTATAAACATGTGATTTTGTTGTGATAATTCAGAATCAGATTTTGGCATTACTGTAGTCATTATTGTACATCAATTGTTTGTCAAATGCCAATTACCTATAGGTATGCATTTCATATCTAGTTATCATGAATATGCATTGAAAGTACCAAAAGAATTGCACTTGCATATTAGTTCATTGTAAGAGGATATTACATTGGTATCAGAGTTTGCTTGCAAAGTGTTTGATGAAATGTCAAACATCTAAAGTATAAAAGATTTTGGTGTTTGAAGAAGTTATAACCGGTTGGAGTTATTACAGTGTAAAACTTTTGTGGGCCCATTTCGTTCCCTAGGATTAGAGTTTTTGGAAGAATAAAATGAAGTATAAGTGTCAATTTTATTAATAATAATGTGGATAGAGAAATATAGTTTTGACCATAGTATTGGTTTAAATATATGGGCACAGACCATACTACTGATTCAGATTTCCTGCGAAATATTATATGATTGGAAGAATATAGTTTGGGCATTGGGAATAAATATGTCATAAACATTACAAATAAAATAATAATAATGTTTTAGCTGAGACTGTAATTGACGTGGTCAGGCATTTCTTATTCCGTTGTTCTGGACTCAAAATTAAATAATAATAATGTTTTAGCTGAGACTGTAATTGACGTGGTCACGCATGTCTTATTCCGCCGTTCTGGACTCAAAAAGGCTCAATAATATTTCTGGATAAGTGTTGGCCTATATTCTGACAACAAGAGCTGCAGCATCGTGGGTTTCTGCGGAGGATATTTGTGACCGTGCATTGTGTCTGGTATCTCACAAAGTATTGAAAGCAAAACTATTGGAGTTACTACCTATCATTTGATAAAAAGGTTGACAGACTTGGAGCCAATATACATGTTTCAAATATTCGCTTCCAAAAATATAGTCCAGTAAAGAATAAGGTTCTCAAACATTTTTTTAACAAACCACTATTCGCAGAAAAAAAGGCATGACTTGGAGAAGACTGTGATAGCTGAAGACTAAGTTGCACAAGTCTACGAGGTTTGATAGTTGTGGTGGTAATTTGTTGACTGCTGGAACATAATGCATTGCCCAGTTTGCTTTCATAAGAGACCTTAAACAGTGACGCAGAGATGCACTTGGTTAAATATACATAGAGGTGTGCAATCTGGGAGTTTTTCTTCTTCAGAATTTGGTACGGAACTCATTTGCATATGTTTCTGATATCAGTTTTTCAAAGAAGATTGAAACCCATTAAGAAATTTCAATGTTTTGTTAAGAAGAACAAGTATTTGGAAAAACCAAATAAATGGTATTTTCCTTAAAGGAAAGGGCTTATCAGTTTTGAGAAACAACAAAAAAAGGTTCATTACAATATTAAAGATAATTCCGAACTATTATTTAATGCTCAACTTATGAAATAATTACTATGTTGCTGTCATCTCTAGGTTACTCGAGCAGTCCTCTGTTTAATAAGCAGAACATATTTATGACTGTAAAAGGAACAGTAAAGAATTATATGAAGATCACTTCAGATTTAAGATGAACTATATGAGGAGTTTGTAACAGGCTTTTAATTAGTTAATTTTTGATACTTTATGATAGTCTTGTGATGAAATTATAAAGTCTTTATCGAACACCTTATAGCAGACTTATAGAGGAAATGTTCTGCACCCAACAGAATATGTGTTTCTGAACCTACCGGAATACCGAAGAGAAGTAAATGATCACAGCATGATAGAAGTTTCTACATTGACAAGAAAGTATACAACATATCAACTGTAGTAGTCAACAGGAATTGGAAAGAGTATAAACCAATAAGAAAAGAAAACTCTTCAATCTACATCTGTTACAATTAGGCATAATTTACCAACACAGAAGGAAAGATATTCTATCGCCATAATAAGGCTTTATGCATCTTTGAGGTAAGTATGGTTTTTATTAATCAATTCATTTAAATAATATCTATGTTCAATCCCATTATAAACTCTAAATTACAAGGGAAAGAATAGGGATGAATACGGGAAAGGCCTTTGCAATTCCAACCGATTGGTTATTTCAAGATGGATAACGATCAGCATTCTTATAGTTGCCTTGAGGTTTGACCAAGATGGGATCAAGTTACCTTGAGGTCATTCCAAGATGCTTAGATCCACAGAAACCTTGAGAAAGATCGTTGAGTTTGGTGTCAAAGCGACCTATTGCATCTTAGTGTTCCTTCTAAACCAGAGTTATAATTGGAATAGATGACTTTTTTTCATATATAGTTTATTACTTACTTATATAGGTAGCCTCAAGAGAGAGAACAAAGGTGTATACAGGCTAGTCCAACCAATCGGTTATTCCAAAATGGGTAGGATCAGCATCCCTATAGTTGCCTTGAGGTTTGACCAAGATGGGATCAAGTTGCCTTGAGGTGACTCCAAGATGGGATTGTGGGCTTGGATCCAAGAAACCTCGAGGAAGACCATTGAGTTTGCTGCCTAAACAGTCTATTCACAACTAAAGCATGATAATAAGTGCAAAACAAAACAAGCATTCCCTAAGTAAGCCACCTCGTGTAGAAGTATGGGATTGGCTTGGAATAAATTATATTGACTTACATTTTCCTTGAAACTTCTATAAATACATGTGTACTAATGATCACTTGTGGTTGCAGGATTCTACTGAAGAAGTAAATTTTGTAAATCGTCTTCTTCACTATAGTGACCTATAAGACATTAATCAAGAATGCATGTAGTATGTGTCTACATGGTGTCTTCCTTGTGTTCTCATGCATTCATGTGTTTGTTTCATGTTTTCATTCATCCATATGTGTACTTTGTGTATGCTTTGTGTTTTCATGCATTATGATGTATACTCAATCATCTTGCATTCAACTATATGCTTCATATATGATTCTGCAAAAAGTCATTTATAAATGGTTTTTGGTTGAGGACAAGGCAAAATCTGCAAGGGGAGGACAGTGATATCTCTGTCATATAATTAAATAATAGATAAACAAATAATAATGAAATATTAATAATGTTAAACTTAATATATTCATTGCAAAATATATTAATATGAAAATAAGAGAATTAAATATTATATAATATTTAGATTAATGATATAAATATAAAGTCAATATATTACAAGTAGTAATTGATATTAATGTATTTGATATAATGTATATTAGTGTTATATATGTTATTAATACATAATTATTAATATAATTATATTATCAAATATAATATAATTATTATTTATGTAAAATCATGACTGTATGACTGTTGGAATGAAAGAGTATATATGTGATAGAAAACTTTGAGAAATTATCATTGAGATGTGAAGAAATATAAATCTTTGGTCCGTCAAAGTCTGAAAGGAAAAATCTATAGTAAAAAATCTAATGTCCTAATAAGAGACATTACATACATGCCAACATAAA
Source organism: Cupressus sempervirens (assembly GCA_028749045.1). NCBI lineage: Eukaryota > Viridiplantae > Streptophyta > Pinopsida > Cupressales > Cupressaceae > Cupressus > Cupressus sempervirens. The sequence goes on along the minus strand of CM053785.1, from coordinate 298,687,815 downwards.
TCACCTAATTAAACTCCAACCTTGAATAAACTACAGAGTTCTATAAATATTTCTTGTCTACAAAATGACTTTTTTATTTCCTATGATAGATCTGATAAACAAAAATGAAATGGCCATTAGCACCATAGGGCAACTAACCAAGAGAGAGAATATTGTATTATAATTAAAATCAACTTACTACCAAGTTCTCTATGTTATGTTTTACTTTTTAGTTAATCAGTAATATCACTCAACAGTCATTCATGGTGTAAAAACCCAAAAAAAAATTAGCATGTATAGAATATAAAAATGACCCCCAAAAAGTGTAAGATTTCTTACTTGTTGAAAGCGATATTTATCTTCATTTTGAATCATTATTTCTCTCTGCAATCAACAAAAAGTCCATCTTAATACCCTTATATTTTTTTGTAAGATGCAATAAGAAATAAGTATTGTGCCACATTTTACTGCATAAAAACAATAATGTTAAATTCAAAGGGTAAAAAAAATGATTAGTGTAAGGGAAAATGAATTAGCAAAATCATATTAATTAGAGGACAAATGTTACATTCCAATTTTCAACCCAATTGAAAATGTTCATATAGCCATCAGTTAAATTTTTTATAGTCCTACAAAATGGTAAAATGGTTAGTTGTTATAATTTCATATGAAGATAACCTACTAGTAGATTATTTATCATGAATTCATGGAATTGAGAAGGCAGTTAGTCGTTATGATTTTTTATGAGTAATAACTTGTTATGGTAATATGATTTAACAATAGAGAATATCCTTGTAGATAGCACATCAAGGGGGTGGAAGCGTTGTCAGAAGAGAATTGGGTACAAGGGCATCACTATCACTGGGCAAATGGGTATGAATCGTAAATCACCATGGTTGAGGACCTAACGATTGCATAACAAGATACACACATTAGACGCGCATGAACTATTAAATAAACATTTAAAATATTAATCATTTTAACTTAATTAATGCGTACCTCAAATGGCTTTTTGTTGACTTGTCCACCACATCATTTTAATACAATATTTATGTACTTACAAGGATAAATTAAAGGTGACATTATAATATTATTTTTATACAAGATTTTATCTATTTACTACATACATTTAAATGCATGTACAAGAAGATAAAATAAATCTTCCAAGATGAAACATGTATTTAGATATACATATTTAAAAAGTACGATCTTGGATAAAAATTTAATATGCCATATTAATATAATATATTTATGTGCAAATGAATAAATATGTTTATATATATATATATATTTTGTAAGCTTTCAAATTGTTTTCATTATTTATTCAATTCTTTACTTGAAACCGAGATGCACATTTGGCATATTATATTGGCGATCAAGAGCCAAGTCTCTTCTTTATGAGTTACGGCTTCTTGGAAGCCAAAGAGATTTTGATACGTTTTTATATTATGAAGCCAAAAGAGACGGAGAGCATGAACGTATCACCTGACTTCTTTTACTTATCACCTGACTTATTTTCCATTTATCATCCGATACTCTGCATATCTGACACGATATCCCTATAATATACCACCTGATAACTATTGCATTCTCTTTGAAACGATTTGCTTTTTTTGTTATTTTGTTGAAGACTTATGTTACCCCAAGTTTCCAGGACGAGGGAACGAGGGGACGGGGAAACGGGTTTCCGGGATGGTTTTTTTTTTTTTTGCAGGAATAGGGGATGGCAGGGGATGGCATATATATATATATATATATATATATATATATATATATATATATATATATATATATGTATGTATGTATAGACACACACACACACATATCTGAATTTTCAAAAATATTCATCAATTCTACATTCATCACAGCAACATAGTTAAAAATTACCAATTCCATTCATCAATGATCATAGGGCATAGCAATCAGCATCTAATTGAGTCGTCATAGAAAATCAAAATTCTAAATAGCATCATTTTCAATTATCTAAGAAAATTCAAATAATCACTTTCAATTATCATCTAAGTACTTACAATACCATTAGTAAGTCATGAAATGAATCAAATGAGACAATGAAAAACATCAACTTTCAACAAAATGAAAACATTGAAAAGTTAAGACTTAAACAATTAAACTTTTAAAGTATCAAGTTTATCAACCATGTCTATCAATGATCATATTGATGTATAATTGTTCCATCAATGTATCAATATCAACTATCAGTGATCATATAATGTCAAGAGAAAACACTTCAAGTCTAAAACATCAAAATCAAAATGAAAGCAAAGATACTATGACAGTTGCCCCTAAGCATCCATATCAAAGTCACTATCACTATCATCTTGAGCCTCAAGGGATGCATCATCCAATGGAATGCCAACCAATCCTGGTAGTGTGTCATCCCCATCAACCTAGTTGGCATCCTCAGGATCAATATCCCACCATAAAGCTGGATTATGTCGATACACTGGAGTCTTACGATCCTCAAGTTGCAGAGCACTATGTACAGCCACTAACTTCTCCACTCGTTTAGAGGTAAGCCTATTCCTCCTCACGGAGTGGATAAAGTTGTATGTAGACCAATTCCTCTCTGCAGCAAAGGAACTAGCTACCTGTGAGAGGAAACGAATTGCAAGCATCTTTAATTGTGGTGCATCTGATCCATGCCATTGCCACCAACCAACAGGGCTTTTCAATGCCATTACCCACCTTTGTCTCTATTGTGCCAAAGGTTGGACAATCAAGGTTTGTGAAGGCAACCCATTGCTCTCGAAGTATACTAGATTCTTGAGACGAATACATCTTTTGAAAGGCCTTCATAATACCACATCTCACCTCATCATCCTCGCTAGGAGCACACCTTCCAGGCCTGGGCTCATACCATTTTGGATTTAATGCATAAGCTGCCATGTGAAGAAGAGTATTCATAGTATTCCACCTCCGCAAGAAAATTGGATTAATGTACTCCTCATATAAGACCAAATCATTATCATGAGCCAATATTATTTGCTTCATCTTTTGAAGCATGTTGTCTATAGTCTCATATATCTCCCCAAGGCTAGGAGAGACCATATCAGCATATCTGATGACATCCACAACAGGAGAGATGATTGAGCAAACATATATGCAATGAGAATAAGAAGAACATGTCAATTATATATTTTTATAAGTAAATGACTGAAAATCAGAATCTTTTAAATTTAAATTAGATTTTAGAAATCTGAAAATTGAAAGGATTTATGAAACTTATGATTTCCAAGTGAAAATGGGAATCAAGTTTCAACAATGTCTTACCTCATAGTAGACCACCAAGCATCATCAAGAATCCTTTGTTTGATGGCTTTTCCTTCAATAGTGTTTGATGTATGCCATTTATTCCACTCTGAATTCACTACCATTTGTTGTAGAGCGTCATGCACCTCAACCATCCTCTCTAGCAGAATGTAGTGGCTAGCATATCTTGTCTCTACAGGTTTGAGAAATTCCTTCTTTGAAAACATCCTAAACAGGGCAAGTGAGGTGTGGTGGTTGCAAATAAACATTTGAATCTCTCTTCCTTGTGTCACCACTTCTTTTACCCAAGACAATTTTCCCATGTCCTTCAATGCATTGTTCAATGCATGAACACAACATGGAGTCCAAAAGATGTGCTTGTAAGCACCCTCCACCATCATTCCAACCAATTTGCACACATGTGTTGAATCAATAATCATTTGAACAACATTTGAGGGCCCAACCTCCTCTATAGCCTCTCGTAGAATGCCAAATTGAAAATCTACATCCTTGTGTTTCCTTAAACAATCAACTGCTTTAAGAAAATAAGAACCAGTTGTGGATGTGATAATGACATTGATAAGTGGCCGATGCCTAATATCAGTCCACCCATCCATCACAATGGAACAACCAGCCTTCATCCAAGTACGCCTCATATCCTCCATCACCAAACTCACCTTGGAACTAAGTCACAAGGTTCAAATTCGAATTCGAGTTCGGCAACTGTAAAATTCGAATGAAGTTCAAGCAAGAGTAAAAATTTGGGAAAAAATTCGAATTAAATTCGCCTTATACAATTTTAATTATTTTCTAGATGTATGTAATATATCTTATCAATTATCAAAATAGTAAAAATTGCTAAATAGATCTCACAACTTCATAAGCCTGATGAGACATTTATTAAGTACAAAACATAAGAAACACGTAAAATCACAATAGCAAAGATATTTTTTTATTGTGAAGGTACAATCAAAAGTCAAGACTTCATAGCTTCAAGAAAGCTCGAAGTCATCAAGAGCACTTGGCTCAGATGGTGTAGCATCATCATCAGTATAACTACCCAACTCTTCCTCAAAAAAGTCAGGTTCATCTGCATCTGGTACTACTATGTCTTCCAAAGTCTGTTGTTGTGAAGATGACTAATTTGTTGATTTGTTCATAAGCAATTTTAAATTGCTGCGAACATAGACAAGATCTCCCAACTTTCCAGACAACAACTTGTTCCTCTTTTTGGAATGGATGTGGTCAAAGCAACTCCAATTTCTCTCACAAGCTGATGAACTTGCTCCTTGACTCAAAATTCAAATGGAAAATCGCTGAAGTTCAAGAGTTTCTGCCCCATAGCTCATCCACCATCTATAACCAGGTACCTCATCTCGTGTCATATCATATTTGGCTGCTGCTATTCCAAACATCCCTTCCACTTTTCTGTATTTCCAACATTGTTCTCTAATTAGAGATGCAATTGTTGGATCTGGTTCAAATCTACTAATGGCTTCATAAAACCTTGCCATAATTTCAGCATCACCTTGTCTATCAATGTGAAACAGTTTAGGCTCCAAGTAGCAAGCTGTTGCATGTAAAGGAGAGTGCATCATTTTCCATCTTGAATCAACAGTCTCCCATATCTCTATATACTCTGCTTCCACATTATTTAGTGCTCTTTGAATAGCTTCCTTGCAACGGTCCATGCTTTCATAAAGCATTCCAAGGCAAGGAGTGTCACCATCAACCATGTGGAGCACGTCAACAATTGGACCGCATATATTTAAAACCTTTGCCCCACTTTCCCAAAAGCTACTATTTAGAACAATTTGCTCTATCATCTTCCCCTTACCACTTTTTAAGAGAGTTGAATTTTCCCACTCATTGGAACAAATTACAAATCTTAAAGCCGCTTTCTCTTCAACCACTCTTCTCAAAGTGATATAAAATCAAGCAAATCTTGTATCACTTGGCCTCAACAACTCTCTAGATGCATGTTGCCTGTAAATGCTCAATGTGAGACGATGATTTCGTATGAAATTCGCAACTTCTCTTCGTCTATGAATTACTTCATGTATCCAAGGGAATTTTGCCAAATCATGAAGCAACAAATCCAAACAATGAGCTGCACGTGGACTCCAATAAATTTTTGGGTACTTCTCTACAATTAGCTTGCCAGCTCCCACACAATTTGCTACACTATCAGTAACCACTTGAACCACATTTGCAACCCCTACTTCAAGAATTGCTTCCTCTAATATCTGAAATATATATTCAAAAGTTTTTTTATGATTCATAGTGTCAATAACCTGCAAGAATACAACACCTTCAGGACAAGCCACTAAAACATTAATCAATGGTCTTTGACAAATATCCGACCATCCATCATTCAATATAGTGCACCCTATTGCCTTCCAAGAGGCTTTGACCACAGCTAATTTATCAGTCACTCTATCTTTTGACCTCTCTAAGAGAGTTGTTCTCAAAGCCTCAGAAGGAGGTATGTACCCTTTGCCAAACTCTCCAGCCTTTCGAAATACAACACGATAAAGTGGATTTCTAGCTAGATTGAAAGGAATTGCACTAGTATAAAATAAATCAGCTAGTAAATCATCAACTACTTGTTTCTCACATGGTTTCCAAAAGCTATTCAAAGTTCCACTCTCTTTTGTTTCCTTTACAACCTGAGGTAGACATGAAGATGACGGTATAGTTGATGTGAATCTAGGGACGTCTTCAATTCTTTGTTTCTTTTGTGCCTTCTTCATCTTTTGTGCAATCGAAGACGAATGCTCTTTCTCTAAAATCGCCCTAAGCTCTTGGGTCACACCTGGACATGCAGTAACACCTCAATCCTTACCTGTCGTAATATCAAGCAAGTGATCCATGACCCTTGTTAAACTTCCAGTAATAACTTTTGGACACAAGTTACACTGAGCTTTATTAGGACCAGTTTGAGTAACATGTTTCCACGCCTTCAAAGTTGATTTGTGGGGAGCCATATTACAATCTATAGAATTAAAAACAAAATAATATATTATTATTTCAAACTTTAAAACAAAATAATTCAATAAATAATTTAAAAATGTTAATTCAAAATTAAACATGTTAAAGTTCAACTTTTTACACTAATAATTATATTATTTGAAAATTGAAATAATTAAATATAATATAATATATCTATTTATTTATTAAATTATAATAAAAATTATAAACTTACAAAGCAAAATAAAGTAAACATATTAATATATATCTAAAAGTTTTCCGAACTATGTTAATTAAAAATTAATATATCACTATTTTAAGTCAAATTTAAAAAATAAATAAAATATTGAATTAACTATTACAATTTTAATTACAAAGAATTAAAAAAATTAAATTGATTAAAAAACTATATAAAATGAAATTATTTTTTTATACAAATTATATTGGTTAAAAACTATATACAAATAATATGTCTACAAATTATATTGGTTAAAAACTATATACAAATTATATTGGTTAAAACTTAAAAACCATATTTTTTAAGGGATCTTCCATACTTTCCATGTCTACTCATTACATACTTGCTATTATAAATAAAAATGTAAAGACAACCTCAAACATATAAATTTACACATGCATGTTAGATGACTATTAGAAATTATCTGAATTGATTAAATATTCAAATAATATAAGAAAATAAATTAAACTAAGATAATATGTATGTATGATTGTATCCATATTAATATTATTACAACAAAGTTACAAACTTACAACAACACAAATAAAAATCCAAATTAGTCACAACTCACAACACAACTATACAAATCGACACAAGTAAGAACTATAGAAATCGCAAGAAATAATTTTATCACAGACAGGCGTTGGGCGGGCATAGGCAAGCGGGCACAACAGAGCTGAGAGAACAGATGAGCGTTTTTGCGTTGACCCAGGCGGGCACATGCGGGCACAACAAAGCCGAGAGAGGAGTTAAGAAAAATGTCGCTCAACTCAGGACGAACTTATGCTGATTCGCACATTCGCGATGGATTTTATAGACATTTCTACTCGATAAAACCCTAGAAACTCTGTCGGCAATTTCTAAATTTATTTGACTCTTAAAAGGAAATGCGTTTTTGGCAACCGAATGAACAGGGAATTTGAACGAATTTTTCGGCAAGTTTGAGATTCAGCAATATCTGAATATCAAGCTTGATATTCGCCGAACCATGTAACATAGCCTTGGAATATGCTTTATCAAGGAGGGTAGTGCGTAGTTTATGATCTCCAAGGGGTACTGTAGAGGGGCCTACTAAACCTGCATCTCTAATCATTTTTTTGAAGAATGGTGATCGGGCCACATGAAATGGGATGGCATGGGCATAAAAGAAATCAGCAACTGAACAATCTAACATTTATCGTGCTTGTGTATTGAACAAATTTGTAACTGACCCTGGCTGCCCACTATCACTAGCCTTCCTCTTTCCCTTTTCATTTTTTTTGTTCCCACACTAGTAAACACACTATCACTGGATGACATAGAGTGAGTAGTAATACCATGAGTAGATAACTATGAAGGTGGAGGCATAACAAAGGGCAAACCTTTAGACTTGTATTCAGCCTCCATGTGCAATCTATAACACTCTAATTTAGCATCCTCCTCTAATTGTTTACAGTATTTAACTCCTTTGCCCTTAACCCCCAAAAAATGAGACCATCCGTGTGTAGCTCCCTGTAATTTCACCTTCACACACGACATTTATAAATCCTACTTGCACCTGAATTTTTCTTTTTGACATCTATTGGATGAACAAGGCAAAGTAGAGGCTTTTTAGGATTAAAAGGACCTCGTGCAAAGTCTTTGAGGACAACTGAAGGTATTTCAAATTTGTTTGTTATATCTCTTGAATCACCACCACCTCCAATTCCAACTTCTTCACCCTGCCATCTTTCATCACTACTAGAACCATCAGTGCTGCTGCTACTCACATTTAAATTTAATGGAGATCAAGAATCAGAAATTTAACAAAAATGAAAATGAAAATTAGACTTCTCTCTCATGAGTCATGACATACATTAAAAAATTTGTATTAAAATAAAAATATCAAAAACTTAAACACAATAAATATTAAATATTAATCTTAGAATACTTTAACATCAACATATTATCTTAAAATAAATAAATATGGATAAAGCCAAACTCAGAATGAAACCCAAACTCAATAAAATATTAATAAGGAACCTGGATTTTCAATTTGATGGAATGCCTAACTGATTGCAACCCTTCAGATTGTAAATACAATGCCCTCAAACTTAATCACAGGTTTGAGAGGGTGAGGATTCTACAGTGATCTAGAGTTGCGCACTGCTGGAATTCTACAAGTAAAATTGGTGCAAGCAAAGGAATTGTTTAACAAAGACTTAATAGGAAAATCTGATCCTTTTGCAGTACTATACATCAGGCCATTAAGAGCACGAATGAAGAAAAGCAAGACCATAGTAAGACTCAAGTATGCTTATAACACTTTTTTAAATTTTTTTAATAGACATTTTTAACAGTAAATATAGGATGTTGTGTCCATCTGAATTTGATCAATCAACTAATTGATCTCTTTGTATTGAAGAACAACAATTTAAATCCTATCTGGAATGAACATTTTGAGTTCGAGGTTGAAGATGTTGCCACACAACATTTAACTATAAAGATTTATGATGAGGAAGGGGTCCTTCAGGATGCAGAAATAATAGAGTGTGCTGAAGTGCGGTTGAAGGAGCTAGAACCAAGAAAATTGAATGATGTATGGTTGCCTCTTGTCACTGAAAGTGAAAAACAAGTTGCCACTGAAAAACAAGTTGTTTTGAAAAACTCCAAAGAAATTATTGCAGGCCTGTATAGATGACTCGCAGGGCCCTAGTTTATGCAACGCAGGTCTTCAATAATGCATGCGGCTTGCCAGACAAGGGAGAATTTTCGCAGGTCTACCCAGCAAATTGCTTCCCAAAAAAAAAATGACACCCAATGATTTTTATCATTAAATTTATCAATAAAAATGACGCCCAGCGATTTTGACATTATGTGAGCTTCCCACAATAAAATTGCCTAAGATTAATGGTGATTCAGGCCCTAAAAAAAACGTTGGGTGCTGCCTAGCCTTAGACGGCAAAAATAGGCACTATTTGCCAAATAAATCACCAAGCCCGACCCTGGTAATGTCCAGATTAATTTCGCCCTAGATACAAATGACAAAATGAAAACAGAAAACACCCAATCTTCTGTAGCAATCTCTGATGAAGTCAACAACCAAGACAACAATATACCTACAAAACTCAGCTCTTCAACAAACTCGAACTGAATAACTCTACAAACTGCACACTTGCATTTGGTTTTTGGAAAACTCAGCTCTTCAACCCTTCAGCACAACCTTGTCAGGAAGATAGGAAATGAAAATATTCATTTCCTTCTAAAGTTTCAAAGTTTTAAACATTGAGTTATTATTATATTAACAAACCTAAGTCTATATAAAAAACATTAAAAGTTTTTTTTTTTTAATATATTTGAAGTTGTGGGGTCCGCAGGTGGCTTATTTAATTTTTGTGGTAAAAATCAAAAACTTCATTAGAAGTCCCGAAAACCTCTAGGAAACGAAAATGCAATCCCCAGGATAGTCAACAAGTTTCTGAAACTCGTTGATCGTTTCCTGTGTTTCGAGGATGCGTTTCTGATTTTCCTATCTAGGTGGGGACGGCTTGGAAACATTTCTTGCCATCCCCCCGTCCCCGAAACCGTCCTCATTTCCGAAACCTAAGTCTTGAGGTGGGAACGCGTCCCTGGGTAACATAGTTGAAGACATGATTGAAAATCACACTGAGATTGTGCCTGAAGATTATTTCGTGAAAGAGCCAATTACTAGCATCCAGTAAGAATCCATTTTATTTTCCAGATTTTACCAGGTTATGTGGTTATCCATATCTCAGGCATTGTAATATGTTTTATTATCAAATATTACTGCATTTTGATACAGTTTCAGATTATGATGGAAATCATCCTTGTTTTAAATATCGTCGGTTAGTCCCTCCTTAGAACAGAACCATTTATGATGAGTAAAAGTCAAGTATCTAGGACATGATATCATATCTTTATTATGTTGTTGAACGTTAGAATCAAATGATATTTATTCTGCAAGTCTTAAAGTTGCATTTGTAAGAATTCACAGAATGTAATAAGCTGGAAACATGTAATATTCTTATATCAATTGAGGATCAACAGAAAGAGCTGGTTGCTCTGAGATTCAAATACCTGGAACTCACCCGGCTGTATAGCCAAGGAAAAGGGTGAAGAGGTGAGAGAAAGAAATCTGCATTAGCATGAAAACTGAAGAGGTGAGAGAAAGGAATCTGCATTGGAATGAAAACAGAACTCAAATGTCACATAACAATTATTTATTATTCTAAAAAGAATCATTTGATAGCTCATGCATGTCCAATACATTTACTATTGTCAAGTCAAGTGGTGTGATTAAGTACCAGGATGCTCAGTGACTGATAAGGTGTTCCATGTCTATTCCGGGTAAGGAGGACCTTTCTAGTTAGAGAAAGTATGGGGATAAGTTTAAGGTCCGTGGTTGGGTGGTTAAGCCCCTGACAATGTTTCCCCTCTCCACAAGATGACAGGATGTGCATCTAATAAAGATAAGTTGAACATTCAAAAATTTATTGGTAACAAGTATTTTTACTGTTATGATATTTATACAAGTAGAAGTTATGATGGATTTATTTATATCGTTGAATTTGGTTATTTCCTTTGATGAAAGCAAACTTTCTCATCAATGTAATTGGTAATCATTTAGATTGATTGACCTTCCAACGAAATATGAAATATATGTATAGGATTGTAATTTCATTCTTTTCATTTATAAGAATAATGATTATGAGCATAACTTCTAATCTTATGTTATCGCCACAATTAGCAATAGGAAGAAAAGGAATGGAATACAGGTATCTGACACCCCAAATGATACAGTGGTATCTAATGTCCTAAATAATACAATGGTATCTGATGCCCTAAATGACATAGTGGTATCTGACGCCCCAAATAACACAGTGGTATATGATGCCCTAAATGATACAGTGGTATCTGACGCCCCAAATGATACAGTGGTATCTGACGCCCTAAACGATCCAATGGTAATTGATGCCCTAATTAACACAATGGTATGTGATGCCCTAAATGATCCAGTGATAATAGATGCCCTAATTGATACAGCGATATGTGATGTCCTAATTGACATAGTGATATTTGATGGTAATCGTCATTTGATATTGATTTAGTGGTATTTGATGGTAATCATCGTTTGATTTTGATATAATGATATTGGATGGTAATTGTCATTCGATCCTAAGTGGTATTTGTGGACTAACCTAGGTGTTTGCAAAAGCATCCCTAGATTGATTTCGGTTTCAAATTCCATGGTATGTAGATTTTAATTTCCATAGTAAATTCATTGATGGTGTTTTCAATTCTTAGTTATGGAATTCCGTTTAACTGTCTATAACCGTTAAATATCATTCACTTGAACATAACTGATATAACTGTCTTGCTATGAATATGAAGGTATAACTGTATTTCTTTGATATATTAGTTGTTAACACCCGAAAAAAAGTGGATGTCACAACAAATATATCAATTCTTGAGTTGTAATTTTGCCAAATAATCAAGATAGAAACAAACAGAAGCGTTGCATGACACCATCTTTCTGATGTGTTCTTATTTGCATGTTTGTATACACCTTTGTAATATCCTTTATGAATTTGGCCCAAATTTTCCACCTTTGCACTTTAAAATATTTTATGAAACAGATTGCTTGCAGGGGTAGTGTAATGATTTCAGTTTCAGGTTTGCAGAGTTGGTATATAATGAAAGCAAAATCTTACCATGCAAATTAATATTGTATGAACATGAAAAGAATGCATAGAGACTAAATATTGCATATAAGAGCATTCCAGTAAATAGCTTCATCTGATACAACTTCACAATAAGGGTATAATGTTCCTGACCTTACACATTTGAAAATACTTATGTCAGTCAGAGAAATATACCACAGAAATTACAAAGTTGGAATAATCCATTATGACTACTTGAACTTGTGTTTTTTCCACACGATTGCCCCATTGCAAATGGAGAGCCCTCTTTTCTTTTCCTTTTCTATAGTAGGCTTAGTAGTATTAGAGGGTCTTGGATAGCAATAATTTTCAAATCTTGAGCCTTAATTGAGATTGCTAAGAGGTTGAGATGCCATAAGTTATGAGAAGTTGATCTTGTTAGAAAGGGTTTTGAAGAGGTTGAAAGGGTTAAGTCTTCAAGTGGCAAGTTTTAAGAATTCAATCCCAAACTACTTTCCATTTCTACTCCTCCAATCAAGCCTTAGGTTGTGGAAAAATGATGATCTTGAAGACTTTGAGCAATAATGTGAAATGAGGGTGAATTTAAAGTTCAACACTTACGAACTTTTGATGGAGAAACTAAAAATACCCAAGAAGGGTCAGATTCCGACCCTCGGAAATTATTTCAAATCTACATCAAAACTCTACTCCCTCTAAAAGACAACTTTCTTTGCATCTGTTAAAAATCCCTTAACAAAATTTGGAGAAAAAGGTGGCTGGAGGGCTGAAAGTTGTGGTAGGAATTGACCAAGTTTTTCAGGAGAATGCCCAACATGTCAGACCCCTTTCTTTTGGTACTTGTATGCATGTGTCTTTGCTATTTGATGCCCTAGATGAATCTTGCTATTTCAATGATGATTTTGTAAATGTGTAATCAAAACAGTGGTTTTGTTGTTCTAAATGGTACTGATTTTTACAATACAGTGGCATAACTTTTATGCCCTAAGCAGTATATGTGGACTAACCGTGGTTTGCAAATTTTGCCCTAGGCGGATTCTAGTTTCGAAATTTAGGGTATTGCAAACTTAAAATTCTTAATTTTATTTTATTTGATTATGCCTTAATTGTAATCAAAATTATTGATTAGTTATATGGATTGAACTTAATTTTAAATAACAATATGTTCATAGACATGGCAATGTAATTACAAGATGAAGATCTTATTTACTTAAATTGATTATCAATGTTTAACCACTCATTCTGATTTGGATCCAGAGAAAATGTATCAAGCTCAAGACAACCTAGGGTGGCAAGATCTGATAAGATGATACTCTTTTTTATATTATGATCGTTTGCAAACTGGATACAAGCATAAAAGACTAAGAGTCACAACTTAGAATTCCACAAAGATGTCCCTCTTGGGATTTGAACCACTCATTGCTTCAACCAACTAAGCTAAACCCATTGAACAAGAATAAAAACTTTAAGAAAAAATTATTATTAAATTATAGTAGATTTATATCTAAACCTTTTATTAGAACTCTTCTATGCTTTTATAGACATTTAACTCTACATAAAATTATTTATTAGACTTTTACTCCACATAATGTTCTCTCATTGTCAATAAAGTACTTTTACATCTTTTGGAAGGCTAAGATTATATTAATCTTCATAATTTCCTCTCAAGATAGTTCGAATAATTGTTTTAACCCCACCCTTGAAAAAATGAACATAGAACCAACTTCATTCTTCGAATTCTTTGGTTTATAATCTTTGGAGATCCATATTTGAACATTGGGTAACCTCTCAAACATAAGGAAATATTTAAGATGAATGCATAAAGTTTGAACGTAGGGAGATGATCTAAAGGTTGGCACATCTGAAGGGCCACCTCATCTATCCTACGTCAGAGAGGTATGGATGGAAGGGAAGGGGAAGCAGGCTTTTATAGTCCATGACACCAGCCATAGGTGTATGGGTTAACATATGGTGACAGTGTACGGGACTAACTCATACTCTTTGTGGGAGGTACCTAATTGCACTACAAACGAGGCGTACATACCCTACACCCCAATGGGATTTGAACTTGTGACCTTTCTTTTGAGAGCACAATGAATCACCACTAGGCCAACTCACGATGTTCTGCCATGGAGAGGAGTGGAAGGAGTTAGGGTGCGGGAGTGTTCAATAAGAAGTTTTTATGCTTTTGTATTCACCGCCTTACATAAGAAAAAGAGAGCAGTGGAAAATTCTTGAAGCTCACAAATTGGAGACAGGCCATTGAAACTGACGCTAGAAGTTCCAAAGCAAGTTGCTAAGGGAAAGGAAGCCAGTAATCAACACTTTACTATTCCTGAGAAGAACTGCACACAACACCACGCAAGTAAAACATCAAATCCAATAGTCTGCTGCCTAGTTAGGTTAGCAAATGAATTCATTCCTTATTCCTGAATAAGATTATCGATTCTTGCCTCTGCTATAGTGTTCTTGATAAATAATCTATTCACTTTTCTGGAACAAGCTTAAACGATTCCTATCTCTGCTATTAGTGTTCTTGATAAATAAGTCTATTTTCTTTTCTTAAAAAACAAAAAAAAATCCTTGCTCTGCTATTAGTTCTCATGACAAATAAATCTAATTCATCCTTTCAAGATAGATGTAATTAGAATCTTGTCTCTGCTGTTAATACCTTATGAACAAGTCTATACTGGTGTACTAGATAGAAATGGAATCACATTGCCGGTAGTGAAAAAAAAGACACTGGTTTGAAAGAATCCGTTCACTTCCATATGACTGTAGAATACATCAAATCAGCGTTTGAATAGTCTCTTCCTAGCTCTGCAAATGGGAAAGAAATTACTGTATATTGATCACGTAGTAAGTAATAATCAAACTTGCAGTCTGCCTCACACAGCTCCCGAAACAGTACAATAGACTCTTTGTTTTTATGCGGATGAAAATTAGTAACTCAGGGGTGACGTCAATAAACTGGGAGTTAAACCAGATCTTTACTAACTTAATGACTTCTTGATAGTTGTTCAGACTCGAGTTGAAATAAGTAACTTGGTTCTGGAAAGCCAAGTATTAAAGAAAAAAAAACAAAATTTAGGAAGGATAATATTAGTCCAAGATGGGAAAAATCCGGGTATGGGCAGTGACTGAAATATAAAACTCATACTCCTCATCATATCTAACTGGATAAGTTATTCACCTCGAACATTTGAAAGAGAGCCTGTAGCTGATAGTACTTATGAAATTCTGAATAATAGAAACTTTTACAAGGTTGAGTTGGCAAACCTGGAGTAGGAGAGTCAGAAGATAGGAACAGCCTTTGTGCATACCTTATATAATTCAGTAAAACCATGTTCCGACTCAGCCATAGCTAGGTCTCTCATGATGGTTTTATATCCAAAAGATTTTAGAGCAGCAGGACTCGGAGATAATCTAACTACATCAAACATAACTCAGCTTTAACCAATTCTGTTGAAGGACTGGAATACAATGAGGTCATGTTATGAGCCCTTCAGATGATTGTCTCAGGAGAGAATACCTTAACCTAGGGTCAACTGGGAAGGTGAGACAATGACTCCGGGTTATTAAAGAAAAACCTTGGCCAAGGTAAGATTAATGGAAGTCAGAATGGAGTCACTACATACACCCATGACAGGTGTAGTACCAGAATAACAGAAGGCTGCAAGGTGCAACCGATCATGCTGTAAGTAGCTCTACACCAGATTCCCAGGAGACTTGACTTTACCATCCACCATCCCTCGCGGAGGGCCGGATCTACTTCGAGTCACGAAGTAGACTAGAGGGATTGACTATGATCCATGGTTGGGTGGCTAAACGACCTAGTGATACCTTTTCCCCCAAATTGAGACACAAGTTGGGGTTTTGGATACTATGATCATGCAAGACCCTCTGGATCAGCCTCAATCTCTTCCAAATTTTGTGAGTATTCTAATTTAGTTTTGCTGCAAGTTTATATTTTAAAAATTAATTATAAAGTTGTACTTCTGTCTTTTAAAAGTAGTTCAGGTTATTTCTGTTCTTTTAAGAAGTAAATTGAAATTGTTAGCTTGATTTCAAATAATTTTATTGTTCATGTTGAATAGAATAAATGATTACAAGTTACTATGCTTGCTTCAATATATATATATATATATATATATATATATAGCCGTCCACTCTCAACCCTTAAACAAGTATTTTAGAATTAGTGAACTTTGTTATCAATTATTATCTTGTTACACAAGAAGGGTCAGGTCCCGACCCTCTTTGGGAAACACTACGCAAACTATGCGAAATCCCGCCCTATCATTTTAACCAAATCTTTGTTGGAAGCTTGGCAAAATCTAATAAAGAAATGACTAGTTGGCTCAAGTTTGGAAGGGAAATGATTATGATTTTCAAGAAAATGCCCAAGAAGTGTCAGAATCCAACCCTTTTTGGGCAATAATTCCCAAACTAGGAAGATCCCCCCAGGATTTTAAAGAATTCTTTAGTATGAATTGAAAATAATGGCAACTTAGCAATGTGCAGGAAAGGTAAACAAAAAGAATGGAATCTAAGTTCAACTTGAAAAGGACTGTGTTGAAGAAATTTCCCTAGAAGGGTTGGAATCCAACCCTTTATGAGAATTCACTTATGACAAGTCAGACCTGAGGAGAAGGGGAATTAAATATAATTGGATTTTCATTGGATAGAAGCCAAGTCACCCCCGCCCCCGCCACCCCACTCACCCAAGAACAATGTGCCCCTTCAACCCTAAATTGCATATAAAGGAGGACCTGAAAGCATTTCATTATCACATTATGTCAATACAAATTACCTCTGCTTTTAACTAAAAATTATATCATTGATTGGCAGTGAATTGTATCCAAATGAGGACTACAAAATCATCTCATATTGTCAGCAAATTCATCCATGTTCAGTGGTGAATTCCATCATAATTTGGCAAAGGATCTGTCTTCTCTACTGACACAGTGAATTCCCTCATAGTTTAGACAGTTAACTCCTTCATTCGGCCACCAATTATTGTTAGTAGGTGGATGGTTTCAGGTTGATAAGATGGTCTCAAATTTGGAAGAAATTGAGAGAGTTCCGATAAAAGAGTAATATGAAATCAAGTCTAAAAGTGTTATAGTGTAGAACATTAATCATTTCAGATGTTATTTTATCCCAACTGCAGATCTGTATTGCTTGACTAATTTATCAAAAATGGTGAGTGTTTTTGGGGGGTCCCTCCCACTCTTCTGATGATAATGCTATTGCCCTGACAACTTTTAGATTTATTTTAAGGCATAATGACCTTTTCTCCTTAGTTAGTTGTTGAATAAGTCAAAGTGATTAAGGGTTTCCCATTTTTTTCTCCACATTTTTCTCTCCTTTTTTCCTATATAAAGGAGAGAGCTCATTATATATTATCATCTCTGTTTTAGGCAAGAATGCCATGCTTGGAGATCTTATATTTTGAAAACTTTTGAGTTTCATGGTACAATTTTCAGCATTGAATAAATGAAGCAAGAGTTTTCAAACTTTGTGTTGCAAATCTTGAGATTAAGTGATGTTTTTGTATGTTGCATTACTTAATCGCTCATTTACTAGCTTCTCTTGTGAAAAACATTTAAGCAGTGGCTGCAATTACAGAGAGTTGAAGACTTTGAGCTTTTAAAGTTTTATTTCAATTTAAGGATAATTAGTTAGAGAATTTGATCCTTGCTACTTATTCTGGTTATTCCTCAAATCAGATTAATCACATGAGACTTTAGGGCCTTGTTCTTAATCTATCAAATATACTTGTAACTGTTGTCGTAGGAGTTGTTCTTAAGCCAGTCACCAAGCCACCAGTATTACCATAGCAGTAGATACTTTTTGTTAAATTTGAAGTTGTTGCTTTTCAGATATGATTCCTAATAAAAGAGGAATTGATAAGGAAAAACATTTATTTTGTAAATTCAGTTACGTCTCTATTGAAGCCACGTGCAGTAAGAAGAGAGACTCCCCTATTGCCAAGATGAGAGATTTATCTCACTAAATAGTTGCCTAAAGTCACAATTTTGTAAGTTGTAGTCCTAATGACTTACAAAAAATTTAGCCAACAAACTATTATGATAATAGACAACCAAGAATGCAGGTTCTCATTCCAGATCAAGATGCTTCCACCAAATCTAAGTACTTCAATCATAGAGCATCCTATAGCAGCATGAAGAGCAATAAAAAATGATGTAATAGGGGTTGTATCTTGTCAGACAGTTTATTTTTATCATGCATTTTGCCATTTGGTTATTGACAAATGACATGTAATTGAAGGAAAAGATGTAATTGCATACAATAGTATCACCTGCAAAGCTACAACATACATGTAATCAGGTTGCAGATGCATTAAGACTTGCAATCTTAAATAAGTCAAAGTAGCTCTTTGAATAAGTCAAAGTTTGTTGGGTTTCTCTCACCTTGCTCTCCCAGCCCCTCAATAACAAATAAAGGAGAGAGCCTCATTGATATTTTATTTTTCGGCAATGCAAGAAAACTCTATCGATTTGTATAATCACTCTTAAGACTTTGTGATTAGATGTAGATTAGATTACTTTCAATAAAAGATGTAACTTGCTTTCAAACTTGTGTTGATTCAAAGTGTTTTGTGAAACATTTTCTGAATATTGATTGTGAGTTTTATGTTTTGTTCAAAAGGGATGTGAATTCAATCTTACATACTTTGAGCTGCATATTGCATTCAAAGTTACAGTTCTATTTGATCTTTTTGAAGACTTTGTGTTGTAGAAAGACAAATTGTTATAATTCATAGTGGCTGCAAATACTTGAGCTGAAAGACTTTGTGCTTCAATACTAAGTACTTTCAAAAAAATTAGTGAATATTTGGTAAGAGACTTTGTGTCTTACCATTTGTTCTGGTTATTAAATCTTCGATTGGGATAAGTACAAAAGACTTAAGGTTTATGCAACTCTTCCACCAATATAAAGTATATTGGTGTCTTTTGTGTTGTTCTTATGTTGACTCAACAGCCATCAATATTATCGTGGCAATAGGTGTCTTTTGTTAAATCTTAGCATTGTTCACAAGTTGTTTGTAAAGTCATTCCTGAAAAAAGAGGAACTAATTAAGAGAACTGCCCTATTTTGTAATTTCCAGTTAATTTTTTATTGAATCCACCTACGGAAAGAAGGGAGCCTCC
The DNA here is from genome assembly GCA_028749045.1 of Cupressus sempervirens. Classification (NCBI taxonomy): domain Eukaryota; kingdom Viridiplantae; phylum Streptophyta; class Pinopsida; order Cupressales; family Cupressaceae; genus Cupressus; species Cupressus sempervirens. The sequence continues at coordinate 298,668,523 of CM053785.1, read as the reverse complement.
CAAAATGCTGAGAGGAGAGAAAAATCTCATGAGACTTTGGCTAAAGTCATAGTTTTGCAAGTTGTGGTCACATTGACTTACAAAACTATTAACCGACACCTGAGAGACCAAATAAAATAGTTGTCATTGGAGATAATAGATAAGGAGGTCATTTGTCTTGCTTTTGCTAGAACTTCCTACTGAGATTTTGTTGTAATGGGAAAGAGATTTTTCTTATTAAATTTTTCTATTCCTTTCTCTCACTATCCTTCTAATTCAAATTTATTTGAGTGTCTCAAGAGCACAATACTTAATTGATATATCCTTCATTGCATCTATGTAATTAATATCGTACAATATAACCATTATAGTTTATGGATCAGTTTGGTATCAGAGAAAGTTCAACAATTTCATGGAACCTTAGAAGTATTGCAAGTGATTTGTAAATTGATGACCAAAATTAATGCCCACAATAGGATCATTTGAAAAAAAATGGTTGCCTTTGTAAAGAGACATTGAATCCCATAGTTCGAAGTGAGATCCAGGAAGCATGAAAAGAGATGTAAAAACCCTTTGATCAAGAAGCACGGTTCTCAAGATGGAAGTTGATGTATTAACCTTGTCTCAATTGACTGAGTCTAAGATGAGTATTGTGAAGGCTCTCATGGAGAAGTTGTGCTCAATTGAAGACATCAAGAGAAAACAGAATATCCACTACAGAGAAGAAAAGGAGCAACAACATAGTGAATTTAGTCTGCCAAGTACACCTCAAATTTTGAACAAGTCATGTGTGTATAAGTGAAAAAGGGATTAAATAAAGTACCAGATAATTTGGAATATATCCATAGCTTTACATGGGAGTTTGTGTTTCAAAATCAGCCATGAGACCTTAAGGATATTGTGATAAAGGATGCTGAGAACGTTGTGCTAACACATGATGAAATGATATCCAAGATGACAAAAAGGGAGGTCATCTCAAAAAGTTTAATGCTAAGAATGCAAGGAAAAGGTTAGTGATGGAGAAGCAGTAAATGAGTCTTAGGATGATGCAAAATCAGAGGTATTTTGAGGCAAAAGAAACCAAATCAATTTGAAATCACTTTAAAAATGAGAAAATGTATCTGAGCAAGAATATGAGGGAGTGAGGAAACCTACAAGACAAAAGTGTGAAAACCATGGAAGAATTGGCAATTGAAACTTGATCAAACTTCAACTTGAAGCCATACTTGAAAAAAAAAATGCTAGCTGGAATAAGTTGTTTGAATAATGAAGGATAAAGAAAAAGAAAAATTATGAAAAGTTTGCGTGCAGAGAGAAATGATTTGTGAGAACAGTTAAAGTTCCATGAACTGGTAATTAAATGCTTCCATGCTGGAAAAAAGAAAGTATAGATATCAAAAAGGAAAATGTAGTTTGCATTCAGAAGGAAAAGAATGCCTGCATGGTAAAAAGCTAGAAAAAGCCCAATGGAAACAACGCAAGAGACATACAATGGAAAATCCAAAGTGAAAAATGCATGGATGCTTTTGGTTTAGAACTTTAGATTGTTTTTAAATCCTGTATGATTGTGGGATTGTGTCTTTCTTATTTCACAATTATAATGAGTATGTTACATTTCAGTTGATGCAATTGTGGAACATGTTTTCCTTTTCAATGGTAAGATTTATCTTTGATCAAAAAAAATAAAAGATGACTTAGCACCATATGCATAAGACATCTATGGTGATGTTTTCAGTTGTGATTAGCATAAATCTGGAAAAGATGCTACCCCAATGGATCTGAAAACCAAAACTACCAACTATTTGCCAGATATACTATAGCTGTTGAAGATCGATGACGTTATTTTTGACAAAAATTCCTCTGATTTTCTGCAACAAGGGACACAGGCATTGGGAAAGGTTGTCTCATCCCTCCTGACTACTGAAAATTTGTAATATTTTTATTATGTACTAGATATATATCCTGCTTTCATTAACAGTGGTTTTGATTAAATTGTTGCCCTGGATACATATCTGGTTTTCATAAACAGTGCTTTTGATTAAATTTATTTACTAGATGCATATCTAGTTGGCATAAACAGTGTTTTTGATTAAATTATATCACTGATGTATATCTAGTTTTCACTTCCTGCTTATCATGGAACAGTGATTCGGATATTGTAAGAGGGATGATATAATGATTGTGTTCTTATTTTGAGTTATGAAATTTAATTATTGCATATAAATAATGTTGAATGACTACAAGCTAACAACATTTCTGGACAAAGTGGTTGTAAGAATTGTTTTTCCTCCGAACGAAGGGGGAGAAAGTATCACCAAGAAAGGGGGATGCAAGCATGGTCATGAGCTTAAGCTATCCAAGTTCTGAAACTAGCAAGGTTGGTGGGATCCTAGAAGGTATAGGTCTAAGGTACAATCCTAGTTAGTCATGTGATGTCAAGTAGTCGTATTGTTAGTGATCCTGGTTGGATAGGAGCATCGTCTTAGACTTGTACCTTGTTCGACCTTTTGCCCTTGTGATGGCCTAAGTGATAACTTTTGGTGTTATCATTTCTAACGAATATCAAGGTATAAATTTATCCATATATGTGTATGTGTTTGTGTGTGTGTGTATATATGTAAGTACGTAATTGTATATGTATGTGTCAACATAATCACAATGACATCATTTGTAACTATATGTGTGTGTATGTATCAAAATATTGCATACATACATATGTGTGTGTGTGTGTGTGTGTGTTTATATATATATGGTAAGGAAAATAAACTTTAAATTCATTAAAAACATATACAACCATGTAAGCAATAATTAATAAATAATATTATTATCATGCTCTTATGGAAGTGAACTCCATAATGTACTCATGAAATTAAAATAAGTAGAGCCATGTCATGGCCTATTTGGCCAGGTGTAATGGAAGCAAAGATTAAAGCCATCTTCGTAACCATGATGGGAAGTAAGAAGGTTTTTGATTAAATTTGCAATCTATGTAGGCAGCATCATTTACTAAAGGAATTCTTAAAAAGATATGGGTGATTATATATATCTTGGGCCATGACATACTCAAACAGCATGGAAGGAAACTGCTGCCTATAATTAGCAAACTCGCAGCTACATTCTGGCGAATGAATTAAAGATTAAACGAAATGTAATTTGGAGGTGATTTATTAAACAGTTTTATAACAGAAATTCACTCTTTTGGAAAGCCATTCAATCATGTACAAGGAAAAAGAGCATAGCATATTTCAAATATAGGAACAGCCTCTTTAGAGAAGAGATATTTTTTGGTCTAGAAGGAGGACTCGAAATATAGCCAACACTGCTCCCAGTCAAGGAAACAGTGATAGCATTTAAAGGAAGAAATGCAGAAAGAAATATAGTTGTGGAGAAAATTCCCAGGCAGCATTAGCAGCCAGAGATCAACTATTTATTTCCTCTCCATTTCAGACAAATCGAGTTCACAGGGACACCCAATTTACTTAAATGGCTCTTGGTTTCAATACTGTGAATGAATTCTCATATAACTAAAACCATATAATTTTGGAAATTACATTAGAAGAAATGTTAAATTCAGGTGTAAGAAACAGTTTGTAAGCACGTAAGTCTGAATTCAAATCTTTATGTGATATAGTTTTTAATTAGAAGGAACACCAATGAATACACATGTTTTCAAGGAAGTTATATTCATTCTAAACCTTTCTGTATGCATATAGATGGGCAGAAATATCTCTGCTGATTCAGGTCTAGTAAACAGGATCAGTATATCAGTTGTCCATAAAAAACTTAACCAAATTATAAACCACGTGCTGGGTATCATATGAAAAGAATACATATATAGGTAATGCTTTCCATTTTCTGAGCCATTATGTCACATGTTTAAACTTAAGTCAATGGTAGAGATTTACGTGAATGCATATCCATAATTAAATCTAAGAAATCCCTAAGTTTTACTTCAATTTCTGAAATAACACGAATTAAGCTTGGAGTCAGCCATTGTGAAACGTGTCATCCCATGTTATGTGTATGAACCAGTCCATAAGTGACTGAGTTAGTTAAAAAGATAGTTTATGCAAATACTGATTAAAACTAGAAAGTCTATATCCTAGAATTACATCAATAACTACTCAGCTGAGTAGAGGATAATGTAACCAGTTTAGGACACACATTGTGATAAGAAACTTGTGTTTCTATAGCAGTGGAAATTTAGCCCAGTATGGGAACATAAGAGAAAGGAACTGGTTACATAGCCTTATAATCACAGAGTAAGAAACTAAGATATGGTTTCATGGCAAGAGAGCCTAAATCAAAATTACTCATTTTAAGGAAACATAAACAGCAAACTAGAATGATTAACAAAAGAGGATGAATGATAATCTCTCTCTTTGGGGCAAGTATGCCAGTAATGAGCAGAATTAGATAGAAACACCTCTGTGCTTTATGTTCCTCATCTAGAAGGAATAACATTAGTGTCAACATGAGTCTTACATACACAAGAGCTAGTCAAATATTCCTTGTGAGCTTGAAACCAAGTCAGACTGGGTAAAGAACTAAACTACAAGATTACACTGTTGCATCAAAAATCTTGGTCAAGGTGCACTATACTATGCTAGTGTTAGTCAATTCATAATCCTCCGGATACATTCTTAGTCAGGCATCATACTATGTTACCAGCAGCTATAGAGTGTAACCGACTAAGACTATGTAGGATCTTGTGCCAGCTCCAGAATGACTTGTTTATCACCATTGTACATCCCTTGCAAAGGGTTGGGCCCACTTCAAGCAAGAAAGTGAGAAGGGGATTGGTAGCAGATTAGTGGTTGGGTGGTAAAATGCCCTAGTGATATTTTCTACCCCATGTTACATTAAAGTGCATAAAGGATTTAGCCATGCTAGTTCACCAATAGTAAGAATCTTTCCTTTGTAAGTTATATGAAGTTGATGAAAAAGATAATTCATGATGAGAATGTTAGCTTACTTGTTTTACAGTTTTGCATTTAATACTTATGCATACTTCTTTACAATCCAGATGGCTGATATTATCTTGCTTAGAACTTTTACCATGTCACACAAGTTTTGGGGAAAAATATGGGAATGGCAAGGAGAGGATGGGTATTGAAATAACTTTAAATAAACTAAAAATGGCCAAAATTTATTAAGCAAATACAATACAATGCTTTTGCAAATTACAACAATTTTGCCTCTCAGTTTATAAAGATTTTTAAAAAATTTCCTTACAAAGTTGCGTTCTTTTAATATTAATGCACCAATGGAGCAAGCTGCCCACTCCTTGTGGAACACTAGATGTTGAAGACAGAGGAGGGAATAAAAAAATGAATTGTGTGATGTCATTGTTTTCTCTCTTGCTAAAAACAAAGATATATTTAACAGTTGTTTCTCTTTTCTTACTTCAGATAACTTACAAAATATAACTCTATTGGCATTTTATATTATACTTAAAAATTCGGCAAGGCATAATATGTCATCTAGAAAAGAAATCTTACTTCAAGCTCCCGGATGATAGCTGCTGTCCGCCATCCAGCTTTTGCAGGTCCTCTCAAATCACTGAATAAATGGTCACCAAAATACATCACCTAAGAAAAAAATTATTAAAAAAATCAACCAAGGAACAAGTCAGAGTCTTAGTAGTCCCAAAACTAAATCTTCCACTATGGTCACCAGTAACACAACAAAAAATGAAGTAAAGATGTTTGCTAACGTTTAGACTTGACTGCTCAGTGCAATGAAGTTATTTGAATTAATCATGCAAAAATATCATCCCTGCTATGTTTCAATATGGGTCCAATTGATAAAGAATTAAGAAACTATTTGAAATTGATTTATGTAAAGACCAGGAATAAAGATTAATCTAGAAAGGAGGGAGAATAATATTAAAAAACTTAACTGTCAATAATGAGAAAAATACCACACATTATATATATAAAACTAACTATAGATTTGCAATGCTGTACAAGATGAAAGGATAAGTACATGACAGAATATCCTTTATGTGCCATAGAATGTTTTCAAATTTATTATAATAATGTCAAGATGTGCCTCAAGGGTTATGCGATAACTCATTGAACTTTAGAGCAGACAGTGTGTGAAATCATGTGGTTAAATAATCTACCACACTGATCTACAAACCACTCACTGATCTACCACACTCCACCATAAGACATTTATGTGTGAATGTGCACAAGCCATGGAGAATTAAGGAATCATTGGAGAAGAAGCAACAATTGCACTCCCATATGTAAAGCTTCATTCAATTCAATAATGAATGAGAATTATCAGGAAGTTATCATTGGTATGTTTCACAATCAACATGATTGTAATGTCCCCAAGTCAAGCCAATTGATTTGCAAGCCTTTAGCTCAGCTCTTGAGTTCTTGTAAGCTGATTGGTAAGAGCATAGTTGGAAATCATGGACTTGGCAAAAACTTGAGAAGTCTGAAAAATCTGACTCCACAAAATATTGGCAACCTAGAAATTTGCTTAAATTTCATTAGAAATACATTTGCTTCAAAAAATTCAATGACAAAACATATCCAATGAGTACAAATTGTTTCCTATAAAATGTGATTGATTTGCAATTTTGAATGCAAATTGAGTACAAAATCACATCCTCGTGAATACCTAATGTAATAGTTAGCTGACAAATATTTATGATCATTGCCTTTTAGCATCATAGCAATTTGCCATTATTCATAAATTGCATGATACAACATTTTATATCTTCCTCTTCCCTAGTCTACTTCAAACTCTGGGAGAGGTCTAAATTTCTAATAATTGTTGTCCCCAGTTTCAGCAGATTGAAAATTGGAGAGAAGCATTGAAAAAATCATCCATTTTTGGATTCTAAGGCTCCCAGCACACATTTCAAGGTATATTTCCATCTCCACAACATTCATTGAAAGAGAAAAATTCCTTGATCTCTGTTTTGATAAGTTTCAGTTGCTTAGAGCTAGTTTTTCCTGCAAGTTTCAAGTCTCGGAAGCATCATTGCAAGTGACTTGCATTACAAGTAATTTACCCATATGACATATCAAATCAGGTTTCTAGATTGTCATTCCAAGTTTTATTGCATTACAACTAACAATTTGGGTCCTACAACCCAAATTGCAAGTTCATTTAAGTTGCACTTATGGTCAACTTTCAGAGACTCAAAATTGTCTAAGTCCTTCATGCCTATGTTTTTGTCTTGCAAGTCAAGTTGGGTTCTGGACCTGCCATTGCAAGTGATTGTACACATCTCTTTGTTAAATCAGATTTCTCAGCCACCACTGCAAATTATTTTGCATTGTTGCTTGAATATTTGGATCCCAAGACCCAAATTCCAAGTGCAAAGTCGTGCCTGGGTTGACTTGCTAAATGGATCTCAAGACCTGATGAGCAACTTTGTTCACCTCCATGTAGTTACTTTTCTGTCACTGCTTAAAGACCCAACTACAACCTCGAAAGGCATTACCAATCACTTCTAATTGAGCCTCTAGGACCTGATTATAACAACAAACTTGCACATTTCCATTTGATACACAAAGTCGCAATTTTGTTTTTCCCAATTACAAGTGAATGCTCATGTCCTTCCCCGCTTGTAATTCAAATTTCAAGGACTAAAATTTAACCATGATCCCACATTTGTATCATTTTCATTTCCTTGCCAGTCCCATTCACACACACATTCCTCCCTCATGATAAATTGAGGCATAAACATTATTTTGCAACACCTCTAGGCTAAGAAAGTGTCATGGGATCACCAAATACACATGATGATGTTCTAACTCTTTGGGCTTTTTACCTCGACTTCACAGAGAATTTCTCTTGAAGAAATGGCATTGCCCCATACAAGAAGATGAGAAGGGATTTCCTCAGAGATCCAAGTTGGCATTCCTAAACAAAGTGCCTTCATTGAATCTCAATACTTCAAGTATTAGCATCCAAGAGCAGCATGAAGATTTGCAAAGCATGACATTGATAGGGTTCATGTCTTGTTAGACACTGAGGTTGCTTTAGTTATGCATATGTAATTTAGTTTTGAAAAATTCAATGTAAAATGAAAAATTGTTATTGCACACGAACACATTGCATGCAAAGTTGTAACTTGTAATTACATGCATCACATTTCAAGTTAAAATAGGTTAAGACTTGTGTTATTGAATAGCGTCGGTCAGATCTCCTGAGACTGTGGATTGTATATTTATGGGAGTTTATATTCTACATACACTCACATACATATACATATTATAATCAGTCTGATAATATGTCTTAATACTGACCATGCACTTCATATCAAACTGAGATCAAATACTGTACACACACACACACACACACACATATATCAAACCTGATGGTCTTGTAGATCAATCAATATGCTTCTTTATGTGAATACATAACAGTCACAATTAGTTAGTACTAACTAACTAATCAGATCCTGTAGAAGATCAGATTAATTAGTTAATACTAACTAATCATATAAGCAAATCGTGACTCTTGATATTGAAAGGTCATGACCTATCTTGAAAGGCATCTATTGAATACAATATATATGTGCACCGATGATTGTGATATTGACATCAAAATCAATAAATGATCAATACCTTCAGCAGATCGACATAAAATCATATTGCTTACCATCATCCAGTTACTATCTGATTCATATTACATTTGCAGTTCACATACCTCTGTCTTCTTGCAGATCAAGACTCAGAATCAGAGATTAACATTATTGCAGATTGGGTTCTTACATTCAGCGATACTATTACAGATCGTGCTCTTACATACAATGCAAGTTACATATAGTGGAGGTATTAAAGGTTGAAAACATTATTCAGCTTTGATAAAGGTACATCTGCTCTTATACCTACGAATAAGAGTGCAAACTTATTAGTAACCTGTGATTGAAATAAAAGAAACATACAGTCTGATAGAAGTTTAATTCATTTACAACTTGCAATATGAAATAGGTCAACAGAAATTAGTTTTTCCGACTTTTTCTCTCAAGCTCTCTTTTACAAATTCAAGGGGGCTCATTGTAAAGAGGTTTCTTTTGGGCAATGCAATAAAACAATTCCAATTTGTTGAGCACTCTAAGACTTTGAGCTTAAACGTAAATCAAATTGCATTCAATAAAAAAGGCAAGTTTGCTTTCAGACATATTGTTAATTCAAGATGTCATTTGATAACATTTTCCGAAGATTGATTGTGAGTGTTGTTCTATTGTCCAAGCGGGATTTAAACTCAAACTTGCAAACTTTGAGGCACTTATTGTGTTTAGTATTATAGTTAGATTTTTAGACTTGAGATGCTTATCATGTTTGAAACTAGTCTATTGCTTCTATTTTCTATGTTTCTATGTAAAGTAAAGTATATGTTTGAGACTTTGAGCTGCATGTATGTTTTATCTTTGTTCCTAGTTTCACATAAGTTGAGGTGGAAAGACTTTGACCTTCCATATGCTTCTTGTTATGAACTTTTCTAAACAGTAATTAAGAGATTCTTGTATAGATAGAATCGTGTATTCTGAATAAGAGAATACAATAAAGGAAGAACACCCACACTAAAAGGAGTACGGTGAATGTAATACCCTGTGAATTAGCTTAGTGTACACAATCTTAGGTCTTAGTGTAGGTTGTTCTTACTAGCAACAAAGAGGGGAAGCCTTCCCTTATAACGATGAGAGAATTTTTCTCACACACTCTGTCTGGAACCACTATTTCACAATTAATCACAAAGTTAATAGTTGCAAAATAATCCACCCAATAGTTTTTGAAGACTTTGATAGGGACATGATATTCATACAAGAGCATTACACTTTTGTTTCAAGTATACCCATGTCTTTTTCATTGTAATTTTCTTTTCTTTTACTTTGTCAATCTTTCACAAAGGACATGTAAATAATTGTCCAAGGTCCTTGGGGAAATGTTTTTGGTCCATCGAATCTGACTGTCTCTACATGCTCTTCCTGATGGCTCACAGAAGTTCTTTGATGATGGAAAACAACAACTTGATGAACACATAGTTGCTTTTTACATTGCTTGTGAAGTCCATGGTACTGAACATGAAGATGTATCTATAAGGTTCTTCGTTAAGACTCTTAAAGGTGTGCCTACTCTCAGAGCTAAGTTTAAAGAATGGTTCATTCTTGCAAAGATGTCCACTCTCTTCTGGCTCATCTTACCTAGTTCAAGAAGGAATCTCACATCCCTATGTGTGAATTCATTGCTCATTTCAGCAAATCAACACATAGAATTCAAATTGTTGCTTAGCCTACAACCAAAAAATTGAAGTGTGTCTTTGTCAATGCTTAAGTGACTGAGGTGAGCATTCTATTTAGAAGAGCAATTCCAACTACTCTAGCAGCTGCACAGACTTTGGCAATTGAGATTGAAGATAATCTCATCCTCCCCAAACAGATAAGAATAGAACAAAGAAGGTTTGAAGAAAATATTTCTTTGGAGCCATTCTCTTCCATCACAAGAACGGATCCTATGGTTCAAAGGTTGGCTAATGAGCTTCTTGCTCTCAAAAAACAAAAAGCTAAAGGTGTTTTTTCTTCTCCTTAGAAGGGCATTCGAAGAAGGCTGCATTCAAGCATTGTCCATAGTTCTACTGTGGGGAATCACAGTAAGTTATCTTCACCATTGGAGAAGTTGAACAAAGTAATATTGCTAATCTCTTCCAAGAAAAGGAAGCTGATATAGTTAGTGACTCTGATATCTAGTTCATGCAATCTCAAAAATACGTTGACCAAAAAGAAGGAACCATGGAAGAAAATGTCAAAGTTCTAGTGAATGAAAATAGCCATGTCTTCAGACATGGAAAGGTGAACATACATTAAGATATTAGTCAAGCAGAAAATAATGCATCTATGTTTCAAGGTCATAAACTTGAACACGTTATTCATTAAAGAGTTCCCCAAAGGCATGATGAGGATCATTTCATAAACAATTCAGCCTTTCCCAAGTCTGAATTTTATGTACAGCATATTACTGTATGCAATACAGTCATAATTTCATCTAAATCACGAGCAAAATCATTAGAATCAGCATAAGATTGTCATGATTGATGAATCAATTGTTCAAGTTACAGCTTGCAGAAGAATTCAATCTTGGTCCTGCTAAAGGGAAGATACTGTAATGTCCCCTAGCTGATATAGCCCTTTTTATTTGTAGTCTCTTGAAATAACAAAATTAATAGCTTCTAAAAAAAAATTTATAATCTTGACATTCAGGTTTACAGATCAATTGGAGGATATTTACACAATCAAAATTAGTACTGAAAAGTGGTTTGTCAAAAACATTCCATGCAAGTGAGGCTTCTATGTATCTTTTGCTCTCTTCAGCACATTTATATTGAATTGACGAACTATTGATTGCTATAATTAAAATGATATGAATGTAAAGGCTCTCCAATCAACTATTAAACAACAATTTGAAGTGATTAAAAACCAAAATGTTGGAGAAAACTGAAAAACTAAGCCTCCTGAAGTGAAGATAAAAATATTATGATGGAAACCAAGGGTTGGATGTGTTGAAGTATAGCATCAGTCGAAGTGATATACTCATTACACTGAGTACTTGTATTCATGATTTATATGAACATTGTTTTATGTCTTATATTATTGATAAGAATGATATTATATTATATATATTACACATTATATAATAATATATTACATATGTGGCTAATATATTAATAACATAAATGCTTAAAGGTGAGTTATACATATAGTTAACTAAAGATGATTAACTATAAGAACATGTCTCTTGAAGAGACATGTCTCCTCTTCTCATACTTATATAAGATCCAAATCTACATTTGGAAATCATCAGAAACAAAGGCCATGATTATACATTTGCAGAAACAATCTTAGTTACTTTAACATGGTATCAGAGCAAGACTACAAATGTAAATAAATAAATAAGTTTTTTAGAAAGAAAGATTAAAGGCATGAAATAGTGTGCTATGAAATGGCTAAACTACACAGATTTCTACCCGTTAAGCAGTAGTTCTTTGGGAAGACATCTCTATGATGGAATTCCTCAACCTACGACGCAAGAATGGAAGTTGCATGGCTCTATGATATATCATATCAAATCGAGGGAGATATGGACACTAGCATTCAATATTAATGAGAATGGACGACAAACAATACAAATGGGATATAGCATCATGTTGAAGTTTAGTAGTAGCAAATCGCATATAGCGGGCATGAAGGAGAGAGTGTTCTGAGCATTATAATGAAGTTTCGTTGATGTCCATTCCTGAATATGGAAAGTCCCCTCGGACCACCCATGGCAAGGCACAAGAGTCTAGGTTCCCAAATGAAGAGATTGTCGCTTGGGAACCTCGTAATCCACCTTGCCTTTAAAAATTGAAGCCTACAGTTGGCAAGGTGACATCACTCGATGTTTGGTGATAGATCCAATCCCAGGGAAGAGTCGACTGTTGGAGTTAGACTAATGGCTGACTAAATTGCTTCCTTCACACGGTCTTACGAGACCTCCACTAGATAGGTAATTCTTGTTCCTAGGTCAATAATCATGCATCCGTTATTGTCCGATTACAGATCAAATGTTCTAGCGAGAATATTGATGGCCTTACCATTGATAGTGATTCTAGTAACAAGAATGTACCAAAAAGAAGAGATCGCGCTATTCTTAATGGAAGGGATCGTCTTACCCTCGTTCATGGAAGAATTGCCACGGAAAATAAAAATTAGATGCTATCATGGGCATAGTAAAACATATGAAAGCCACAACACCCAAAATGTATGTTTGGGAACCCGTAACACTAAGGGGAGCAACAGAAGGTATCTATGGGTAAGGGTGAAGGAGAGTAGTCAAGGGGATCTAGTCACTAGTTATAGGGAGTTGATGATCTATTATTCTTATATAGAAAGCAACAAATGTTGATTAAAAGAGATTTTTGATGAGGGTCAAAGACCGCCCATATAAGTAGAGTATCATGATTAATATATCTTGAATTACAACAAAAGAAGTAGTGTAAAACTTTGGACACCAAAAGATGGGCAAGATATAAAAGTATATTTGATATACGGATTGGAAAGTCTTTGACTTGGAAAATAATGGAATAATTTATATAAAGTAGAGGAAGTATTGATATTAGTATCAAGAGGATGAATCAAAAAGTATAAAAGATTGCATCAAAGATGTGTATGTACAGATAAGTATTATATTACATATATTGTGTTAAGTTCCTAGCATAATTAATATGTTAGTATATTTGATAAATTATATGAAAGATGTAATATATTAAAAGGGAAACCATCAAACATTTATGCGGACTTGATATCGGATCACGATACACTAGAGAAGCAATTAGAAGGGAGAGAGGTAATGTTAGCAAGGGCCAGTACCTATTGGTTCAAACTTATTTTCATGGAATGAAAGGTAATCAAAATTACAACCAAAATATTGTGGGATCCATAAGATAAAAGGAAAGGCACGTTAGTGCTTGCCACTTGTTGACGAGAGATCTTAAGGTGGTACTAAGGTGGTACTTGCACAATTGTATTGAGGAAAAGGAGGATTAATATAAGATTCAGAGAAAGTCTAACACTTTGTTCAAGGGAAGTTTATTTTAGAAGCTTAGAAGGTTTATGTTCAAAAGGATTCTAACACATCTGTCAGAGCGAGCAGATAGAGGATATGGTCTCATCAACCGTCAGTGATATTGATCATATTGATTCAGAGGGAGTGAACCAATGTTGTGATGGAATCTTCATTGATCGATAAACTGTAACAATCAAGAGGACTGTAATTCATGCAACTATGTGAATGGGCCTACCCCTTGTGTACATCATTAGAAAGTTGTGACTTTAATTTAAACTATCTACAAGTCTCTCTCTGATAAATGAAACTTGATGTATGAGTTGTAGAATCATTCAAGTGGCACAATCATACTCAATCAAGATATTGGCATATTATGGATGAGCTTCTGTTAGCTTCTACTATTAAGCTTAATGAATGTTTGGAGCTTCAATGGATGAAAAGGGCAAGTTAGAACTTAGAAAGAAGTCGTCAAATTTGATATGATGTATAAGTGTTTAATGATATAAGGGTGGGAATTTTACATTGTGGGGGGGGGGAATAATAGGCAATGTTTCATTCCAACTTGAACCATCCTTAGAAAAGGAGGTATTCCATGACCCTCATGGGCAGATAAGTACTCGTATCTTTTACATTTATCCATTCATTTATTTGTAATTTTATACATACTATAAGGGTTATTTGCTTTGATCTTTTCCTTTATGATTGAGGATATTCTTACATGAAAAGAAGGTTGGTACTTTACATATGCTACCAAATATTGTGCAAACTAAATCTAATGATAGTAGTTCCAAACATTGATGATTAAGATTATGAGATTCTTCTACATTATGAGGGAGTATGACACTTCTTCAAAGGTAATGCAGGAGCTTAGAAGATTGATACATAGAGGGAGTCTACATCTGGGTAACTGCATGATGTTTATGGGCCTACTCCTATGTATATCATGAGGGAGTGATTAGTTCAATAGGCATCCTTGGTGAAAGAGAGTTTTTAAAGAAGTAGCTAGAGGACCTAACTTCCCAGGATCGATGATCAAAGGGAGAAATTTTGAGATACAATCCTCTGTGGATGAAATCTTCTCTTTGAGGAGAAATTCTTTATAGCGCGCTCTCCTCTATGAGAGAGAAGTATGAGGTGAAAACCCTTTGTACCACCCTCTAACTCGGTTCACAATGGTTACTATTTCACATATGATATGTAATGAAAGGTGACGATCTTTCATTGACATATATAAACAAAAGGTAACCATTATAAGATGACAATCTTATAAATGGTAGACTTGTTATCATGGTTCTTTGGGCCAAATTCTGCCAGACACCATGATAACAAACAGACAGAAGGTAATCTTTGTAAGATGACAATCTTGCAAATGATAGGCCTATTATTATGACAATTTTTGCTCCGGATACGTCGGAAGTCATTGATAATGAAAGCATTATGATTACTCTGGATATTGTTTCAAACAATTAAAGATCATAATATATGTTATGATAGTGTTCATAACATTGTGATTGTAGTTATTTGGCAAGTCACTATTTCAAAGTGTTAAAGTCAGGTAATATGTTATGTATAGATATACTTGATACTGATCTCATAAAATGATTTTGTCACTTCTCCCTTGCTAAGAGGGAGTGTTGAAGTATAGCATCAGTCAAAGTGATATACTCATTACATTGAATACTTGTATGTTATATCCCGAGTTTTGCCCTAATTTTTAATTTAATCATAATTGTTGGTTTAACAAATTATTTCCTTTACTGATCATGTGATACAAGTTAGTTATTTATATAAGTTGTACCAATTCTTAACAAATTATTTCTTTTCATAATCATGTGAAATGAGTTAGTTATTTATAAATGTTGATGAAATGATCAGTAACCTATAACTAATATTAGATGACTAGCAATTGTTTGATTTGAATTAATGATCAATATATTTTTGAATTAATGTTTTGGCGAGGATGTTTCGCTTGGGTGATTGCAGGAAAACTAAAGAAAGGGGAAGCATTGCTAAACGGGATCATAGGAATGGGATGGTCATTTGGTTCAGTCATTAGGACTGATAGGTATGACCTAAGACTTCCTTGGAAAGGATATGAAAACTTGTCCACAGGTTATATTATGGGACCGGATGTGCTATTAGGGAAACTATTTAATAAAAAAATAAAATGATCTAAATTAAAATATAATTCATACCTTTAGAGATTGATTAATAATTTTTCTTATCATTATTGTAAGAATCTACATTAGAGCAGAATTTCCCCAAGACCAAGGAACTCAGATACACAAGCACAGAATAGACCAGAGTATGATCAGAATAACTGTATATTATTCAAATCTCTTTATCCAAATACACTAGGAGTGCCTCAATATAAAGACCTCTAAGATGCATCTAGATTGCCTAGGAATCAGCACCATGATAAGTCCAACAACTAGGCACATGTCCACCAGATATGGGTTATCCTCCATTATGCACTGAAGTAAGTGTGATGATGTGAGGATAAGCCTACAAAGGTGAGAACACGCACATCAGTGTTGTAGACAACATGTGCTAAATTAGGAGTGCGAAAAACTGTGTTGTCAATATGACAACTCAGGGAATGATGCAAACTCCTGTGGTGTAGACACCATGTGCATAAATAGAGTGGCGTACTTCTATGTTGTCTACATGACAACTGTAGAAGATGCACAAACTCCTAAGTGTCTCATAAAGAGAAATAATAAAATAATGAAAAATAATAAAATAATGCACTAACCTAAGTTAACTTAAGTAAAGTGTAAATAGTAAATACCTATTTACACCAACACCCCCCCTTAAGTGCAACTTAGGGGAATGCACTTAAGCTCACTAATGCATAATGGGTCCCAGCTACTAGGCCATGTTAGGTACCCATGTACAAAAACAATGCTAAAATGATGCAATGCAATCTCTCATAAAGCGGAGAAAGAGGGAAAACCTCATGGGAAAAACCCTCCTCCAAAAAGAGAGATAAGTACAATAGAGAAAAAGAGAGAGAGAGAAGAAGACCTAAAGAAGGAAATCATCCCCCTCAAAGAGGAGAAGAAGGAGACGAGGTAGTCCCCCCCCCCCTAAAAGAAGTGTGCCAAGCAGTGAGAAGGGCTCCAATGAAGAAGCTAATCCATGACCTCTGAATGATGTTCCTCCCCTTTGGAAGAAACAATGGCAAGGTTACAGAGGAGAAATGTCCCCTGAATGGAGAAGGAATCTCGATGATGAACGGTGTCTCTGAAACATGTCCAAGTGTCCCTGTGTTGATACTGAAGATGTCTTCCTCCAAAACTGCTGAAGAGAAGAACAGATCGAACAAGGAAGGATGAAGAACTTGTCTCAGGAAACCAACAGTCTTCTCAAATGTGAAAGAGATCTCCTGTAGATGTTGTACATGAGGATCCACAATCATGCCAACCTGGAAGGATTGATCATGTAGGGAATGTGCAATAACTGTAGAAGAATCTGCCTCAGCAAAGAGAAGCGAGAAATCATCATGAAAATCACCCATGTCTTCTGTGTGTGACTCCAAGAATAGAGCTCCAATGTATGGCAAGAAATCATCACTAGGAAGACCATAAGTACCCTGCAGTGTTGAAGTACATGAATAGGTCACTGCAGCAAAAAATGAAGTATCCACCTCAAATAGAAGACGGATGTCATCAATGATGTCTCCCACATCTTCAATGTGAGACTCCACGAACAACTGTCTGATGTCTGAAAGGAAGTCTTCGCATGAAGGTAGTGTAGGAAGACATGAAGTGTCCTGCTGCACTGGATCCGAAGCATCTATGGCTGGAATAGGATCAGTAGGAGCAACAAGAGCTGGAGGTGTGATCTCATCTGGAGTTGAAGAAACCAGTGCTGGAGTGACTGGGGGTAGATAGTCTTCTAGAGATGGAGGATCACGTGGATCTCCGTATGATCTCCAAATAGACCACCAAATATCAGCTGGAAAATGGGCCAATTGAAGGGTTTCCCTACTCATACTGTTACGCAGAAATTGAGTAAGGCTACAAATATATGTCCAATCAATATTGAATGATTGGGAATAAAGATAAGGAAGCATTCCTGGATGTTCTCTTAGATGGTCCATTATCATAGTCCTCCATTGGTAATAGTTCGTAGGTGTCAACTTTGGTCTAATACCTAACTTACAAATGTGACAAGACTCCATGAGATCAATCAATGACCCCCCCCAAAAAAAGGATTACATCAGCAAAAAACTCAGCGCCTAGGCTGATGTGGCAGGCTGATTGGGTTGTCCGCGTGGATGGTGCGAAACTTGAAACCCTGCCGATAAACCTTGATTCCACCGCTGTTGGAAAAGATGTCGACGAAAAGAACAGTGTCACCGTCGGAATGGAGGAAGTTGCTGCCAAAGAGAAAATCACGCCAAAAAACCAATACGATTATCGTCGATTTGAGCCTGGAAATAGCAGTGACACATCGAAATCTCGGGTGTGGACGGTGATGGAATCCAAAATAAAAATCGACAAAGGGATCTGCCTGCAAACTTCTAAAACCACAGGGAATAGGGATCTGAAGCGGGCACCATAATGGAAAACTGCTTCAGGATGTGAGTCTCCCATTTTGATTTGTCCGCGGTCGGAGATCGTTTGATATCATCAGATCTACGATAGTCCACAGTCGGAATATCTGGTACAGTGGTCAATAAATAGCAAGTCGACGTTGAAATGGGTTTAATCGCCATCAGGATTTGAACTCTAAGCACCGAAGTCTTAATTGGCCGATGTTGGATCTGTTGAGAGCTGCCTTCATTGGATGCTGGGATCTGCAGATCTTAAAAACGCCGAAACCGTGAAGTTGACGCTGATTTTGACAGACTTTGTCGAAAATGGGAAACCCTCGTGTCAATCTGTTTGTTGGAAAACAAGGTTGTTGTGGAAAAACTGCAGTTCGATGCTGCGATTCCTCATATCGATGTCAGGATTACAGAGTGCGGCTGCCAGAGGATAGCGTATTATCCCTCATTCATGGGTCTGCACACTTTCAAGGTTTATAAAATCCTTGTGTCATGCTCGACAACTAGAGTGTGTTCGGCGGACTTGATCTGTGATCACTAGCCGGTTGGCATACACTCCGCCATGCGCAGAGAATAGACAATAGATTTGCAGATCGGGCCTTTGGGTTCCGATTTGCAAAAAAAAATTTGCCTCCCAGTTGACTATGGCCTAAAATAGGCAAGTTTACAGTCAATTTTCACCGAATTTTCGCTCCGGACGCAATGGTGAGGTCCGCTTCGGCTCTAGACGCTCCCAATTGCAGCTGATGCTCCGGATCTAAATCGGGTCTCTTGAAGAGATGAAGCAATGAGGTCTCCAAAGGCTATGTGACGAGTATCTCCCTCAACTCTGATACCATGTAAGAAAAGAAAAATAAAAATAAAAAACACAAAAAAAAAAAAAAAATACTTACGTGAACGTATATAAGAGCATATAATAATAATAAAATAAAGTTTAAACTCTTCAATTCCTCCATATTTCTTTTCCCTCTTTAATTCTTGTCAAATCGAATTCATTTTGTATCCAAATAGCCATCTTGGAAACCGATAGAAGCCAAGCAGTCTCAACTAAGTCTTTAAGAAGCCATGATTGAATTAGACGGAGCATACCTCCTTCTATCTTTCTATTCTCTCCTATCTCCATACTGCTGCATTTTCATATTGAGTCAAGTTGGAAGTTCACAGCCGAATATCCTTCATCATTTCACACCCCGAACCCTGTTTTCTTCTTAATACTGCCGGTGACTGAAGTTTGGGATTAGTCTCAAGTTAGCCGATGGACAAGAGACACAACCAAAGCAAGGAGTCACAATCCAATCACAGGTCACCACTCTTGATTTTCTTTTATTTTGTTTTCAAAGATAAGGTGACTGATCTTCCTATTTTCAAGATTGAATACCTTAGAAGCAATGTAAATCATGATTCGATTTTACTGAGTTTAAAATCTATCTTCTGCCGATACATAATGATAGGGTTGAGAATAAATTAAATATGTTTTTCAAATCCTTTTCTCTCTAATTTGAGTATCCATCCATAGCCGGCTAGGCATGTTAAATAGAGATCAATTTATAATACTAGTTGTTTGTATTCTAAAGTGTATATGAGATCATTCACCGAGTATACCTGAGTATATATCATTTATGAATTCATTTGGTAGTTGTATCAAACTTGATTGATTACATAAATCCACATCAATGCACATGCTTTAATAAATTTTCCAAACATATTCAGAATACTTTTAACACCGAAGAATTCACTGGCAAGATGCCATAGAATTGTTGAAGAGGTGTAAAACAATATCAGAATTCTCATAATCATATGCACAATGAGGAATTCACCCGGCAAAGAAACCATAGAATTGGTGAAGAGGTGTAAAACAATATCAGAATGTTCATAATCATGCAGACACCGAGGAATTCACCCAGCAAAGAAGCCATTGAATGGTGAAGAGGTGGAAATAAACCCTGCAGAAACAAATAATAAAATCAGATTGGATTAATAAATAATTAATAGCTCATGCATGTCCCAGTAATGAAATCTGTTGTCAAGTCGAGTGGTGGTGATCGGGTTCACAAACCCAATTGAAATCCTTGGCCAAGGTAGTTATAGGCATACATGCCAATCTTGAGATCACTTGATTGTCCGTAGATGTCAGTTATATATGTATAACTGATGGGGCACTCAAACCACCGGGTAGCTCGGATGGCTGGACTAAAGAACATCTCATGCTCGATCTCGAGGTAGGGAGGACCGTTCTAATAAGTTAGGATGTGTGGGGATAAGTATGGTCCGAGGTTGAGAGGTTAAGCTTATGTCAATGCTTCTCCTCTCACCAATGTCGAGGCTTGAACAACAAGATAAAGTGATTCTTTCATTATTTTTGTATGTTTCTTTTACACTTTTACCTTTAATCCTTAGAAGAATAATTAGATAGTTTAGTTTCTAATAGCATAATTTGAATGAATATATTAGTTGATATAGAAGTTAGTTGTTATTTTGTTTTCAGCTGAATATGTTATCAATTAGAAAAGGTTAAAATGTTAACAATGTATTTATTTATTTAATTATTTCTCTTGATCTCGTTATATCAGCTGAGCATGAAATACAGTTAAAATAAAAATAGTTAGTTTTATCATAGTTAGTTAATGGAAGTCATTATCATGTGAAATGGAATCAATTACTTATTAAATCAGATTATTAGGTGATTTAAATTGGTTAAGAAAATTTGTTTTTTTACATATGGTATCAAAGAACTGTGTTCGACACTGAACCTAGGGCACCCTACCTTCTATGAAACCTGAAAGTTTTGGACTGATTGCACAGGATGCAAGTACATAAAACACCCCGCAAGAAGACTCGACACCTCATCTTTTCTTATTTAATTAAAAACATGCCAAAATATGACTACACTTGTTGTTCCATGCACCGAGACAATGAAACTTTGAACCAGACAATACAACAAATGAAGAAAGAAAGAGTCAAGTGGACTCCCGCTAGCAAAACAGCATATAGAAACAAGTTGATCCAAAACTGGAACGCTCGGCAAAGAAATCCTCTTTTACAATTCCATAGATCCTGGATGGTGCGGGATATGTACCAATTTGAGCCAAAATTAAGTGTTGCAACGCAAGACGAAATATTATTTTGATGTAAACATCCTCAATAGAGGAAATTTTGTAAATAAGGTTGCTCTAAGTGAAGCAACAAAGTATTAAGTCAATTAAGTTATTAATTCACGCGATTCATGTTTTTGCAAGACATTTTCTTTTGTGAAATTTCTTCTTTTTCCCACTTAATTGACACAAATTTGTAAATTAACAGGTAAAAACAATAAACATAATATGAACAGCAACGAGAACATTGCAGATTAAGGCATAATTCGTGAAAACACTCAGTCCTCTAATGACTTGTTACTTCAGATCTTACAAGAAACACAACTGAAGTTGGAAAACATGGAAAGAAGAATGAGTGAAATGGCAGCCCAAATGGGACAAAACCACGAAGAAACTCAATCCTCACCAGCTCCTAGAGCGGAGACAGAAGTCTCCGAGCACAAAAGAAAAATTTTCTCACCCAAACAATTAGAAATACAAAAGAAGCAAGAAATAGTGGCTGATTTGTCAGTAGACATTAAGAAAATAAAACCACCCGAGTTTTCCCATTTTGAGTCTGGGGAGGAAGCAGAAGCTTGGTTAACTGAGATGGAATAGTATTTTGAAATTAGAAATTTCTCTGAAACCTCAAAAGCGGTTTGGGGAATATTTCATTTTATCAGAGAAGTTGCAACCTGGTGGGGAACCACCAAAGTTGAGCAGAACATAAAAACCACTAACATCACCTGGGAAAAATTTGTGAACATTTTCCAGAACCGTTGGCTGCCTCAAACCTTTTATGATCAGAAGCTTTTAGACTTCCAAAACTTAAAGCAAGGGGACATGTTAGTACATAAGTACTGGGAGAGGTTCACCCGACTGTTAAAATATGTACCACTGTATCAGCAGGATACCAATCTAAAAGTGAAGAAATTCATCATGGGTTTGAACAATAGGATAGGAGGAGTTGTTGATGTTCTCTCTCCCAAACCATGGAAGAAACTCTAAAGAAGGTTGTTCGGCAAAAACACAAGATTGGGAAGGATGACTCCATCCAAGACAATAAGAGAAAGACAACTTGGAATTTAGAGGGTGCTGATTTCGGACCCCAAAAAAGACAATTTAAGGACTACAAGTACAGCAAACCAAAGTCAAAGGGTAATGGAGTTAAGGATGTTAAAAGCAATTTCAATACAAATAAGAATAACAAGAATAATGAAAAGAAGGGACCATTTGGAGGATGTTTTACCTATGGAGGAGATCATTATGCTAGTAAGTGCCCCAGTAAACCCAACGCTAATCAGCCACAACAACCACCTCTACCACAATGACAGCAAGTCTTTCAGCAGAGGATTCATGCAGCCCTGAATAATAGGTAGGCAAATAAGTCCCATTGAAACTCCGGGTAAGATCTACGGAAACCCTATGTCCATTTTAATTGAGACTGGAGCTTTTGAATGTTCTATATCACCTAGACTGTTAAGTAGGTTTCCAAAACGATCTAGCTTTATAGCAAAACCATGGACAGTCGAGTATTCAAACTAGTCAAGGGCTAAGGTAGAGCAGTGCCTGTTTGAAGCTCAAGTTGACTTTCTGAATTTTTCAACAGAATTGAACTTATATGTAGCACCTCTTGGGTCATACGAAATTATCATATGAATCAATTGGCTCAGTGAACATAAGACCAAGGTAGATTGTCTTGCCAAAAGTGTAAGCTAGGTGGATGATCGAGGTAGACCAACAACCATTACAAGGATTAAACATGTAATTAGATCAAAACAATTTTTTGCAATGCAACTTAAAAGATATGGAAGAAAGGGTTGTGAGATTTTTGCAGTTAGGATTGAGGACACAAGAGAATCTAAAACCACCACTTATGGAGATGACTATATTTATGAAGATGGAGAAATCAAAGAAAAGTTAAAAGAATCCTTCGAGGAAAAATACCCCTATTTAAAGAATTATCAAGATGTGTTTCCTGAACTACTTCCTAGGCTGCCCCCTTCCCAAGCATTTGATTTCACCATAGATTTGATACCAGGAGCAAAACCCATATCTCGGGCACCATATAGGATGTCAACTACAAAATTAATGGAATTACAGATTCAACTTCAAGATATGTTAGATAAGAAACTAATCCGGCCCAATGTCTCACCATGGGGAACCCCAGTACTGGTTGTGAGAAAGAAGGATGGAACCATGAGATTATGCATGGATTACAGAATGCTCAATAAAGTCACCATTAAAAAACCAGTACCCATTACTGAGGATAGATGATCTCTTTGATCAAATGAAGGGCATGACAATGTTTTCAAAATTTGATTTGAGGTGAGGATACCACTAGCTTCGTATAAAAGATGAAGATATACATAAAACCGCATTCAGAACCAGGTATGGACATAACAAGTTTATAGTATTGCCATTCAGGTTAACCAATGCCCCAACAGCTTTTATGAACTTAATGAAAGGCATATTTCAAGACTGCCTAGATAAGTTTGTAATGGTCTTTATAGATGACATTTTAATCTATTCTAAGAACGAGAAAGAACATCAAAGGCATTTAGAAATAGTTTTGCAAAGATTAAGAGAACATAAATTGTATGGGAAATTATCTAAGTGCGCTTTTTACCAAAAGGAAATTCACTGATTAGGGCACATTATATCAATTCAGGACATAGCATTAGATCCATCAAAAATAAAAGCAATTAAGGAATGGCCTACACCTAGAAATGTATCAGAAGTTAGAAGCTTTATGGGATTAGCAGTATTCTATAGAAAGTTTGTCAGAAATATCTCAAGGATAGCCTATCCGATCACCTCACTTCAGAGGAAGAGGAAGAAATTTATCTGGACAGAAAAATGTCAATCAGCCTTTGAGTTTTTGAAAGAAAAACTAACTACAGCACCTATATTAAAGGTACTTGACCCACAAAAACAGTTCATAGTTATAACAGATGGATCCAGAGAAGGATTAGGAGGTGTGTTAATGCAGGATGAACAAGTTATTGCCTATGAACCTAGGAAAGTAAAAAACTATGAACAGAATTATGTACCCCATGATCTTGAATTAGCAGTTATTGTGCACGCCTTGCAAATGTGGAGACATTACTTAATTGGAAAACCTTTTGAACTTAGATCCGATCATCATGGTTTGAAGTATATTTTCACCCGACCAAATCTAAATGCTAGAAAAAGGATGTGGCTGCAATTTTTGGTAGATTACAAGTTCGACATAAGCTATATTAAAGGCAAGGAAAATAAAGTGGCGGATGCCCTAAGCCAGAGAAGACACATCTCGGCAATAACTACTGTAAACTTCAGGTTAAGAGATCAGATTTTACAACACTTAGAACATGATGAATTTTATGTGGAAGTCAACCTAGCTCTTATCAGGGACCCACAAGATCCCAAGTATATAGAGTTTAGCTTAGAAGAGGATGGATTACTAAGGTATCACAACAGGATTTATGTACCCAACAACCCTGAACTCCAAAGACTGATTTTAGAAGAATTCCATTCATCTCATATTCAAGACACCCGGGAGTAACAAAAATGCTATCTGATATAAAACCCCTATATTTCTGGAAAGGAATTTAAAGGGAAATAAAAAAATTTGTTGCTAGTTGTTTGGACTTTGGAATGCCAGAGAGTAAAAGCAGAACATCAGTACCCAACAAGTGTGTTACACCCTAATGAGGTACCCGAGTGGAAATGGCAGGTAATATCCATGGATTTCGTACAAGGATTACCTATGACACAAAATCAACACAATACCATTTTGGTCGTGGTTGATAGATTGACAAAGGTTGCTCATTTTATACCAGGGAATTTAACTGATGGAGTACCAAAGATTGCCCATAAATTTATGAAAGAAATTTTTAGACTACATGGAATTCCAAAGAAAATTATTTCATATAGGGATGCTAGGATAACTTCCAGATTCTGGCAAACATTGTTTTCAACCTTGGGTACTAAATTAAACATTAGTTCAGTTTATCATCCTAAGAAAGATGGTTAAATGGAACGGGTGAATCAAGTATTAGAAGATCTACTGAGAGTATACTGTATGGACCCACAGTACCAATGGGAAACATACTTACCCTTGGTAGAATTTGCATATAACAACTCCTATCAATCCACCATTAAAATGGCTCCCTTTGAGGCTTTGTATGGTTGTAAATGTAGAAATCCAGTGAATTGGAATTAGTTGAAAGATAGAATCATTGTTGGATCGGAAATGCTTCAAGAGATGGCAGAGCAAATAATCTAGATTTGTCAAAGATTAAAGGAAGCTAACAACAGACAGAAAAGTTATGCTGATGCCAGAAGAACACCTAGAGAATTCTTAGTAGGGGACAAGGTATTATTAACAGTTAAACCTCAGAAGAGTACTATCAAGTTTGGCAAGAATGCTAAATTAGCCCTGAGATATGTGGGGACCCTTTGAAGTACTGGAAGTTGTGAACCAAGTAGCTTACAGAATTTGCTTTACCACCAACCCTTGCTAGGATGCATGACGTCTTCCATGTGTCATATCTTAAAAAGTACATTACCCACCATGATCATATGATCGAATGGAAATTACTGCAAGTGTGAAAACCAGGGGTGGTAGAGGTAAGACCATTCAGAATACTTGAGGTGCGTAAGCTGCACTTACGAAATCGGGAGGTAACTCAGTGCAAGGTCCAATGGGACCAATATGTTGAGGATAACACCACTTGGGAGGATTATCATAAAATTTTCCAAAAACATTACCATGTTTTCTCTAGAATTGGAAATTGAAAATTTATTTTCTTCCTGTACAAACTCATTAAATATTTTTTAAATTTTGTTGTTCATCAAGGACGATGAAAAATCTAAGGGGGAAGGTATGTTACATCCCAAGTTTTTCCCTAATTTTTAATTTGATCATAACTGTTGGTTAATGAATTATTTCCTTTCCTAATCATGTGAAACAAGTTAGTTATTTATATAAGTTGTACCAATTGTTAACAAATTATTTCTTTTCATAATCATGTGAAATGAGTTAGTTATTTATAGACGATGAAATGATCAGTAACCTATAACTAAGATTAGATGACTAGCAGTTGTTTGATTTGAATTAACGATCAATATATTTTTGAATTAATGTTTTGGCGAGGATGTTTTGCTTGGGTGATTGCAGGAGAAGACTAAAGAGAGGGGAAGCATTGCTAAACGGGATCATCAAAATGGGATGGTCGTTTGGTTCAGTCATGAGGATCGACAAGGATGACCTAAGACTTCCTTGGAAAGGATACGAAGACTTCTCCACAGGTTACATTATGGGACCACATGAGCTATTAGGTAAACAATATAATAAAAACATAAAATGATCTAAATTAAAATACAATTCATACCTTTAGAGATTGATTAATAATTTTTCTTATCATTATAATAAACACTTAAATATGAACACATAAATATAAAAATGAAATGGCACCAATAAATTACAATAATATAATCTAATGATGTCACCTCATCAATATACTTATGTGAACGTATATAAGACCATATAATAATAATAAAATAAAGTTTAAACTCTTCAATTCCTCCTTATTTCTTTTCCCTCTTTAATTCTTTTAAAATCAAATTCATGTTGTATCCGAATAGTCATCTTGGAAACCGATAGAAGCCGAGGATTCTCAACTAAGTCTTTAAGAAGACATGATCAAATTAGATGAAGCATACCTCCTATCTTTCTATTCTCTCCTATCTCCATATTGTTGTGTTTTCATATTGAGTCAAGTTGGAAGTTCACAGCCGAATATCCTTCATCATTTCACACCCCGAATCCCTGTTTTCTTCTTAACACTACCGACAACTGAAGTCTGGGACCAGTCTCAAGTTAGCGGGTGGACAAGAGACCCGGCCAGAGCAAGGAGTCACAATCCAACCACAGGTTACGACTCCTGATTTTCTTTTATTTTGTTTTCAAAGATAAGTCGACTGAAAACGGATCTTCCTATTTTCAAGATTGAATACCTTAGAAGCAATGTATTTCATGATTCGATTTTACTGAGTTTAAAATCTATCTTCAGCCTATACATAATGATAGGGTTGAGAATAAATTAAATATTTTTTCAAATCCTTTTCTCTCTGATTTGAGTATCCATCCATAGCTGGCTAGGCATGTTAAATAGATATCAATTTATAATACTAGCTATTTGTATTCTGAAGTGTATATGAGATCATTCATCGAGTATACCTGAGTATATATCATTTATGAATTCATTTGGTAGTTGTATCAAACTTGATTGATTACATAAATCCACATCAATGCACATGCTTTAATAAATTTTCCAAACATATTCATAATACTATTAACACCGAGGAATTCACCGGCAAGATGCCATAGAAATGGTGATGAGGTGTAAAATAATATCAAAATGCTCATAATCATACAGACACCGAGGAATTCACCTGGCAAAGAAGCCATAGAATTGGTGAAGAGGTGTAAAACAATATCCGAATGTTCATAATCATGTGGACACCGAGGAATTCGCCCGGCAAAGAAGCCATTGAATGGTGAAGAGGTGGAAATAAACCCTGCAAAAACAAATAATGAAATCAAATTGGATTAATAAATAATTAATAGCTTACGCATGTCCCGATAATGGAATCTGTTGTCAAGTCCAGTGGTAGTGATTGGGTTCATGAACCCAATTGAAATCCTTGGCCAAGGTTATAGGCATATGTGCCAATCTTGAGATCACTTGATTGTCCATAGATGTCAGTTATATAGGTATAACTGATGGGGCACTCAAACCACCGGGTAGCTCGGATGGCTGGACTAAAAAACATCCCAAACCCGATCTCAAGGTAGAGAGGATTGTTCTAATACGGATGTGTGAGGATAAGTATGGTCCAAAGTTGGGAGGTTAAGCCTATGTCAATGCTTCTCCTCTCACCAATGCCTAGGCTTGAACAACAAGATAAAGGGATTCTTCCGTTATTTCTGTATGTTTCTTTTGCACTTTTACCTTTAATCCTTAGAAAAATAATTAGATAGTTTAGTTTCTAATAGCATAATTTCAATAAATATATTAGTTGATACAAAAGTTAGTTGTTACTTTGTTTTCAGCTGAATATGTTATCAATTAGAAAAGGTTAAAATGTTAGCAATGTATTTATTTATTTAATTGTTTCTCTTGATCTCGTTATATTAGCTGAGCATGAAATACAGTTAAAATAGAAACAATTACTTTTACCATAGTTAGTTAATGGAAGTCATTGTCATGTGAAATGGAATCAGTTACTTATTAAATCAGATTATTAGGTGATTTAAATTGGTTAAGAAAATTTGTTTGTTACATTGTATTCATAATTTATATGAACATTGTTTTATGTCTTATATTATTGATAATAATAATAATATATAATATGTAATATTATATATATTATACGTTATATAATAATATATTACATATGTGGTTAATATATTAATAACATATATGCTTAAAGGTGAGTTCTACATATAGTTAACTAAAGATGATTAACTATAGGAACATGTCTCTTGAAGAGACATGTCTCCTCTTCTCATACTTGTATGAGATCCAAATCTGCATTTGGAAATCGTCAATAACAATGGCCATGATTATACATTTGCAGAAAAGATCTTAGTTACTTTAACAGGATGCCTCTTTTAGGTTGAATTTAATAAGCATTCAAAAACAAAATAAAAAATAGTCATGGAAGAACAATTTGCAGAGTTTTAAAACAACAATTAAGAGGCAATGGTGGCAAGAGTTAATTGACTTTGCATATGGATTTTCATAAAGTTAAATCTTCCATGAGAAGATAAAGAATAGAGCACGACCATTGTTTAGAGAGCATGAGTAAATGAAACCAAGAGTAAGTGAGTTTCCTACAAAGAGAGGCTATGAATGTTAAAGATAGAGCCCAAAAATCAATGATAAACGACAATAAGAGAGATCGGAAAACAAAGAAGAGGCACTTCAAATTATCCTTAGAAAACCCAACCATACATAAAAAAAGATCATTTTATTGATAATGAAATTCATTGTGCAATTGCTATCACTAGATGCAATATATATAACTTAAGGAGAGACTCTTCACATTCCAACCGAAGGTCTCACCTATTTCTCAAAATTGTAACTCTTAATATTAAATACAACTACATATTTTCATGCCTCAACGATTGTCAAATGCCACATGTCATTACATTTAATAGTACAATTTAAACATGTGTCATTTCGAGTTAAAGGTGACAACAATGATAATAACGTCTATATTTCTAGAGATAAAGATCTCTATCGCAGCTACAATCTTCAACACTCTCTCTTAGCCTGAGAGAGATCTTTAGCTGATCAATCACACAAGATTGCAACCAAAATGTCAATGATAAAATCTAATCACATGGATCCTATACAATTTCATGGAATCACTCAACATAAAACCCTACAGTTTTCATGGAATCTCTCAACACGTCACTAAGAGACTGTAAGACTCATCGTCAATAATCATGGAATCATTCAACATAACAGATTTGTAAGACTCGTAGCTAAGCTTTTAATCATAGACTCTCTCAACGTGAATTGTCATGGAATCTCTCAACACAACATCCAACTCCCATCACAGAATCTCTCAACGTGATGACACCATGGACTCTCTCAACACGATGTTCACTATCACACAGTGAAAGAGATATCATAGTTGATTCTTACAGTCTCATTTATTCATACAAGAATAGAAATAGGCATAACAAAATAAGACTCAGTTCCATTTAAGTCTCAAATTTACAAATTCCACAAGTATTACAAGCATATATGAGAACGAAAGGGGATTCCATAAGTACTCCCTCTTAATTATTAAGCCTCCCTCTAAAGTTTAAATCTCTCTCTAAAGCACAAGATCTCCTTATTTAAAGAAACCTATTGCCTTTCTTGTTGCATCCCACAACGATAAGAGATAAAAAACCAATCAGTCATAGATATTAATACAATAGCATACTCATCAAGAATGCTTAATCAAGAACTACTCATCTTTATGCTAATGGTAAGATGCCAACACAAAGTCTTTAAAGAGTTTTTGTTTCTCCTTGAAACATGCAGAAATCATTTCCATAGTTTAATCTCCATCCTACTCTCTCATTACAAACATGATATTGATAGGAAGTCACCTCTAGCTACCAACCCAACACGATGCCTTCAAACTCAAAAATTGTGACTCACACAATGTCGGCTTGATATTCTATTCGCACCATACACATCGTAATTTTAATAATCATTAAATGAGAATCACTGCTGGAAATAAAACAAGGAAATGTCTCCAAACCATCGAGCAACCATGATCAAATGAACTCTATATATTATCACCAATTCCATCATTTGAATCATCAACAAAAAACAGCTTCTGATGAATGATAATACATCCAAAAATGACGAGACCCGTTGATCCAAAGAAGACGCATCAAGGATAAGTCAAAAATGACCATTCTTGATTCTGCATCCGGTGAATCCTAGACATGTTGTTAAAATTGACGATGCTCACACGGGCTGCTGAGAATTGATGGTTACATGGAAAAGAAGACTCTTCAATTACTTTTAAATGGAGTGCATCTTAGGCCCAGAAAAAAACAGTTCCAAGTCATCATTTCTCAGTGCCAATTCATTAAAGAGATACACGCTACCTCTAGACTACATTAACAAGAAACTCAATCGCTAAAGACTCAATGCCACTGAAGCACATCCACATGAGAACAAACGAGAGCCAAGTTGGATTGAAAAGTCCAGATAAAATAAGCATATCATTGTCCAAGGTGACATCATAATCCCTATTGCAACTATCGAAAGCCATTGCTCAGATTCGAATACAAATCAATTGGAATAGCTGCAATAGTTGAATGATGTAGGGGGAAACACTCTTTGATACAAAAACCACCATGACTGGGGTGGCGTCAGAATTTATAATACGCACACGCCCAATACAAGTTCAGCCCCATAAAGAATCCTCACATATGCCTTTGATGTTCTCCAACGCGAAGCTTGCATCACTACATATTCTTTCCTCAATCTCGAATGACTGCAACAATAGAAATGACTTGTCATTGAAGACAGAAGAGATCAAGTTCAAGCTGGAGTGATCGAAGATTTGATCACAAATGTAATTTGCAAGGAGGAACACAAGTCGAAGCTACATGAAGAGTTTAATATCAAATGATGGTCTGAATGAGCAACAGCAATAGGATCACCAAGATCCTTCTCAAGATGACAGGCAAGAGCTTTTTACGCTTTGCATATTTCATCTTCATTGGGATTTGATCATGCTTCACCCTGAAAAACAACCCGAACAAGAGATCAAATGCCCAAGATGAATAAGATGTTGATAGCCCCCAAATCTACAAGCGTGCACATGCATCCTCTCTTTGTGCATTGCAATTTCAGAGTTGAGAAAATGTGCTTAATCAATGCACTTTCCAGCTGAAACAGGACAAAATTCATGCATAAAGAAACTCTAAGTACAATCTTTGATACACTACAATATTCAAAAATATAAGTAAAAGAGGAAATAAAAACTTAGCTGTGCATTTTGACACTCAAGATAAGGACATGGCAGGAAGAAGTGAGATTGAGTATGGAAAAAATAACAAGGCTGCAAAGCAATTGCAATTTCCACCTGCATACCACGTCACCGGTTCGATCCACAAAGGAGAATCAAACCATAAATAATTTTCCGTGAAATTCCAACAAATCAAAAGCAATCCATCACAAAGTCATGATCTAAGCAACATGACAGAATTTCATTGTCTGCACACAAATTCATCTCCCACAATTGCCTTTACCATTACGCCTCACAACAAAAAATTCCTTAGCCAGCCATTTGTAAAGTCATGCAGACATACATATTCTTCACTATTGTAACCTAGCTCTGATACCATGTTAAAGATAAAGCCCATAAATCAATGATAAATGGCAATAAGAGAGATTCGAAAAGAAACAAGTGACACTTTGAATTATCCTAGGAAAACCCTTCAGAATGAAGGGAAAAACCTAGCCACACACAGCAAAAGATCATTTTATTGATAATGAAATTCAAGTGTGCAACATCTATCACTAGATGTGATATATATAACATAAGGAGAGACTCTTCACATTCCAAACAAAGGTCTCACCAATTTCTCAAAGCATAACTCTTAATATTAAATACAACTCTACGTATTTCCATGACTCAACACATGTCGAATGCCACATGTCATTACATTAAATAGTACAATTTAAACATAAGTGTCCTTTTCAGCACAGTGAAATTTGTGTGAGATGTGAAATTTTTATTCCCCAAGCTTGCTTGCATTATCTGGTATCAAAGTGAGAAAATGCTAAGTGGGTAAAGTTTACACCAAGACCTATGGGTAGAGACTGCAGTTGTGTTGAAGAGCTCAAAGGGAATTGTTGCATGTGTGTGAGGAGCCCTGGGAAAATGAGAGCTGTGAAGCTCTGAAAAAATGATTGTGTTTTCTACAGGTTGCAAATTGAGAGCAAGCGAAAAATGTTTGACAAAATCTCTTTGACACAAAGAAAATGTTTGATGATGAAGAAAGTCTCTTTTAAAGCCACAAAAGAGAAGCAAGAGCCCATTCAAAGGAGTATTTTGTTTCAAACTATTTGCAATTTGTGAAACATGTTGCAGAGTAGTTGTGGACAGCAGTAGCACAAACAACTTGGTGTCATTGGAAATGGTTGAGAATTTGAAATTGAAGACAAGGAAGCATCCTAGCTCACACTGCATTTCTTGATTGTGAGAATATTATCAAATTTGGGTGAGTAACAATGTGTACTTTTTTCAGATTCATAGATATAAGGATAAAATTGTATTTGCAGTACCTATGGATAGATCCTGTATTTTATTTGGTCAACTATGGCTCAATAATAGAGAAGCTATACATAATTGCAGAGAAAACACCTATCATAATAAAATGTGGGAAAGAGTATGTCTTGAATCCATTGCAGCGTAAAGGAGTGGAAGTGGGAAAAGAAGTTGCAGTAGCTGAGCAGAATAGAGAGGGGAAAAATGACTGAGGTTGAGTCCCATTATTCTTTTGGTAATGATATGATTCCAAGTGATATTATGTGTGTAAAAAAGAAAAATGAAAAAGAAGATGTGGAAATCTATGTGCAAACGATCAAGAGGAAAAAGAAGAGATTGCAGTAGCTTAAGAGGCAAAAAGAAAGTGCAGAAAATGAAGAAGAAAATGATGTTACAGTGATCGATGAGTGTCCTTTGAAAGACATGAAGTTGTTGGAAAATAGAATTGCAGTTTACAGGTAAGGTGAAGGAGATATAGCACCTGTAGCAATGAAAGAGGCAAGCAATAAAATATTTTATTTTAATGAGGAAGATGATGTTATATGTGTAGATGAAGAGGAAAGAAAGAATGAGAAAACAGCAGTATATCAAGTAAATGGTACAGAAGAGGAAGGAGTTACAGCAGTGGTTAGTACTTTGGAAGACAAAATGAAACAGAAGAGTGCAAAAGAGAAAATGGAAACTGTTGATTTTCATCATATTTGCAATGATGAAGATGTAGTAGTTGCAGACTGGTATGCAGATGTAATGGTGAATAAAATTTGGGCAGAAGATTCTTTGAAGATAGGTGATGGTCAGTTGATTCTCACAAAAGATGAAGATGGGAATGCAACATGGTAGAGGTCTGTTAAATTTCTGGATTTTCTACAAATGTTTACATTCTTATATATGATTCTATTTGGGCAGATTGCTAGAAGAGCAGACTTATAGATTTTGGTGTGTCTTCTAATTTGCAATCTAGCCCTCCCTTATACCTAACTCAGGGGGCATGTTCATTGAATGGACATGTCCCTCTCTAGGTTGGCCTACTTAACAACATAATTGTTTTCTCAAGATTGGTGCCCATTCCAAGAGTTACTAATGGTTAGTAACTAACTAACCACACTAGTAAATAAGAAGGCTTATAAAAGCCACAAGGAAGATGTCGATCTGTCTAAAGGGGACAATATGTTCTAGTGACCAATACTTAAGGGAACTCATGAATCCAGATCAAACTGATTTGAAAATTAAAACACTTGTCTTGTCGAAGTTACAAGGAATTAACACTCCCTCTTAACTTGATAAGATAAATGATAGAGACATATCTAGCAACATCAATAGAGATGACTAAGCATAGATATACACTCTATACCTTTCTGAATTTCAAGCATGATGTATCATTATACAAATGATACTAGAAAACATATAATATTTCAAATCTTGTAATATAAGTTATCACTGGAGCTTGTGATCAAATCACTAAGCATTGTTCGTAATACAAACTATCGAATCACATATGCTTGTAACACAAGGTATTTGACAATGCTTGTGATATGAAGTATTACCTAAACTTGTGATAACAGTATTGCATAGAATGCAATACTCAGGATAAAGACTAGAGAATAAATAAACTCTCCCTTTACCCAAGTTGTGACGTCTGGAGTTTTAGAAATGTCACTGTCACAACATGATCTTGATTTCATCCAAGATCTAGATTCTACCAACAATCCATTACTAGAATGCCTTACACAGGATAAAATCTGGAGAATAATTAAATTCTTCCTTTATCCAAGTTGTGACTCATAGGCACACAACATGATCTTGAATTAAGATCTATCAGTACAATGGATAAAATTTGGAGAATAATTAAATTCTTTCTTTATCCAAGTTGTGATTCATAGACATAGAAATGCCTCCATCACAACATGATCTTAAATTCATCCAAATTTGTCAGTAGTTCTCTACTGGTTAAAACATTATCTCAGAGATCGTCACCTCTTATAATGTCTTTATACAAGTGTTCATTACTTCAGAGATCGTCACCTCTTAAATAACAAACACAAATGGCGAAGCCCCATAACAGTCAATATCCTAACAATAATATAAATTATCATAAGAATATAAAACAAATCAATCATACTTGGATCTTTCCTGAGATGATCACTCTCAAAGAGGTTTGATAAGAACACTTGCTTTCTAATTTCCAGTAGCTAAGGATAAAGTCTAGAGAATAACTAAATTCTCTCTTTATCCAGGTTGTGATTCATAGACATCGAAATGTCTCTTTCACAAAACAATCTTGAATCTATTCAAGATTTTCCAGTAGTCCTCTATTGATTTAAAATACCATAAGATCATTTGCTACCACTGTAAATTCTTGCTAGAAGATTGTTTTCTATTACTACAATTGATGTTGCAAGACTATTTGCTGCGAAATGCTTCCATACCATGATGTTTATAAAGGTAGGCCCATCAGATGGTTGCTCACTTTAGATTTTCCAGACTCCTACTGGATATCAAATCTTTCGAGCTCCTTATTCAAGGTTGCCTTGATGAGATGTCAAACTCCCACTAAATCGAAAAATTCTTTCCTACAAGAACATTCTTCAGAAAAGAAAAGAAAATCAAGGCATATACTCTTCTTATAAAAAATACAAATGAAAGATATTATAGACATAAGGTAAAAGAAGAGCTCAAGTACAATAGATACTTATTTTTCCATCATAACTTTGACGAAAGCTTTTGTACTTTATGAGTATACACAATCTTGACATGGTACACTCAGTCTAAGTTTGTATGACCTAGATCCTAGGGAGTCAACTTGATCTTCTAGGTACTCTCCCTGACATATAACCTTCTTATAAGATGATACTTATGATTCTCTACTACAAATTCTTTATTACTTGGGAATCAATAAAGCATGGTCTACTCCCTCTGAGTCAAGATTCATGTTTGCAGATCATTTAGCTTCTCCTTTTGTGAGGAAGGCATACCATGCTAATATCCATGATCTTAGTGTCACAGCATGATGTCACTTTCTTCCCTCTTTTCTAACCAATACTAATAATCTGAATGGTTATAAGGTTATACAGAATGCATCTTTTCTAAGTCCACAATCATTAACACTCCCTCTTGGACTTAAGGGAAGATCAAAATTGCCTTGAGTAAAATGTTTATCTTAATGATCTATAGTCTGATGATGTAATCTTTATCCATGTGCATCTCATCAGTGATTCTATCCACGAGTTATCTTCATTGATGAACTCCCTCTCAAACAAAATAATCAAGTTTGTCTAAGATGATAGAATCATTTGTTCTTATTGCAAGGTTCCCTTTTATAGTGGATCAAACTTATTCTGAATGGGAGTTTCCTTTCAGTAGAGCCGCATTCGACTTACTCACTGTAAATTCTCCAAATGTCTCCATATCCAGGAACTGACAAAAAAATTTTACACTTGTTAATGATCATCTCAAATCTATCTACAGCTAATATTGATAATGGAGATATTATCGTTTTCAAGAAATCTGTATAAAGGCAATCTACAGGTAGGACAAAACTCAAATCCACTATGCATATCGATACTTCAGATTTTGCCAAATGTTATTACAAGTCAAATAGGCATTCAACCGGTACACATGCATATCAAATAATTTTGCTCTACCTTTCAAATTATAGCTCGTAATTTAAACAAGGTCTTTTCCTGCATGCCGTTGTATCCCAAAATTTTGTTTAAAATAAAGTGTTTCAAATGGCTTCATCCCAAGGAGCAACAATTCCTAATTACAGTAACAAATCTCATAGCATTTCAGAGCTCTAACCCAATTTTCATTTACATTAGTTTGTGAACAACTTTCAAATGAAACTCAGACATATAACTCTTTAAGGTAATTAACCCATATCTTCTATTAGAAACTTCTGTAGCCTGAATGTCAGTTCTATAAATTAGTATCTGGCCCACATCTTTTATCGTGTACCACTTTAACTCATAATCAATTCAAATGTTTCCACACCTTAAATAGGCTCTATTCGGTTATACCTTCCACCATAAGGTATGCAACCGATTTGTTAACATAAACAAACAAATGTTATCAAGACCTATCTAATAGCTTGCCTACCCAATATAATTATAGTGCCAATATATTATGACTCCTTAATATGTGAAGGTAATCGAACCATATATGTGGTCGAGTAGATATACTTCGATTCATGCACTTCCATGCTTCCCGCGGAGATTTTATATGCGTTATATTTTACTTGGCTGCAATCTATAAGTGCTTTCTATCACACAGGGAGACCAAGTTGGGCATCAGTTCTTATGACAGTATATCTTCTCAAACCTCCAACTTCCAATTCTAATTGATACGGTATGAGGGCATCATCATAGTGAGCTCCATATCCGCACATGTTCATTCCGTTTGTTTTGGCCTTTCTATCTCAATGCTCGATTCAAACAAACATACACCAGCGTTCCTCTGATGTACACTTTGTAATTAGATTTGTTGCCAATCTTTGCTCTGAGTAACGATCATCATCCTTGATATTCATGCTTTATAATAATGAAACCATCTGCAATGTTAATTTTCCGCTTCATAAATTAAATTTATCATATATAAATTTATCATATTTAGTTTGATGCAATTAGTGAGGGATCCTCATATACCCATGAGGCATGCACAACCAGCAAGGAAAGGTATCTTTAAATTTATCCTTTCAGTTCCCATGCTTCATCAAAATTTTAGACTGTTGGGGTAGTATTATATAGGCTTACCCAATTCCATTGTCCATTTTCTACTCGAGAGTTCTTCCTCAATGTTGAATAATCGCTATGTTGTCTTATCCTTCTTCACAACTTACGTATGTATTCAATGCCCCAACTACCCTATCCAACGTTAGTATATTATTATTCATTTGGACCAAGATACATATACATAATATTTATAATTGAAGACCTCTGTATTTTGGAACTTAGTTACATGAAATGCAAGGAATATGGTCTGCTTAATATTTAAGCCCACAAACCCATCAGCAATGGTGACCAGGGATTATGATTTAGAAATCACTTGTCTGATAAAATTGTATCAACATATGACATGCAATCAAAACAACTCCATTTTGTGATCATTGCCTATTGTCGTGCGTGTCCCATGCAATTGGTTAACTCCTATCTTAAATGGCATCATCATTCTGCAGTATACCAGAGACAATGAAAACTCCACTGCAATTTCTGTTTCACTTCCTTGGTCCCACAATTCAAAATGCCATGCATTTGTTTTCAAAATTCTTCACTTCTCATTCAAGTTAACTTTTCAAGGGATTTAATGAGTCTACGTATATCTTAAAAATAACCTCCAGAATAGTGTAAGCAGTAAGCAAATCTTCAAAGCCTTAGAACTTTCCTCAATCTCTAGTTTTCATCAGCCAATATATAACTTTTGCATCAGCGTGGACGGAAGCAAGAAGCAGTGCAGTATTTCTCCCATGGTCTGAGAAAATAATTCCATCTTAGACTCTTTCTTACATTTGCAACCAGGCTCTAATACCATGTTAAATTTCTGGATTTTCTACAAATGTTTACATTCTTATATATGATTCTATTTGGGCAAATTGCTAGAAGAGCAGACTTATAGATTTCGGTATGTCTTCTAATCTGCAATCTTGCCCTCCCTTATACCTAACTCAAGGGGCATGTTCATTGAATGGACATGTCCCTCTCTAGGTTGGCCTACTTAACAACACAATTGTTTTCTCAAGATTGGTGCCCATTCCAAGAGTTACTAATGGTTAGTAACTAACTAACCACACTAGTAAATAAGAAGGCTTATAAAAGCCACAAGGAAGATGTCAATCTATCTAGAGGGGGCAATATGTTCTACTGACCAATACTTAAGGGAACTCATGCATCCAGATCAGACTAATCTGAAAATTAGAACACTTGTCTTGTCAAAGTTACAAGGAATTAACAAGGTCGATGGTTTATGGTAGGTTCAAATCCATAGCAAAAAAGAGTGAGATAAGAGTATTTTGGAGGAGGTGGTCGGCAAATGGTGGACAAGGATCCAAAAACAAAGAAAAGAGTGAAGAACACATTTGGTAAATGAAGATAGTGAGAGTTCCAAGCAGATGGTGGAGAGGAGGAAAAAGAAAAATATAGCAAGCATTTATGATAGTATAGAACTATGTTGCACATTTTTTCCAGTTGGGAGTATAGTCATACAACTCAACACCATTTGTGAGTTATGTTCACAATTTTACTTACCCGATGTGTCCAATGCGTAGCACCTAGGTCCATGGGTGATCCTGCATTGCCCAAAAAAGTGTTATTCTTTATTTTCTAAGTTTTTGGTCTCTTTTGATGATTTCAGGCATCTCATGTGAATAATAAAGTCCATCCCCAACCCAGATTTAGAACACACTAATATAGAGAGCCTCAAGAAGTCACTCACAAGCACAAAGTTACAAAATTTGAAAAGAAATGCTGTAAAGGGGGTTGAAAGTTGAAACACCAAGTGAACAGAAATGTTTTTCCTAGGATTTTGGCTTAATTTGTATCATGTCATTTCTTGTAGAAAAATTCTGATCCAAATGTATTCCCAAAGATAAAGGTGGGTACTCCTAATGTTCAAGTGTTTAGAGCAAATCAATGATGTTTGTAGTTGTACATCCAAAATCAAAACCGAAAACTAAAAGCTAACAACAATTTTCTATACGCTTTTGGGTATCCTTTTCTCTCTTCAGCACAGTTAATATTAAATTGGTGAACTATTGGTTCCTACATTTAAATTGATATGAATGTAAAGGTCTCCAAATTCATATATTCAACTAAATTTTCAAGTGATTAAAAATATCAATGCTGGAGAAAACTGAAAAGGCAAGCTTCTTGAAGTGGAGATGAAAAGTAACTTGAGCAAATGAAGAGTTGGATGCCTCTTTGAGGTTAAATGCAGAAAGCAATCAAATGAAGAATTAAAAAGAGGCAATGAAGAGAAGATTGCAAATTTTTAAAACAAAAATTAAGAGGCAATAGTGGCGGAAGTTACGTGTCTGAACATATAGATTTTCAGAAAATTAAATGTGCCACAACAAGATAAAAAATAGAGCACAATGATTACTTAATGAGCATGACTAAACGATAGCAAGAGTAAATAAATCTCCTACAGAGAGAGGCTATGAAGGCCATCAATGAAATGTTGTTTTAGTTTTATTTTATGTAAGCAAATGTTTTGTTGCATATTTTGAATTAAATAAAATCAACATGAATATTATCCTTTGAGTACTGTTATTTCATTGTGAAATGTGAGACATTTGGTCAGCTACTTGTTTGGGCTGATCTCTAGGCTTCTCTGCAGTAATATGAGACCAATTGGACTTTCAACATCTTAAATGTTCTATGTTTTCTCAAGCATGCAAATATATCCTGAAGGAACTCTATATCCCATATTCTAGAATCAAACATGTGCTACCTATGGCTTGTGACTTCATTAACGGTGTTTCCGATTCAGACGATATCCCTTTCCAGATTATTGTACCTTATTAGTAGAAATTCTGGCACAGACTAATTAAAGTTTCTTCAACACTTAACAATAACTCGCCAATTAATTCGAAAATTATGATTAAATTCTATTTTGTCAAACTATATAAGAAAGATAAAATCTTGTTATGCTTCTAGGGTTTATTTCAATCATCCAAATCAAAGAATAAACTGCTAATGCTACGAACAAACACAAAAAAAGAAATAATGGCATATAGAGGCACATGACAGTTGTTATAGCAACCAGGAAACCTACCTCATTTCCTTTCCATTTTGTTATTTCTAGAAAGGATTTCAAGCTTCCATGATAGTATATCTTATTAGACTCAAATGCGTCAACCTTTGAAAATGTTAAAATATCCTTCTCTTGATCATAGCACCTGCAAAAATATAAGCAGCATAATTAGACAATGTGCATCCCAAATGTCTAATGAAATTAACCAAATCCATTACAACATCGATCAGCTCAAGCAAAGTAGTGGAATATATTCAATCACTTTTCTTTGTGAC
This sequence comes from Cupressus sempervirens, assembly GCA_028749045.1. Classification (NCBI taxonomy): domain Eukaryota; kingdom Viridiplantae; phylum Streptophyta; class Pinopsida; order Cupressales; family Cupressaceae; genus Cupressus; species Cupressus sempervirens. Next base: position 298,627,482 of record CM053785.1, on the reverse strand, counting down.
ATCTCAAAAACATGTAAAGTTCAAAGCAAAAATATAACCAAAATCACAAAGAAGGCAAATGTATGGAATCTAAATGGCATTAGTCAAAGCCAATTACGCCATTCATTGGATCCTACAAAACAATGGACTAAGTTTATTTACTTTCCTTTATGATTCTAAAAGATGTATATATAAATTAATGAAGGTTAATGCAAAAAATATAGCCAAACTTATACAAAAGGATATACTTGATAATCTTGTACTAAAACAGAAGTCAACATATTGTTTTCAATCTGTATTAAAAAAATTGAATAATTCTTTTGTATTACCTGAATTGGGTTGTATATATGATACAGTAAAAGGAAATGAAGTAAAGACAGAGAACCTGAAAGGACGATCTGACATATAGAAGTTTGGTTTATCAGCAAGTGCAATGACAACATCAAAAACATCCTGCCAGGAATCTCCCTCAACTCCCAATTCCTGTACCAAATAGTACACAAGTTAGAGATGAAAAGATACAAGTGAAAGTAACAAGACATTTCTAGTTTCTTAACAACCAATGAATGATCTAAGATTCCTCTTAATAAAGAAATTTCTTGTTCCTTTGTATAGCGAGTTCACAATAACTTCATTAAGAAAAAGTATAACATTCAATAAGAAATGGATCATATAAAATCATCAAAGTTGGTTGAGTTAATAAATTGCTTGGTGTAGAAAAATTCAGGAGACAACTTCGCATACAATTTTCGCATCAACACTTTAGACCACACTCTCTGATATACTGTTAACAATTTTTCATGGAAATCAAACCAGAGGAAAAGTTTTAATTTTGGACCAATGTGATGTGGACCAAATCTTAACCTTATTCCATTTTTTAGTAACTCAAATGGACTGCTGATTTTGTAGTACCTGGTAGGGCCACTCTATAGTTCCACGTGGAAATGTAAAGCAAGATTAGCAAATCATTATTCTTAGAAAACTAGAGAAAATAGTTGGATAATCCCATTGAAGCATCAGGGATATGTGAAAAATATCATCAGAAATTGCTTTCAATAATAAAAAAAATCCTAAGCATTGATCCCATATATGTTGAAGCAACAGAAATCAGCACCTGTGAATTTTCACTAGGCCTGTAGAAATTTCTATATTATACAAAGACTGCCCTTTGAGAGGAAGTAAGTTATGCCATCTGTAGTCCCAAAAGCAAACAGCAGTAGCTTTTGCTATGCTCCCAAGTCATGCCACAAGAAAGCTGTTCAATTTCCTAGTGTAGACTACAGGAGGCTTCCAAGATAGAAAGAACTCGAGAACAAATATCTACTGTTCATGTTGTTCCTTAATAGTGCAGGCCAAGAGGGGCCTTACTGGATGAAGATCCCAAGCAGCTTAAATAGCTGGAGGTTCATTAAAGAAAACAAAATGTCAGATTCCCAAACCCAAACTGTTTTTGAGATGTAAATAGTCCTCTTGGAAAATCTTAATTATAAAACTCAACATGTTAAGAAAATGATGTCCAGAAGACAATCTATTATAAGCATTCCATCATCTTGTTATTAGTGATTGGTGGTTTATGGAATCTCTCTTTACATTTTTCATTATTAGGGCTCTCCCCACAAGGTCAAGAATGTAACCTCTCATAATAGTGATAATTGGAATGAAGGTAGTTTAGCAAGTTCTCGTTTACTCATGAGTTTGTAATGACGTCAAAACTTAAGAGCCCAAAAGTTGAACAATCAATAAGTTAAACGGAAAGGCATATTCTTGCACACTTCCAAAAGCAGGCTCCCATACACCACATTGGTGTATATCTTGACCATGACCCAATAAGAAATCTTCATCCTTTTATGGTTAGGAAAAATTATAAAATCCACCTAAAACTAAAATAAGATTGACAAACCTGAAACTGCTCCCACAATAAAATCATGTTCTCAAAGGATTTTTCTAGAAATTAAAGTTTGCTGGCATATACATCATTGTTGTCTCATAGTAGATTGTTTTAGTTTGTTATATTTTATTATTCTATTTGGGCATATTCTCGTAATTTATTTATTACTTGTTAAAACCATATATGCCAAATTAAGAACATGGTTGGCAATCATCCTCATGTAACTTTCACTCATTGTGCAATGTTGATGTAGTCTTTGGATTTCAATTTTCTATTTTGGTTTCAAAGCTAGGACTCAAACGTAAGACCTTCCATTTTCTTTTGAAATGCTCTACCAACTAAGCTACTAGCCCCTCTTTGGCCAAAGGATCATCCCAAAAATTGCATCAAAAGAAGTCATTTGAAAGTTGCAATACTTGATGGGAGTGGAAAAACAAACGAAAACATGGCAAGATGGTCACAGTCAAGTTCTATGTGGTATATGGGCTTCGGTGCTACCAAGCACATGACTAGACAAAAGGATTGGTGTTTTACATTGAAACCCATCATTGCATAGTCTCTCATGGAGATGATACCACCTTTGATTCCAGGCTTTGGTCACGTCTCCTTGCATTTTTTTATTACATCATAGAAGGTTCAGTAAAGTTTTTTAAATGTTAGGACTTCAAAAGATCTCCTATTTCTCAATCAATTTCTTGATCACAATGGTATTCCCTCAACCTTTGTATTCTAGCTCACTGGGTTGGACTTGCACTTATATATAAATATTAAGGTCAGCCAAGGTGGTATATTAGGCGTAACAGGTTATAATAGGGCATAGTGTGTCTTATTCTTTCATTATGAGTATTGAATTATTATTGAATATTATTGGAGGTATCCCCCTTCAAGTGGAAAAGAAGGTTTCCTCTCAAAATGGCATATAATTATCAACTATTTGAAGCATATTTCATATTATATCTTCTATTGTCCAAGTTATTTCATTACAAGTGGTATCAAAGCAAGACCTTGGCACCACGAAGACAAAGTTATTTTCATCAATTTTGGAGGTTATTTTTAAAATTGTTTTTCTCAAATTTGAACAGATTTTTTTTTATTTTTTGTAATTCCTGATCTTGAGTTGCAACAAAGTTGATGGACCCAATCCATCATTGAGTCCTTGTGGGCTGATACTAGTGTTTAGAGGACCTTGTAGTGGAGTTCTTAGGTTCTCCAATGGCCAATGGTGAGTTTTGGCTCCATTTTGAGAGACTTACTATTTATAATAAGTCAGCAATTGGTTTTGATGAGCTCAAAGAGTTAGAGAAGTTGAGTGATGCTCTCAATTTTTATTTCTGGCTTCTAGTTTGGGGTCCAAGAATCTTGGAGGAAGCATCTATTTTTATAAAGTAAGTCACCCAGTCAAGTTCATTCATCGGCTTTCTTCATCTAAATCACGCTTGTGTTGTCAAATTTCGATTTTGATGCTTCTACAGTCATTCTTGCAAGACAGGTGAATTATAATTATTATTTAATTAAGTACACTAAGGTTGCTATTTTTGTTGGTATTGTATATTGGCCACCTTAGTGTCATAGCTCATTAGAAACGAATTGGAAAGTTTTAAATCTTGTGCACAAGATACAATGACCTTGTGCGACAGAATGTCATGATATTGATGAAAAGGTCATTTTCGAAACCAAAGGGAGTTAATAAATTATATTATTCATATATGTGCTTAAGTATAAAGCAAAATGTATTTAAGTGAAAAGTGTATTCATGAAGCTCTTGGGCATTTGGTGTGTGGATGAAGCCACACTTCATTTAATGCTATAAAAAGGACTTTCTTATGAAGATTGATCATTCTTGCCTATTGATTTTGTTGAAAGTTTTCAACAAGGATTTTGTGACGACTGATTCCTCTCTGTTTGTACTTTGAATCACTAAAAGATTGAGGTGTATTGTGCTCTGGATATCTGAGAATTAATTCTGATTATTCTTATTACAGTTTTGGTGTTGTATATCAAAATTGTCCATTATTTGCTGCAAGCCAACCAGGGTTTCTTGGTGTCTCATTTACCTTCAAAGTCAATTGCATACTGTGGTTTTTAGAGGACAATTGGCTGTTGTATTTGGGCACCTATAGGCTTTCACTTATATTCATCCTGGGCAGCCAAAGTTTGGTGGAAGTTTGAGGTGTTTGGTTGCAACTATTGACATCACCGTTAGGCATCCATTAAGGCTTTGATTTCTTGTTTTAATAGCAGCGTTTGGTGTAACAAGGGCAGCATTCTTTTTCTGCTGGCAATGTTGTCATTAGCTGAGAGTGATAGGAGTTTGCATGAGCATTCTAGCTTGCTGCAAAAATTATATAGAATGCCGGCACTCACCTAGGTTTTATAGTTTATTTATTTGCCTTGATTATCGTATGTAATAATTGCCTCTATTGAAATTGCAATTGGAATTCTAGCTTGGCAAATCATATCAGTTGTTACATTTAATGATATTTGTTTCAGCATTTATTTAAATACATTTGAAAATTTTAAAAATCATCATATATTCCAAAAAAATAAAAGAAATTGCAAAAACCAAAAACAAAAGAAACACATTCTCCAACATTGCTAAAGTGTGAGACATCAGGGCTCTTACATTTTAAAAGTGTTTTTAAAGACCTTATCGAAACAAATTTCACTTCAATTTAATTGAAACCTGCATAACTTTCAGATCTTCTTGTAATTCTTCCACACTTCTAAATGGTCTCTAAGAAGGTAATTGAAGATTCTACCATATAATTCTTCAAAAATTGCTTATTCCATTTATGTGAATTATTGCAACATCATGTATTTTGAATCGTGACTGTAATGTCTTTATTTTAGCAGGTTCTTGTAGTTTGACAAGGTCAGTTCATCACCGCGACCCTCATGAGTTGACAATTAAATTTGAGGGTCTCCATTGAGTTGCTATTTATAGTAAGTCAACTCTAGGCAGTTACTACTTTTAGCAGTGCAATTGAAGCACCAAGAGATTTGGCTTCTTTACTGATTGCCCAGATTGATTAATGGAGCTTCACATTGTAAGTTATTTATTGAGACTATCTAAATGAATAACTATATTATTTTACTTTGGCAGTATATACTTGAAGGCTCTTAGTGAGAACTGTGAAGAAGCTACTGGGCAATTTAGTGTAAATGAGAAGCCAAGTGTCATCTTTGGTTATAAAATGGTCTTCATGAGAAAATTGAAATATTTCCACATTTCCTTATTATTGATTTTGGGTGAAATACAAGGGTTTCAGCATTTGTCTCTGAAGAAGTCTAAATTCCTCTTCTGGTATGTACTTTGAGTTGGTGGATGTGCCAATGAATTGTGTGGAACTGGTCGGCATCTAAAAGCACTAAATTTTGAGGTAATTTTCATAAATTTATTCCTTGCATTCTGCTACGATCTGGAGTTAGTAGGCACGGAACATTAGAAGGCAATTTATCTGTGATTCCTAAGACAGTAGCATCACTGAGAGGTGCTAGTATTATCTGCAAACTGTGCTGGCAATTGTCATTAATTGTGAATTCTGGAAACGTCACTGGGAGACATTTTTAAGGACTACAATTTCCTGTTTAAGAGCAATGTTTGTCATCGCAAGGCTGCTTTTGAGTTTGAAGGTGTCTCCATGTGTGTAATGGTAGCTGTGACTGTCTGCTAAGCAGTGTTTTCTGATTAGAAGGGATTGTTAACTATTTGGTGGCGTGGAATCTATGAACTGCTGCAAGAACTACCAAATGCCACTCATTGTTACAGGTGCAATCGTTGCTCGGTTTAATCTTCTCAAGTTGCATTTTAACATTTGGTGTTTGCATAGGTTATTAATTGTGGAATTAATTTCAGTTATTGCCTTGTACCTTAAACTTCATAAAATACCAAAAAATTTACATATTCAAAAAAAAAAACCAAAAACTACAAAACAAAACAAAAACATTCTCCAGCATTGCATTAGTGTGAGTCAGCAGGGGTCTTACAGTGACTAGGCCTCCTACAAGGGGCAAAAAGAATTTTGCTACACTAGGAAAAACTCCTGATAAAGATGGCAGAACAATTGACGATATGATTCATAAGGATGAAATAAGAAAGGTCTTGAAACAAATCTCATTATTTAAGAAAGATGCTATCGAACACAAGGAGATGTTCAAGGCATGTGATTAAATTTGTCTGACATAAAGAGCATGTTAACTTCTTATCAAGAAGAAAAGGTGAATCATCTAGGTCAGAAAATAGTGATTCAAATTGTAATATTCATTTTGTATCTAAATATTGGGTACCAAAAGTAGATATGCACAAGTTTGATGACAATGATCCACTAAGATGGATAAATCAAATGGAGAATCTGTTTGATATGTATCAAATACCAAGTGCACAAAAGCTTACTGTAATAATGGAAATCAGATGCGAGAGGATTCACATGTTTATGCATACAAACAAGGAAGCAATCTTGCACTTATTTCACTATCTCTCACATTGGAAGGAAGGATTATTAGGCCTCAAGAGGTACAAAGCTCTGGGAGGTACAAAGCTCTGGGAAGATTCAGTGATCCTTTGCCAATAAAGAATTTGACTATGCAAATGTAATTGAGAGATGCAAGATCTAGGGCTAAATAGGAAGAACATGTAGTTTTAGTCATATCCCCCATACAAACCCTCATTGTAATGTTCCAATCCTTTTGTACATCATCTCAATTTGTGAAGTTTCTAAAAAAGACAAAATTGCAAAGGTCTAAAATAGCTAGAGACATATATTTAATAGTTTAAAGATATCAAACATAAGTTAAGCACTGATCAAGAATTGATAATGAAGGTGAGAAAATAGTCAAGGCTTTCCACAAGTGATATCTATTGCCCACAAACCATAATTGAACCCAATATTTATGTATGGTTTGTGAAATAGGCATCAAACTATTCAAATATTTGATAGATGCCTATATGCTCACTCAAAACAATATTGTCGTGCTATAATATTAAATTATTTGAGATTTTTAAGATCAATTGTTACAACCTGAGATAACGGAAAAATTATATCTGTCATGAGTCTAATGTTGAGTGCATAATATTTTAGGGCTATTATGACTTCTAAGAATACATCCTGACTGACTTCCCTTGGAGTTTTTGGGTATTGCAACTCCCTTGTCAAAGGAACAAAATCTTTAATTGCAAAGTCAGCAATTACAAGTTATACTATTGATCTAGAAGGATGCCATCACCAAAGCCAAATACAATGATTAGGAGATATCGATAACTAACAAGGATAAATAGTGTATCAAGTAAGGAATTAATTTTGACTACCATTGATCGATTGGAAAATGGTTAGGACAGTATGATCGATTTGGAGGGGTAAAGATGCACAGACCAATGATAATCAATGATTAGAGAGAATATAGGAATGATTAATGGACGGTGGCTTTTTTGTTACCATTTGGGCAATAAAGAGGCATGGTCAACATAAAGGAATAATTGGTCGTGTGGTTAAAGAGATGAAAGGAATCAGCAATTGACAAAAAGATTGAAGTGGTCTCGTTCCAAATAACAAATCTAATTATTAAAAGGTGTGTCTCAATGCCATCAAAGGCTGCCATCTCTTCGAGTTTGAAGATATAAAAGCTGGTTGAAAGCAATTCAAACAAATCGTCAAACACTGCACTTTATTATCTCTTTGTGGATCACTGAATTCAACAAGAGCAGATCGAAACATTAGCAAGGCTCATATCAGACTATATATAATTGTTGTTCATTTTTAATTAAGTTACAAATATCATCATGTAAATAATATAGGCTTGGGGATTATATTTGTTAATAAGTATGCTTATGACAAATATGTAATCATTAAGTTTTTTTTCGGCGAAAGTGGTAAACCACTATATCATATTAATAAAAATAACTGGTTCAAGAGCCCCTAGAGGAAAGAACCAGGAAGAAAACCTCCATTCCTTGCCCATATTACAGTGACTAAAGGAAGAAAGAGTGAAAAAGAAACCTCTAAATCTATAGGCCAATGAATAAAATTGGCCCAAACTCATGATAAACACAATACATAATCCCCCAAAATTTGGCCATTAATGACTACCAAATCATGTTCCAACACTCCATGACTAATTAATCAACATCTATATCCTTCGAACATGAATGTTTTTTTATATCATTATGTTAATAGAATAAACATTTAATATAAGATACATATAGTAGTGACAAGTTCAGTTTATTCGAAATAATCAAATATGCACATACATACATATATATATAAAATCATATACACATGAAGAGAGAGAAAGAGAGAGTGAGAGGACATGATTGTAGTTGGCCTCGTAAGGTTCACTTACTATGAGTCATGTAAAGGGAGATGTCAGTGCAAAGAGAGAATCGAAAAAGTCTGGCATGTTGTGTTATGCTAGTCAATTTATTCCAAGGATAACCAAGAATGACATTGTATCCAACGAAATCCACCAAGAGGAGATTACAAAGAAAAAGGCACAGTTGACTAACTTGAAAAAAAATGACTATGAAATTTGATTCATAGTGTATGCATAATGTGTAACAAGGAGCAAAGTCATACCCTAATGTTATCGCAATGGTGTCTGCCTTACCAAGAGTAATGGCTTTAAGGTAGCATACATGCATACAAAAGACGAATACACTTCCACTATGATATGCCTCCAAGCAAGGACAAATCGAGGGAAGTGTTAGCCGACTGGATGGGTTCGACGGTGTTTCTGTAGCCGACGGATTGACTGTCGTCGGTGTTTCGTATTTTGTAGCCGACGGGTAAATAGTTTGTAGCGGATAGAATATTTGTGGCCGATGGACTCTTTCGGGAAGGTTTGGCGGTAGTATTTATATCCCGTCTAGGATCATTGTAAATAATCATTCATCTACTATTGCGAATATTATTCTGCTATTCATGTTCATTGTCTGCATGCGTTGATTTATTTACCTGTACGGTAAACATTTGGCGCCGTTGCCTTATGAATCTGGAAGGTGGGAGGAATGAAGATTAATGCCAAATCAGCTTAACAAGGATCGGAATAAGGCGAAGGGAAAAGATGGAATACGTATTGCGCAAGAGAATTTAATTCTGGCTCAGCAAGCCGAACGCTGACGGAGATTTCAGAAGATTGCCGACGGAAACCGTAGCGCAGAAGAATTGTTGGAGGAGACTCGGCAGCGGGTGGAATTGGTGGAAGAAGCACGGGAGGAGTTCTTGAATTTGTGTTCACCAAGGGAAGAAAATTCAGAGGGAAGAGCATCAATTCGCAGGGCTCGCAGTGCCGACGGACCACGAGCGTGGAGTAACCTCTTCGTCCAGGATAGACTTCCGCGGGAAACAATTTCGGAGGATCCTTCGTCTTCACCAAGGTTCGCAGCTGTCGACACCTCCAGTGTGGGAGTGCAGACCGTCGGTGTGGGAGTGCAAACCTCCGGTCTGGGAGACCAGTCCGCCGGTGTGGGAGTGTCGACCAGTGTAGGAGTGCAGACCTCCAGAGTTATGGCGGGACCCAAAAAAAAGCTGCCGAAATTTGAAGGCGATGGTACAGCCGACCCCCTCCGACATTGTAAGACATGTGACGATCTAGCGGGCAAATGGAATCACAGATACCGACGAATGGGTCAGGCAATTTCCGACAACCCTACGGGGTGTCACGATTGATTGGTTTTCAGATATGGATCCGCAGAAGCTGGATACATGGGATAACATTAAAAAGGAGTTCTTGGCGGAATTTAAACTCTTGCAGGATGATAATGAAATTGTAGCGGAAATTTTCAATACCAAGCAAGGGAAGCACGAAACTGTCTGTGTCTACGCCAGGAGATTAAAAGACTTAATAAACAAAATGGAAAGCAAGCCAGAAGACGGATTGCAGAAAAGGTGGTTTGTGGACGGCCTACGCTCACAGTTGCGGAGGAAAATGAAAATTGTCCCACTGTCATCATATGTGGATGCGTATAACAGAGCACTGGACCTTGAAAGTGAACAGAAGACAAAGAAGAAGAAAACTAACTCCTCTGATTCTGATGACGACGAGCCTGTCAGAGATGATAGCAGCGACGACGAAGGCAGTAGCAAGAAGGTTCGTGCCCTACAGAAGGATATGGTTCGCATGATGAAGGAATTTAAAAACTTGCAGAAGGAGCCAAAAGGTAGTGAGCTGTAGTGCACAGAGCGTAAGACAGACGGGCATACTAAAGGATCATGTCCAAAGAACCAATTCTGTGACATTTGTCAGATCATGGGCCATTCGACAAAGGAGTGCCCCTTTAACATGAAGACGAGAGGATCTCCGCAGGTGTTTCTCACACAGGAGGCTTCCCCGTTGGGTAGTAGCGTAAACACGAATATCGTCGGTGCTACATCCGGAGGATACAGGAATAATAACAGAGGGCAAAATAATAACAATAATAATGGGAGCCGAAGTCGAACTCAGTATGATGCAAACGGACGGCCAATCGTTCAATGCCGAGCGTGTAATTTGTGGGGTCATTTTGCGCGGGATTGTACAGCGGCAAACACACCGAAATTATTATGCAGATGGTGCGAACCCGGCGATCACGAAGATTCCAAGTGTCCAAAGGCTGGAGTAAACTTGATCACTGTTGGCACGGATGTAGAGGAGGTTCTGGCAATTACACGAAGGCAAGCGGAGGAAAAGAGAAAAGTGGGGGAAGCGCAGGCGGACATTGCAAAGGCATCGTCGGCGGGGACATCTTAGTTGAAGGATATCACCGACACCTTGGCAAGGAACTTCGCAGAACAAAACATTGTACGACAGATCTTACAAACGGAGATACCAATCAAGATAACTGACCTCCTTCTCACAATGCCCCAGTTACGGACGGCCATTCTGAATCATACACCGTTTTCGAAAGCAACGGAGGACACAGGAAGGAATAGTAGGGAAGTGACGACAACAGACCCAATGCTGCTGGCACTCACCTCCGGACGGCATCCGGCGGTCATCGAGATGGGGATTTTGGGAAATGTTTTGACAGAGAATTGTTGACGGAGGGTCCGGCGTGAATGTCTTACCGGAGGATACCTGGAAGAAGTTGGGGAAGCCGACGCTGTGGCCACCTGCATTTCAGTTGCTCACGGCAGACCAACATGGAATCAAACCGTTGGGAATTCTGAAAGCGCAACCGGTAACAATTGGTACGCAACCATTTTTATTGGATTTTGTGGTCATTCCATTAAAAAAGAAAGGCTATGATGCTATTCTGGGATGGGATTGATTGGTGCAAGCAAAAGTAAAACATGATTGGAAACGCAATACCCTATCAATGGAGCGCGGAGGCAAAAGATTCATAATTGACCTGCACACGCAAATGGTTGGCGAGGAGGCAGCATTGTCAAATTCTGACAGTGAAGGCGAGAGTGATGACGAAGGAAAGAGGAGAATGGAACCGGATGAAGGAGTATTGAGACTTGACGAAGGATCGAATGACGACGACCTAGACTCGGTGAATAGCCTTTACCACTGGCAGATAGAAGACTACGAACTCTTTCCGAATTGCAATATGCTAAGGGTCGACGAAGATGAGAAAAAGGAGGAAAATGAATGTTCGAAGGAATGCAGGGAAGCGGAAGAAGGAAAAGCTACCATGGCTGAAGTTGAGGGGAAGAACATACAGTTTGAACACAGAAAAACGAAAGATCCCACTGTCCGGTACATGGTGAATAAACCGCGTGGAAAGAAAAGGTTACACCGCAACATAAAATTAGTGGAAGAGCACCGACAGCAAGGAAATAATCCAGTTGCGCGACGACCGCAGGCACAGTGGGCGACGGGGGTGGCACAGAACAAACGTAAGGCGTACGACGGTCAGAATGAAATCAAAGTGGAAAAGTTTAAGGGCAGATGGGTTGGACCATATCAGATTCGGAAGGTCGGCAACAATGGAGCAATCAAATTATCAACTTTGGACGGGCAGAAGATACCTCCGGCAATCAACAAATCCAAATTCAAAATATATGGTGCCAGGAAGACTCCGTCGCTGTCACAAGATGGCCAGCTAACTCCGTCGTTGTTGCAGAATGGCGACGCCTGGAGGCAAAATGGAGGTACCTCTGTTATTTGATTTCTTTTACCAAAAAAAAAAAAAAAATTTGAAAAAACAAAAAAAAAAAAAAAAATGAAAATAATAAAATAAAAATTAATAAAAAACCCGCGGACAGAAAGGCCCGCGGGCAACTGCTTGTCCACGGGCAGTAGAAGTCCCGCGGACAACTGCTTGTCCGCGGGCATTGAAAGTCCCGCGGACAGGTTGGCCGCGGGCAAAGAAAGCCGCGGATGGTCCCCGCGGACAGTCTGTCCACGGGTGGTTATAAGCCCTGCAGGCACAAAAAAAAAATTTTAAAAAAAAAAAAAACTTCCTCGCCAAAGGTAGCCGCAGGCTTAAAATCATTTCTGCCAGAATTTATAACAGTCTCAGACGGTAAGGGAAAAGACCGCGGGCATAAAACTTGTCTTTCTCCACCGGTAACAAGGGAAGGTCCGCGGGTAGTCTTCGCCGGTAAAAAGGAAGGCCGTGGGTAAAAAACATTCCCGCCAAACTCCATTCCCTCCTCCAGTCAGACTTCCGCGGGAAACAGAGACATAAAGAAGAGTGCTTGTTCTGTCAGAAGGAGAAGAATTTCTGTGTGCAGAGAGATTGGTGGTGGATTGTAGAGGAAGCAGTAAAAAAAAACAATGACAGAATCAAGTTGTTCAAAATGAGTGACAGATGATGCCAAAGGGAAGGGGACGCATCTGTGGTTGCCAGAAAGAGTGCAGAATCGGCAGATAATGACAGAAATGGTGTGTTCCGTGCATTTCTGTGTGGGTTGCGAAGTGTTAATTTGGTCTTGGCGGCGAGGGGCGGTGCCCCTCGACCCCGCCGGGGGCGTTGCCCCCTGGATCCCCAGTCGTTGCGAATATTAGTCATGGGAGTCTGACCAGTTGAGAAGAGTTGAAGTTGCTGCAGGCATGGACTTTCTGTGTACCAGAGGCAGTGGGAGCAGGTGTTGGCTGTGAGGCTGTCTTGGTGGATGCGTAGAGAGCTCGGGAGGAGCTGATCATCCAATTGGAAGCAGTGCAGCGACACTTAGCTCAGGATATCGAGGAATTGAAAACAGAGAAAGCAGCACAGGTGGCTATCAAGGTCAGCTTGAGGAGACAGTATTGTGTTAGCAGAGGCTCCAGATGTAACGGGATGAATGTGGAAGTGATGTGACAGAAGTAGATTTTTCTTGTTGTAGTCACTCTGTTAATGTATTTTGTTTGTTAATTTGTCTCAGATATTTTGTTAGTCGTCAGGAGACGACTTTCTTTTTGGGGGGGATGGTGTTAGTCGACTGGATGGGTCCGGCGGTGTTTCTGTAGCCGACGGATTGACTATCGTCGGTGTTTTGTATTTTGTAGCCGACGGGTAAATAGTTTGTAGCGGATAGAATATTTGTGGCCGACGGACTCTTTCGGGAAGGTTCGGCGGTAGTATTTATATCCCGTCTGGGATCATTGTAAATAATTATTCATCTACTATTGCGAATATTATTCTGCTATTCATGTTCATTGTCTGTATGCGTTGATTTCTTTACCTATACGGTAAACAGGAAGTATAACACATGACAAAATGAGAACAAAGGGATCTACTAACTCTAGGGTCAGTATCTGCATATAATTGTCGTCGGTAAATATTGTGTAGCCGACAAGTAGATTAGCATGTAGTTGGTAATTATTGTGTGGCCAACATGTTGCCGACGGACCCCTTCAGGAAGGTTCTTCGGAAAAGTATATGTACGCCTTCCGAGATCATTTGTAATCATCATTGGAAGCATTATGTAATCTCTGAGGCATATATGCGAATAATAAAAGAAGTATTGTTGTTCTTGTCTATTGTCTATGTGCATTAATTCATTTACCACATACAGTAAACATTTGGTGCCGTTGCCTGATGGACCTAGAACAAAGGCAGAGGAATGAAGACTAATGTCGAATCAGCTCAACAAAAATAAGAATAAGCTAAAGGAAAAAGATGAAATACGCACCGCACAGAGGAATTTAATTTTGGCACAACAAGCCGAACACAAATGGAGGTCTCAGCAAATTGTCGATAGACATTGAAGCACCGAGAAATTGTTGGAGGAGACTTGACAGCGGTTGGATTTGGTGGAAGAAGCAAGGGAGGAATTTTTGAACCTGTATTCGCCGAGGGAAGAGAATCCAGGCAAAAGGGAATTAACTTGCATGGCTTGGAGTGCCAAGGGAGCACGAGCGTGAAGTGAACTCTTCATCCGCGATACACTTCCTGAACGGACAATTTTGCTTAACGAAGACCCTTCTTCACCAAAGAACGCAGCTGTTGGGAATAAGACGACTACCCGAAAGGACATCGGTCTCGGAGTGCAGAGCATCAGTATTAGAGTGCAGAGCGTCGGTGTCAAAGTGCAGAACAGCGTCGGTGTCATAGTGCTGAACAACACCCATACACAACCAAGTAATAATGGCAGGACAAAAGGAGAAGTTGCCAAAGTTTGATGGTGATGGAATGACCGATCCAATCTGACACTGTAAGACATGCGAAACAATTTGGACACTGTAAGACATGCGAAACAATTTGGACAGCGAATGGCATAACTAATACAAATGAATGGGTCCGACAATTTTCGGCAACCCTAAGGGGTGTAGCAATTGATTGGTTTGCCGATGATAATCCCCAAAAATTAACCAATTGGGCGAGAGTTAAAAAGGAATTTATCACCAAATTTCAATTGTTGCGCGACAACCTACAGAGATCATAACAGAGATATACAACACAAAGCAAGGAAAAAATGAAACAGTCCGAGTTTATGCAAAAAAATAAAAGAACTAATAAACCAGATGGAAAGTAAGCTGATAGATGGGTTGCAAAAGAGATGGTTCATTGAAGGACTACGCCCGAACTTAAGGAAGAAAATGAAGATTGTGCTGCCATCATCATACACCGAAGCGTACAATAAGGGGATGAACTTAGAAAGTGAGCAAAAAACAAAAAAAAGAAAAGTAGCTCATCCGACTCAAATGACGTGTCTTCGGAAGACAATAACAGCGGTGACGAAAAGGGCAGTAGAACAGTCCGAGCTCTCCAGAAGGATATGCTACAAATGATGAAAGAATTTAAGAATATGCAAAAAGAGACAAAGGGAAACGAGCTATGGTGCACAAAATGCAAGACAGAAGGTCACACAAAGGAATCCTATCCAAAGAACCAATTTTGGGAAATCTGCCAAATCATGGGACATTCCACAAAAGAATGCCCCTTCAATATGAAAACAAGAGGACCTCAACAGGTGCTCCTGACCCAAGAGGCTTCCACGTCAAGAGGGGGCGGAAACACCAGCAACGATGGTGTCACTTCGGGTGGGTACAGAAATAATAGAAGAGGGCAAAACAACAATACCAACAACAATGCCAACAATAATAATGAGAGTCCCAACCGAATTCAATACGATGCGAACAGCCGCCCGATGGTTCAATGCTGAACTTGCAATTTGTGGGGCCACTTTGCTCGAAACTGTACAAAGGCAAACGCACCAAAGTTGTTATGCAGATGGTGCGGTCCTAGAGATCATGAAGATGCCAAGTGCCCGAAATCAGGAGTGAATTTGATCACCGTTGGGACGGACGAAGAGGAGGTTCTAGAAATCACGCAGAAACAAGCAAAATTGTACCCCGACCCGACAGAAGAAAAGAAGAGATTGGAAGAAATGATGGCGGAAATTGAGAAAGCAACGCAGACAAAGAAATCACAATTGAAGGACACTACCAGTACCTCAACAAGGAACTGCGCAGAACAAAACATCATAAGGCAGATATTACAAGCTGAAGTACCAGTCAAAATAAATGATCTGCTACTCACAATGCCTCAACTTAGATCGACACTTACAAACATTGCTCTAGATACTAAACTACCAGGAGAACACGGAAGGGAGAAGGAAAGTGGAGCAAGTACAGCGAACGGAAGGGAGAAGGAAAGTGAAGCAAGTACAGCGAACAAAAAGAAGGAAAGTGGAGCAAGTACAGCGGACCCAATACTGCTACCCCTCACATCCGAACGGCATTCGACAGTCGTCAAGATGGGAATTCTGGGAACTGTTCTGACAGACACAATTGTGGACGGAGGTTCCGAGGTAAACGTCGTGCCAGAAGATACCTGGAAAAAGTTAGGACAACCTACGTTGTGGCCACCAACCTTCCAGTTACTCACAGCAGACCAGCACAAAATCAAACCGTTGGGAGTCCTGATGGCACAACCAGTCACTATTGGAACACAGTTGTTCTTGCGCGACTTCGTCTTCATCCCACTGAAGAGGAGAGGATATAACACCATTCTGAGCGGAGGATGGCTCATACAAGCAAAGGTTAAGCATGACTGGAAGAAGAATACACTATCACTGGAAAGCAAAGGACAAAAATTCATTTTTGATTTACACACGCAAATGGTGGGCGAAGAAGTCGTATCATCTGATTTCGAAGAAGAGGATGAAGGAAAGCAGCGATAGAACCCAACGAGGAAGGAGTCCTACGGTTGGAAGGTGGATCGATGAACGATGATTTGGATTCGGTGAACAGCCTTTTCCACTCGCAGATGGAGGATTATGAGCTCTTTCTGAGCTGTAATATGTTAAGGGTCGATGAAGGTGAGAAAGAAGAGAGAAATGAATGTCCGAAAGAATATAGAGAAGCGGAAGACGGAAAGGCGATTAGGACTAAAGCTGAAGGTAAGAACATACAGTACGAACCCAAAAAAGGAAAGATTCCACCGTACGACCGTGTAGAAAGAAAATGTTACGTCGAACCACAGATATAGTAGAAAGGTGTCGACAGCAAGGAAAACACATCATACGGTCTGCACAGGAAACAAAGAGGAAGAGTTTAATAAAAGCTTCAACGGTATGGAGTGAAGGTTCTAAAATCAAGAATACAGTTATTGACGGCAAGGAGTGGCAACCGACTGAATTCATAGTTCCGAGTGTCAGGAACAAACTGGGCTATATGGAAAACCTGAGGGAGAGATCGTGTAACTTAAATAAACTTGATGAAAGACAATTGCAGGCACAATGGGCCATGGAGGTGATACAAAACAAGCGCAAAGCATGGCATGATAAACACCTAAAATTAAATAAGTTTCAAATGGGCCAATTAGAGTTGAAGTATAACAGGCAGAATGAAATCAAACCTAGAAAGTTCAGAGTCAAATGGCTAGGACCATACAAGATACGGGAAGTTGGTGATAACGGGGCGATGAAGTTATGCTCGACGGGAAGGAAGTACCCAAAACGGTGAATGGGTCAAAGTTAAAAATCTATCATAAAGGGAATAGTCCTCCGTCAACGAACAATTGATTTTTTTTTTAAATGTTGAAAAAAAAAGTTTTTTGAGTTACCGTACGACATAGACAACAAACTACTAGCTACCGTACGGCCAACAAAAATATAACGCAATTTAGAACAGGGATGGGCCGTACGGCAAATGCATCTCATAATATGGACCGTACAGCATATGAGACTAGAAGTATCAGGAACGAAGTAACAAGGACACCGTACGGCATTTTAGGTGACCCCGCACAAGGGTTTAAATGCCTCCCGTACGGCGAACTAAGATCACCTAGCAAATTGGCTCACCGTACAGCCTCAGATCAAAAGCTGAGACAAGCCACCGAGCCCATACGTACTTCAAATTTCACTGTATGTTTTTCCTAGTCCCCCATGACCGTACGACGTATGAAGAGCAGAGGCCGAGTAATTTTTAACGCAGGCAGTGGAAGTTTGGTAGCATACAGACATCAAGCAAATTAAAGGGCCCAGCCGTACACTTCCTACCACATGCCTTCATAGTACGACCAACTAGATTCAAGAGGTATAATGGATTGCTATCGTACGGTCACGTTGCACAGGAGATGAAGCACATTACAAGCAGATCGTCTGGCACAAAGTAGCACTTTTGCACGGCTTCAAACATAGTACGATGTAGCAGAAAGGAGAAGTTGCTAAATACTTTTCCGTACCACATCTTCATTGTCACTGTACGGGCTTGCATAGGCAGAGGCCGATTTTGGCTGGAGGTTTTGGAGACAATTTCTG
The DNA here is from genome assembly GCA_028749045.1 of Cupressus sempervirens. NCBI lineage: Eukaryota > Viridiplantae > Streptophyta > Pinopsida > Cupressales > Cupressaceae > Cupressus > Cupressus sempervirens. The sequence goes on along the minus strand of CM053785.1, from coordinate 298,609,506 downwards.
TTTGAAGAGAAGGCAGAAGGAAGCAGTCAGTAGAGAAAGAAGCAAAAAAAAAAAAACAACGACAAATCAAAAATGTTTAGAATGAAGAATGCATGATGCTCAAGGGAAGGGAAAGACATAAAAAGGTAGTAAAACATCAGCAGTTGCCAAAAAGAGTGTGGGGTCAGAAGAAAATCACAAAAATAGCGTGTTCCATGCAATTTTGTGTGGCTTTGAGAGTGCTAATTTGGTCTTGGTGGCGGGGGTGATGCCCCCTAGACCCCTAGTTGCTTCAATTATTAGTCGTGGGAAGTATGACCAGTTGACGAGACTTGGAGCTGCTGGAGGCATGCAATGTCTGTGTACCAAAGGTGGAGAGAACAACAAAGCAAGCCTTTCGAGAGGGGTGATACGCTTTGAGGCACTTAGAGTAGGGGTTGGACGTGAAGCTGTATTGGTGGATGCATAGAGAGCTCCGGAGGAGTTGATCATCCAGTTAAAGGCAGTACAACGACACTTGGCTCAGTGTACCCAAAGTTGGAAGCAAAGAAAGTGGCACAAATGGCTATCATGGTCAACTTGACTAAGGAGACAGTGTGTTTTGGAGATCAGTTTGGTGCAAGCACGGAACGAATGTGAAAGTGATGTGACAAAAACAGATCTATCATGTTGTAGTTAGTCAATTAATGTATTATGTTTGTTAATTTGTCTCGGATATTTTGTAATTGTCATCCAGAGACGACTTTTTCTTTTGGGGGGGATGATGTCATCGGTAAATATTGTGTAGTCGACAGGTTGATGTCGTCGGTAAATATTATGTAGCTGACGGGTTGATGTCGTCAGTAAATATTGTGTAGCCGACGAGTAGATTAACATGTAGTCGATAATTATTGTGTGGCTGAATGTTGCCAACGGACCCCTTCGAAAAGGTTCTTTGGAAAGGTATATGTACGCCTTCTAAGATCATTTGTAATCATCATTGGAAGCATTATGTAATCTCTGCGGCATATATGTGAATAATAAAAGAAGTATTGTTGTTCTTGTCTATTGTATGTGTGCATTAATTCATTTACCCCATACGGTAAACAATGATAACTCATGTATATCAAGAATAGTTGTATTGAATTGACCGACTCTCCCAAAGGTGGTGGAATCACAAGCTCAAAGGAAAAGGAACACATTAGACAAACTAAACAAAATGCATGCAACATAGATACAACTTACAAAAAAGCTGAGATAAAAATAGAGGAATGTCACAACGTCTATCCTTTATCATGTTGCACCAGCAAAGCAACGAAGATCGTCCAAAGAGACCTATAGCACAAAAAAAACAAGTAGCATATCATGAGGGAAGCACATTACAATCAAGTAAACACACAAAATAATCTAATGCACACAATGAGTTATTCAAGCATATCATCTGCCCACCCAGCTTGATGAACATTACTTAGGGAAGTTGGACAACACGATGCTGATTTGAAAACACACGTGCCCCATTGCAAAAGAGGAACCCCACTTTTTGGCTTGGTGGTGTAGTTGATTTGTAACTTTACTCTTCGTTTGTTGACAATTTTGAAGTATCAGGAGTTGTACTGTCTCAAAAAGTTAGCCCCCATAATAAGATGCTCAATTAGGTTTTTTACCCTCTGGGGGTACCAGGAACTAATGCATAAATACAGAACAAGGTATTGAATATAGGAATTGTAGAGAACTCATTAGAAAATTATGTATTCATTAATCACCGAATGCAAGATTACATTTGTAATACACAACATGACCTTTCACATGAAAAGGATTCATACATATACTACTTGACGGGGTGTCAGGCGAACTGTCACACCCGTACAGCTTCCCTCGGTTACACCAAACTGCCTAACTACCCGATTTCTTGATAACATCATCCCCCCAAAAGAAATTCGTCTTCGGAAGACAATATACAAAATGTCCAGAATGGAAAACACAAAATAGGGATGTTTTATATTCATACATCAAAGACAATAATTAAGATAAAGTAAAGGCAAGGTCCCTAGAACTATGTTGGAGGGTTTAGCCTCGTCTGAAGCCGGTACACTAGTTTTGTGGACGTGAAAATATGCTCGTAGCTTTGAGTTCTCCTCCACTGCCCCCTTCAACATAACTACAACACCTTTTACTTCAGCCTCCTTCTGCTCACATGATGACCAAACCTCAGTAGTGCCTCTATGAAAAACTTCTGCTACATGAACTCAGTCAACTATGTCTGTTGCAATCATATCCTGTGTGACCACATCCAACTGAGCCATAAATGCCTATTGTTCCTTTGTGCAACCCTTGCATTTCTTTGCCCACTGTCTGCTGGGTGGTGAATTAGGTAGCAATCTCCTCTCGAGATCTCTCTACAGCTACCCTATCTGCCTCTGCACACCTTCGAGCATAGTAGTTGTCCTTATACACTTCCACTATCTCGTGTGTGATCCTCTCAATGTGGCTAATCACTACCACCAAATCATTCTCAATAGTCCATTCCACCATCATCTCTAGCATCTCAATCGTGGGTCATTCTCATGCCTCGAAGCAAGTATGGAAGGTTGAGGGGCATCCCGTCTGCACATATGACAACCTTCCTCAAATCCTTCATCCTAGACTGTGCCCTGGATGCAATTGTCGACCTCACTCAACCACATCAGTAAGAGAATCAATATATGAGTAAACTTCCACATCATCTGAATTGTATGGTTGCTCCTCTACTGTGGGTACTACTACATGTCTTGGCACCTCCTTCACGGTCTACATCACAGCCTTTGCAGTATCTGTGGAAGGACATCCTTCGGCTACATCATCTATCACAACTACTTTCTCCTCCCCTTCTTCCGTATCACCCAATTTCGGTACAGCTACCTCTCCCCATGTGGGACTGTCCACCGCCATCGCCTGAGGATAGGGACCCTCCCTTATGGGAGACTAACTAGAGGATCTGAATGTCATTGGTGTGAGTTGGAACCACCACCTCAGGTATTTGCTAACATGTCTCATTTCCTGACTCGGCTCGACGGAATGCTCTCCAATCGAGGAAGCTAGTAGTGCATCATCAATGGTCACCATGACATCGAGGGAGTGTGCTCCTAGCGAACACCAAGTGTGCCAAAGGAGGTAACACAAAGGGTGTGAATAATGACCGAGGCATTGACACTACCTCCGACTCATCCTCCTCTTCAGGCTAGGTGTTTTCCTCCTCCAAGGCACTCTCACTCTGTGATATCCTATCGTCCACTATCTGTGTCTCCATATGTATCCATCTCCCTTTTAACCCTCTTCTGACCAATTAGCTTCTGGCTGCCTAGGGCATGCAAATGCCTCCATCTCATAATGGGGGGCTTACCAGGTGCCAACGGTCTGCCTCTAATCTCCTTGGACAGCTTGTCGTTCAGTATTTGTCTCACTATAGCATCAAGAAGCAATCCAATAGCATAATGCGACATGTAAAACATTTTATGCTGGAGTGTCATAAACTCATATATGTGCTCGGCCAGCAATGCAACCCAACATATATCCTACCTCCCATCAAATTATTCATTAGGGTTACTTGTGGGAAAGAGATGTCGAAGGCACGGCTAGAGCCTATCAGCCAACTCTTCAACACATCCATGAGACACTCAAGCAATTGGCAATCAAGCGAATTCAAGATTTGAAGGCAAGCATCCAAGGCACTTTGAAATGCAATCTTCTCCATTGTAGGACATTTTTCTCCCATGATAGCCAAGTAGGTGATTTCTCAAGAAAGCAAGAAGATCCTTTCACCATCCATATAAATCCTTCAAAGCAAGTGTTCAATCAAGCATAACAACATTGAACATCTAGGAGTCGCATTCATAAATCCATGCATTTGTGTAGACATCCTTGATTCCTATCTAAATTCCAAGATCAAGAATTACAATTCAAGCAACAAACAAGCATCTTCACGAATATGTGAAATCTCAATGTCCATTCATGAAGATATGGGAAGATTTTCTTTTAATTTTATTATCTTCCTAGGATTGTGAATTTTGAAATTTATTTAAATTTACAGCAAAATCCATTCATTCAATTAGTATTATCTTATGTCAGCTGTTTTATTCCAATTCATCATATCCAAAGATTTCGTTGCGTATCGTTTTCTTAGTTGTATTGCCCTACAACAAATATATGCTTTATCCCCTTCTTATTACAGTGAATTTATTGTATATGTTGTTGATCTTGATATTGTCCTACAATAAGATAATTCTTTGTTCACAGTCAAAAAATTCTTATGTCAAGGATTCTCCTACTGAATCATACTGGTTTCATTAAATTCTTAGTGGTGCCTTCTACGAAGTATATACTGCATGTGTTTTATAGGATAATGTTCCATGATATTCAAACACCAATTCAACTAACAGCAACTTCCTCTATCCATGTTATTTATGTCTATACTTCTCAATACATATGTCATTGACAAATTTGACAATGACAGCTACATGCCACAATCATCGTACTAAAACAAAATGCATTACATAAAAAATAAATATATTATATCTAACCATAGGTGGGGATTTAATTATAGAACTAAGAGCCAACCCAACAGGCCGAACACATCAGTTAACCTATATAAAGAATGTACAAGGTGCAGCAATGGATTTTCAAACTAACCTCAAACATAAAGCGCATCCCTCCATCTACAAAATAAAATGGTGAATTTGTCAGTAGAAACAGCTTCTTTCCTTTTTCTCTAAGAGTTCTCAAGAACTTTAAGACTGCTGTCTGTCAATTCAAAAATGACATATCCGTATCAGCTCATTTTCTGCATATTCTCTCTTGAAACAAGGAGGATTTATTCTATTGACTTTTACTCAGTATTTACTTCATGAAAAAATATACAATACACTGAAAAGACTTAAAAGCTTCATATCATAAAAATACTGGTGAAACTGTTAAATCAAACAGATTATATAAGTCGATACTGATGATGACCCAGTGGACATCTTTATGTAAATTCATTTGAAAACATCCAAGTAACATTTTAGGATCAATTATCAAAGATCAATATATATTTTTATCGATCCAGACCCCAAGCCTAAAATATTCACTAAAATATGTTTAATATCAAAAAATGGTACTTACATTTTTTACCAAGTATTTGCCTGGCTCGGCAAGAATTTTTTTATGTACAAGTCCACTGCAGTGGACATGGTGAATTGCACGCTTCACATCCTCATAAACATAAAATGCATCAAAATCCAGCTTTTGATCAACAAAGTGCTGAATAATATCTGCTATAAGGCATGCCTGCATTATCGACACCTTTTGCCATTAACAACTTCTTCAACAAAGACAGATTTTACCACTTTTCAGAACTGTAAAGGAGTTTGACAAGTTTTATTGCTACTGAAAGGACTTTCTATCATAGGTATTTGCATAGTTCCACAATATGGCTTAAATTATCACTGTTGGTGTATTTTATCATTTTCAGTTAGTGTGTTTACTTGTGTGCTCAATGTTTCTATCTTGATTCTAGTTGTACATATTTGAGTTTCATTTATGGTGTTCAATAGATCAGTGCTTCACTGCTTAACGACTGGGAAGGAGTCTGTATGACTGGCTGCATTGTTACCACCAAAAGGGACTTAACACAGTAGTTGTTTGATGGTTATCTCAAAACGGGCTTAAATTACAAGAGATATCACATATTTTACTGTTTCCAGATATAATTATAACACTGCTCCCAGATTTTTTATCCTCACTCTAGTTGTACCTACTTTAGTTTCATTTGATGGAGTTCAACAGATTAGCACTTCACTGCTTGATGAAAACTGCAAATGCCTAGCATTAAGTTCAGTAATTATTAATCTTGTCTTAATCATCCAATAACAATCAACAACACATCAACTTTACATCCAACATGCATATCACTCACCTGATGAATTTCAAAAGAATGAAAAGAGAATGCATATCATTGAGATGTCTTCTTCTACCATTAGCTTCCTAAGCATTACAATACATGTAGTCCAACTGTTAAGGACAATCACCATGGTGGAAATGAAAAAATAAATAGGCATCATTCCAGTGCAAAACTAATGCAGCACAACATAGTTTTGTGATTGTTGAGATAAGTTGGATGATCAAAAAGTACCATCAATATTCCAAATGCACTTAGATTACCTCACTAAAGCAAAAAAGGTCCATCAGACCAGTGAGATTTGATGCATAATCTCTGCTTATATGCCTGTTTCCATAGATCTCTTCAACTTCTTCCCTGGCCATCTGTTACCAAAATAAATAAGCACGGTAAGAAAATCTTCCTCATAGGTTAGAAAAAGGGAAAATTAATTATCTATCTGATGCTTTCACAGAATCCAGTGCAGGCAATATAACCATAAATGTAGACATTCTCAAGCAAAACAAAAAAAAAAATTCTCTCATAAGAAACCTCTCAAAAAAAATTGCTTACCTATCTGATCCTGTCACGAAATTCAATGCAGACAATATATCTATAAAATCTACTTCTCAAAGAACTTAGAAAACAAAAGAAACATGCAGGTAGTATATTTGTTTCATATCCGACTATGTATATATTTTGTCATTCTTTCAAATATTACTTTTATCATGAGGAAGAGTGACCATTTGACACCATCACCTCACATAAAATCAGGTCCAATTTAAGATGTTCATGGCTTTGGACACCAAATAAATCTACAAGTTCTGAAGGAAAAATATTAAAATAATAAAACCATGTACCCTGATCCAACATACAATGCCTTTATTATCTTTGTTAACTAGGTTGTATCCGGCTATGTATTAATTGTTTGTCAGCTTTCAGCTGCTTAAAACAACTTTATGAAGTCAAGGAAAGGAGTCAAATCCTTGCCTGGTCAAATTTAATCTTCAATTGTAATAATGTCATATATGAACTAGGTTATTTCTTACTACATCTATTCATTATTTCAGGTATCAATTTAATCAAAAGAAAGAGGAAACGTTTAGCACCACTGCCTTAAAGGAAATCAATCTCGATTCAACATATTATTGCCCTTAGAGTACAACGAAGGTGGGAAGAGACAAGCAATCTCTAAGATTGATAAAGAGAACAGAGAAGAAAATTACAGTAAATAGTTAAAGAAACCCCAATAGTACAAATTCAAAGCCAAAGTCCATCTTGAAATATAAGCCAAAGTGTGGGTCAGAGTTGTAGGCTTGAAAACAAAAATCTCAACTACAAATAATCACAAAAAATGATGAATGGGTGGATATAGCAAGACATGCAGCACCACTGAATGATGTGTGGCTCGAGCTTGCAAACCAAGTTCAAAAACCAATACGTTCTCTGGATAACGGAAGTTGGGAAATAAAGTTCGAAGACTCCTTCAAAAACATAAAAAGAGAGGCAAACAAGAGCAATATTAGAGGCGTCAAAGAGGTGTTAATAAGAAACCAAGTCAACAACTCTAGAGCGAAGTGCTAGAGAAGATAAAAGAGAACTTGAAGGAGAAAACAAGTGTGCAGAACATTGAAATTAAAAGAAAAGTAGCCACGTGTCTTAGAATACCATAAGGCCCCGTCTGGTTGCGAGAATTGGAGCAGAATAGGAAATGTTATATACTGGAATTTGCCAATTTAACGTTTGTGTGCGAAAAATAAAAGTGGAATTAGAATCCTCCTCTCCTCATTTTACCCTAAAACGGGCATAGCAAAGTTCCTAAAAAAAGTTGGAATAAGAATAGTCTATTCTTATTCCACTTTTTAGTAAAGCAAATATTATTTCTTGTCGGGTCCACGAGTTTGACTCCCACAATTTCATTTTGCCGCTCGATGTATTTTCCATCTATTCATTCTATTGCTCGATGCAACAATCTTCCATCTATTCATTCTGCCGCTTGAAGCAACAATTTTCCATTTGTTCCACTCGAGCATTTGAGAGAGCCAGCCTTGTACGCCCTTCATAGTAGATACCAATCTCTGCTTGATATGAAGCAAAGCCCTTTCATAGTTTCTTGGATTTTATACTTTTTGCATCTAATGGATTTTGGGTTTTGTATTTTTTGGCAGGACTTTTCTTGTGTCGCCAAACACACTGCATATTTGTAGGTATCTTTACCACTTTTTTTGTTGTGCCCTAGCATTTGTTAAAACTTAATACACTATTGTTTTATGTTAGTCTGAGCTTTTTCTATGGATGTTCTTTGCAAGTATGTCTTCACCACTTTCCCCACATATTTTGTACGATTTCTTGTCTGCTGAAGATTTCCCAACTTTCCCCATTTTCACCGCTTTCCCCACACATTCGGTACACATCTTTCCATTTCGTCTAATATGACCCCTTTGGTTATGAAAATGAGGGTTTTTGATATATGATTGTTGAAACTAGTTTTTTGACCTCCTCGTTTAACTCGTAGAAAATGGAATCTCATAATAACTCAAGAACAAAGAAAACATCCTTCCACTTGTTGTCGGTAAAATTATAAAACAGCCGACGGGTAGATTAGCATGTAGTCGGTAATTGTAATGTAGCTGACATGTAGAAAACGAGGCCCTTCGGGAAGGTCATTCGGAAAGGTATATGTACACCATCCAAGATCATTGTAATCATCATTGGAAGCACTATGTAATCTGTTTAGCATATATGCAAATAATAAAAGGAGTACTGCTGCGTTACATGTTCTTGTCTATTGTTTGTATGCATTAATCTATTTATCCCACACAGTAAACATTTGGCATCGTTGCCCTATGGACCTGGAATGAAGGCAAAGGAATGAAAACTAATGTCGAGTCAGTTACAGCAATTGGCAACAGAAAAAGAGAAGCTAGCAGATGAGAAAGAAAACGAATTAGGAGAGATCGCTGGGACGATGCAATCAGCTCTGGAGCTTCACATGGAAGCAAAAGCCAAATTGAAGGTTCAAAAGGAGCAGGAGCAGGTCTACAAGCTATGGGTTAAGTTGAGTGAACTAACAGCACGGACACCTACCACAACAGGGACCCATCCCCCTACCTAGTATCTATGTTTTGATGTAAGTAGTTGTGCAATTTTGAGTTTTGTTACATTGTCATCCCGAGATGACTTTTCTTTTTGGGGGGGATGATGTTGTCGATAAAATTATAAAATAGACAACGAGTGGATTAGCATGTAGTCGATAATTGTTATGTAGCCAACGGGTCCCTTCGGGAAGGTCCTTCGGAAAGGTATATGTACACCATCCGAGATCATTGTAATCATCATTGGAAGCACTATGTAATCTCTTCTGCATATACGCGAATAATAAAAGGAGTACTGCTACATTAGATGTTCTTGTCTATTGTCTGTATGCATTAATCTATTTACCCCATACGGTAAACACCACTAACATTCTCCATTCAACATTCATTTATCCTAATGAACTTAGAAACAAAGTGACTTCCCATAAGCAATGACATATTAGAGTGAAACTAGAGCAGATGAAAGGCACGAACTAAAAATAGTGTTTTCAGTATGCGTTTACTCATCTTGTACTTCACTCAGCCCATTTTGTCTTAAAGCTAGTATATTTTATTCCTCTTCAAATGTAAAGTAGACATTTTTGTTGGTGGATATTTTGTACCAGGTGTGGAGGGTTATTCATTATGTTGAAGTAACACATGTACCCAGCATTTTACTTTGTTTAGCATTTAGGTTGTTTCTTCCAAGTTCTTATAAAACCCAAGAGCTAATTGATAAGAGCATGTTTGGCACATGTGTGGGAATTCATTAACATATTTTCTTTATTTATTCAAATTCTTTGCAATTTAACAGTTCAGAAACTAATGAATATTCTTTGAGTTCTTATAACAGAGCAATCAATTAAATATGTGCATTGTTTGGAGTTTTATTGCATCTCATTTTGTTTTACGTTTTAACTTTTCTTTTTTAATATACTAGAAATCAATTGTATTAAGCCCATTGTTTGGAAGCCAAGTCTATATTAACGTGATATTTGTACATTCCTAATATGATTGTGGCACAGAATTTATGTGCTCAAACATTTCACCAATAAAGTCATGACAAGTTATTCACATTTGAATTAAAATCTGGCATGATAGTACCAGAATAGAGGTTGCTTTCATCAGAGCAAACTGTCCTTCCATTCTAATTTTCATCTCACGAGGAGGACTGACAGATGTATCTAGATGTCAAATCCTGTCCAAGAGTTATATAACAATCCCCTTAACTTCGATTGTTACATCTATCTCATCTACTCTGATATTCAGAAACAAAATGTACCCATATCATGAACTCTGACATAGATTAGCAAATAAGTATCTGAGGGATGAAATCTAAAACAACAATTTCTTATACTGATTGTGAAAAGACAGTTGACAGAAAGTTACTCTCAGTGAAGTTTAAAAGTGTTAGCTACATAATCAAGTTAACAAGTTAACAGAATCTATCCTATGGTTTATTTTATTTATTTCATGATCACAATAGTTGCTAATTTGGAGTACAAAATCTACTGCCTTTAATTAGTCAAGATATAAATCTTGATCAAGTGCTTTTGACTGAAAAAATTGGCAACCTTTTATTGTTGGAGAAAGATACTGCATCAGAATTACAATAAGGAGCCTACTAAAAGCTCCAGTCACAAAGAGGGCTGGTAGCTCACATCCAGCGTGCGTCTTAGGTTCAAGCTTTAACTGGTCCATGGAAAGTAACAACCTATTAAAGATGTTAAAATAGATTTCATAGTCCAAATAGATGAATAAGGTCAGAAATGTAAGGCTCCTTAGACTCTCAAAACTTATATCATATAATCTATTGAAAGATTTCAGCCCAAATAGCTGCATGGAAGGTTAAAATTGCAAGGCTTCTTAGGCTCCTGTGAACAGCCATACCATATTATCTAAGCTACAGTTGGAACCTTATTAGTTCATGGAGGTGCATTGTGTAACAATGGCATCGATGCAAGTTCTATGTCACTATATTGTTGTACATTCACTGCTGACCTTTAGTTTCATTAATATAACAGAAAGTTGGGTGTATACAAAGCTGCCTCTAAATATAATAATAACTTTATATAACCTGTTAAAATGTATAGGGAAAGCTTATAATTTGAAGGTTAATATTCATGTTAGCAAACTGATTTTTGTTTCAGATTTCGCTCTCCTCATCTTTGGTACTGATTTTTATCTAGGTCATTGATGGATCTTGCTAATGATCCAAGGATTCATGGTCTCATTAGTAGGAGGACTAGAATCATGCTTGCGCTTGTAGCTGCTCTTGTCGCCCCTGCAATATCCATTGCGGCATCTGCACAAGAAGCAAGAAGAGAGAGGCGTAAACGCAAAAGAGATGAAATCTCATTTTATAAGAGTATTATTCATTCAAATGAGACTGATTGCCATGACCAGCTTCATATGACTAGAACAACCTTCTTTCGTCTGTCCACTATTCTTAGGCAGAAAGGAATCATTGAAGATTCTTGCAACATCACTTTAGAAGAAGAACTAGTGATGTTCCTCCACAAACTTGGGCACAATTTGAGGAATCATAAGATTGCTCATAATTTTGGTCACTCGGGAGAGACAATTAGTAAATACTTCCGCAAGGTCTTGAGGGCTATCTTAGCACTCCATGCTGACTGCATGTTGTCCGCTGAGCCAAACACTCCTCCTCAAATTCTTGGGAAGGATTGTTTTGATCCCTACTTCAAGGTACATCTCCTATTGCCATATATTTGTTATGTTGATTATTACTCATAATAATATGTTTTTTTAATGCAAATTCACAATTTATAGAATTGTATTGAAGCAATAGATGGGACCCATATACCGATTGCTATTGATGTCGACAACCAAGCTAAATATCGTGATAGAAAAGGCAACCTATCACAAAATGTTATGGGTGTGTGTTCCTTTGATTATAAGTTTCAATACATTCTTGCTAGTTGGGAAGGGTCTGCAGCAGATAGTCATGTTCTTGCTTCTGCTTTGTCCAAATCAAATCCACTAGCAATTCCCCCCGGTATGTGCAATCAACTTGTTAATGTTTAGTTCCTTTGATTTTATGTGAGACATGTCAAGGTTATATCAATATACTTTTGGTACATTTGTGTAGGTAAATTTTATTTGGTTGATGCCGGATATCCAAATGTACATGGATTTCTTGCCCCTTATCAGTGTACACGCTACCATCTAAAAGAGTTTTGCAAAGAAAATCCGATTAACTCTCCACGAGAGCTATTTAATCACCAACACTCTTCACTTCGAAATACGATAGAGCGTACATTTGGCATTCTGAAGCAACATTTTCCTATCTTGAGGCATGCAACATTGTATCAAATCATGACACAGACTAAAATTGTCTTAGCATGTTGCATCTTGCACAACTTCATTACAATAGAGGACGGCATTCCTTGTGAAGTTGAAACTGAAGAGAATGAGCGTGATGGGATAAATGTACCCATACTTGAGACATATGGGATGACTAAGTGAGATAGAGAAGATTGGGGAAACTTTCGAGATGAAATAGATTGGAGGATGTGGGAAGACTATAGAGCGCAGGCTTGGTTGTAGTTGAAACATTACATTTTGTTGTAGAATATATATTGGTAGATATTTTTGATATATATATTGACACGTGTGTGTTATTTCAAATGAATGAATTATATGTGACATTTTCATCATCATTATAATGTGGTTGTAAGTATATTGACTAGTGTGAGTTTGTATAATATTTATTTCTTTGATTTGTAATTCAATGCATACGCTATTGTCTTGTGATTGGTGTCTTTAATGGAGGAAGAGTTGGTGTCAAGAATTTTGAGAGATTATAATGTATGGTGCTATACAGTCTCTAGTCACATGACTGATAGTGTTCAGCAGACTTTGGCCACATAAGTTGTTTCACTTTGTATTATTTCTCATTTTTGTGTTGTATTCTATTTTTTTCCACATCTTATTTGTATTTTGGGATATGAAGATGTGTCTCTAGAATATAATGCATGTATATTTGAGCTAAACCACCTCTTAGATTTGCAACTATTCTAATTTTCTATCTTATACATCTTCAACTATTCTAATATTGTAGTACTCAAACTCTCTAAATCACTAAAATGTAATTCAAAACATTGATTGAGAAACATCTTCTACTTATCGGTTGATGAGCTTAAGGGGCTTTCTAATGAATGGTTCATGAGGCACAATGCTTGGTGAAGGTTTTCCAAATGGATTGCAAGCATAGTGGGTGTAACCATGGAGGAAATTGATCTGTAGTTAAGCGTGCATAGTATTGGAATAAATGACCTCCCGGGAAGTCTGGTGCTTCACCTAGATCCAATGAGTGTTGAGTGTTCCATTTATTCTCATGAGAGATAGATTCATGTGTGAATCACCAAATACTAAACAGTTAAATCTTGATATATCATAAATATTAATCTCATTAATAACTTTGAATATCTGACTGATGTACAAATGTTATGGCAGTTGCACCATTGTTGAGGTATGGGAAATACTATGGGATATTTTACAGTGGGTGCCCTGGAGAAGCTCCATGTGATGGGCTTGACAGCTGTTGCATGACTCACGACCATTGCATTGGAGATTCAAGCTATCTGAACGTGGAGTGCAATCAGGCTCTGCTTGATTGTGTTGCAGCTTACCAAGAATCAGGAGAAGAGCAGTTCCCAAGGAATACCTGCGACATAAGTGATGTGGAGAACACCATTAATTACCTGTTGAATATTGATTTTGTTAAAAGAAAACTTACCTGTAGGTTCTCAATCTTTCCAAAATTTTGTCAAACCAAATGCAGATATATTCAATGCTAGCATGATGCACTTCACATTACATCTTTAAAGCATTGCCATATTGTGACCCAGTTTTTCAATCCATAGGCACAAAATCATGTTGGAGAGGCTTTTAACAATCTAGTTTGTCATGATTATGAATAGTCATTGTTAACAACCTTGACCTAATATGCCAACTATTTGCTTGGAAGAGATCAAATGATTGAAAAGAGATGCGTGGTATCTACAGTCCAATACAAACTTCCCCCACCAGTCCACCTTATGCAAAAATGACAAGAAGTTGTTACGTTATACGTTACTAAGATGTTTTAAACTCTTCCGCTGATCTAAGCCTAGTACAAAAGATCAGATCTGACACCAAACATGAATAGATGAGTCTAGGAAATATTAGCTCAAATACCTGCTCATGATTCTAGTGGAATAAAGGAATACATAATGAGAATACAACATTGTTTAGTTGATAAGGTTCACTATTGTTGGCCAACAATGTTAGCCAGGCATGATGATTCTACATTTTGACCAATGTAAAGATTGTCGTCGGTAAATATTGTGTAGCCGACGGGTTGATGTCGTTGGCAAATATTGTGTAGCCAACATGCTGTTGTCGTCAGTAATTGTTATGTAGCTGACATGTAGCCAACGAGTCCCTTCGGGAATCTTCGGGAAGGCCCTTCAGTAGGTATATGTACACCATCCAAGATGGATTGTAATGATCATCAAACATTATGTAATCTCTTCGGCATATATGCGAATAATACAAAGAGTACTGATGTTCTTATCTATTGTCTATATGCATTAATCCGTTTACTCCATACGGTAAACAAACATAATCTGATGCCTTATAATTTCAATTATAAAGTATAAACCAATGTAAGCCTCTCTGCCTTCCAGCTTTAGCCATTATTGTGTTAGTGAAACACTGATCAATCAGCTAGAAGAAATAAAATCTATCATGCATGATTTGCAGCAATATGATGAGGAAAGCATATAAGATAACAGCAATATAGAATTATGCACCGCTCAAAGTTACAATAAGGCAAGCCTTACCACAACTGAATTATTTTCGAGCTATTTAGGCTTCATTAAAGTATAAATAGGTGGCAATCTGGAACTATAGGCCTTTTTCCAGTTTGATGTCCTCATTTTTAGTTAGCTGTTAATAACCTTGAGGTAATGGCAATCAGCTACAATTAGTTGGCAAGCATAGTTGCTGTTTTATGAAATATTGTAAATTCATCTTTTATATATAAGTACTTAAATTTGTGACGAATAAATCCAAGAAGTTATACAGCAGTTGTAGAGAGAACACAAGACACAATCTCTGAATCATTTCGTGTTAAAGTTCAAAAAGAGTACTTTATGATATTTTGTTTTCATATTTGATACAATCTATGTTGAATTTTTTGGATACATAATGTGGTTGTATGTATATTGATTGGTGTGGGTTTGTATTATGTTTATTTATTTGACCATCTTCATTTTTCCATACACATTATTAAGGTCTAATATTATATGGTCGAATATTTTTTACCCATTTTTGTTATGTTCCTTAGCATGGCTCAAGAAACACAAGTCAGCAATGCACCTTCTACGAATAGGGTGCTATGGACTAGGGATATGGAGCACAAATTCCTTGAGTTGCTTCAAGAGCAAGTACAGCTAGGTCGAAAAGGTGAAGGTGGTTTCAAAAAGGAAGCTTGGACTGCCATTCAAAGGCGGTTCAGTGATGAGCTGAAGCAAAATCTGACCAAGGATAATTTGAAGAATAAATTGAAAACATGGAAAGCGGGATTTAGAGTAATGAAAGATTTAAGAATTACATGTGGCTTTGCTTGGAATGAAAGTACACAGTGCATGGATGCTGAAGAGAGTGTTTGGAATGAGTTGTTGAAGGTAAAATGGTATTTAATATTCATTTTGTTTAAGTATAACTTTATATTTGTAAATTTAGTATTGAAAGACAACAAACCATTTCAATTGTTTCCCAATTTGTAGAGGAAAGAATTAAAAAACGCAAAAGTGTATAAAAGGCAGCCATTCCAATACTATAATGAGTTAGCCTTCATTGTGGGAAATGACATGGCAGAAGGTACTACAGCTGCCACGACTCAAGAGACGGAGGAAGGGAAAATTATGGATGAAGCCATTGATCTTGATGATGTTGGGGATTTCAGTATACCAGTTGATGTTGATAGTCATTTGGATGAAGACTTTGCTCAATTCAACCAATCAAGTGCAAGTGGTAGTCAAAGAATATCACTATCTTCACCAAAGAAGGGAAAGAGAAAGAAGGCGAGCATGGCTGGTTCTATGGATACCATTTGTGAAGCCATGAATGGGATCCACGAGGGCATGTTAAAGCCTTACGTTGTGGAAGTGGATGAAGAGGATTTTGAATCTGTTGGAGAGAAAATATATGATGCCCTCAAAGGCATTCCTAGGATTAGTGAAGATTCAATGATAAAGGCCTATGATGATTTTTTGGTTGTAACCAAAAGAGCAAAAGGCTTCTTGAGAATGACCGAAGGGGAGAGAGTCAAATACATACAACTTAAGTATGGAGGACTCTAGAGTTTTTGTTAAAACTATTTCGAATTATAGTGACCTTTATATTTGACTGCTTCGTAGCATGCGTTATGCATGCCTTATAATTTTTATCAACTGCAAACATATTTTCATTTCTTAGTGTAATTGTATCCTTTTATCCTTGACTCGATTTCTAGTTGATATTGAAGATGTTTATATGAATGATAATGTTTATGCACATGCTTGTTTTTGCGGTCAGCTTGAGTTAGACCACATGTAATTGTCTTCTGCGGTTTGTGTATGATTACAAGCAGCCATTCGTTTGCAAATATATAGTTTAATTAGTCCTGAAAAACATTAGCTCTAATTGTTGGCTTATTCCAATAATGTAAGCTCATTGATGGTAGACATGGTATCCTTGAACTCATTGTTGCCTCTAGTAATAGGCATAGCTCTCATGGCATACGAAAACCATGTGAAAGTACCCACTTGTGAAATCCTCCCTAACCAATTTGAGCACAATTCATCATCCTCAGATGTGAGTGTAATGTTTGTAGCAGATCTTCTTTTGTTGGGCTCTGAAACAGGCTACAAAAATCTCTTCTTCACTGTGCCTTACATGACAAGAATTTTGAGGGTTGGTTTTCTTTTCCATTTTAGGATTTTTAGTTTGAACTGTTGTAATCTAGGAAATCTTATACAATTTCTGGAACATTTTATAACAAAGTTTATAGTGACAAATTAACAAATTATTTTACTAGCTCGATTAAATTTTTTCGAAATGTTGGATGCTTTATAGTTGCACCCTAATTCCATATCTGGAATCTAATATGTTTGCTGGACTGTGAAGTGCTGTGCACATAACTGTATTAGCGTCCACTTATATCACTAAAACCTGCTATCTTACACCATACATTTTTTTTCATCGGTGACAAAGGTTTTGGTCTCTAGTGTGTTGTAGGACTGACCGCTCCGATCACATTCTAAGAGAAAAAATCCCACCTTCATGTGGCACGTTTTACATTGTATGTTTCTCATCTAAATAATAGGCTTTGCCTGAGCATTCATCATAAAATGACATGACATCTAACTGTTCTATGAAAATGAGATGCCATCTAATTGCTCCAGAATGAATTAGTGGTCATCTCGCAGTTACTTCTTGTGTCTAAAATAGTTTTCAGATTGAATTTTAACATTTTATTCAGTATTTATTACAGCAGTAATATCTACATTAACATTACCAATGTCTGCATCAACATTTCACTTTACCTCTTGTGCTGTTTGGCTCCTATGGATAATGTCTTAATTGGACAATGTCATTTTTTTTTGGGTGTGCACAATGTTGTTATCTTCTTTCTAGTCATGTTTTTTCTCATATTGGAAATATCTGATGCAAACATCATTAGAGGTTATTTTCTACTTTGTTGTAGTCAGTTCTAAACTTCAGCATAGATGTCATGACAATAGATGGCTTGATTTCTTTCCATTCAGCTATTATTGATGTCTAAACTCAAATAGCTTTTATTGCTTTTTAAAAGAACTAATGTATTTTTTATGTTGTAGGGTTGATGTGTTACATCCCAATTTTTGACCTAGCTTGAAATATAGCCGTTGAGGTTCGCATAAAGTCAGCTGGCAATTTAATTTGATATAATCTGGCAAAATGGTAAGATAATTGGTCATTATGATTTCAAGTGAAGATGACATGTTAGTTGATTGTTAATCAGGAATTCATAATGAAAGGTTAACTGTTATGATTATTTATGATTAAATAATTTATAATTTAATTACAGAGAAATTCCTTGCAGGGAGCATGTCGAAGGGATGGAAGCTTTGTCAGAAAAGAATTAGGCAGGGCATCACCATCACTGGGCAAATAGGTAGAGGAACTAGCGATTTGGAACAGGATACATCTGTGGAACTGCATCAATTAATTAAATAAATAATTTAATTAAAATAATTGAGTTAAAATATAAAACGTATCTTAAAAGCTTTTAATTTATCTTTCATTATATTTTTTTTAATAATTATTTATAAATGTGCATTTAAATATAAAATGATTTAGCACTTTTATAATTTAAGTATTAATTAATTAAGTGATGTTGCTTATTAGATTTCAATAATTATTATAACTTTTAAAACCTTTCATCTTCTTTCTTTCTCACTATTTCCTCCTTTCTTTCTTTTCTTCTTAGTTGTTTTGAAAGACTTACAAATTGAGTCTTGTAACTAAAGGTAGCCATAAGGTCTGGCCCAATCTATATTATGGATTCCTTATGGTCTTTCGGCATTTTTTTAATGCACTCTTGATCAGGTTCTCAATTCCCTGAGAAATCGAATTCCTTGATCAGTTTTATTGTGACGACTGAACCTTGTTCCGATTTTATTTTGCTTCGACTCAAACCAATACCATCTATCGCAGGTCTCTAAGCAAGATAGGCGGGGTTACTCAAGTGTAGGCA
Organism: Cupressus sempervirens; assembly: GCA_028749045.1. Taxonomy (NCBI): domain Eukaryota; kingdom Viridiplantae; phylum Streptophyta; class Pinopsida; order Cupressales; family Cupressaceae; genus Cupressus; species Cupressus sempervirens. The sequence continues at coordinate 298,590,794 of CM053785.1, read as the reverse complement.
CTTCTCAGACTGTGGTGACAAAGTCACGTAAGAATCTTTTTAAAACTTGTGTTACTTTCCATTGCTTTAATGAATGTTGAGCCGGCCGTAAGACGTAATATATGCTCACCGTTTTTCCTTGCTAGTATGTCATTTTCCTTTGTGTTAAGACAACGATCTGTTATTAAAGCCAATCGTATTCCATTTAATGTTTGTCATTTTCTTAATAGTGATATAAGACAATGATAAAAGCCTAACATATTCCATTCAAAGTTTTGTCTGCTGACTACAATATAAGTTAATACTGCAATGATTTATAATCTAGTCTGGCGTTTCCTTCTATATAGAATGTCTCTGAATTATTTAAGGAAGTTATCATCTTAGATAAAATCAAATACATCCTGAGCTAAATCTAAGTAACTGAAATTGAGATAATGAACCCAGAATACCAAGGAATTCACCAGGCAAAATGCCAGAATATGTGAAGGCGGCGAAAAATATCAATGTGATCTTTAATCTGATAACACCTGGGAATCACCGGCTTGGAGACCTAAACAAGGTGAGAAGGTGAAGAGAACCGGCAAAATGAGATTGTCATCAGTATCATAAAAATAATACATAAAAACATTATTTTAAGCTCATGTGTGCTCCATTCGTGTTGAATGTTGTCTTTCCAAGTGGAATCAATCCTAATATATATATATATATATATATATATATATATATATATATATATATATATATATATATATATATATATATATATATATATATATATATATATATGTTTGAGAGAAGATATTAAAACCTGAACAAGATGCCAGTATGTGGTGAAGTAGGTGTAAAACATCTTGTGAATAATAATCTGAAAGCACTAAGGAATCACCGACTTGATGGCCTGAATATGGTGAGGAGGTGTAGAGATATTTGCAAAACACGAAAGATATCAGAATTTAATAAATAATAAAAATAAACAATGCATTAGCTCATGCATGTTCCACTCATGAAGAATGTTGTCAAGAATGTAGTCAACTTTGAGGTCTTTAAAGAACATAATTTATGTAAACATAGAATGTGAAATAATGATTGTATGTAATCCTCTTGAATAATTGATAGAGTCGTCTGCTCTGAGAATTTTGAATACTTGGGACTCACCCGACTGTGTAGCCAAGAAGAAGAGTGATGAGGTGTGAGAAAGGAATCATCAATATTATGAATCAATATCAAATAAAACATAACAATGTTTATCACTTAAAATATGAATAATTAATAGCTCATGGATATTCCTGTTATTGTGAACTCCTACTGCCAAGTCGTATGATGTGTTATATACCAGAATGCCCAGTGGATGGCAAGATGATCCCTGTCTATTCCAGGTAGGGAGGGCCTTTCTCATTAGAGATCGTGTGGGGATATGTTGTGGTCTAAGGTTGGGTGGTTAAGCCCCTAACAATGTTTCGCCTCTCTCAAGATGTTGGACATGCATCAGACAAAGATAAGATAAGCATTCAATTGTTTATCGAAAATAGGTATTATCATTTTATTTATGAGGAGGTAAGATTAGTTTGAGTTAATTTATTTTACACCTAGATGCAAGATATAGAATTGTGGATTGTTTTTCATTTATTTGGATATCAAGCATAAATATATTTCTAACCTTGAGTTATTGTCACAGTTAAGCAATCGGAAGGAAAGGAATCTAAAGCCCTAATTGATTCCATCGTAGCGGAAGCACTATTTGATTTCGTTGTCGCTAAAGCCTAAAGTAAATCCATCGTCGCGAAAGCCCTAAGTTAAATCTGTGGTAGCGGAAGCCCTAATTGAATCCGTGGTATTGGAAGCCCTAAGAGATATAGCGGTATCAAAAGCCCTAAATGATCCAATGGTATGTGATGCCCTAATTTAAAATATAGTGGTATTTAATTGTAATTATCTTTTGATTTTCAGATAGCGGTTTTTAGATGTTATTCATCATGTGAAATTGTTATAGTGTATTTGTGGACTAACCCGAGTGGTTGCAGAAGCATCCCTTGTTTGATTTTGCCTCAGTTTTCTGAGGTATGTGGTTTTCAATTTCTGAAGTAATTTCATTTGATGGTATTTCAAGTTTTCAAATAAAAAATTTTGTCTAACGGATTTTAATAGTAAATCTTATTCAAATGAGCATGAATGATATAACTGTCTTCCTATGAAATGAAGTAATAACTGTATTCTTTGAGTATGTTGGATGTTAAATTAGACTCAGAAAATTTGGATGTTACATGATGGCTTTAATCAATGTGCCAACATGTCGATGTGGTGCTGGCCCTTGTTTGTTAAAAATCTCCAACACACTAAAAAATCCTGGGCGTAAATTTTGGTGTTGCCTGAATAAGAAAAAGGTCGTTATTAATTTTGTTAGAAATTAGCGTAATGAATAAATAATTAGTGTACTAGGAACTAATGAAGATATGCTATTGTAGGGACACGATGGATGTGGATTCTTTGAATGGGCTATTGATGCACAAACAACAAGTACAATGCGTGATGATGGAGTAGAGTGCAAGTGTTGCAATAGTCAGAAGGCTGAAATTTACTTTTTATGATGTCTTGTTTGCCTTTTAATTGCAATTATTTGTTGGGAACATATGCGGAAAAAATGCATAGCTATAATTTGTGTAAGGATTTTTATCGATGACAAAATCGCTTAGGAGGACTTGATATCTATTATAAATTTTTGTTAAAATTATCTTTACAAATAAATCTTATCTTTAGCCTTCTAAATAAAACTATGTTCAAATATCATATATTTTAATTTTTTAATATATTTAAAACTAAAATGTTTGTGTTCGTCGAAAAGGAGAGATGGTTGGCATCTCCCTTGATAAGGACGGGAATAGTCTTTGGACTTTCCTTTACACACGGCTATCAGTCATTGACGGTTCTCACCCAAAAATAAAATAATTTTAGTTTTGATATTATATTCAAATTTATAGTTATATTTAACATGATTTTTTATATTCTTTATGCATAGAATAGTATTTATAATCAAATTTTTCAAATGTAATAAAAAAAATTTAAAATGTTGTCAAATATTTATAATTAAAAATTGTAACTTTTGACTTCTTTAACAATAAACACATATATTAAAAATCACACTTATAATGGAAACAATTTTAGGCAATATTGAATATAATTTTAAAATAACTAGTTAAGATCCAAAAACGTGGATGACAAAGCGAATTGATTAAACTTGGGTTGCTTTCACTGGGAAATTAATGTGTGGGCTAAGCAAGCAAATATATTTGTGGATAAGTGAGGTCTAAATATTTAAACTTTTTAAACTTCGAAACACATTTAACTCGGTATTAAGTGAATTATATTTAAAGGTTGTGATATACCTTGTCTAAATATTTAAACTTTGAAACACGTTTACTTGGTATTAAGTGAAATATAAAGGTTGTGATATACCTTTCTTACTGATAAAGTCAATTTATAACGAAGAGGGTAGTAAATTAATTTGACTTTTAAAAAATTAACAAAAAATATTTTTTATAAATTCATATTAAGATTTTTTTTTTTAAATTATTCTAATTCCTATTTTTATTGATGCAACCAAACACAAAATAGTCATCTACCGATTCCTCTTCCAAGACAACCAAACAACTCCAAATGACATTCCAAAATTTATTTTCAGAATGCGCGAATTCCAGAAGAGAGCTTATTCCAGCATAGTTGAATTCCGCATTGACCAATTCTTGCAACCAAACGGGGCCTAAGAGCATTGGAATGTTTGAATCAAAACACCCTGGTCTGAAATGGTCTGGTTGGACAATTGATGGAAGCCCGATACTCCTCCAACATCCAAGTAAAATGAAGCTCTCTCTAGCAACCAAGACATGATTCCATTCGTTGGAATTCTCTAGTCTGGACTGCCAATTGGAATATTATAGGCAACCTCACACTTTGACCGGGGACAAAATAGCTTGTGCACTTTGTATCATTACTGGCAAAGATTGTTGAGTCTTCATTGTAAGAAGTTGTCTATAGTTCTTATTGAAGGATCAAGTCTCAGAGTTTGAAAGTATTGCATTCAAATTTTTATTATTAGAAAAGAGAATCATTTCAAGGTGTGGCTGGGTTTTTCCCTGAAGTAGGAGGGTTTTCCCAGGTTAAAACTCTGTCCAGTTTCCATATATTTTGTGATTAAGTTTCTGATCTTTGCATTCATATAATCTGGTTCAAAACACAACAAAATGAAGTCAAACTGAAGTTGCAGTTTTTGTTTAGAATAGATCTATCTTCATTAGTTGTTAATTGTCATGTCAGAAATTAGGGAGTTCAAAAAATAATTGCCTCAATTGTAATTGGGCTCACTATCACTTATTTGTGACATCCATCTTGAGGAGATGCACTCTAAAATTGAGTCTCAGAGCCAAATTTACTCAGTAGCACTAGAGGAGGGAGGAATAGAAAGCTGGAGGACATTCAACATCCTCATCAATCACTATTGATGAGGCCACAAAATTGTATTAGTGACAAAACTATTCATGCCAAAGTGACTAACAAGATCAGTTTCTAGGTGGCAGCAATAACCACTGCATCTCATTTGTGGTGCAACAGACAGAGATCTGTGATGGCTGCATCCATGACAATGAGAAGTTGGTTCTCAAGCATTTTTATGTTGTGATTGGATGTGTTTGTACCCAATCACAATTATTATTTGCTTGTGGTTGGATATGTTTGTCCCCAGCCATATTTGTTGAAATATAGTCGTTGATGTTAACTCTAAAGCCCAGAAAACCATAGAGATAAACAGCAATAAGAAGAAGACAAAACTGAAACAAGAAACACCAGAAATATCCTGGGAAAACCCTTTTAGAATGAAGGGAAAAACCCAGCCACACAACAAAAATATATCTTTATTGATAAATAAGTTCAAGTGTACAATATCTTTTGGTAGAAGTGAATATATAACAATAGGAAAGACTCTTCACATTATAACCGAAGATCTCTTGAGATTCCTATAATTAATAATAACTCTACAAATATTCATGCCTCAATGCATGTGAATGACACATGTCATTACATTCAATATTACAATTTAAACATAAGTGTCCTTTTCAGCTAAACGTAACAATAACGGTAATAACATTCATATTTCCAGAGATAACGATCTCTATCGCAACTACCATCTTCAACATTCCCTCTTAGCCACAGAGAGATCTTTTGTTGAACAATCACACAAGACTGCAACCAAAATGTTTAATAATGAAATTTCATCCATATATCCTATAAGATTCATGAAAACCTATAACAATCAATCACATTCATGGAACCGCTCAACATGAAATCCTATAACAATTAATCACATTCATGGAATCACTCAACATGAAACATTTGTAAGACTCACAACTAAGCCTTTAATCGCGATCTCTCTCAACGTGAATTGTCATGGAATCTCTCAACATGACATCCTGTAACAATTAATCACATTCATGGAATCACTCAACATGAAACATTTGTAAGACTCACAGCTAAGCCTTTAATCACGATCTCTCTCAACGTGAATTGTCATGGCATCTCTCAACATGAAATCCAACTCCCATCACGGAATCTCTCGACATGATGACATCATGGACTCTCACAACATGATGATCATGGACTCTCTCAATGTGATAACATCATGGACTCTCTCAACATGACGTTCACTATCGCATCGCGAAAGAGTTATCATTGCTGATCTTACAATCTTGTTTATTTACACAAAAATAAATAAATAAAAATATAACAGAATAAGACTTAGTTCCATTTAAGTCTTAGATTTCACAAATACCATAAACATCACAAGCATACATGAGAATGAAGAGAGATTCAAAAGCACTCCCTTTTAATTATGAAACCTCCCTCTGAAGCAAAAATCTCCTTCTAAAGATCAACATCTCCCTCTAAGGATCATTATTTTGCAACATCATTGTCCAAAACTGCATAATTGCATCTGTTTCATTAGTTAATGCCATCACAAGAATTATATTGCAGCCAAAATACTTTGCCTCAGATGTTTTTCCCAACTATATACAGAAGATACACATCTTAATTATATATAGAAAAAGAGATTATGTACCTCAACTGTTACAAAAATGTTACCTTTATGAAATTGTACATATTACCATAAGATGGAGTTGCATCGAAGACCAAGCTTTGCAATAAAGCATCTAGCAAAGGACATCCAGATTGTCCTGGGCTACGATTTCTGAACCAGAGATAAACTCTATAAAGTAGTCCTCCATTTTCAGCAAAGCTAAATCATTCCAACATCATGGACAAACATGAAACACTTATATTGAAGAATTACATGCTTAGCGGCCAATCCTCATCTGTGGCAAGGTCACCGCTTGCTCTACCAAATGAGCGCAGATGTAAACTGGTCTAAAAGATTTGAACGGTGCAGATGTTTTGTCCTCCAAATTTACATCAACGATGGAGTATGAAATCGATTAAAAGTGAATTTAAATTTCAGATTTGAATGTATATCCCCACACAACACACAACATATATCTTGTTCCCATTTTGAAAAAGAAAGGCTGACAAATCGCCTTATGCATTGAAAGATGACTCACAAATATTTAAATTACGAAAATTGTCTTCCATGCAGTATAATATTTAAATTATGAAAACTGTCTTCCATGCATTATAATACACAAGACATTTTCAACTTTCCCAACAAAGTTACACCTTGCAAAATTTAAAAAGAAATCTCAAAATTTAAATGGTCTAAAAAAATAGTGACCTTCCTCAAAGAGCATTAAGAATTTTGAAACCCAAAAGTCAGTCCTAAATTAATTATCGGCAAATAGCAAAAAGGAACTGTTACTCATATTTGCACAACTTGACAGTGATGCGAAACTAACTTATATAATAAGTAAAGCCCGAGAAAAAAAAAAGGTGAACGAAAGATGCCAATATATAAAGTAAAAAACAAATCATTGCTATCACATTACCATATGCAAAGAATATAGAAAGAATGATAGCATCCAAGTTTTCATGAATCCCTTTAATGGGACGGTTGCTGCTAGAGAATAAAGAGACCTCTACTTTGAGACACATGACTCCACTAGCTGAAGGAGAGATGTCACGAAATTATCAAAAACAGGAATAATAGAGCATGAGAAGTTGTCCAGAGGAACCAATCTTATGTCACAAACTCATCAAGACTCACTCAGATGGATAACTTCAAAAGATGCCTAAAATCGGATAGAAGAATAACTAATATTATTTGTTTCCAAAATCATCATGAGAGAAAGCAAAAACATGATCTCTATTAAAACAGACCCACTAACAAGAAAGATCTCACAAGCAAACAATCATAAAATATTCTTATTGAAGATATCAACTAGGCTCTAATACCACGTTAACTCTAAAGCCCAAAAAACCATAAAGATAAACAGCAATAAGAAGAAGACAAAACTCAAACAAGAAACACTGGAAATAAACTGGAAAAACCCTTCTAGAATGAAGGGAAAAGCCCAACCACACAACAAAAATATATCTTTATTGATAAATAAGTTCAAGTGTACAATATCCTTTTGTAGAAGTGAATATATAGCAATAGGAGAGACTCTTCACATTATAACGAAAGATCTCTTGAGATTCTTATAATTAATAATAACTCTTCATATATTCATGCATGTGAATGACATATGTCATTACATTCAATATTACAATTTAAACATAAGTGTCCTTTTCAACTGAACGTAACAATAACGGTAATAACGTTCATATTTCCAGAGATAAAGATATCTATCGCAGCTACCATCGTCAACACTTGAAAGTGTTTATTCCCCATCAAGAAGGTAGTTATGAGTGGATGTGTTTGTCCCCAGTACAAATTTGTTGTGGTACCTTGGATAGATGTGTTAGTCCCTATCCTTGGTTCCATTAGTAGACATGTTTGCTCTATCCTTGGATAAAAATTCAATATAGCCACTCCTCCTAAAGAGGCCTGGTGAAGCTAGTTCCATTATTGTTTTTAACAAGTAGATGTGTAAGTTCATAACTATACCTTATGTTTTTGATGAAGTACTGAACGTGGTCATCAAGTATTGTGGGTACACTAATGTAATATAAGGGGGAAGTTAAGAACATTACATCATTAGGTTTGTTAGTGTGTCTTTTGAATATGTATTTACTTGTTGGGTTGTTAATACCCGTTAGTGTAGTTGGTATCATTTATCATATGCAAATAATTATATTGTAACGGGATGGCACTGTATTACAAATTGTTAGAACTCATTTATGCAAAGGGAGTTGTCGTAGGAGGTTTTCCGTTGATAGAGGAGATGAAACTCCCATAAAATATGCATTGTTCAAAACAAATTGAATCACATTATTATTGAAGTATCCTAAATTGGAATAAGAAATAACTGACAATTCAACAACAGATGAATTATCTGCTTCCTCATGAATTACAAAAGGTGGAACTTGTTCAAACTAGAGCTATTAGTAAATAAATTCAGCTGAGAAGCTACCATCATACACCATATCAAACCACATTTCATTAATTATAACCAACATCACAAAGAACAAAACCATAATATGAATGTCCACAAATTACCAAAGTAGGTTAATGGGTCTCAAAACTATAGCCAATAATAACTTCAAAAGATGTACCTTACGGCGACCATAGTAGCATCCATCAGGTTCAATACAATGGAAAAAGTCCAACTTCAATAAACATCCACGCTTTTTGTCATAAAAGAGTCCTCTTATAGGAAAATCGGGATCATACTGAAACTGTAAACAACTTTCTGGATATCTGTTCTGTCATGGGCACAGCCATCTCAAATATACATCAGTGATGGAAACAAGACAAGCACATTTCTTTTCTTTTTTAATAAAAAGGCTCTATCTTCATATGTGCAATAGTATGTAAGATACCTAGTGCATACATGTGTGTGTGTAAGAGAAGGCTCTAGACCATTCACTCCTGAGAGAAAACCACGGGGTTGAAAGAAATGCTCTCAAATCAGATAGAGACTTTGAAAAGAAAGCAACCAATAGGAAAGTCTGAGTCACAACATGAGATATTCTTAATGCATTAAGAAATCATTCAGCAAGCACTAAGAAATGTGGCTAGGCAAAAACTCATAAATTAACTTCAAATACAAGAAAAATATAATTTGAGTTTAGAGTAATTGTTTTCTCTGTAAAAGAATACACCATATCTAAGAAATAATCAAGAGATATTTTCCATTTCTTACACAAATCCCATGCATAAGCTACAAACTAAGTTACCTCTTTGACAATATGCTCCTTTGCAAGATCATATATTAGAGTCTGTAAGCTCCCTGTGTAATGAGAAACTGTATAATCATAATCAAATCCATATACTTCAATATGGTCCAACCTTAGGTTGTCATTTGCATAGATGCCTGCATTTCGAAACAAGTGAAAAGGTGATAAATAAGGAAAAGGCAAATAAAGAGTACATTGCTAATCTGCTATATCTTCTATTACACAGAAAATGAAAATTAATAAATAGTGTTGATGTAACTAGTTACTTATTCAACCTTAAGTTTATTTGGGTGATAATGCTTAATATTATTGACTTGGATAATTTAGGAAAAAAGAGCACCTCATCTCTTTGATTAATGGGAGGAGATCATGCCATTTGTATCTCATTCAACTTATTCATTACCTCCCTCAATCAAGATGAGTGCACTTGGTCGTCAAGGTGAATTCACTTACACCTGTACTTCTACACTTGAGTCAATCCTTTATCTGACTGCTCTCCTTCGGTACACTTGTCCCCTTGACTTGTGCATCCTAAAGCCTACATATTGCAGTCCATTTCTTTTACACATCTTGGCTATACATGCCAGAATCTTCTTATTCTAATTGTTTGCATTTGAATTTCTTGTCATCTTATTATTCTTCTTGGGATGAAATATTGTGTTTATGTAAACTTCTAGCAGATAGCAACGCAGCATAAAATATGCACGGTCACTTGCAACCATAAGTTCAAATCAAAATAACACATAATATTTTCTACCTTAACCGCAGTAGCACTTATAGGAAAGGAGTATATGCATGATGAATTTGTTTTCACGTGGAAAAAATTTTAATCCCTTCATATTCTATGAAACAGAATCCATTTTCAGCTTTTGAAACAAATCACATAGTTTCCAAGTATTTCTTAAAAGATTAAAGAGAAGAAAGGATATAATCTTTTGCACTGAATCTGATTAAAACTTAAAAAGGAAATTAAAAGGAATGCAAGTACTCTTCCACCTGAAAACTGCATCTATAGTCTTGCACTGTTCAACTTATCTTGGCAAAGCAAACAAGGCCTTGCAAATGCAGAAATATCTGTTAAAGGAGTTCATTATGGAAGGTTGGTTTTCAAATTCGGGGAGAGTGAGAATAGAAGAAACTATAGTAAGTGTCATTTCCCCTCACTATCGGGGTGCATTACCGGCCCTTTTTGCGCAGTCCATTTGATCACTATGGACCATATTCTTGCTTTGCAAGGGAGTCGGATTATGGGAAGTGTTTCTAGCGGCCTCCTTAGGCCAATCCTTTCTGATTTGTGCTTGCAGTGCCACCTTTTGATTTGTATTATGGACTGACTTGATTGTTTAAGGAGATGTTTGGCCCCATATTAATATTGACCATCTTGGAGCATTATTCATCATCAATTACTTCTTCATTGGGAGATTGTAGTTTTAGAGGTGAAATATCTTCCCTAGTCTGTTATCGGTCCCAATTTCATGAAGTCTCTTAGAGACCAAATTGGATTAAGAGACACGCACCATTACCAGCATTCCATTCCTTCAAATATTGTGATCAAGATCATCAGCGAGCATATCATTCTTGGCATTCAAGATAAGCAATCAGACCATCTCTTGGATCAGTGATTTCATGTGTCAGAGCTAGTAAATTTCCACAATCCATATGAATGCTGTAAAAGTTACTGAATTTTTTGTATTTTCATGCCCAATATATCTCCAATATCAGCATCTGCAGTTACACGTCACGTCCATGGAAACTGATATCATATTACAGTGGTAACAAGAGCAACATATATATCAGCTACATCAGAGATAACATCGGCAAAACATATATATCTATGACGGCTATGATATCATATCATCATAACAACATACTTGGCAATAACAGCAATATCGTACTTGGAGTGGGGTATCACCAGCAATATCTACATCTGCATCAGCAATACCGCCTCACACTACAGAGATATCATCGGCATCAGCAGTGACGTACAGTAAATCAGACATGCCGACACTAAAATACCAACATCTGCATCTCAAGCATACAGACATCTGCACATGGACATCCTGCCATCGGCCCATCAGGCATATTGATGTCATTATTCCATGAATTCCAACACAGAATTATCATTAGAAGGCCAAGGTGAAAGATTTATTGAGCTTCGTCATGATCGTAAGAGAAATTATGTTTGTTTGTACATTAATTGGAATCGCAGGTTGCTAGTCTATCTTTCTCTATCCTTGTTTTTTTTGTATGCTCGGGATATTTGAGGAAGCCTTCTCAGCTGATCACATTTTGGGCCTATGGATTGTAGATAAAAGTCAAGAACTCCTTAGAGATACTCCTAAACTCTAATTGCTATTTACTTGCGCTTTGAAGTTTAGAACTCAGAAGCTAAACGATCCATTACTACAGACAATCTTACCCTCATTCCTGCATATAGAGAACTAAGGAAGCTCTACTGGTCAAAGTAGACCTTTTAAGTTGATGAATAAGCCGCATATTCTTTATTTTAAGGAACAAGAAAAAGATAGAAGTTGCACTCCAATTTGAATTGACATTGACATAAGTAAATATCTGTTTGGACTCTCCAGTATTGTTTGGAAGCTACTTTTAGACTTGCAGAAATTAGGCATGGGGTATTTAGGATATGTTTTACTCAGGTATATAGGATATGTGATCAACTTGCAGATATTAGGCATGGGGTATTTAGTAATTACAAGTACAACCACTGGGCTGAAATTGCCATGTACTATTATAAAGATGATAGCAACAATTAAAAGACAAGTCACAATAAAAAGTGAATCACCACCATTTTCCATCCATTAAGTCTAAAGAGTGTGCACATTGTTGACTAGTAAATAATACACCACCAGAGAACATCAATTGTAATATAACTTAATAATTCTACACCATAGAGAATAAAAGTTCTCAGAGATCTTTGCAAGCCAATTCTTAGCTTTGAAGGGTGTGTTTGCATTAAGATGCAATCCAGGATAGCATTGGATTGAGTGTTAATGCAATACGCAAAAAGCTACATGCCATAGTGTAATGTCTCCATTTTGACACCATCTTGTTATGTCAGAATTGGCCAGTATCATAGTTTTCCTTAAGTTCCTAGGTGTGCGGGAAGTCTTCCAATGTTCTCGGAGATCTCAGATTACAGTTTCTTGGTTTCTAGCAACAATTTGGCTATCAGTTTGTGACAGCACTCTTTGTTGCATTCTAGAGTTTTCTAGAACTTTCTAGGTTTTTCTGGGTTTGTTCTCCTCAATCTTCAATTGAAGACTAATAAAAATGTTGAATTTTCTTCTGGCACCAATTTTACTAGTTTTTTGCAGTTCGAATTTCTCAGAGAACATTGCTATATAATAATTTATAGTAAGTTTTTGAATGGTACTGATCTTTGTAGGTTTTTTGGGGGGCTTGTTCCCCTGAATCCCCGTAGAACACTACTATTTATAGTAAGTGCTCATCTAGCTCCAATCCTTTGGGGGCTTTTCTAGGTTTTTTCTCAGTCCTTGGAGACACTGCTATTTATGGTAAGTGCTTAAGTTGACACCAATCATCATCATTCGAAGCCAATTATGTTCAAGCATGACCGACTTTTTATTCCTAGTTTCTTGGTGAGTTTATGTAAGGTGATGGATATTATTATAATATTAGAAATAAAGTAATAAAGAAGTGGCTTTTTTAATTATTCACTCTAGTGTTTGAATATTAAAATGTTATGATTCGACACCCAAAGCTTGACACCTGAAATGATGTTAGAGGGGACTTAAGTTACTTTTTAAAACATATTGAGAGCTTTTAAGGGAAAAAATATATTTAAATGTTAAAAATGCCATAATTTCCTCCAAACTCTATAAATTGGAGTTTTTGCTCGTGTTTCTTCATTTAGAACTTGCATGCATACAGAGATGCTGTCAGAATGAGCTGTATTGTGAAGGACAAAAACCCTCTTCAATCTTGCTGATTCAGTGGTGAAAGACCACCCTAAGTGTTCTAGTATTTTCATTCAGGAAATGCATTGAGTTTCACAGAGTTTTTGGTGATTCCATGCCTTCAAAGTGATGAAATTTCTGGGGGTTCTGATAACTGTTTGGAATCATATTTTGGTAAATCTTCTGCAGTATTTACGACATAATTTTTGGTGGGTTTGGTGAATAGTTTTGCAGAGATTTTTTGTGCTAGTCAAACCCACGTCCAAGCTAGCTCTACAGCTTGAATATCGATACCCTGGTTGTGGGTTGATCCCATGTTTATGTATATTGTTTAAAATGGTTCTGCTATGCTTGGTGAACACTTTCTAATAACCGCTTTGAGTTCAGTTCCAAGTTCGAAGCTCGAGAACCGGTTTGCAAGTTTGTCAAAATTTTGGAAAGGGGTTTGTTTGGGTTCGTTAGTTCAAAAACATGTAAAAATATATATATATATATATATATTTATATATTTATGAAACATGAGTTAAACTTAGAATGTAGAATAGTAGCATAAACACATTTAAACTACAAAAACACCAAAAACTTGTAATCATAGTGATCATAGCATCATATAGTTCAAGTAACAAGTTCAACATCAAAGATTCAAAACATTAAAAATAAATCATAGCACCAAGTTCAAGTATTATTGTTTCACATTCATTGTTCAGCTAATGGAATAAAAATCTATTAATATTCTAAGTTCTTCAATCTTCAACTTCATATTCATCTTCTTCATCTTCTTCTTCTACTTCATCTTCTGCTTCTCTGGCATTAGTTGAGCTAAGGCCAATGGGATCGGCAGCAGCAACAATGGTATTGGCATCAAATTCTTCAAAGTCATCTAGTGTATGCCAAGCAATGGAAGCATCCAAGTCCCCAATCTCTGCACCTACATCCCAATTCTTTGTCTCCCCTTCTTTGTATTGTTTACTCTGTGCGAAAGAAGGCACAAGTTATAATGCACAGAGAAAAACTCAAACCCACAGTGGAAATTTTGAACCCACAGTGAAAAAATCAAACCCTGCCCAAACCAGACATCAAACCGGACCCGAACTTCAAACCAATTTGAACTTCTGCTGGTCCAGGGGGTGCAGGGACAAACCATCGTAACTTAGCTTTCTATGAGATTTTTTAAGGGTTTTAGGCAAGCTTTACTTTTATGGATAACAAATCTCATCAAGGGACACCATACAAGTTATCGTTGTGCTCTTTGGATGTTAGATTGTTTTCAGGTTTGCGCTTGGAGTCTAAAATTTTCCTTCTAAAGAGAATTGGAATCTATGTAAAAGTATTTTCATGTTTGGTGGCGGTTTGGTAAACAAGAGGTGAAGCTTTAAGGGGTTAGAGCCTATCGCTTTGCCTTTATGACAATCTTTCTACTGCATCAGAAATTTCTGGTAAGGTTTCAGACCTGAGGATAAGTTTAGGGCAGGTTGTAATTTGTGCTGAGATCTAGTATTTTGTATGTCTTTAGTGTGTTGAGGATAGTTGGACAACTAGGAGCAATTTGAGGTGACTTCCTTTGACAATATAAGGAAGACCTAACATTCATGATGTCATTCATGAAGGATTGTGTCTGATTATACCTACAGCTAAAGTGACATGTGTGACTGGGTATTTGTTGATCAACAAACCTAGACATTGCCAAAGGAAATCCATTCTCCAAAGCAGTCTTTGTGTGGGTTCATATGAAAGTTCTTCATGTTGCACAGATTACAATCTAGTTGTTGTTCTAAGACTTAGAATCAGTCATCCATAATGAACAAATGATCATAGACTCGGGTCCTTGTGATAGGAAGATATTTTTTCATGTGTTTATTTGTTTTTGATATACTCATTTGAAGTAAGAATTTGAAATATCCCAAACAGATATTTACCCGATTTCTTTTTCAAATATATTCAGAACTAAAACATAGGCAAATGTATTATGATACAGCAATAGAAACCAATAGGTTTTCCAATAGAAATAAGCCCGTTCCTTTCAAAATAATATTCAAGATTCAAGCATATGAAAATGCATTACAAACCAACAATATAAAACCAGTAAACTCCCATACAATTCCTCAAGAACATGTTATTGCATTATACAACAGCAATATAATAGCCAACATTCAGAATCCAATCTTAAACACAATTTTACAGTCAAATTGGAATACTAAGAGAAAAACCTGTAAGCGCATACGAGACACCTGAAGTGACGTCTCCACAAACAATGGGTTTGCGTCCACTGTCTGTTGGCACGAGGGGCTACGTCGTCACACTAGCTGAAAGCTGAACCTTTCTGAATAACTCTCGCAAGAGAGAGACTAAAATCTGAATCATAAATCAAGCATACCAAATGAATGAGTCTCTTCTCCTTTTATTCTCGCAGCAGTGACTCTTTGACTCTCTTCCTGGCTTTTCATCTTATCTCTTCTTGTCACCTTTAGCCCACTTTACAAAATTAAATTGACCTTTTATAATTTGAGTCCACACTCTCAAAGTCAATTTTAGTATTATATGAATATATCTTAAACTTTTCTAATGTCCCAAAAAGGGGGCATTACAAATCTTCCCTCATCGAGATTGCTTGTCCTCAAGCAATCAATACCAGGATCTCATATGAATCTACAAGTAGACCTATAGCCCAATCTGAAAACAAATCCGATCACACTGCGAAGCAAGGTGTCATTTCGTAACCCATCCATCAACAAATTCCCTGGATCCCATACAAATCTATGAGCCATCACTACACGTGTAGACTATACAACTCTGATTATCCTCGCATCCAGTCTCAAACTGAGAAGAACTACAACAAAATCCTCAACAAGCCATAGGTACATACTATCAACACCTGGATCCCAAACCCTGTTGTCATGACCAACCAACATGATGAGGAAGAAATGTATCCAGGGGCTATGTATAACCCAGTAGATGATGACAACTCGACCTAAATAGATGATGTAAGAAACAAGCTACTCGAAAGTTGTAACTAACACCACGAGCACATCAAAAACCATACAATCATCATAAATCTAGAGAACCCCCAAGAATATAGGTGCTATGAGTAAGTATGAAGCTGAAAAGCTATTCGCTATGATTAAAACATAGCTCTCATCAATACTCCACCAAAATCTATTCAATGGCTGATGTAGGAAATCCATCCAACTCCTGAATCGGGTGAAATCAGAAACCATATTTGGACTAATCCAAAGACAAACAACATTAGTCAATTCACTACTCCCATCCTGTGACCAAGGTTCACTTCTAGGAATTGTACCAGGATTCCATATTCTAAAATCAAAATCATCTTTTTTGTGACAATCAAAAGGAGTTCCCTCGTTTATCTCAAAAAGGGGATTATCAAAAGTCCAATCAGCATTTACCTCAAACATGGGGTTGTCTATAAGCTGAATGTGATCTAGAACTTTGGTACTTGGTCTTCTGGAACAACTGTCCAAGTCACAAGTCTGTTGAATGCTATCAAGTTCCTGAATTACTTCTTGAAAAAACTCCTGTCTCTCTTTACCCTCATGTTCCCGAAAATGATTCGTGATCCTAATCCGATTTTCTGCTTCCTGAAGAGAAAACTGAGTATCATTCAATGCCTCGCAAGCATACTTAAGCTTCTGGTTGAGCTCCTTAATCTCATTCCTTTCTCTATTCAATTGATCAACAAATATTTTAGCAACCTTAAGAATATAATCTTTGTCGAAAAGAAAACATAAATCATTTGATTTCATAGTTTCAAGAGCTGTTTTGACCACCTGCAATTCAGCAACAGGCTGATCTCCTTCCACTTCCCTTTAAGCCTTCCTATAGAGACCTTCAACCATCTTGTCAGTGTTGTCATAACGTACCAAAGATGGCACAACTATGTCTTTACTAACCTTCAACTGGTTTTTTAAGGTATGCATTTCATTATTGTTCTATTGAAGCAATTCATCGTCTTGCAGTGTGATCTTAGATTGTTCCTCTACATTCATGTCATGGGCATCAAAAATATATGGTTCATCATACAAAGATTCCAATTTGCTATTACCTCATGTGCAACCGATTTCATCAACATGCTTGTCAAAGCTAACCTCCAAATCAGCAACGTAGAAACCTACACCTTGCGTAACATCTTTTATGTGATCATGGGAAGGCTGTAAATTAATGGTAGTTGACTGGTCTTATTTTTCAAGACCATCTATTGAATGATTTTGGGTCTGATGGAAATTCTTCATACATATTTTTGCACTAGTCTTTTGCAAGGAGATCCTGAGCTAATTCAAAATACTTCTTTTCTGCCATATCGGTCTTATTTTGGAGTTTTGGACGAAAATCCATAAAATCGCTGAAGGCTAATTCTTTTTGAATCTTTGGAGGGTGTTTCTTGTACTAAACATACATATCAAGTACCTCTGTTTTGCAATACCATTTCTGGTATTCAATTTGCTGAACACTTGACACGACTGGTGAAGCGTCTTCATTCTTTTCCCAAATATTCTCCAATTTTAAGGAAGTTGCTTTCTTCTCTAGTTTTGTTTTAGGGTGTCGCATTTTCTCTATATTGCATGTCTCATGCTGAATTAAAGAAGAATTTGTTAACTTTGAAAAAACACTCTCCTTCAAAGGTAAATATGACATGGATTTATTATCATTTATAGCATCAGGTTCTATTTGATTTTGAATTTCCTCCACGCTTGAGGTTGTGAGCCACCAAACTATACTTGCTACTTGATAGTTGTAAAACGACCTTCCCAATTTTCCATATTTACTGAAGCATTGATCCTCCAATATTATGTTGACATTTTGGAAATCAAGGTTTTCATTTCCTAGCCGTTTAAGAGCTTGTTGTACAGCTAATCCCAACCTTTGTCTTCCAGCATCCCTTAGATTTTCTGGAACTATTTTTTTGTTATTGACTTCTTTCTTTGCTATGTGAAAACCTTGTTTAGAATCATACCTTTCTGAGTCATTGAAAAAGTCATTTTGTTGTATGCTCATACCTGCAATCCTACTTTTTGTATCAAGCTTGCAATTGTGCATCGAGAATCGGATTATCTACTCCAAAAGACAATTTTCTGCTATATTTAGTGAAAGACAGATCCTCCAATCATTCATGATAATCTACATTCCAACTATCTTGACTAACACAGGGCTCAACACATTGATCTTCAACACGCCGGTGCACTAACTCATTATGAATTTGTCCACTACAATCATTTTGGAAATGACGATAAGGGCCCAGAATTTGGGTATCAAAAGATGATTGACGGGGATTCATTACAACTCATTCAATACCAAGTGCTAAGGCAGAAGAAAATACATTATGAGGTGCTATACACTTTTCAATGAAATTGCCTCTTGCTACAAATTGACTGGACATTGTAATGCTTGAACTTTCAGAAGATTATGGTGTCCAGGCAAGCGAATGTGCCCTTGTCTATAATTGTTTCTGATTTCTAAATCGACAAAACTTTGTGTCAAATGTCCTTACACCAAAAGCAATAAATTGGTTTGTCTGGAAAATTGATCATCAATACTTTGCAACCAATGTCTTTCTCTTTTCTAACATAGAAACTTCTGACATGACATTAGTTCATATCGCTATAGCTTTCTTTGAACTACTCCAATAACACATCTTTGTTGGCATTCTTTCATAACGTATCAATCCAATCACTATATCCTTTGAAAAGTTCCATCAATCGATTATCTCCATATATGTTTCATCGAAATAATTCTGCTGATCATAACTCCCCTGTTTATCACTTCAATTCCTTATCCTTGTCCTGAAGTTTATCAATATGACAAAAGTGAAGCTTCATCGATGCATTTTCTGATAATTATTGTCTACTGACATAGGTTGCATCGATGGCACTCCATTGCGAAGCTCATTCATCGCGAGCGACCTCCTAGTGACCTCTAATAACATATCTTACGCTAATGAGTTTTATCGGTGCGATTCTAACTGATGGGCTCATTGTTAAAACATTTTTTCTCCTTTGATTGGTGCAACGATGCTATATCTTTGTTTTTGCAACTTCATTCTAATTCCATCAACATAACACTCGTTGTCGAGGTCGATCATTTGTTCATGTCCGATAGTGTAACTGTATGTAGGGGAAAATATTTGTAAGCATCTTTAATAACGTCTACACCTTAATTAAAGTCTCGAATCACTTCCATGTCTTAATGCATGCACAACATGTTGCATCATTCCCCATATTATTCTCTTATCAAGTCTAGAATTATCCAGCCATTATAATGAATAAACATAGTCATATGAGCATGCCAAGTTTCTTGACCATCACCAAATGTTTGCGGTTACAAATTCAAAGGCATTAAAAAACTTTACTTGCTAAGGTCGGAAACAATAGCAATTTCGGCAGCCTGACACCTGGGCAGTCATTTGTATCTTGATCGTGCTTACTAAGACACTTTATCACAATGAAAATGGGTGCCCACAGATGTACCAAATAGCTCAGACACTACTCGACTATCATGCCAAGAGTGGCCAAATTAATGATAACTATCGAATTCAGACCGCCACGTCTTGTCAATATTTCCCCCATCCTTCAAGTTCCAGTCGGTTTCATCCTTGTACGTTGTTTCAAGGCAGTCCCATCATTGCATTAATCAAAATCTATGAGATTCGCATAGCATAGAGGAGCTTCTGACAATTAAAATTATAATCTTATCCTGGTTACCGTGAATGGCCTAACTCCTCCCGAAAATCATGATTCTGCGTGGAGTACGATGTCACCTGTTTGCTCCAAAACTCCCGATGTTCTATGTGTTCTAATATATTTAACTGTCATACCCTTGACACTATCATGCACATCCCCGATATATGTTGGAGTCACCCCTGCTCGAGAATGTGATAGTGCCAGTGAGTTCCAACTTAGCTCCTCACACAATCAAATTGTGCACCATCCAATAATGGAGATTTACAGCTTGTAATATACTCGCAATATATCCGGCTCTTCTGTTATCTCTGTGCTTGCTTATCCAATCTAACGTGTCCGATGAATGGTTGTAAAGTGATAGACTGTGATTAACATTGTCTTAGGTAGCCATCCCACCTTTTGCAAACACTGTTTCCGATTCCCACATACCTCCCGGACTCCTATCTGCATATATATGCATCACCCTTGTAGTCTACTCTGCTATGATGAGATAAATCATTGGGCCCAACACTCAAATATAATCACTAACTAAGATTTAATTTCCTGTCACCCATCTACTTAACTCAACATAACACCTTTGCTTGAGTCTATTCAAATTCCTCTATAATTGTAACATCATAAACTCGTGCACCCTACTCAGCCGTGACTCAAGATATGTCATTCACCCCTTAATGATTCACCTATTAATCTTGGTGAGTTCAACTCTGTAATTGGAAACTCTTAATCTATGTAAATCTTCCCTTTTCAGTTAACATGCTGCTTTAGAAAATTTTAGATCTCAACACACACTGCCTTGGAAAAAAGATTCCTTTTGTTCTAAAAGATGAGTTACTATCCTGTAATAACTGAGTGTATATGCAAAGGTTGATAAACTTCACCATATTTTTAGTTTCTGCAGGTAATGATAATCTCATCATAATAATCTTCTTCTAGAATTCAGAAGAAGAATACCATTGTTTCAATGTAAGCCTTCAGGCTAGCAAGATAAGTAGGCTCTGTTATAGCTTTATAGGCTAGCAGGAAGACCAGCTCTGATACCAATGAAATATCCCAAACTGATATTTACCTGATTTCTTTTTCAAAAATATAATCAGAACTAAAACATAGGCAGATGTATTACGAAACAGCAATAGAAACCAGTAGGTTTTCCAATAAATATAAACCCATTCCTTTCAAAATAATATTCAAGATTCAAGCATATGAAAATGCATTACAAACCAACAATATAAAACCAATAAACTCCCATACAATTCCTCAAGAACATGTTATTGCATTATACAACAACAATACAATAACCAGCATTCAGAATCCAATCTTAAAACACAATTTTACAGTCAGATTGGACTACTAAGAGAAAAACCTGCTAACGCATATGAGACACCTAAAGTGACGTCTCCACGAACGATGGGTTTGTTTCCACTGTCTGCCGGCACAAGGAGCTACGTCCTCACATTAGCTAAAAGCTTAAGCTTTCTGAATAACTCTCGCAAGAGAGAGACTAAAATTTGAATCATAAATCAAGCATACCAAATGAATGAGTCTCTTCTCCTTTTATTCTCATAGCAGTGACTCTTCGACCCCCTTCTTGGCTTTTCGTTTTATCTCTCCTTGTCACCTTTAGCCCACTTTATAAAATTAAATTGACCTTTTATAATTTGAATCCACGCTCTCAAAGTCAATTTTAGTATTATATGAATATATCTTAAACTTTTCTAATGTCCCAAAAAGGGGACATGTTGTGAGGTTCTGACACCATCGCCCCAAAACTTTGGGGACCCCCTTTTTTTTAATCGCCTTGGTATGCTTGCGCAAATTTGTTTGAAGGAAGAACTTTCCACTCTTGGCAATTTTTGAGGGCAGACCTGATTTTTGTGCCATAGGTGGTTTAGGATGGAAGTCTGATTTTCTCCATTTGGGACTGTACTTTTTTATATCAGACCTAGGCGATTTTGGTTTGGAGAGGAGATACATGGTGAAAGTCTGATTTTTGAAGCCAAAGGTGGACAATTCCAAAGGAGTAAAATTCTGATTTTCAAGGGATTTGAAATTCTCAAAGTCTGATCCTAAATTCCAAAAGAGTTAAGATCCGACTATTGATAGAGGTGAATTTTAATCATTTAGAGTTGAAAGGGGTCCTTAAGCTGACTTCCTTCTTTCGTTCTAGTCTAAGGATTGCCTCTCTTGGTTCTGCTAGTCTAATTGTCCACCACTTTACCATCCCGTAATAGGGTGACGAGATGGAGGATGTCAGTACAAGCAAGAATCCTAAGGGGACAAACACTAAGAAAGACAAAGAGGATATGATGCCCAAAACACCTTTCTTCTCGAAAATGAATTGAATAACCAACACCAATATCGGTACAATAGACATGATACGGGTTAAGGACAAACTAAAAGGACAATCCCCCTTGGCAAAGAAGATATACAGAAGTGGAATTGTGCACGCAGCAGCTTTTCCTCCTACATTGCCCTGTCCGGAATTGGTTATGGAATGTGCATCCCAGTTTGATCTAATCAGTAAATCCATCATCTTTGGCGAAGGGAAGAGGGTGTCAGCCAACATTGGTGGGCAAGCAATTGAAGAAACATTTAACGTTCCCCAGTACAAGAACATGATAGTAGTGATGATGGATCAGGCAGCTAATCATTTCAGGATAATCAAGAGGCCTATTTCACACACCTAAAGCAAAATTGGCTACATGAGGGTAGAAAAGGTGTCAACAGAACATCGAGGCTTACAATGGTGGACTTCAAGTCAAAATACGGAGATCTCATAGTGCTTCTTAGTTGGATCATGGGCCTAGCTCAAGGTATGCAATTTGAAAACTGGATGTACTTCATTGATGAAATTGAAAAAGGGAAAAGAAGATTTGATTGGGCTAGGATCATAAGTGAGAACCTAGAATTGCAACTTAGAACCGTGCAAAACCAAAAGCAATCCTACATGGGATCCTATCTGTTTTACCTAATTGCTAAACCGTATAAGAGTCCGAGACTTAAGGCTTTAGGAGAAGTTGGCAAGGGGTCGAGGCAATATCTAGTGCATGAATGCTATCCACAGCTCCATTTGCACAATAATAAGGATTACAAGATATTCTGTGACGCCCATGCCATGAAGACAGTAAGGGTACTACAAGGGACACCTGCTAAGAGACTTTCATCAAAAGCAAAGGCAAAGATAAAGAAGTTTGGAAGTTGGTTTATCCAATTTTCGCAATTCACCTACATTAGAGTAGCAGGGAGTAGAGGCTTCCAAGATACCAACCCGACAAGGTAGTTTTAATGGAATTGGCTAGGCAACTTGAGCACTATGATAGAATAATGAGAAATGACGGTAAAATAGGTATTACCTTCTCACTCGCAATTGGCAATGATAGTTGCCCCAATCGGGCCGCCTTTGTAACTGCGGAGAAAGAATTGGAATGGTATCATCTAGGATGGTACAGAGCAAGGCAAGGGTTTGATCCTAATGGTCTTATCAAGGTATCTCATGGAAATGAATTTAAGCATGTTCCCACTATAAAGGACTTTTGGGCCAACACCAAAGATGACTTTCATGTGAGAAAGCTAGCTTTCTCAAGATTGTCGGTGAACGTGATGAGAGCTATCAAATGGAGAAGCCTTGATATTCCCGATCAATTGGAGGATGATGGAAATGTGCTAAGAGAAGATTATGATATAATAGAAGGAACAGAATTGAATCCAGTGGATTGGGATGACCATCAGGATCCTTCCTTAAAAGGCAGTCACAAGGGCAATAGATTTACATACTGAGTCGTGGTATAATGAAAGACTAAGGAAGCTACAAAGACAAAGGATTCCCCTTACCTATGAGATGATGAAGCCAAAAGAGGGACAAACAGATTCAGTCAGACAGAGGAATGAAGGAAGTAGCCGGCAACAGGAAGTAGCCAAAGACAAGAAGAGAGCCTTGGAGGAAGAGAAGGGCAAAGAACATTTGGAAACTTCGGCCAAGAGACAGCATACAGTTCCATCAAGAGAAAGCATAGTTGAGGCTAGAAGCCAAGAGGTCAATTCAAGCAATAAAGGGGTCGCAGTAGAAGTAAGCTCTGATTCAGAATCAAGTGGTTATAGTGAAAGCACCGAGTATTCCCCTCTCTCAAAAATCCAACAAGGAGATGATATGGCAATAATTAGTGAAGAAGAAGATGGGCCGATCGACGTAGAGGCAATAAGTCAAGCACCCGAGGCCATTGGTGATGCTTTGTTAGTCAAACCAAATCCAGATTTGGAGAGATGCACCACACCACTATGGTTAAGGCAAATGCTTATTCCAAGAGGCGAGGTAGTAACTGCCCAAACGACGAAAGATAGACGCAGATTAATAGAAAAAGGTGATAGCGAGAACCAGAAACAAATGGCAAAGACGGTGGCAAAGGTAATCAGGAGTGACAATGATGGTCACTGAAAGGTTCAAATTGCTATACCAACAATCAATAAAGCAGTGGATGAAATTGCAGCCCAGGAATATGAAATAGTGGAACCAACTTGAGAAGAAACACGGATGATATGGAATGTAGAGAGATCCAAGAGGGTATAGCTTCAATCAGAGAAAGGTTGAGGAAGGCAAATGAAAGGATTGTAAAGTTGGAGGCCGGAAACAAATATTGGAGAGATTGCCAGCCCATCCAATAGTTGCACCAGGCAGCCCTTCCTCAAGATAGCAAGAGCAACCTCGAAGAGATATCAGCTCAGCTACATGGAGTTAAGGATTGGATCTATGATACAATCCAAGATGGGCGAAGTTTCTTGCCTTCTTTCATCTCGAAATTCCGGTCATTAGTGACTATTAGAGACAAGTTCAGATTATTTGAAGAAGAGTGGAAGGATTTCCTTCCCATCAAAGATTTGGCTATTCCCAGGCTACGAGCGTTCATTAAGCTACTGAAGGCATATTTGCAGAGGGCCAGGTTGGTTGATGAGAGAGGATTGGGTACGGTTGAATCTTGGTTTGTCGCATTGACTACCAAATTGAGAATACTCAAAGAGATACGAGAAGCAGTTGCACAGCACAACCCAAGCGTCGACACCTCCATTTCAACCATGATGAGTGACGTTGGGATGGCACTTGATTTTGAAGACATCAAAGAAGAGGATATCAATGAGACACGACTCGGATCGAGATTGGATGAGTTAGGAAGGGTTGCCATCAAGAAGAAACATTTGAACACCCTTTCCTCCCTAAATGCTTTCATTGGATTTGCAAAGGAATATGAGAAAGATCATGAGAAGACACTACAAGCAGCAAGCAGCATGGTGAAATCAGCTGAACTCAAGATGAAGCACACACCTTGTCCTCCTATAGAGGAAGTCAATGAAAGGCTAGCTAGGTTCATTGCCTTAGCTAAAAAAACGAAAGAAAAGGGGAGAGTCATATTAGAAGATCATTTAATGTAAGCCCAAGTGGCAATTTCCCTTTCTTCTAGAATAGGACAAGTGTCTATTTCTAATTGGCCGCCATTTTGGTGCCTTCTCCTTGGTTGCCACTTTTGCACTTTTTTCATTGGTCCATTGACGAGGTGGCGTCTTCTCATTGGCCGATGGGGTGGCAACCCTAATTAGGGTTTCTGGGATTCAATTTGGATCATCGGTTTTGCTTTTGATCTCTACAGTCGGTTGTAATTTTGGCATCTATAAAAGGCCATTTGCTTTCATTTGTAAGGGTCGAAGAAAATTGTTGCATAAGATAATACCAAAATTCACTATTGCTTTCTCATTGTTGTGACTTGGATGGTGATTAAGGGCCTTTGGTATTATTGCATGGTTTCTACTTGCATGGTAGACTTCTTTTCAAATTGTTGAAGCAAATTTCATTTCAAGTTGCTAAGAGTAAAGTATATGGATAGTTGTATGGTAGCATTAGTAGGTGTTTGATAGGGATCAATACTAAACCACTAGCATCCTAGCGGCTTGTTGGGAAGCCTTGTGTGGCAAACTAGTTTATTTTTCCTTTGAATCATTTCACCTATGGAAGTGAGGCCGTTGGTTAACTTTCATTAGGTTCGATCCCAGTCCATTTGCTAGTCTTCCATCCATAGGAGTAGAAGTAGGATAGCAAGTAATTTAGGTCTTAGAACTTAGGAGAAGAGAGTTAGAAAAACACCAGTCATAAGAACCAATCACCCTCCACCACCATCACTTTCCCACCAACATTATCAAACATTCACACCGAACCACCATCTCCATCATCACACCAAAGTCCAAGTCATCCTCAACAATTTGCGTAAGGCCGCCTACGTGATTACCAGCGAATCACATCAATAAAACTAAGTGAGTATCCACAGGTGTAAGGAACATTGGAGTTATTCTCATATCCCGTAAGCAACAACTTTTCAAGAGAGGAATTGTATGTTTGATACTCCATATCAGATATTCAACTACTAATATGTTATGTAAATGATACAAAACTCGCATCAACAGGACATTACAGAATCCATATGAACATTGTAAAATTTGAAAGACATTGGAAAACTTCATATTAGAAAAAATCATTGGCAAGGAACTTTCTTTTGCATGGCCAAATGAGAAACATTGGTTGCATCATCAACCTATCATATTTGATGTTGACTGTTAGGAAACAGTTTGGCAAATCATTCAAGTTTCAAAAAGGAAAAATCATGATCTATATGTTGCAGATGGATTCTTCATAAGTTTCCTTGATAAATGTTATAATTAAATATTAAAATCTGTCTTCTTTGTTGAGACAAAGGGTTCAAGGGCTGACAAACTTGCTAGGAAGTTGGATTTAAGATCTTGACTATAATACATTTTCCAATATGGAGTGCACATTTCATCAAATGCTAGGCTTGGGGTCTTGGGGATTACATCTAATAGCAGGAAAAGGACTCTAGCTCTACGGACATAAACTCCTAAATTTTAATAGCCTACATTTGTCTACTCAGCAAGAACCTTGCACTAACATATTAGACATCAACTCAAATATAAAGAAATGTCTTATAACATGTTCCATTAGGATAATTGAATAACTTGATCACTACAAATATACTTACCAATATGGTTCTATGTACAAACGATTTATTGTTTATGGCTTGCTTCCACTTTTGCAATATCGAGCATGTTCCAAAGACGAGTTTCATCTTTCATGCATCCCCCAAGAAGACCACCCACAAGATTGTCTTGCAAATCAAGACTCTTCTATCACATCACATTCCATAATGCCTTAAAACAATTAGGTAATATACCAACATGCCATGAATTGCATTCCATAAACTTGATCAAGAGGTAGAGACTTCCAACTTTAATGACTTGTCAAAGAAATCAAAGAGAAGAGGGGTCCATCTCTATAACATAAAAGATGCCTTTGAAATTTATGCAGAAGGCTTGGAGCCTTGGAATTCTTCCTAGGGTATGCTTGTCGCCGTTACAATAGAGACCTACAACAACAAAGACTGTGAACTTTACAAGAAACATCCATCTGGTCTTCACCTGAATTCTATAAGAGCAAGTATAAATCATGAATTCATCAATGATCTTTTTTTTCAAGTTGCAATTTTTTGTGTAGAATCTTGATTGTCTTTTAATGTGTCTTTCATAAAAAGTTCCATCGTCACTCTTGTAAGTTTTCTGCAAATTCTGAAGATATAATATTGATGGAGAATTAATACCTTGCTGCAAATCGATCTACTACAATTCTGAACTGAATGTAATTGTTTTGGAAGTATGCAATAAATTTTGTAAATTATATTTTATTTCTGTACTAAATCGCCAAGGAGCAGATTGTTAGAAGAGCAAATAGATTGTATTGTGTGTTCTCCATCCACAATCTTGCTCCTACTTATATATTAACCAAGGGTCTTGTCTTTTCATAAGACACAACCCCTTTTGGGTCAGCCCTCCATGAAACAACCTGCTGCTCTACAAATCAACGCCCTTGTACATCAACTAAATAGTTAAGTACTAATTAACTATAATAGTCAAATACAAAGCATATAGTATGCCTAGCAAATTGTCAATATGTTCTAGGGAGATCTATTTATCATGAGGCCATATATAAAGGAAATTACATGCATTTTAGATCTGTCTAATTTGAAAGATCAAAACATTAAAATGATCAAGTTATCAAGATTTAAAACTCCCTCTTAACTTGACAATATAAATTAGATAAACATATCTAGCAACATTGTTAAGCATAGATTTGTACTCTATATCTATCTGATTCTTCCAAGTGTGTAGTATCATGGTACACATGATACTTTGTCATATTACTACACTTGTAATATGAATTATCACTAATACTTGTGAGAACAGTATTACATGTGATGCAATAGGCAGGACAAAATCCGAAGAATGATTAAATTCTTCCTTCATCCAAATTGTGACTCATAGGCATAGAAATGTCTATAACACAATATGATCTTTAATTCATCCAAATCTGCCAGTAGTTCCCTACTGTTTTAGAACATTATCTCAGAGATCGTCATCTCATATAATGTCTATTCATTATCACAAAGATCGTCACCTCTTTAGATAATAAACACAAATGGTGAAGCCCATAACAATTAATAGCCTAACAATAATGGTTTAACACAAAATTATTTTATTAATAATCAAAAAATGCAAATGAGTTATAATTCAACTATACCAAGTCCTTTTCTGAAGTAATCTATCTTCACTCGAGAGAGAGGTTTGGTAAGAATATCGGTTGTCTAATTTGCAGTACAAATGTATCTTAACGTGACAATACTCCTGTCTACCATATCTCTTACATAATGGTAAGGAATTTCAATATGCTTGGACCTGTCATGAAAAACTAGATTTATAGAAAGCTTGATGCAACTCTGATTATCACAATGAATGATAGTGGGATTCATGGGTTGACCAAATAATCCCGCAAGTAACTTTCTACGCTAAACTACTTCATGAGAAGCCATTGCAGCTACAATGTATTCAGCTTCTGTGGAACTCTGTGGTACTGATGCTTGCCTTCTGCATAACCATGATATCATCGTTGAGCCTAAACTGAAACAGCATATTGAAGTGTTTTTCCTATCAGTAACACTTCCAACCCAATCTAAGTCTGTGAATCAATGTAAGTCCAAATCAACTTTCTCACACTTGAGCCCAAAGTTAAGAGTGCCTTGTAAGTATCTCATAATGTGTTTGACTGCAACTAGGTGAATCTCCTTTGGTTCACACATAAACTGACTTAAGGCGTTAATTGCATAGCAAATATCAAGTCTTGTATTTACCAAGTACATGAGAGACCCAATCATCTGTCTATAAAGAGTAGAACCTATGGAGGGTGATTTTGCTGCTGCTTCCTTAAATTTGTGTAGGTTAGTCTCCATTGGAGAAGACATAGGTTTGCAGTTCCACATTCCAAATCTCTTCAAGATGTCTAAAGTATACTTTCCTTGATTAAGTATGATGTTGCTAGAGTTTTGCCATACTTCCAATCCTACGAAGTAATGAAGGAATCCTAAATCTTTCATATCAAATTCTCTAATTAGATCTTTCTTGCATTGATCTATAAGATGATCATCACCTGTTATTAGTAAATCACCAACATATAGTACCAAAATTATCATATCATCTTTATCCTTTTTATAATAGAGATTTGGATTAGCTTCATTCTTGGAGAATCCTAAACTGGTGAGATATTTATTAGTTCTTTCATACCATGCCCTTGGAGCTTGTTTAAGCCCATAGAGAGCTTTCTTGAGCCTACAAACAAAGACTTTGGGGTTATGAGTTTCAAATCCTTCAGGTTGTTCCAAATATACCTCTTCAGTAATCTTTCCATTTAGAAATGTTGTTTTCACATCCGACGTACTTTCCATCCCTTCGATGCTGTAATAGCTAGGATTGTTCTTACAAAGGTGTATCTGGTAATTGCAGCAAAGGTTTCTTCATAATCAATTCCCTCCTTCTGAGAGAATCCTCAAGCTACAAATCTGGCCTTATACTTTTCAATGCTACCGTCAGCAGCATGCTTGATTTTAAATATCCATTTAGAAAAAACAACAGATTTTCCGTCAGGCCTTGGAACAATTTCCTAAACATCATTCTTAATAATGGATTGGTATTCTTCTGTCATAGCATCCTTCCAAGCTATATGTTTAATAGCATCTGAAACATTGGTTGGTTCTGATTTAGATAAATCACTCATGTTTGCAGCATAGCTAGAGAATCTTTTAGGTCTTTTGCTTTCTCTAAAGGTTCCTTCTAGTGCAGAGAAGTCATGTGCTTCTTCTATAATCTTAGAGGCCCAAAGTGGTCTTTTCTTAGGATTTTGAGTTTCCTCAAGATTAAGATTTTGACTTTCACCTTCAATTTCTTCAATGTTCTCCCTTTGAAACTCAGGTTCATGATTTTCTTCAGAACTAGGTATATGTGAAGGATCTTCAGAACTTAGGGCTCTTTTGAATGCTAAATCTTCTTCAAATATTACATCCCTACTAAGTTCAATGTTTTTCTGACCAGGCATGTAAACTATATATGCTTTGGATGTTTCACTGTATCCAACAAAAATACCTCTTCTGCCTAAAGGTTCAAGTTTAGCTCTTTTCTCTTTACGAAAATGAATGTAAATAGGACACCCAAATATTCTAAGATGACTGGTATTTGGTTTAGAATTAGAGAAGACTTCTTCAGGAGTTTTATCTCCGATGTGGGAGTGAGGACATCGGTTTTGAATATAGACAGTAGTACATGATAGGATCCTAAATATTGGTTAAGTAGCATAGCTCTTGCAGCTTCCACAATTGTCCTATTCTTTCTTTCCGCTACCCCATTTTGTTGAGGATTGTAAGGAAAAGTACACTCCCTCTTAATCCCTACTTCTTTACAAAAATCCATAAACAAATCTGAAGTATATTCCCCTCCATTATCAATCCTAAGAGTTTTAATTTTGTGTCATGATAAATTTTCAATTAAGGATTTGAATTTTTTAAATCTTTAAAGGATTTCTTCTAATTCTTTACATTTCAAGAAGTAAATCCATGTCTTCCTAGAGAAGTCATCCATAAAGAGTACATAGTACAAAAATCCTCTGATAGAAGGAACAACATAGGTCCACATAAATCTGAGTAGACTAATTCTAAAAGATTGTTAATTTTTTCTAGTGCTATTTTGAAATGGACTTTTGGTGTTCTTACCTAGTGTACATCATTTGCATATGCTTGAATGATCTTTGTTCAACTTAGGTAAACCAATAACCATCTTCTCCATAGTCAATAAGGCTTTAAAATTTAGGTGCCCTAACCTTCTATGCCATAATAAGTTTATATCTGCAGCTTCATGCACTAAGGCTTGAATAGGTTCCGAACATAGTTCATACAAGTATCCCTTCCTTTGACCAATCAATTTTGATTTCTTAATAGAAGAGTTTTTAGGCCAGGTCATTACGTTTCCATCCATAAATGCTACCTTATATTCATCATCCTCAAGTGTTGTGACAGAAATTAGATTCCTCTTGATTCTGGGTACATATAGTACTCTTTTGAGGTATAAGGAGATGTTGCTTTTAGTTTTAAGGTACAGCTTCCAACTCCTTTGACTGGATGTGCAGAACCATCACCTATGGTAACTTCTTGACAGTTTCCTCCGTTATTGAATCCAATACTAGTTTATACCCATAATGTGTCTGGATGATCCACTATCAAATACCCAAGAGTTGAGTTTGTTAGATACATCATTTGATAATGTTGAATACAGTACATAATTTTAAAGATCATAGTCTTCTTTTCTCTAAGTTACCTCTGTGAAACTTACTTGTTGTTTTGTATTCTCAGGGCAGTCTGACTTATAATGTCCAAGTTTCTCACATTTGAAGCATTTGACTTCAGATACGTCCCTCTTGAATTTGTTATTGCCTTGAGGGGCCTTCTTCTTCTTAAAGTGTTTCTTCTTTCCTTTGTAGGAATTTGTGTTGAGAACATGAAGTTCTTCATCTCCAGTTTTTGATTTCAGTGCTTTCTTACGTTGCCTAGATTCTTCTTGAAGGCAGTCTCCTTTAAACTTGTTGAAGTGTGGGAATTTGTCTCTAGCACTTACTCCTTGTGAGAATGTTTCCCATGAATCCGGTAACCCATCTATAGCCATAAGTGATAGCTCTTTGTCTTCAATCATGGTCCCTATACTTGCAAGTTCATCTCTTAGACTAGCCACCCTTAAGAAGTATGAATTCATAGATTCTTCCTTCCTTATTTTTATATGATTTAGTTGCCTTTTTAGCGCAAGGGTTCTAGTTGCATTGTCAACCTCATATGCATTTATTAATGCACTCATCATATTAAATGTTGTCTGATGTTTCATTAGCATAAGTACTATTTCATTTTTAACTCCATCTAATATGATTTTCATGACTTTCCTATTTCCTTTAATCCAATTAGTTTTATGAGGATCGGCATTAGGTTGCTTGGATTCCTTATCAACAAATTGTATTACATCATTGTCTTCAAAAGTCATCATAATTCTAAATTTGCATGCAACGAAGTGTTCTTTTCCATCAAACCTATCTTCGGGTCTGAATGTGTTGGCCATCTAAGGTAGAAGGATGTTGCTTAGATATTTTCAAATCTGATTGTCAATTTACAGAGCCTAGGTTCAACAACTTGGCTCTGATACCATGAAAGTTTTCTGTAATTTCTGAAGATATAATACTGATGGAGAATTAATACCTTGCTGCAAATCAATCTACTACAATTTTGGACTGAATGTTATTGTTCTGGAAGTCTGCAATAAATTCTGGAAATTATATTTTATTTCTGTACTAAATCACCAAGGAGCAGATTGCTAGAAGAGCAGACTTAAGAGTGTATTATGTGTTCTCTATCCACAATCTTGCTCCTACTTATATATTAACCAAGGGTCTTTTCTTTTCACAAGACACAACCCCTTTTGGGTCGGCCCTCCATGAAACAACCTACTCTACAAATCGGCGCCCTTGTCCATTAACTACTAGTTAATTATTAATTAACTACAATAGTCAAATACAAGGCATATAAGTATGCCTAGCAAACTTTCAATCTGTTCTAGGGAGATGTATTTATCATGAGGCCATATATAAAGGAAATTACATGCATTTTAGCTCTGCCTAATCTGAAAAATCAGAAATATGATCAAGTTATCAGGATTTAACAACTCTCAACTTTTAATTCTAATTCCATTGTATTCATTCATTTTCCTATCATATAGTCTAAGACTGCGAGTCATAAACATGTACGAGAATTCAATCAATGAAAAATATAACACAAATTGTTAGTTGAATACACAAAGATAATAACTTAATATGTGCCACAGACATTTTAACACCTCTAAAATTTTGGTAGAAGCACCAACTCACAGGCTTTAGCAACCCCCTAAATTTGTTAGGGCTAGCCAAATTCTTTGTGATCTAAAAACTACAGTAACAGAAAGGGGATATGTGACATCAACGGATCAATGTCTCACTTACAACAACACCAATTTGAACTATTGATTGACAAATTGGCCTCCATCTGAATTTAGATAATATTGTCAAATTTCCATGGCTTGCCTATTTGAGTTAACCCCCTCTTATTCGATTTTCATGCTCCCTAAGTTCAGTTTTAGATACATCATCTTTTGTTGTTAGATTTTTTTCTGCCACTCTTATCTATTCATAACATAGCTTTGAATCTTGAATTTGTCATGCTGCTTTGGCCATTCCCGGAAATTGCAATATTTTCTATCAAATAAACAATAGAAATTACAAGATCATATACGGATCCATGAATGTATTTTCAAAATTACTTATTAAAAAAGAAAATGAGAGAGAAAAGTACCACACGGATCCATTTTGGGCATCATTTGCAGGGCTACAGGAATATTTTGAAAACTCTGTCTAACTGCATCAAACTCCTTTCTGATTTTTGAAACCTCGTCTTCAGTAGCTTTGCTCTCTAAGGAAGCTTGAAAATTGTCACATTTCAATAACTCAGTTTCTAATAACTTTCCGCTACTAAAACTCTGGTCATTTTCCACTGTTCCAGCAGCCAGGTTTTCCTGTGTCTCAGCAGTTACACTTTCCTCTGTCCCAGGAGACAGGTTTTTCTCTGTGCCAGCAATGAGAGTTTCCTCTGTCTCCATAACAAGCGTTTCCACTGCAGCAGCATTCAGATTTTCCTCTGTTGCAGCAGCCACATTTTTCTTTGTCAAAACCCATTTTTCTTTCACTAGTTTTCACACAAAAGTAATCTTCACACCAATAAAATTACACAATTTGCTAATTACTTTGTAATGTTTATCAAACAACTACTTCATAAGATCAGACTTCAGTAGGGTCTACTTTGCACTGTCTGATATGTGAAAGTTAATCAAACAGAAATACTGTTCACTGACTATATGTGCACAGATATATATGCATCAGCATGTGTTTGTATTTATGTATAGGTGCATTTCCACATGCAGATACATGCATATATACATATCCATATTCTCATATATATGCATACATATACATGTTCTCATACACATACATATGTATAGATACATGTGTCTGTATATAGAAACACACACACACATAAATACAAACACATGCTAATGCATATATATCTATGTACACGTATGGATACAAACACATGATGAGCAAAAGTTATTTCAGTTTGATTATGCATAAGGCAGTGCAAAGTAGATCTTCTGAAGTCTGGTCATAGGAAATAGTTCTTTGAAAGATATTATGAGGTAATTAGAATATGTGTGTGTGCGCACACTAATGCATATATATCTTTGTACACATGGACAAACACGTAATGTGCAAAAAATATTTCAGATGGATTAAATGTTAAGGCAATCCAAGGTAGACCTTACAGAAGTCCGATCCTAAGAAATAGTTGTCTGATAAAGATTATGAGGTAATCAGAAAATGTGTGTATGCATGCATACAGATAGATGATTTATCAATTATCTTAGAATTTCAAGAAACAATTTGTTAGATCCATCCTAGTATTAATATAAATATATACACATACCTATTATGTATATACATGTAAAAGCGACCATATCTGTGCAGATATAGGCAGATAAATAGATTTATGTATCTAAGAATATATCATGGTATACAAATATATAATAAACTACTAGTCCAGTGGTTGGAGCCAAACTAGATCGGCATAACTTATTACCAAATGATATGGCAGTAATTAAAGTAGGATTTTAGTATAGTTCATGTTGATGGGGGGCAGGGGGGGTGACTGGTCTGGTTCCAGCCAGGCAGATTGTACCGAATGGCAGAGATAGAAGACTAATCTGGATAAATAGCAGGTCGAAGCAACAAAGGGTTCTAGGAGCCTGATCAGAGGAGTCAATAGTTTGTAGTAGTGATGATGGAGGTAGCCCACGATGACCTTCACAGGCAGGATGCCCTTCCTTTCTTATTTCTAGAAGGTGCAGGTGCTGCTCAGGCAGGAAGAAATAGCTGGAATTATTAAAAAAACATATAAATAAATATATACATGCCCTGGCCTGAATGTGTATGCCCGAATGTTTATGGTATATTTTTTTCGCACAAGATCATTTTTAATAAGATTTCTCAAAACTCAATTCATCAATTATGAAATTTTTCAATAAAGATTCTACAACATTTCCTAGCCTGAGTGTGTACGCCTGATTTTCTATGGGTTATTTTTTCCTGAGTAGTCATTTTTAATAAAATTTCTAAATACTCAATTTATCATCTTCAATAGCTACAACACTTCCTATAAAATGTACACAAAGTTTTAAGATTCTCCAAAACATTCAAAAATTGTATTGCAGTTCCATATTTTATCTAAAACCAACAGTGCATAAAGTTTTTTTCACCAAAATGCGCATTATCTATAAGCCAATCCTATATCTTTTAATGAAATTGATCAATAGTACAAGACAATTTTTAAACTGGAAAGATTTGCCTACCAATTGATCTTTGAAAAAACAAGTAATTCCTTAAACTTCTCCCCAGTGCCTGTAACTTGCAATGGCCTCAATACTGACCTTTTGAACGTGTGCCACGCAAAGAACTCAAGTTAA
Source organism: Cupressus sempervirens (assembly GCA_028749045.1). Lineage (NCBI taxonomy): Eukaryota > Viridiplantae > Streptophyta > Pinopsida > Cupressales > Cupressaceae > Cupressus > Cupressus sempervirens. The sequence continues at coordinate 298,554,904 of CM053785.1, read as the reverse complement.
CAAAGAATGTCTTTCGACTACCCCCAACATTGTATGATTTATCCAACTGATATAATATGTCACCGCTCTGCACAGAGCATTAAACTCCATCACATTGCATTTTAAATCCATAAAGAATACTATCAAATTACTTTTGATGCAAATTTAGAGTTGATATTTGAAATGTTTGCAGACTAACAGAAAACAACTCTAAATTAAACCCTCTCATGAAATACAAATGAGAGTTCCAAGTAAATATAGATACTGGCATGTATTATAAATGATAAGAGTCAGATTTCAAATGGAATAAATTATAATAAATCACAGGGGATTTTATAATGAAGACCTGTCTTCAGCTTTCAACTTATGTTGTATATTTTATGTAAAACATGTCGACTATTAAATTTATATGAGCTTACTTGAATGTGGTGGATCCAGCAGAAAAGGTCACATATCATGAATCTAAATTTGTTAGAAAGAGGAAACAAATTGTCACGTCCTCAACTAGTAAAGGACATTTATTCTTGCATTAAACATGAAAAAATTGTCTTCAGACAAGACAAGCAGTGATTCATGTATTAAAATAACATGGCGATGAGAATAAACAAATAACTGAAGACATCAAGTATTTCCATATGGTATGTATTACTTAATGATAGTAGTGACTGCCATAAGATTGAAGACCCCCAATAGTGATTATACCAGTGTTACAAGACTAGAACTTGCCTCAGACTTGGCCATTTGGGCTTGGACTCAAACTCCGTGTCCAAACTTGGCAATGACTCACCAAATTGAAAACCCAAGAAATTCAAATATTTTTAAGGTTTAAAACTTTTTTCATGCATCATTTAGTCAATTAGCATCAAAAATACAATAATTGAGATAAATTGAAGCTACTTTGCACACATTCATAAGTTTACATTGATCACATAAGTATCAACACAAATTTCTAAAGGATATAAGTTAAACTAAAATTATAGAAGGTAAAGATTATTTATTATCATGTTGAGAATTGCATTTATGTTGAAGGCTATTGGTGGTATCTCCCTTGAAGTGGACTACGGAGTTGCTCCTTGAAGTGGCATTTGTTATCAAGTGTTTACAAAATATTTCATATTATATTCTTCTACCATGCAAGTTATTTCATAACTGCTTCACTTAAATTTTTTGTTCTTAGCGGATTAGAAAGATCATTATGTATTTTTGGAATGATATCAACTAAATAATTGCTCAAATGTCACAATCTTTTAACTTTGTCAAATAGTTGGTTTAATAAACTTCAATCTTTTACAAACTTTAAAATTGCTCTTTTTTTATTCTGGAGATGTCCAATTCATAGTTGGAAAACTCTCACTCGACAACGACTCACCAAGCCCAAAAAAAATCAGGAAAAACTCAGTTTTTCAAAAAAACTGGGGAACCTAAACAACCGCTTAAATTTAATTAAAAATACTTTTTTTTGCAAAAATCAATGAGAAGATGCATGTAATGAGTTAACTAAAGAGAACACAAAAGAAACAAGCAAAGTTTATGTTTATATATATATATATGTGTGTGTGTGTGTGTGTGTGTGTGTGTGTGTGCATAATGGGTACAAAATCGCATTTTCATGCGGAATGTTGCTAGCGGGAAGCAAAATGATAATTAGTTTGTGTCAAACTAGAAGTAAATACATCATTACAATCACATATTCCTCTTCCCAGCTCTACTAGCATACTGTAATTCTCTATTTTTATATAATATATATATATGCTTTTCGCCATTGTGTATAACCCAAAAAAAAAAATTAACTCACGGAGTTTGCAAGGCGATTACTCAGCAAGTTTTTGCAAAAACTTGGCGATTTTTTCGCCAACCGAGTTGCAAGTAAATCTGGGAAAAACTTGCCAGTCCCAAAAACTCAGCAATTACTTGAAACTCGCTGATTTTTAGGCCATTATGCCAACTATGGTCCAATTCTTTAAAAGGAAACCATTTTATTTGTTTCAATGCTCTCAAATTTCATAGTGTTGTTTTAAATTTTTAATACCTAGTTCCAGGACTTTATTATTACAGCCTATGAAATAACACCACTCTTTTGGGCAAAAATTTTAGTGAAATCCTATTTGTAATCTACTTTAAGTTTATAGGCAAACTATTATGTTTTATACCTGCTACATGCAAGACATTTTTTACTACTCCATATTGATTGCCTTTTGGGAATCACAAATACAAATTTTTGGAACTCAATATTGCAATACAATAATAAAAGCCAAAAAAACCATTAAAAAAAATTAAAAGGTTTATTTTTTACTCTACGGCTTAGCTGGCCATGGAAAAGTCCTGGACCCAAGACTCTCCGAGCCGGGAGAGTCCATGGACTCTGCGAGTCGACCAAGACTATGCCAGGTTTCGGGCGAGTTAGAGTCCCAACTCCTAAGGCCAAAAAACTCTTGAGCCTTGACTCAGCTCAAAACTTGCAGATTCCTATAACACTGGATTATACTAACAAGCATTTGGTTAGAATAAACAATGTAATGTCCACATTTTGACTCACCATTGGTTTATGTGTAGGTTAGCCTATCATTGGCCCTTGTGGGCTACATCAGATTATTAAAGTTACTAGTTGACAGAGCAAAAGGATCTTATCCATTCTGAGTTCACAAACGTTTAGGGTTGCTCTTGGTTTGGTACAGTTTGGTGTACTTACTATTTATAGTAATTGATTATTCCAGGAAAGTTAGAGTTTCTAATTATGGTTGGGCACCTGAACGAGCTATGGTTTGCAGTGTTAAGTTCTGGTACCTTTGGCTTGAGCAGATTTTTAGGGATTTACTATTTATAGTAAGTCAGATTCACAACACTGCTATCTTTGGAAGGGCATCTAGTCAAATGGCATATGCAATTGATCATCATGATTCCCAATTGACTCAGTGATTTAAATTTGATGGCACAAGTTCATGTTATTAAATTATTTTAAAAAGTGAACTTTATTAATAGTTTGTTATAAAGTCTATGATAGAGTTTATAAAGTAAATGGGGATCATGAGACATCATTAAAGTGCATTATTCATTACATTAATTGGGCGCCTAAGCCAAAGAAGTTATATTTTAATATTATAAAGCGGCAAGCCAATTCAAAGTGATTTTATAAACCATTAATGTGACCCACCCTATTGAGGAAATATAAAATGCCATGAGAAGAAATTAAATTCATTTGAATATGAGCTTTTGTCTTTGTTTGTGGATGTTCTTGGGATTTGAGCTTGAGACCAAGGGTTTCAACAATTTACAGCATGAAGGGCAACAATTATTCAGTGTTTCTGCAATCTGAGGTGGTGAAAGACCCATTGAAGTTGCATTTCAGTGATGGCTATACACAAGAACCATATAGTTTCAGGGAGTTATTTGGATGTCCTTGAAGAATAATTGCAGGGTATTTGTCAAAGGCGGACAGCAGCAAGAAAACACAGCTTTGAGTCTGATTTTTGTGCATATTCAAGGCAGCCGCACAAGTATATAAGCCACGTGCACAGCAGCAGCTTTGCCATCAAGCATTTAGGCAAACTCGCCTTTTATTTGGGGCATCTATCTCATCCTATAGTAGACACCAGCCCCAGCAGATCATAAAATGCAGTTTGCGAAGGGTTCAAAGCATGTGACCGGGTGGTGTAATTTGATGCAGGTTCCTCATTATTGCTGCTAGTTCTTTCCAGTTTTATATTTTCCATTGATATGCATTGTAATTACCTATCAATAAAATAAGACAATCTTTGTTGGTTAATTGCAAGCATTTTCAATTTCAATTCATGTGTTGTCTATTATTTCCAATTCCAACTTACATATTCTTAAAAGACAAAAAAAACTACAAACTCTGCCAAAAAAAAATCAGAACTCAGATGATTACAGGATTGGCTAGAGGTTGAGTCAGCAGGGCTCATTATAAAACAACAATTTATGAGGCAGCTTATGTAATGTCCCCTTTTTGGGATTGCCCATATTTTGCCCCAGAATCACAAATTTCATTAAAATAAGACTTGTAAGATGATTAGAAATAAACCACCCACAACAGGAACACCTTGACGGTGCCCACAAAAGAACAAAGCAACACTAGAAGTCACCAAGGAAAAGGACTAGGGATCCTCCTTGGCTAGAAGAAGTCCATCACTGAAGGATAAGGCAAAAGGCGACCAAGGGTCCCGAAACGTCTCTGAACACTGTTGGATGAGGACTATCGTTGTTTGGTTAGTCCAAAATAGGGTCTCATTGATCTGATGTGGCTAGGAGCAGGAGTGCAGAACTATTGCTTCATGCCCCTGGCGGGGGACATGGGCGCATAAAAGTCGATGATACATTGATCCAAAGCGTGGTGCCGAGGAAAAAGCTGTTGCAAAGTATGGTCCCAAAGATAGAGCGCCAGGCAATGTTGGTCAATGTATCTAAAAAAAGTCAATGAGGACCTACAATCTCGGAAAGACAGTAAAGCTCCTCTGATCTTATAGTAGATGGGACAAGAAAAGATGAAGTGGATCTTTGTTTTTGTCTCAGCCAAGGTACATAAACGACAAAGACAGTCCTCTCTATTGATGTGATGGTTAGTCTGACATCTAAGCCGATGGGATCCAACTTTGAAGGAACCAAGAGAGATACGAAGGGCATGGCACCAATGTCGGATCAAATATGCAGGACGCACGATAATCCCAAGTGCTCAGCATAAAAGGCCATCTACAAACACAGCCCTCCCAGAGGGTTGATAAGTGAATAAGAAAACATGATGAGCTGCATTTATTGTCACTGCCCTAGGCCCAAGGGCAAATGATTTATCTTTCATGGCCCCATACCTTATGGGGTTGGTTTACCTAGTGGAATTAGTATGCCTTCTGCCCCATCATTTTATTTTATTCCCTTCACATGGCTAAGGTCCCTTAACTATCGCATAAACTACCATATGGGTTGGGACAAGGATTACAATAGGGTATCTTACCTCAACCTTAGGCCCAAGAGTGGAATCTCTTGTCCCTCTTGGCCTCATGTTTCATGAGGTGTTGTACCTAGTGAGGCCTCACCGTTCCCCATTATTGCAATTGCTTTCCATCCATATGGACTATCCTTGACAATTTGTGCCTTTGTATGACGTAGCCCATGCCCATTCCACCATAGGCCTTATCCCCTTGCCTTTCTATGATGTAGCTCATGTCCATTCCATCACAAGACTTATCCCTTGCCTTTGTATGATGTAGCATGGCCTAGTCCACAAAAGAACTTACCTATCTTGTGAGGCATTAATATAATGCAATTTAAAAGGTGACTATACATAGCACTCTACCCAAGTCACTATTCCATATGTCCATATATCAAATTGTAGATATGAATCAGCAATTATCTAAATATAAACACAATGCATCCTATCATAGAAGTATGATACTATATGGATGTCTGATATGAGTAATATAAGTAATCAAGTATTAACTATATGCACTTAGTGATGAGCAGTAATAATTACTATGTCATGAATATTGGATACTCAAACCAGATATCAAATAATCTATTCTAATGATTGTTGTCCATTGATGATTATTTCCTTGTCTCTATTGATAGTTCTCCCACAATCTCTTATTTGATATCTTCATATGCTATGCTTTATGAATCTTCCCTGCTTGGCTTCCTACCCTTCTTTAATAAATATCTCTTTTATATCTCCTTTGAGTGCAAGGAATCACACCCTTTCATTTGTAAATGTTTTTATGAAAGGGTCACAACCTTTGGTTCTGAAAAGAGACATATGTTTGACACTTCTGCCCCTTTCACTTCCTCTATCCCACTCCTCAAATCTGTCTTTACTACTTTTCAGATCTGCACATATCCAATTTAAGATCTGCACATCTTCTTCTTCTAGATCTTCATATGTTATTTTCTTATTTCATTCTTCATTCTTATTTCAAATCCCTCCTAAAACTTATGCTCTGGATCTGGTCTAAATCTCTTCTACTCCTATCTCCCCCTTTTCATTTGATCCTTCTTCCCCTTTATATCTTCCCATGTGAGGGAGAGGTCACAACTCTTCATCATGCCCGCCTTATGGCAAGAATCACAACCCTTCATAATTGTCCCTCTTTCAAAGAGTCATAAGTTATAACCCATCGTACTTACAAGCTTTTCGAAAAGTCAAAACTTTTTCGAAGAGTCACAACCCTTAATAATCACAACCCTTCATCATTGTTGTCTTTTGAAAGACTCACTTCCTAATTTCCTTTACATTCCTTTCTTCTTCTTTTAATCTTTCTTTAATTCCTCACTATCCTCTTCTTCCTTCCTCCATATCCCCTTTCAAATGACCTCTCCTCCCTTTTATATCTTATTTTGAGAGATTCACAACTCTTCACTACATATCTTTTGACATTTCAATGTTTTCATTAAATTTCGTTAATTTGTATTTTATTTATTTATTTATTTATAATATTATTTAGTATTGATTTCTCATTTCAAACAAGGGATATCACAGTTTATCTTGAAAGTGGTTCACATAATCAAAAAACAGCAGTTAACTAGATGTTTGAAGGAGTGCAATCCCTCATTCCACGAGTGCAACTCCATGAAGGGACACATCTCATTCAAAGGGGATGCAATCTTTCCAGCCAATGGAAGAGTATAGGAGGCAATACCGATGATTCAATAAGAGGCATCCAAAGAATTAGAGATAAAATACATAACAGCAGGAAATAAATAAAAGAAATTGTATCTTCAGATTCAGATTTTAATCTCAGCAACCTGAATTTCTATATTTATAACTGTGGCATGACATATAATATGATATTACTTCTTGGGGGAACTGGAGTGAATTAGGGGGATGGAGCTGTTGAGACTCGAGAGCCACTATCGAGATAGGGTCTTTTGTTAGTGTTATCAGAGGCACTTGTCTGGAAGACCAACAGCACAGAAAGGTCTCTTTCAGCAATTATGGGCCACTAGAGCAAGCCCTTAAACAGTCATAGAATAATGCAAACAGATTTGGTGTAAAACAAAAGTGGGTCTTGCCTGCAAATACGGTGGTGACAAGAGTAAATGACGATTTATAGGTGCAAAATGGGAGGAAGCCGAAGTTGGTTAGAAATGTTGGAGTCACTGTGCCACTGTTATAGCATCAGAAAATTTCGGTAAGCTCGTGTTAGGTGAAGGTTCCTCCAAAGACGTTGGTTTTGTTTCACTGAAGGATCAGTCGAGGGGCTCCCCCTCGGATTTGCAAGAAGGGCAATTCCCATTGCAATATGGCGCAGCAAGGTTTTGGCACTCAAACGACAGTGGGGTCCATTACTACGGATCTAGGGAGTGAGGTTGAACAAGAGGTTAAACAAAATACTTCAGGTTTTTCAAAGCTTGAATTAATAGGGCAGTTCAGGGGATTTTTGCCCAGTCTTGACAACCTCCATAAGTGGATTATGAAGCAATGAAGCCCATTTTAAACGGGTATTTTCAAGTCGTCCTTACTTCTAGGGGGATTTTTGTTGAGATGTTCAAAAAAAGATCATGATAGGAAAAAGTTTCCATGAAACTAATTTTGGTGTTGAGAAGACAAGTTTTCCCCGAAGTTGAATCCATGGCATTCATCATTTTCTCCAGCTACTGAAAAGTTTGAAAAAGTCCCGATCTAGGCAAGACTCCCAAATCTTCCTCTGCATTTTTTGTTGGACTCTTGTTTTAAAGTGATTGGAAACTCGTTGGGTAGCTTTCTTATGGTGGATGATAGTTCTTCAAATCTCTTGCACTCAACGTTTGCACAAATTTTATGGAAATGGATATTACTGGTGTGCTCCCCAAAGAGATAAAGCTTAAAACTTCCAAGGGTTGACAGCTTAAAACTTCCAAGGGTTGTTGGCAACAGCCTTTGGATTATGAAGATTTTTCTTTCAGATTGAGGTGGTGGTTCAAAATAGGGCATCTGGTTGACCATTGTTCTAAACCAAAAATGCCAAAGATGGCTACATGGTGGAAGAATGTAAGTACTAGCCACTATACAGTGGAGAAGAAGGTTGAAATACAACAGAATTTCTCCCAGTTTGTAAAGGGTAATGGGTCCCAACATTTACCTGAAAATCCAAGTCAATCTGCTTCTCTGGTAGTTAAAAGTGCTAATACTTTTAAATATCGAAGGGACAAAGGAACAGAAGCAAAAAAATGGAATTGTTTCACCAAAGGGTAGGGAGAAAATGGTCAATGGGGTCATGAGATAAGGAGGATGTAATGGTGAATGAGGGAGGTATACAACAGGGAAATTGCTCATCTGACAAAGAGAAGATCTCCTTTGAGGGTCTAATAGGGTGGCAAATTGAAACAGCTCGGGTGTAAGAAGGTTGGCAAGTTGTTAAAAAGAAAAAAGATAAGATAGCAAAGGAATCTTTTGATATGATACTTCGCTGTCAGACTGAGTGCGGTGTAAAGAGTCACCGAGACTAATCTTGCCCCCAGAAAATATCAGATCTTTTAGCTTTGTAGAGGGCTTATTTGTTTGACTCTGTTTGGTCGTGCTATTGGTGTTTTTCTATAGGGAGTGATGGTTGCCTGATTGTAATCACTGGGCCAAGCTAGACTTTTCCCACAGATAGATAAAAAATCAAAATTATTACTAAGAAAAAATAAATATTGACTTGGCAGGATCATTATGACAAAGTAATATTTCTGCTAATATTACATATTCTTAATCTGCATGTATATATAATATAGGATAGGTTTAATGATTTCTTTAGAACTCTAACTAACCAATCATTACATTGTGGAGGGGAGATATGGTCCATACAAGGAGGACAAGTAGTAGAAGATCCATCTAGGTTAAGTAGGAGGTCGAATGACGGATGTTGTGCCCTGAACTCTGAAGAATTAAGTGGGAGGCAGTATGGCACTTATACTTCTAGACTCCTAAACTTGTTGATTAGGCTCAAAGGCACCTTGTATGATCTGCCATGGTACTCCATAATGACATGAATGATTTGGATGGAACTTCAAAGGCATCTATCAAATATCTCAAATGTGTACCTCTAGATGTACATGATTGAATTTGATGTTTATTTATTTTGTGATGCTAACCTAGACATAGACTTAAGATTAAGATACTAATTTGACAACACATATTTCCAAGTATCATCAAACCTGAATCAGGGAAATGCAGGAGAATTGTGTAAGGTTCCCATAGGGGACATTAAAATTGGTATCAGAGCAACTACCTTGCCACCTCATGAAAAGATTGATGCAACCTAGCTAAAGGGCTCAAAAAGCTTTAAAAATAGAAAAAAGATAGCTTCCATCCACCAACCATCCTACACCAAACAAAACCATGGGTGAACAAAAGAGCAACCTATTGAGAAGCTTCATGGAGAAAACCCCTCGAGCTCTCATAGAACAAAATGAGAGAACCACCCAGTTTCTCCTCCAAGCCATTCAAAATATAAGTAATAATTCTCAACCCAACCAACTCCATGGGAGGGATACTATCTCCAACCACTCCAAGAATATTAATGTTTCCCCAAGAACATCAAACCCTAGGCAAAAAGGCCTCCCTTTCTACCCAGGGAGGAACAAATGGAAGAGGAGAGAAAAGTCCCACCCACTAATAATAGTGATGAAATTGTGGAAGCATACTCCGAGTTTGACCCCAAAGTTAGTAGAAATGTCCCTTTAGGGATTATTGTGATGCCAAAATGAAAGTTGTCCCTGATAAAAAAAAAGCAACAATCAAAAGGGGGAGCTGCTTGTTGTTGATGTGTCATCTGTTGTCGCGAAGTTGTTAATGTATCAGTATGGTTGTCATTGATGGCAACATATTATTTAAGTGGTTGGTTTGTGCTTGATATTTCTAATATGTTAGAGATGTGATTTTGAGGATCTGTTGGTCTGAAAGCTAGTGCTCTAGAAGGTTGGTGCTCTGGGAAATATGTTTATATGATGTATCCAGTGATGTTTATGTCTGACAGTGGTCTGAAATCCTCTATTGTTATGAATATGACATTGGCAGCTCGGTTTCATATCACTTGTTTATTTAACTTTTTAATGTTTAGTTTTGGGTTGTGTTGATGTGGTCCAGAGATGTGATTGCTAGCTATGTTATTTCTTCTTGGGCTCTAGTAGTTGCAAGGATAACATGTTGTTTGGTCAAGACAGTGTATGTGGTGTAGTCCACTTTTGTAATGAGACCTGCTGGCTCACTCTAAGTCAATGCTGTAGAATTTCTTTTTAGTATTGAAGTTTTGTGGTTTTTTGAGTTTTTGAAGATATATGTTTTTTTCTTTATTTTCAGAATATATAAATGCTTATACAACCGACATCAAATGGAATTAAAGTGAATTATCAACACAATCATTCTAATTGTAATTGAATGGTTGTAATTTATTATATAAGTATAAAAATATAACCAAACAAGTTAATGAGAACCTGTTTGCTCTTTGGCTTTGGATTATTTGCAGCTAAGATAACAGAATTTCCACCCCAAATACAGTTGATTGCAGTCCCTATATTGAAGGCAGCCAGAATCAGATTGTATGCTGCCTTCATACCACCAAATGCAGCCCTATAGGAAGTGAACGCAGACCATTATAAAGGGATCACAGCTGCTTAAAACCCGACACCACTTCATACAAGTAACACAGCTCTTATACATGCCCAGCAGTGGTGTTAATACTCAAAGTATTGGCAGCAATAATCACTCCCAACTTGCTCCGTCTTCCACAAACAGATCACGGCAGGAAAGAGGGTTTTTTGGTATACCTCAGCACCAAACTAATCAGTTCAGAATTGCAGAGTTAAACCTAGAAAGAAGACGCAATTCACTGGTATTTCTCCTTACAAAGGGCCATCCCAACTAACTCTTAATTGCAGCAACTTAAATGAATAAACTCATGAAATTCCTTCAATTTCAGAATGATAATATGCAGACCAGAATTTAAAGACTGGTATACCTCAGCACTAATCGATCTCATACACCTTCAGCAGTAACCACAATTCACTGGATCAATTACGAGTTCAAAGTGCAAAGGAGGAACTAAGAATTCCTCAAACCCCATGTCCAAACCCTTGGAGAGAAATTCAAACAAAATAAAAAGCAATCAAGGAATAATGAATTGCTTTCTCACAAAGCATTGTTTTTATAACATATCAATCCAAAAAGCTTTTCCTTCACACCTTTCACTTAAAAGGCTTCATGCTCACGCTTTCCACTTAAAAGGCTTAATGCTCACACTTTTCACTAAGTTATGATTTTGCATTTGGAAGCATATTCAACTTTTAAATATAATCTCCTTCATAATTCAATGGCTAGAGTCTTCTTGTGCATGCTTTTCACTAAAGAGGCTTCTTCAACACACCATCAAATTAGAACATGAAGCTTATAAAGTCATATATTTAGTTAGACATAGTAAAAAACTTTCAATATGCAACTCGTTATTAAAGCCCAATAAAATACTCACGGAGTCTAGACTGAGGGTGTCACAACTGCACTGCCAAAAATGGAAATTTTGCTCACCCAACTTACTATAAACAGCAAGGCACACAAACTGAGACCCTCAAATCTAAGTGTCAGCTCACGAGGGTCGCAATGATGAACTGACATACCCCTGCTTTTGGCCCTAATAAATTGGGGACACTAAACTTTTTATTCCTCCCCACCGTAGGAACATTTAGTTAGTGTTAATTTTAGCAATCAGACTGAAAGTGAATAACAGAATGAACAAGAAATGCAGCACATAACACAATAACACAGCATTACCCTGGGAAAGCCTCCATTTTGGAGGTGAAAAACCCACAAATAATTCTTAAGAGTATATTAATCAAAAGGTAGAGATCATGTTACAACTCTGCCAATAAAAAGGCACCGGGATGATACTAATTTATTTGTAATTTATAGATCAGATATAGATCTGTTATGCTAACAGCTGTCTTCAATTTAATCTGTTACTCTTGATCTGAAGATAATTTGCTACTTGAATTTAAATCTACTCAGCTGCTCCTTTATGATATACTTGAATTGATGATGGAATGAAGACTTTGATCTCCAAAATATATGTACCTTAACCATCCAACAGGCACGTCTCTTAGTTGGCCGATCAGGCATAGCTGGCCAACTATGTTAAATTTATTTTATTTTAATTCTTGGGACCAACGCATATGGGAGCTGACCCAGCCATAACTGCAGCTAACAATAACAGCTCTACGTTGGCCTAAGAAGGGATCCGATCTAGCTACAAAATCAATAGTCTAGACCACAGTCACAGGACTCGGACTCACCTCTAACTCAGAAAGTCAAAATCCAACTTGGACTCAGACTCGGCCAAGACTCGGAAAATCGAAAAACCCATGAAATTCAAGGATTTTTAAGGATTTAACGATTTTTTCATGCATCATTTAATCAATTAACATCAAATACACAATAATTGAGATAAATACAAGCGACTTAACACTCATACACAATTTTGCATAGATCACATAAGTATAACAGTGAAAGGAAAAAAACTAAATAACATAATATAAAGTTGAAGAATTAAGAATTAACATTCAATCCTTAATAAATTCCTAACATACCACAACACCATTTTCAGAAGTAATATACACTGAAAAAATAACACCTTCCAGAAATATCTATCTTTTTAAATTTTTAAAATTTAAAAAAAAATTTAAAAATTTAACAATTCAAAATTTAAAAAAAAAATTGGGAGAGTCCTGGGCTTGGGACTCGACAGAGTCCCTGGACTCAGCGAGTCCACGTGGACTCTGCCAAGACTTGACCGAGTCAGAGTCTAGAGGATATTTGCCTCAGAAAGGCCGCCTCTACCTCGGACTCGCAAAGTCCTGCTCGGACTCGCAGAGTCCCAGAACACTGGTCTAGACCTATTTCAAATTATCTTTTGCCAGACAACTTAGTGTTTTCATATTTTAAAGGTCAATATAAATGAGAGGATGATTGTGATGGAATTGTATGGAGGCAAGTTGATTGGAAAGAAGATTTGTTAGCCATTGTGCAAGGTAATGTGAAAGGGTGAAATTGGGTTGTAAGCAGAGCCTGTGTGCTATTGTTGTTAGTCGCTGGAGCCAATGAGCTGAGGGTTTCTTCTAGCAATTGTACTTGAGGGTTTCTTCTAGCAATTGTACTTTAGTAGTGAATTTCGTTTTTCATTCTTCTTCACGACAATGTGCTCACTTGCAGCGGACGACCCTTTGTCAAAATCACCTTAACCAATGTCCCCTTAATGTATTTATCCATGAGAATTAGCTTTTCTATGGTTTTTCCCATCTTGGGAAATCTAGTGTTCATTGTGTATGATTCATGTGTGTGCTTATTCATGTTTACATCTGATTTGGTTAAGTGGCTAAAGAATTAATGACCAGATCAATGAAATTGATAAAAGTTTTAATTTACAACTAAATCACCCCCCCAGTTGTCTAAGACATTCAACAAAGAACATCCTAACAAAGACTAGAAAGAAAGAATTGGCAAGATGACCCACCAAAATTTGATTCATCAGAGAAGATGATGGAATATTCTTGGGTCCAAAACTGGACACCTACCTAGGACTTGGCCCAACGATTGAAGAGAACACCATCAAGTTTTCCGAACTACACCTAGAGGGGACCACTCATGATTGGTGACATCATGGCCTCATTACTCAAGACCACCAACACATAACTAGGCACAACGGGTTCACCAAAGAGCTCATCCAAAGATTCGATAAACAACATCCAAAGTGGTACATCTAAGAACTCAAATTACTAATGCAACAAAGGACTATGGAAAAGTATGTCAATTGCAGAAACTTATCATAATTGTACACAAAGTATCTTAAAGAAGAACAGCCCACATATTTGTCCAAGGATTGAAGAATTCTATTCATTAATTGATGAGTGCCCTTAACCCTGATGCAATTCAAAAGGTAATAAATGAAGACATCACACCTATGGAGGACAAGTACCATGCAAAGCATCAACCTTCAAATACTCATATTGAAACTTTTCATGAAAAGGACAAAGGATAAAGTTCTCTCCTATCAAAAGAGTGGATACATAAAAAAAGGATTGTGCTTTGAGAGTAAGGTAAAAAGGGAACTAAGGAACATTTGTAATCAAGAAAAACACTTCAGCAAGACTTTAGCTTCTTGAAATTTGTTGAATAACACTTCGGACGCTTTTTCTCCAAGCCATGTTAGAGTTAGCAAAAACTTACCCTAATAGCAGCATTGTAAAGTTTATTAATTTCTTCCAAACTATTCAAAATTGTCTTGTAAACAGATGCAAATATTAATTTCAATGGCATTCTTTATATGATCAACATTTAGATTCATTTCCTCAAAACTCCTCAATTCTTGTGTAAAGTGATTCACCAATTGGTTATAACTCCTCCCCCTTCAGTACTTTATGATCTGGTTTGGTTTGTATCCCAGCCTTAATAGTGTGAACCCTCTTTCTCCATATCCAACCAGCAACACTCTATGATTTACAAACCATTTGCTGCAAATCGAGGACAGGAAAACTCCTCCAAAATAAATTTGCATAATGCTGCTTTCAACCCAACAACCAAATGTCCATACTTAACTATATTAGCAGCAGGATACCATTGTCCATGGTTGTACAAGTTGGACTTCAAGTGGGGGATTGTTGAGAATGTGAAGTTCAATGGCCATCTGGCCATTTTTTTATCTACTACTTGTTTCTACATATTTAAAGAGTTATAAACAATTGTACATAAGAATGAGTGCAGATTATGTATTGTATTTCTGAATAGAGATACTGTGCTGCTTCAAAGTGAATATAGCCATAATGGTGAACCACTATAAATGTGTGTTTTGTGTCATCTAATTCTGTTTTCCTAATTGTTTTATCTGTTCTTTATATTTCAACAGATAGTTTAGTGGTAGATTATCCTAGCAGCAAATAGGAGGTCCTAGATTAGATTCTTAGCTGGTCTACAAAAATCTTGACATCGTATCAGAGCCCAGCTCAGCAAAGTCAAGCTAGCAGCAGCACACGCCTGCGATGTGGCATTAATGGGGTTCTTGGAAAATGAGCTACACCTGAATCGGACCAGTCATCAAGGGAACAGGTAGCGCACCCACTAACTGATGGGAAACCTTAGATTTGACTCTACCCATCCATAAAAATTCATAAATGTAATGTACATAATAGTTTAGCCAGGTACAAGGCTTAAATAAATTTGAATTTTCTGAAAGACAAACCCCCTCTAATATAGAAATCTGCATCTAAATCTCCAATACAAGTCTTACATGTTAAATATTTAAAAATGTTGAATAGACAGTTTGGGTAAATGAACTTGGATGGGGTGTATCCATCAGACTAGACAGGTAAGGCCTAGATAAATTTGAGCTTGGTCAAAATAGCCATCAGACTAGACAGGTAAGGCCTAGATAAGTTTGAGCTTGCTCAAAAAACCCTTCAATTGTGAGATTTCGGTTGCAGGAAAATATTGAATTTCAGTAAATTAGCTTGGATGGAAAGTACCCAGCATATCAGATCACGTGTAAGGCATCGGTAGATTTTAATCAACAAATTAACATAAGTAATAGTGTACCCAGCCTAGCCCCGGAGACAAAACTAAGTACAAGGTATATGAAATTTGATCAAAGAAAAAACAGTTCATTGCGATATCTGAGCTAAAGGACATCAAGAAATATATTTTCCGTCGTCATATAAGCTGGAGCGCATCTCATAAAGTAAATTTACCACACATAAAATAATTGATATAGATTTTTCTTTCTATTTAAAGATGGCAAGAGTAATTTGCTCTTACCTTAATCGTACTGGGGTGCGTTCCATTGTAATGTTTCGGGATAGTCTGAGTGACCCAGGTGAAAGCTTTTCTTCTGATCAAGTACATTTTGATGGCTGTGGGTCTCCAAAAGCTGTATTCTTCGCTGCTGATTTAAAATGTACGAGGAGGGAATCGAACGCTGAAGATATGGGAGTTTATGTGAGACCCGGGAGCTTTTTTTGACTTACCTTTGGCTTACATGGGGAGGAAGCAAAGATATTCTTATCACGTGAACAATCGTTTCCACGCAGTCCTGGAAACTAGTAACAATATCTAACGTGTGGTCATACTTGTTCAAATTTGTATTTTCAATTCGTTCAAAACTATAAACAAATGTAGATATATTTATTACTACTGAATTAGAAAGCCTGGAATATGTTGTGAATTTTTTATTTTGAACACTTTTTTAATTAATTCTAAACAATGAATGTACATAAAAATATTTTTTCCTTGACAAAACTTTTATAATGTCCACATTGATTATCATTTCAAATTATTAAACTTAATTATTCGTATTTGTTAAGTTCAAGTAGACTCCACCCAAGACCACCTTACTATTGTATTGTGGGCTAATGTCTTTTCTTCTATTGGATAGAGCAAGAAATTATTATTTTCCCAAAGAAAATATAAATTTATGCATTAAATTATACTATATAATGACATCTTCAATTTCACAATAGTTTCTCTTGTATAGAATAAGATAATTTTAATGTCCAAGAGGTTAAACATAGCTTATGGAACAATTTAGTAATTTGATTCATTCCTACACAAGTTGATGATGAGTGCTCTCAACTTTTCAATGTACTCCTTATTGAATAAGTTATATGTCAAGAGCTTGCTATTAAAATATTCATAAATTTGTACCTATTTTCCTTGTAAGCAATGTTAGAGAAAAAGGTTAATTTAATTTCATTAATTAAATTACCTTTTCTCCCTTCTCAAGATTTCACTTTATGCACATTTTGCATTTATATTTAATAATTAATTAGTAATTATTAAATAGCATTTATCTTTTAGGTTACCCTTTATATCTTTTAGATTACCCTTTTCAGGTTTTGATCTCCTTCTATAAAGATGGATCGTTTATAAGTATCTTGCATCTCTTTTATTTCTGAGAATACAATTTGCATATTTTCAGAGCAAACCCTCATCTCTTCTTGTCTTTTTCTTCTTTGTGACAGGTTTTTATATGCAGGTATTTGAGGGCTTTGTGGATTTGTATTGTGTATTGCTCAAATCCTTCATGGTATCAGAGTCAAATCTGTTGTAGCTCGTTTGGTATTTCGAGAAAAATGAGAACGAAGGTTTGACAAAACAAATCTAGAGTTTTTCAAGTATTTTTTTGTAAAAACAACAGGGTCTTTAACTTTTGGAGCACTTTGAGGCCAAACAAACCTTGTGGTTGGATTCAAAAGGTGTCAAAACGCTCATTTTCATATAAAGTTCATCCATTTTGAAAAATGTTGATCTAGGAGAAAAAAATTGCTCAACAGGGTCATACAACCTCATGCACACATTACCATGCGCATTTTTTATTTAAAACTTTTTAAAATTTTGGAAAAATGGCCTGAAGACTATTTTTTGGCCCACAAAGCAGTTTTCTGGCGCCATTTACTGCCTTCTAGCACCCTGGCAATATATTCCGACCTCAACGTTTGATTTCAGTCCTCGACAATTTTTTATGTCCCGGCAATCATTCATGGCTCTAAAATTCTTCTTGCGACCACCACTCCACCCAAGCCTTGCCCGATCGCTGCTTTGTCGATTTTTGCTACTGCCTTCCCTGCTCGGGCATCGCTCACCAATGGTGATTATTTTTTAAAGTTTTTAATTATTTTTATTAAAAAATAATTTTGTATTGCTTCTGGGGGCCCTATTGGTTTTTTCACGATATCTCGAACTTACAAGGGTATTTTTTCATTCTAAAAGAAGCACCATAAATCTGGTTCCGAGACGGAGATGATGAAGTAGGAATTTTTGGGATTTTTTTTCAATTTGGTACCTATTTCGGTGCTAGAAGTCTGTTAATGACTTCTATCTTTTGGGGAGGCATAACTTCTTCGTTATAGCTTCATTTTTCAATCCAAAATAAGCCCTAGAAAGCTCTTCTCGAGCACTTTATATATTCCTTGTCATTTCACCAGTATTATGTACCAAGCAAGCTTGGAATTTGATGGTTGTATTGACTATTTTTGCACTTTTGAATCATATACGACGGGCTAAAAAATTGTAAGGCTGTATGAATTGATAGGCTAAATTTTTAGAGAACTGTTATGACAAGTAAATTTATTACCGAACCATCAATATTTGTTATAGGAAACTTAATATTTTATTTAATATCCATAAATGTGATTTCATAATATGTATAATATATATGTATGATAAATATATATTATTTTATATTTATATGTTTCTCTTTTCTCTTTCTATTAAAGATATATTTTTGTTTTAGGCAAAAGCCTACAATGCAACGGTAACTTGCAAGCCTCTCATGTGGGAGGTCTTGGGTTCAAATCTACCTTCGCTTAACATATAATGATAATTAATTCGAAAAAATAATAATAATTAATCTAGGTTTTGGCCATTTATCAATTAAAAAAAAAAGATATATTTATGTTTTGTATTTTGATGATAGTATATTTATATTAATTTAGAAACTTGTCAAAATAGAATATAATTATATGTTTGTATAGATATGTTTCTTTCTATTTAGATATGTTTCTATTTTCTATTTTTATATTTTTTTAATATTATATATGTATTTTTATAATTTTTTAATAATACATGAACTTAGAAACTTGCTTCTTTTATTTGAGACTTTTGTATAGATTACTAATTACTAATTATATGTTATTCATAGAAATTCTGCATGTATTACTAATTAATATTTATTGTTTTCTAAAATATAAAATATTTAAACTTAAAATGATCTATTAAATTACTTTAAAACAAAAAAAAATTTACACTCAACCATTTTCATAAAATGTAAAATGAAAGGTATGAAATAAATTTAGCCGTCATGAAAAAATCATATGATAGACAGTGGCAGCTGTCAAATTCTAGGCCTGGTACCAAGTATTTGTGCCTCATTTCTAAAGTTTTTTTGCTCTTCTCTCATTTACACAATCTTTCTAGCAGCTAGGGTTCAATTTTTACATTGTGGGGGGTGTTTTATCATATTATTTATGTTGTTTACTTATGTAAACCAGAACTACATTCAAAAATAATTCAACACCTTCTAAAAGCAATGGTCGAGACCTCTTCTTGTCTAGAACTTCTAACCCCTCATAAGTATCACATATGGAAGACTTTGATGACACAACTTCTCTGATCAAAAGGGTTGTGGTCTTGTTTAGATGTAGTGTAGCTAGTTTTACAGAGGCCTTTTGAGGTCATGCAACATAGGAACAAGATGGATGAGGCAATAGGATTGATTGCTTTATAGGTCTTTGACAATCTACAATTTCACCTTGATGGGTGCAATACCCCTCTAGCTATGTGGACCAAGCTTGAAGGCTTGTTTGGATAGTGAATGAGTTTAGGGCAATTCAGATTGAGGCAAAGCTTACCTCACTTATACCAGATTCTTTTCCCTCCATTGAGGACTTATTGATTAAATTCAAGCAATTGTGAACTTTACTACAAGGTTGTGGGAAAACAAAGACTGACACTAAGTGTATGTACCTGATTCTTTCTAAGCTTCATGGAAACTTTTAGATTTTTTCTTCTACCTTCTATTCCACCAAAGATGAGCATTCAGGTAATAGATTTACTATGCCATTCTTTGAGCTTTTTTCTAATCAGTTGACTCGAGAGCAAGCTAAGCTCTCAGTTCGATTCTCTCACAGACTCACAGAGTCATGCATTGGTAGCTCAACCATCTTCAAAGATCAAGGAGAAGACTCAAAAATCTTATTCTACAAAGTTTCAAATTGATTCCAGCACTCACAATTCATCAGGGCCACCTCCTCCTAAAGGGGGTGAATCAAAGCCAGAAAGACTAAAATGTGCTTATTGTAATAAGCCTAATTCTGATGAGTCACATTGTTATGAGAAGAAGTTAGATGGCTATGCCAAATAGGTCTAAGATTTGACAGCTCTCCTTCAGAAGAGAAACATTGATATTCCTTCTACTTCTCACAAACCTTCATCATCATCATTTTAGTTAGATGGTAAAGATATGGGAAAGGATCATGCACTATGTGCAACTACTATCCCTCATTCTTCTAGTTGGTTACTAGATTCAGGTGCTTCACACCATATGGCATCTTCTCAAGATTTGTTCTCTTCTTTTAAGGCTTCTCCTACTCCACACATTTTGATGGGGAATAACATTGTTGTGATTGTATCTAGGAAAGGTTCTATTGACATTGATGATGGTAAATTTCATGATGTACTTTGTGTTCCATCTTGTCCTCTAACCTTCTCTCTATTTATTAGATTGCACACAATAGGACAGGGAAGACAATTGAGTTTGCATAGGATTTAGTGCACATCAAAGATAGTGAGATAGGCAATATTATTGTTGCAAGGGTTGTTGATCATGCTTCCCACCTATATTCCTTCTCACATTTTGGTCCACCATCTCCATTATCAAAGACTCGCTCTCTTTTTTCACAAGAATCTGCTAAGGTGAAGTCAGGTATGTGTTGTTCTCAAGACTACTGTTGTGATTTCTACACCTCCATCTCTTGTCCAGATTCCACCTCTTCCATAAGATTACTCTTTAGCATTGCCTACTATTGCAGCTTCAGTCATCGAGCAACATATTGCAATTGTTGAGGATATATTAGAGGACAGGCATCTCCTCTTAGATGACAGATTCAACACACCTATTATTCCACCTTCATTGGAGATTCCATTTCAGGATTCTCATGCTTTCTCCTTTGAGCATCATCTAGGACTTCTAGTTGCACCTTACATACATTGGTTTTATCGTCCTTGTCCACTACCTTTGTTTCCTTCAAATTGGAGCCATATTGGTATGTTCATCGACACAAGACTTCTATCATTTTGTGGGGGCGGGGGGAGCTAGGAATCTTGAGCTTCTATCATGAAGGCTTTCATTGTACTTATGATCTTGAGAGATTCTCTTGAGATGTTTCATTCATGCAATCTGGAGTAGATTTTTTCCCACTGGGTTTTCTCTATTTCTCTATTTCAGAGAGATTTGATTGTGATTGGGTACCTCATCGGGCCTTGTTGACAGGACCCAAGTTTTCTTTATGCATTGATTAAATTACCTTTTCTCCCTTCTTAATATTTCACTTTATGCACCTTTTTATTCATATTTAATAATTAATTAGTAATTATTAAATAGCATTTACCTTTTAGGTTATCCTTTTTAGGTTTCAATCTCCTTATATAAGGATAGACTGTTTGTAAGTATCTTGCATATTTGTTCATTTTTTAGAATACAATTCACATATCTTCAAAGCAAATCCTCGCCTCTTCTTGTATGTTTCTTCTCTGTGACATGTTTCTACATGTAGGTATTAGATGGCTCTGTAGATTTCTATTATGTATTGCTCAAATCGTTCAAGCAGCATTGATGCAGAGATAAACTCAATGGAAGAGAAAACAAAAGGAACTAGCACCAGAAAGAGATAGATAACAATATTCTTCTAATTGATTCATCAAATGAATAGTATACACACTTGCTCTCTTAAAGATTTCTTCTCCCCATTAATTTGTATCCAAAAACTTGACCTAAACCTAAACCTAAAAACTCTATTTATACTTGCTAGGACGGTCTATGGAACATTCTAGATTATTACAAAATGGGTAAACCAACCCAAAGAGACTTCTCGCCAAAATGGATTATAGAAAATTCTAGATCAATATAGAATAGGGAAGAATGACCCCACAATGGCCTGAACAAATCCCAAGAAAAGATCTTATCCTAATGACAAAATCGAGATAAATTCCTCAAGTCGGCTCGTGCATAAATCGTGTCCAAAATACTTTATGTGGGTGCTCCTGCACCATACTCCCCAGGGAATTTTATCTCAATCCCAGTTGAGATGAGCTCTTGTAGAGTGGTACCCTACTTCTTGATATCTTGTTTGGTCATCCACATAGCATCGACATACTACTTGAACTCCTTTCCTCTTGTCTGCTTTATGACTTTGGTGTGAAGTATCCTTTCTATCTATGGTGTCTTCTTAAATGGTAGATGTTTAATGTCTTTTGCATACCAGACATAAAATCCAATTTCCTTTGGAGCTTTCCCCAAGCTCTGATACCAAAAATGATGCAGAGATAAATTCAATGGGAGCAAAAACAAAAGGAACCAGCACTAGAAAGATATAGATAACAATATTCTTCTAATTGATTCATCAAATGAATAGTATACAACTTCATATCCAAAAACTTGACCTAAAGCTAAACTTAAAAATTCTATTTATACTTGCTAGGATGGTCTACGGAACATTCTAGATTATTACAAAATGGAAAAACCAACCCAAAGAGACTTCCTGCCACAATGGATTACAAAAAATTCTAGATCAATATAGAATAGGGAAGAATGACCCCACAATGGCTTGAACAAATCCCAAGAAAAGATCTTATCCTAATGACAAATTTGAGATAAATTCCTCAAGTTGGCTCGTACATAAATTGTGTCCAAAATACTTTATGTGGGTGCTCCTACACCAAGCATACTCAACAATAAAATGTTGTTCAATTTTCACATTCTCGTAATTGTAAAAGAACAAGCTCTTTCATCTCACACCTCTTTTGGCCTTTCCAACGTACAATCTCACAACAAAGTTGATGAGAGTTATTTCTAAGTGGAGCAAGAAGAATTTCGCTCTTCATGGAATATTGGCCATTATGTAAGTTTTATATATATATATATATATATATATATATATATATATATATATATATATAGATAATGTTGAAAATATGGCACATATTGAAATGAATATTTCATTTACCCATCCACTTAATGCCTTGTTGCATCGATGTCTTCTTTGTTTTACACTATATAGCATTAAAGACAATCTTAGGTCATCTACCTTCTTCCTTTTTTCTCAATTATTTTAAGATAGCTTATGAGATACCGTAGCCACTACTTTAATAGTGGCAGCTCCCATTTCACTTAACATGATATCATATGGAACAATGCTTTTGATTTTAGACTTATTTTTTATCAAATATTTTTAGATTCCATCAATTTGCTTCCAATGTAAGACTAAGGTGTTACTAGCCCACACTTCGCAACCATGGAGAACACCCAACAAAACTAAAAGACCAAGAAGAGTTTGAGTATTTTTCCAATCTCAAACATTTGCCTCTTTCCATTTATTTTGGAGATCATTAAAATTTCAAATTATTGCCTATTATTTTATTGCCATGCCCTCCCTACCCATTGTTTCTATAGGTTAGAGGGAAGGTAAGGGATGTCTTACTATTTATAAGCCACCCCCTCCCCCCTCTGCTTGTTGAGATATTTGTAATATGTAACTTCTTCAAGAATATTGCATTCAAAATAAAACTTATGTTAATTATATTTTTTTGTTATTAAAGAAAACCATCTCTTTAGTCTTTTTGATATTAACTTAAGATCTCACCATACTATAAAACTACTCAAGGGTAAATTATCATGGTGTATTTTAGCTGTGAATATTCACCTTTTGGTGAATTATGGGATTTCCTGGGGTTGAAACTAGCAAATATGAAGCCATGTCATGGTAGCCAAATCACCTATAATTGTAGTGATGACCGAGTATTACGTGTAATACATCACCAATCATTTTTTTTCTTTCACATCATTGCTCATTGTATTCACCTTGAATTTGGTTGACTTGGTTATTGTAACTGCCTCCAATTTCACCAATTGGCATCACATTTGATTTCACATGACTCCATCCATTTCTACCACAGTTATTAAGTTTTGATTGCTTATGTCCACCCATTTTACCTATGGTTATTAATTCCAAATTGGTTGAGTGGGCACATTTTGCCAAAATTCAAAAAATGGAAAGTGATTTCATTATTTCATTAATCAATTATATAGAAATTCCAATTCTAAACACTACATGCACTTTTACATTTCTTAGTCTTTTTGTATCTCATCACAAAAAAATTGGAGCTCTATGAGTTTGCATTAGCATCTTGATTTGAAATTTTGTGATCCTGCAAAACATTACACAACATTGGAATTTCAAATAAAGCATAAAGGACTAAGGTAGGCAATAATTTATTTGATTATGAACCACTTCTCGAGCCTTGATTTTTATTATCGTGATTAATGAATTATGTCTTCACTGTTGAATGCAAAGTTTAATGACATGTGTAATGGTAGGATGTAACCATCACTATTCATTTGCTAATCGTAATCTTTCAAAACTTTGCAACCTATTATCAATTTCTGAGATTTAGGTTTTGCAAAATAGCATACAGTCATAACTTCATTCTAGAGTGTATTTCTATTGATTTTAATTCCTAGTGAGAGGTCGGACAAGGATGACTCTCTTTAAGGATGTGGAGGGATTGAGATGTTAGAGGAGGGTGAGTCTCATACTAATACCAATCAGTCTCAAGGGAGTGAAGGGATTTTCAGTGGAAGGCTACATGTTGACAAGGGTAAGACTCCTCAGGTTAGTGAAGGGATTGTGAATAGAAGGCTACATGTTGACAAGGGCAAGACTCCTTAGGGAAATGAAGGGATTAGGAGGCCATCAAAAGGCCCAAAACTTAGAGATACTACCATAAAGGCTTTCTTTGGAATTGACAATGTTTATGGTTCATCAACTTGTGTAACTACTAGTGCATAAGCCAATCACAATAGCTCACTACTATCACAAGATCGGGTTATGATTAAGGTAGATCAAAATGCATCAAATTAGGATAATAGTGTTGGAATAGTAGAAGATGTTACAAGGGAAAAAAAAAATAAGAAATTTTTGTTGGATGAAAATGCTCAAACTGAAGATAATATTGAGGTTGGTACAAAGAAAAGAAAAAGGAGTATAAAATGGAGTAGGAGTGGGAAATGAAAATGAATTTTAGGTTTGAATAGGTAGCTAAGTATTGGTTCATTGAACTAGTCTCAATTAATGATGAGCAACCAACAAAATGCAAATGTATAATGAATGCCTAATAAACTAGAAGAGAGGAGAAGTTGCAACTAAAGCTTGAAATTGTATAAAAGAATATTGGTAAGGTTTATGAAAAATAAGCCATAGATGGAAAGGAAATACCAATAATGAGATGAAAATCAAAGGAAGAATGTCTTCATGTTAAGTGTTGTAGAATATGAAGAGTACAACAAGAGAACGCCAATATTTGGTCCTAGTAGTAGTGGAAATCTAATCAAGGTTGGGCTTCAACATGAAACCAATGATGTAAACCTAGAAAAGATCGTTCATATGAGTGTTATTTTTCATTTCTATCTAGAGGTCGTCCTATGAGAGACCTCTCAAAATATAGTATTTTATTATCTTTTTTGAGAGTTCTTCATTATCCTATGTCACATGGTCAACAAGTGTTGGATGGGAAATGACAAATTGTCTTGTTAAGGTGGAAAAACAAAAATTTCAGGAGAGTAAAAGAATCAAAATTCATTTCATTATCCATAGATGAAGTCATTGTGGTAGTTAATACTTCTTGAGTGTGTATGCATGTTTATACTATAAAAGAACATGTCCGTTGAGCTCATTTACTCTATGTTTGTAAAATGAAGGCTAATTCAAATGCAAAAAATATATATTTAGAAGTTAATAAATCTTTGAATGAAATTGTTGATATGAATGACTTGACAATTGCCAAGAAGTTAGTGTGTATTGGAGATGATGGAGTTGGACTAATGCAAGGGAAAAGGACTAGTCTTTGTGCAAGATTACAAACTAATATTGTACCTTGCATGCTTGGCATACACTACATGGCCCACCGAATGAATTTAGCATATAAGATTGTAAGTGATTTTCCCAGAGTATCAAAAGTTGAAGATCTAATTTGTGAGCTCCACTCCTACTTCTCCAGAAGTCTTAAACTTTTTGCACAACTTAAGAATTTTTCTAAGGGATTAATAATAGGAAACAAGATTCTCAAGGATGTTGAGACCAAATGGATCTCTTTGCATGGACCAACAAAATGAGTTCTAACAAAATATCAATCCTTGATTGGAGTAACATATGAGAAACACCTCACAATAAACAAACCTCTTTATCTGTGAAATAAATTAAGTGATATAGAGAGCCTATTAACTTTAGTAGTCTTCTCCCCATGTTGGATTTAATGAATAAACTTGTTAAGAAATCCCAAGATAGAACTATGCATATTCATGAGTATAGTGATTAACATAAAATGGCATGCCTACCCCTGGATGCTCTATATTCAGATCTCATAGTTCATATCCCAATTTTTTTCCAAGTGGCAATCAATTATAGATTTGAATCATGCTAAGATTTGTTTAGGATTCAATGCAAAAAATGAGCTATGTGTGTTTGTAAAAGGATTTCAAATACCAATGCACCAATGTAAGACAAGCAAGCAAGGTAGAGTACTACTAGTGAGAAAGGAATATTTTGATAGAATTGTTAAATTTGTTGGTAAAAATGTGAAGTATATTTCCTACCAACTTTTAAGTGAGATTCGTGAAAGATTCTCCAGAGAATAAATTCTTAAAGTCGTGGATTGTGTGCTTCCTCAATTTTGGAAATACTTCAAAGATACTCCAAATGATGCAAAGTTGTTTCATTAAAAACTTGAGGAATTGATAACACAATTTTCAAAAGATGTGCAATACAATGGACAACCAATATAAGGAATTTTAGATTCAAATAACCTTAGTAAACAATGTAAATAGTGTGCATTGTGTATGAAACAATAGATAAAAAACTTCAAGAATCCATTCGATCCTTGTTCAATAATAAGGCTCTGGAAAATAATGAGTTAGAGTGTAGTATTGCGTAATCTAATACTAGAATAATTTAAACTTTTTGATTTATGTCAAACAATGATATTGGGTTTGGTGGAAGATGAGAGAATTTTTAGTGCATTTGGGGTTTTTCAAATCAAAGATAAAAAAAAAACTAGACAAAAATTTGGAAACTTGCTTGAGGTTATTTGTAACTAACTACAATGATAGAGATTTTCCTTATGATGGGACACTAGTAAATAGGGTTTTGCAACACTTCAAAAGTTGGTTGTCCTATTGCTAGTTTCAAGACAAATGATGTATCTTGGTCTCAGAGTTAGAATGAAGATGCAGATTTTTTTATTTTTTTTCTTTTGGAATGGTTTAGAATAATTAAGAGTGGGAGTGAATTAGTTATCCAAAGTCCAAATGTACAAATGAAACTTTTCAGTACCATAACTTATCCTTATGCATGCATTCACCATTCGATATCTTAAACATATGTATATTGTTGTCTTGTGTCAAAATAACTTTACAGAAATGTAAACATGCAATACCACAAAATCAATCACACATTTTAACACAAGAATTTTACGTGGAAACTCAATTTGGAAATAACCACCAATAGCATGCTACCAATTTTCACTCTTCTGAAGTGAGCTCTTTGAGGAGCCAACTTTATTAAAGGTTATAATGCACACTATTAAATGTGACCTAGTTAAAGGATTTCAATGACCCTGTTAGGAGTGAGCCTTATTAAAGGACTTTGGAACATTTCATTAGAATGTCACCCTGTTAAAGGATTTACTAATTACTGCTAGGTCAGCCTTCGTCCAAATAATTTATCTAGACTACTACAATTGGTAGGAATTAACATTAGGACTTGATCTAATAACAATAACAACTCACTTACAGATTACAAATCTCACATTTAGTTCTCCATTATGCTTGACATTCATCCTCTTTATCTCCGACAACTTGTTCACCCTTCAAGCATTCATCTTCTTAAGCCTTCTTGCTTTGTATGCCAATTATAGACTCTTATATTCGGCCACCATATGAAGCAACACCCTAGACTTCTTGTCTTCCTTAGGTTCTTGAACATGAAAACTATTGCTTTTGGCCTGTTATCTCCTTATATAGAGAATTTAAATCTAGGGTAACTTAACCACAATCATCCATTCTAGGGTTGGGTGAGATTCATTTAATCTACTCACTTTTCCATTTTATCCCTTCTAGAAACTTCCTCTACAATCATCTTTGAATTTACCTCAAAATAGTTTATCTTGAATTCTATGCCACCCGTTTATTATAGTAATCTTCCACACGCTTCACACAATTCAAGGAATCAACTTTTTTGGCTCAAATTTTAAATCTTTGATCTAACTCATTCTACTGGCACTAAGTAATAACACTCTATTTGCTCGACAAACACTGTTATCTGATGATCGGCCAACACTAGGTTGCTCGACATCCACTAAGTCTTTATTGGTGCTTAGTAGTATACTAACTTTCTTCACTCGGCACCAACTAGATTTCTCTTGATAAACACGTACTAACTGTCTTTGCTCAACTTCCACTATTTTTTGCTTGGCCTGAACTAACTTTGCTCGGCTTGCACTATTTTCTTGGTCAGGCTTGCGAGACACATTTCTTTATTTAGCCTTCTTCTAGTTTTTGCTCATGTATCCTTTCATTATAGACATAAGTAGATAAATAATACCCTATATCATCAATGTCTTGCTTAGTCTTACTGCTCCTTTTATACACCAAATAACTCAACCTTTCCCTAGGTTCTCTTGTTATCCTATCTTTTCAAATACTATTTATCAATTAAACAAATGATAGCATTTAGACCAAAGTAAGTAATTACCTTACCAACAAGTAGTAGGTTTGACATTAGTGACAAAATAATGATTGTTCCATGATAGGTTTCATCAATCTTGTTCACTTCAACCATCTCCTTTCGAGAATCTCCCTCTTTGGCATTGAAGGCAAACCAATACCAACAATAGTACCAAGAAGAAAATTAATACCTTATATTGAAATCTCTCCCTCTATCAGTATTTGTGCCTTCCTCTATATATTCTCATCTCAGATTTCTCCCTCATATGATCTTGTCCTTCTTTGACAATATTTCTCCTTCCTTCTTTGATCTGATCTCTCTGATATCTCCCTGAATACATTCCTCAAATTTTAGGTACAACTCTCTGTATATTCTCCCTCTCTCTCTTATATCTCCTTTAGCCTTATATCTCCCTATCTAACAACAATGCCAAAGAGTTGTCATTTATACATGTAGATATAATCAATTTAGGTTCTCCTTCTATCACCTTGCATGTGACTATAAATCTTATATTTCTAGCTCCTTCCTTACTTTAGGCAGGTCCTAAAGTAAGATCCATTACATCAATTTGTAAAATATGTCATTCAACTCAGTTGATGCAGGGTACTACTCTTTCTTCTTAAGTGGCTTTGGACAGGGGTATCACCCCTAGTTTACCTCTAAGATATTCATCTGCATCCTTAAGTAAAGCCTTTGTAAACATATCATCTATTTGTTCTTTCATATTCACATATTACATTCTCACTTCTTTGTCTTGAACCAACTCTCTCAAGTAATGATACTTGATTGCAATGTGTTTTGTCTTTGTATGCATCATAGGGTTCTTTGATATGTTTATAGCACTTGTATTATCATAGTAGAGTACCACAAGTTCAATTATTTCCTCCTTTATTCCTTTGAGTAACTATTTGATCCATACTACATTTGTGCAATTCACTACAACAACCACATATTTAGCTCCAACAATAGATTATGATATACAATTTTGTTTCTTGCTGGTCTAGGTGACCAATCTTTAAGAAAAATGATCCACCACTTGTACTCTTTTTGTCATCAATGTTTCCAGCCCAATCATCATTTGTATTGGCTCTTAATTCAAACTTGTCATTTTTCTTATACTATAGACCATAGTCTTATGTTTCTTTCAGGTATCTAATGATCCTTTTAACAACCATTAAATGATTCTCCTTAGGATTTGTCGAAAACCTTGCAATGATCCCAACAACTAAGGCAATGTTAGGTCTTCTATGAACTAGATATTGCAATTTTCCAATCATAAACTTGTACAATGTTTGATTTACTTTAGTAGAATCATCAGTTTTGGATAGTTTGTGTCCTGTCATCATAGGAGTACTAACAAGTTTTGAATCCTCCGTACCAAAAGTTTTCAAGATTTCCTTCACATACTTGGAATAGGTGATGTAAATACCATATTTCATCTGATATACTTGCAACTAAAGAACTTTATCTCTCTAAACATAGACATCTCAAATTCTTTCTTCTTCTTATTTACAAATATCTTACACAATGCATTTTGTCCTCCAAATATGATATCATCAACAAATATATCATCTGGTAAAATTCATTTACCTCCTTTTGTCTTTAAGTATAGATTGTTGTTGTCATCAGTCTTCTCAAAACCAACCTTCACAAGATAGTTGCGAAGCCTTTCATACCGTGCTTTGGGAACATGCTTCAAACCATATAAAGCTTTGTGTGATCTACACACCGTGTTCTTGTTTTTTGGATCAACAAATCCTTCAGGTTGTTCTATGTAAACCTCTTCTTCCAGTATACCATTCAAAAATGTTGACTTCACATCCATTTGATAGACTTTAAATCCTTTGTATGCAAAGTAAGCACGCAAAGCTCTTACTCCTTCCAATCTTGTAATTGGGGAAAATGTCTCTCCATAGTCAATTCCTTCTTCTTATGCATATCCTTTGCAAACTAATCTTGCCTTATTCCTTGTGACTTCACCATTCTCGTCTAGTTTGTTTCTGTACACCCACTTGGTTCCAATAACATTCTTGTTCTTTGGTCTGGGTACTAGAGTCCATGTTTTGTTCTTCTCAATCTAATCAATCTCTTCTTTCATGCCTTTACTCCAGTCTTCATTTTCTAATGCATCCTTTACTAACTTAGGCTCATAAATACTTAATAAACGCGTGTCATTTCTCAACCTATTCCTTGTCATTGGTTTTTCATTTTTATCTCTAATAATTTTTCTAGTAGGGTGATGTCTTCTGACATACTTTGACAACCTAGGTTCAACTCTTCTTTCTACAATGGGTCTATCAATTTCAAATTCACTATGTACTTCTCTATCAGGTAACTCAACATTCCTTTCATGTAAAGCAGTCTTAGTATTAGAATGTACCTTGGCTTTTGATTGCAACTCCCCTCTTGAATGCAACTCGACATCCATTGTATGTGACTCAACTGTCATTGATTCTTGTTGATTAGCAACTTGATTTGCAGAATTATCATCATTAGTAGACACGTCTTCATAGTAGTACATAAAGGTTCTATAATTTTTAGGTTTCTTCTTTGGTTCATCTTCATGCACTTATGTATATTTATCAAACTTTACATTTGAACTATCCACAACTTTGTTAGTGTTAGTATTTAAATACTTATAAGCTTTTATTCTTGTGGAATAGCCTATGAATATACCTTTTTTACTTTTAGCATAAAGTTTACCATTTCTATTGTCCTTCAAAATACAGCACTTGCTTCCAAAAACCTTAAAATATTTGAAATTGGGTGAGTATCCATAGCATAATTCAAAAGGTGTGGAATTTGTACCTTTCTTGACTTGTACTCAATTCAAGGTATAAACAGTTGTACTGACAGCTTCTCTCCACTATTTCAAAGCAACATTCTTCTCCATCATTAGTGTTCCAACACAATCCATTATAGATATGTTCCTCCTTTCGGCAATCCCATTTTGTGGAGGGGCCCTAGGTGCAGAAGTTTGTCTCTTGATTTCTCTATCATTACAGAAATTTTCAAACTCATTTGATGTAGACTCTCCACCTCTATCAAATCTTAGACATTTCAAGCTTTTGCTAGTTTCCTTTTCAACTCTTGCTAGATACCACTTAAACATTTGAAAAGCATCTGATTTTTCTTTTATAAATATTACTGTCATCATTCTTGAGTAATCATCAACAAATATGATAACGTACTTGTCACCTTTCTAGCTTTGCATATCGGTTGGTCCACATAAATCAGTATGAATTAATTTCAGAATTTTTTATAAAGTATGAGTCTTACTTTTAAAACTAGACTTTGTCATCTTGCCTAACTGACATTGTTTGCAAATCACATTATCAGGTTTCTTTAGTTTTGGCAAACCTTTGACTTTTTTCATCTTATTGATACTGACCAAATTGCCAAAATTTGCATGATACAACCTCTTGTGTCATAGCCACACATCATCAAATTGTACAACAAGACAAGTAGCATCATTCATATCAAGATAAAATAGATTACCTCTAGTGTAATATTAGTTTTCCATTAGTGTCATAGATCTTAGTCTTTTTGTTATCAAATTCAACTTTACAACTTGAACTATTCAATTGTGACACACTCAAAAAGTATATTTATGTCCTTCCACATAGTAAGAATTGTCACACATGATCTTATTTATCAATCTTATTAATCCTTTTTCCTTTACTCAGACAAGGTGCATCATTACCAAATCTAACATTATTTTCATTGTAATACTCAAGGGTATTGAACTTACTTTTGTCTCCAATCATGTGATGTGAACATCCACTATCAATGATCCATCTGCCACTTTTGTTCACATGAGATATTAATGTAGTTACCTCATCTTTATCAAAATCATCCTTCATTGCAACATAGACAACTGCATCATCATGATCTTCAAATTCATAATTGAATTCTTCTTCAACAATCTAACAAGCCTTCTTTCCCTTGTCCTTGTAGCCTTTGTTATAGTCATCTTTTCTACCTCATAATTTTTCTTCATTCTTGTTGTTTCACTTATAAGGACATCTTGTTGCAATATGACCAACCTCATGACAATTAAAACATATGATGGGT
The DNA here is from genome assembly GCA_028749045.1 of Cupressus sempervirens. NCBI lineage: Eukaryota > Viridiplantae > Streptophyta > Pinopsida > Cupressales > Cupressaceae > Cupressus > Cupressus sempervirens. The sequence goes on along the minus strand of CM053785.1, from coordinate 298,522,360 downwards.
GACTTACCTTTATATTTTCCTTTGCCTCTATGAAATTTTCTAGCCAACAATGCTTCCAATTCTTCTATCTCTTCATCATTTGTATCACTATCACTAGCTACAGGTTTGACCTTTTTATTTTTCTTATCTTTACATTCTTTTAGTGTCAGCTCAGCTTTAAAAGTAGACTCAACATTCTCAAATTTGAAATTATCAAAATTTGAAAGTTCAAAAGCAGTGAGTCTACCAACTAGTTTTGTAAGGGTCAGATTACTACCAAGAATACACCTCAATTCTTGTATGGTAGAGACTCTAATAACATAGATAGGTAGTAGGGTTCTCAATACTTTTTTGATCACAATCTCATCTTCAATCTCTCCTTTAGATCCTCAAATTGCATTAACAACATCCCTGATCTTTACACAATAATGGACTATAGTCTCACCATCTTGCATTCTCATTTCATCAAATTTTCCTCTTAGGCTCTCAACTTTGTCTCTTAGCACATTCTTGTCTCCTCCATAAATTTTCTATGTGAGTCTCACATCTTCTTAGTAGAATCTCATCCTTTGATGTCATCAAACTTTGAGTAGCTTAGGGTAGATGCAATCTCCAAAATTGCCCGATTGGTGTTCCTTCTTCTATTTCAATTATTCAGTAGTTGGGGCTCTAGTTGGATCAACATGCTCAATGGTGATACTTGAATATGCATAATCTCCAAGACCTCCTAGATGTAGCTTCATCAAACTTTGCATGCAAGAAAGTTTTCCTTGTTTAACTTGGACACCTCCTTCTTGTACATCTTGATCTTTAGCTTTAAGTACCTTCAAAATTTTCTCTTCACAAATACTTGGTGCTCTGATACCAATTACTAGAATACTTTAGAATAATTGAGAGGGGGGTGAATCAATTATCTAAAGTCCAAATGTACAAATAAAACTTTTATGTACTATAACTTATTCTTATGCATGCATTGACCATTCAATATCTTAAATATATGCATATTGTTGTCCTATGTCAAAATAACTTTGCATAAATGTAAACATGCAACACCACAAAAGTAATCATACATTTTAACACAAGGATTTTACGTGGAAACCCAATTTGGGAAAAAACACCAGTAACATGCTACCAATTTTCACTCTTTTGAAGTGAGCTCTGTGAGGAGCCAACCTTGTTAAAGGTTACAATGCACATTGTTAAATGTGACATGGTCAAAGGATTTCAATCACCCTATTACGAGTGAGCCTTGTTAGAGGACTTTAGAACATTTCATTAAAATGTCACCCTATTAAAGGATTTACTAATGATTGTTAGGTCAACCTTAATCCTAAGGATTTATCCAGACTGATACAATTGTTAGAGAGTAAAAACATGACTTGATCCGATAACAATAACAACTCACTCGTATATTACAGATCTCACATTCAGTTCTCCATTCTTTTTGGCATTCATCCTCTTCATCTTTAACACATTGTTCATCCTTCAAGCATTCATCCTCTTAAGCCTTCTTTCTTTGTATGCCAATTGCAAAATCTTCTATTTGGCCACCATATGGAGCAACACCCTAGACTTCTTGTCTTCCTTAGGTTCTCACACATGACAATTGTTTCTTCTAGCCTACTATCTTCTTAAATAGAAAATTTAGGTTTTTTCTACTTAACCACAATCGTCCATTCTAGGGTTAGGTAAGATTCATTTAATCTACCCACTTTTCCTTTTTATCCCTTCTAAAAAATTCCCTTACAATCCGCTTTGAATTCACCTCAAGACAGTTTATCTTGAATCCTATGCCACGAGCTCATTATAATAATCTTCCACACACTTCACACAATTCAAGAAATCAACTTTGTCGGCTCAAATTCATTAAATCTTTGATCTAACACACTTTATTAGCACTAGACAATAACACTTTGTTTGCTTGACAAACACTATTATCTAATGCTTGGCCAACACTAGGTTATTCGACATCCACTTAGTCTTTACTAGTGCTCGACACATACTAACTTTCTTCACTCAACACCAACTAGATTTCTCTTGCTTGACACATACTAACTTTCTTCACTTGGCTTCTACTATTTTCTGCTTTGCCTGCATTGACTTTGTTCAACTTGCACTGTTTGTTTGGCCAGGCTTGACAGACACATTTCTTTACTTAGCCTTCTTCTAGTCTTTTCTCAAGTATCCTTTCACTATAGCCTTAAGTAGATAAATAATACACTCTATCATCAATGTATTTTTTGGTCTTAGTGCTCCTTTTACACACCATATAAATCAACCTTTCTCTAGGTTTTCTTGTTATCCTATCTTTTCAAATCCTCTTCATCAATCAAACAAATGATAGCATTTAGACCAAAGTAAGAAATTGTCTCACCAACAAGTAGTAAGTTTGACATCAGTGAAAAAATAATGATTGTTTCATGATAGGTTTTATCAATCTTCTTCACTTCAATAATCTCCTTTCAACAATTTCAATACCCGTATTAGAATGAAGATGGATATTTTTATTTTTTTCATTACCCGAATCAGAATGAAGAGGAACCTATTTTAGGACCTAGAGTCCACTTGGGATATGGAAGCACCATAGCTTAGACTAAGTCAATGAATGATAAAGTGATTTAGAATTCAATTTCTAGGTATGTATAATTCTTTGCTTCTTGCATATTCAGTCATATTACAATTACAAATTACAAAACTATACTTCGTGATTATTTTTATTGTATTACCAAATGAAACCTTTATTTGAGTTGATGTGAATAATTGTTGGTAACTTAATAAATCTAGATCCTATATGTAATTTTTTTTGGCATAATTTTTTGAACAATTTAATTAACCTTACGTATTCAAGAATTTGTTCTTTTAGTGTATGTAGCAGTATGTTTATGTCACATAAATCCTAAGCAACAAAAAATTTACATATACATATTTAAGATGAAGAAACCCATATAAATTATCATAGAAATTTGAAGCAACAAAACATATACATATACTGATTTATGATCAAGAAACCCTTATAAGATATTTTATCACATGCCACTTAGTGATAATGAAAATATATTCACCAAGAATTGAAGAAATTGAAAGAATGATCTTTCTATTGCTCCAAAAACTGTAATCAATTGTTTTACACTTTTTGTGTATGTGTTGTTTATATAAAAGAGTGTCTTTTTTCTAGTTTCCTATATTCCTCTATTTTAAGGACCAAATTAGTTACAAAATGAAAGGGATGCAACCCTTTAGAAAACATAAGTTATAACTAATGGAACTTAACATAAGCATATGAAATTATTTGGTAAGTTTGTTATAAAACAAATTAGAGATATGGATAAATTAATCTCCCACAAATCTATGCACACTAAACCACATGCTCAAGGTACTCGAGTGATGCGCATGTATCTACATCTTCCATGACATTTTAGGTCATAACGTCTAGTGCAACAAACCGCTCCATATGCTCCATTGCTCCCTTTAGTTTGAAAGTGTTGGTTTGGATAACAACAAAGGCATTATCAAGCAACTTTTGGCACTTAGTGATCTATAGGTTCTTATTATATCTCTCTCTATTCTTACTTATAAATGGTGGTAGGCCTTGCTTGATAGCCTCTATAAATCCTTCAAATTCAACCTTCAAATCTTTTATGAAATCCTCGTGAGCATTAATCATCCTTTTTATTGCTTTAGTTCGACCATCACCAACATTCACACTATCATCCAATTTTGTATTTAATCTCTACCTAAGTCATTCATGACACATATTATTATCATAATTCTTAGCATCAAATTTCCAAAGTGAATCCAAATGTATTTTCATATTCTCAAACCTATTTGCTAGCAAGGCATTGGCAATGTCAACTCGAGATAGTTGCACTTGCTTTGTAAATATTTTATTTTCTTCTTCCATTTACAGTGTCATCAAGGACTGACAAAACTGAGACTCACTATCCACTTTTTCTAGAAAAAATTCCTCATACATTGTGTTGTATTGATCTCTTTCCCTCACAATCCTTATAGTATATGACTTGTTGAATCTTGACATATCAACCCTAGATCATGCTAATACAATGATACCAATCTCTCCAACATTTAGCTTCATCATATGACCAAATGCTTATTCTACATTAATTATTTGAGACCTCTTATGCGAGAGCTACAGGGCCCATAATGGTGTAGGAGTACCCAGGGGTAAAGGTGAAACCTTAATTCATTTTTGGTTTATAAATGATATAACCAACCATTGAGATAATAAGGAAAAAATTCCAAAGGTAATTTTAGGAGGTTTGGATAGGTAGGATTTGGAATGTGAGTCATATTTTGTCAATTAGGTCTTGATAGGCAAAAATTTCTTAGAAATTGTTCAATGAGGCAAAACATGGAAAAATGCCTAAAAAGGGGAAATATATGTTCAAAATTGGTCCTTAGGTGTTATGAGTTCATCTCCTAAGATTTGGAAAAAAATTGGTCAAGTTTGAGGGCTCAACTTGCAAAATTGCAAAAGTTGTCAAAAAGTTGCTCATTGACAACTTTGCAACTTTTGCAAAATTGCATAGCAACTTTTTGCATAGTTTTGAAGAAAAAACTACATGGGTAATTATGTCTCAAACCAAAGGCCAAGATGGAAGAGGGATCCTATTTAAACATTCTCCAACTCATTTCTAGGGGTTGGACACACCATTGTACAGACAACACATGTGTGAGGAGGAGTTTGATTGACAAAAAAATGAGTTTTTAGGATTGAGCAAAGGAATTTGATTGAATAAGTCACTATTTTGAATGGAATCACTTCTTGGATTGATGTAAAGATTTTTTACGTACTTATTTTTATTTTTAGTTACCATTTAACTAGGTTTGCAAAATTAGTTAGTTTCTTCATTCATGTTGTTCAATTTTGACAGGGTTCCATGAAAATGACCAAAGCTTGAATTCCCATAGTTGAAACTCTATGAAATTTTAGAATCATGTAACGGTATCTATATACTATGTAAATAATTTTTTTGGGGTCTATGGAAGGCAAGTAACTAGTTTTACAAGTGAGCCCTAGGCAAGCAAGAAAGGCTTGGCAAGGTGTAATGAAAGCTTGTAATGGACTTTTGGAGAAGATAGAGTATCAACAAGTGCCAATATTTATTGGGTAATGAAGGAGTAGGATGTTAAGGGTTCATGACTTAGAGGAGGAGATTGGAAGTGGGGTTTGGAACCATTGGTGAAGGATACATTTTCATTACCTTTGAAACCCTTGAAATGAGGGTTTTATGAAGTCATATTGTATGGTCATCACAATAGCCTAAGACCTAAAAAATATTCAAGTTTAGGTCATTAAGAATCAAATTCTTGAAGAAGCCAAGTGGCTTTGCTAAGAGTTTTGGGATTTATAGCTAGTTCCTTGTTTTTAGGAGGGCTAATGGGGACTCTTAGGGCTACAAGGGCAAACATAACAATTTGGAGTTGTGGGTACGAAAGACTTACCAAAATAATGCATATTTTCATGAAATGTGATAAGAACCATGGAAAGATGGTCTGGACTTTATTTTGACCATTTAGGCACATTTGGTGAAGTTTTACCTCACTAGGTCAAAAGTGCGTAGTTGGTGAATTGAAGGCAGTGGATTTGAAACTTGAATTGTTGGGAGATTTTCTTAGTGAAAGGGGATTGAAAAGGGGTCCTCTAGGTTGGGGTTAGGAGTAGTAACCCTAAGTAGGTTAGGATTAGCCTTGGTAGAGCAAGAAAGCTCTATAGTAAAGAAGATCCCCATCACATAACAACATGGTTTGTTGTTCCTCAACAAATCTTGAACCAATGAGAATATCATTTACCCCTTGTATGTACGTCTTGAATTCCTTATTCTAGGATTTGAGCATGCTATCAAAGATGAAAGAGGCGCTTAGGTCCCAACCTGGAAACAAGATGACACTAGTGTCCACTAATAATTGTTTTCCCCTCTCAAAATTCATGACATCTATCTCTACCTTGATATCCTCCCTAAGTTTTTGTGATAATGCTTTTTCATTTTGTGGGGTTGTAGTTGGGATAGATTCTTTGAGGTTTCTCCCTCTGAAATTATACAAAAAGGTAGCAAATTCCTTGGATTTTATAAATTTATCACGAGAGATAAAAGAATCATATTCTTCCAACTTGGTATCTCAATGAACATTTAATTTAGTATCAATTTCCTCATCTCTATCAGGCTCCTCCTCTAGTGGTTCAATTGCAAAAAATCTTAAGATGACATCATCAATCATCTCTTCCTTTGAATCATGCACTTTTGTAACAAACTGTGTCAATTCTTGCCTTTTTTTTGCATTAATTTTATATTGTATTCATCAATTACTTTCTGGTCATCTTCTTCTTTCAGGTTCCTAAATAAATATTCAATTTCAATGGCTACATGGAGGTAATCTCCCAAACATTGTGATTTCCTACAAGTATGTATATACCCCTTTGAGTCATAGTTTTTGTTGGCAAAATGATGTAACATGTGAAATTCCTCCTCTGATTTTCTATCAATCACTTCATAGGATTTTTATGAAACAAAGGTAAAGTCTCCAAAAATGAGAGTCTCTAGGAGAAACATTTGTTTGCGTGTTGTGCCTCCAAAATGCCTCTTACTTGAAACACTCATCTTCCTATCAATTTCTAGGTATGTAATTCTATTCAACACATATTTATGGAGTTTGTAGGGTGCATCCTCAAACCCATAAACTCTAAAACAAGTGAATTCATTTTACACATACCAATCCCCCTAGTTATGATTACCAATCTCCATTAGACCAAAATCACAAGGTCTCAAAAATATTTTAATCTTGTCAGAAATGATTGTTTAACTAGAAATTTGAACAAATGATATAAATGTTGAACAATTAGTTTTTCAAACTTTTTTTATAATCTGAATATTTATACCTAGAATACCAAATCAAGGTCAAAAGTTGCATAGATTGGTCTTCTCCATCCTTGTTTTGCAAATTTAGCCTCAATTCTTCTAGCCAAATTCTCTTCTATTGACCATAGAACAATATCATATGTATAAATAGTGAATAATGTCTGAAAACATGAACCTCTTTTTCATTAAAATAGATAAAAAAATAATCATGAATATTTTCTGCAATATATGTTGCATAGTCATATGTCCTTGGTTAAAACATTTGTATACCTGCAAATAGCACCATAGGGCCCTCATTCATTAAATCTAGAACTTTGAATCCTCCTATCTATCCACATGATATGTATGTGATCTAGAGGTAAGTTCTAGATAAATTGGTATTAAAAGGAGGGCCATCTTTTTCTATTAATGGACCATGTTCCTTCTTATGTAGATTTCGTTTCCACACATTATGAGAAATATCATTTATGAAATATTCTTTCTTTAGTTTAGTGAAGGATAGCTTTTTCTTTAACCCCAATTCAAGTCTGAACACTTCTTCAATGGCTTCTATTAATATACTCATAAACACTTCTCTAAGTTCATCATAGATGCATCTCTCTTCCTACTTATAATTCTCAATCAATAATTCCAACAAATTAACATTCACAAACACATTTAGCATAGTCAATTTACCTAAATTTGTCTTCTAGGGAATTTATAGAGGGGTTTCCTTATTTCTCCATAGGTAATAGAGGAGAAAGAGGTCATAAGCCTTGAACCGTGTCCACACATCACCTACATTTTTATAATTTATCCTCTAACTTATCTCTGTCAAGAAAATTTATCTTTGAGTGCCTTAACCTGAGCCTTGGGAGTTTCATCTGGTCAATTAAGTCTTGGTTTAGCTTCTTGCGAGGTTGCTCATCCTCTACTTTCTATTTCTTTCCTTTTTATTCAATATTCTTTTTAGATTTCCTCTTACTGGACGATGAAGATGGCTCCATTCTTTTGTAATTCTTTCTTTTCATAAGCTTGTTCGGCCCTAAATTTGTTTGCACTTGTAGCCACTTTACAATCTAAAAGAAGTAGTAATTTAGTCATCTTTGTTTGCAACATGCATTTCATTCTCTTCATGTGCATTTAATGTATTCCTTTAAAATATAGGTTAGCCTTGAGATTTAATTAGATGTTACAATGAGTCCTTTACCAATGATCGTCATAGTTGACACCAACAAACCTGGTTGGATTAGAGTAACTCCTTTGCACCCATGCCAATTTTTGAACCTTACTAAATAAAGTGTTTATCAATATACATCCCTTCAACACCCTTTGTACATCTCAAATTATCACCATATAATATATCGATATCCTCATCGCATATTAATATAACCCAAAATATTTTAGCATGATGCCTTTCGTGTATTTTGATGATCGACATATACTATAATGGTGAACCCATCAAGAATCAATATAACACCTTGTAGGCATTTCCTAAGTCTAAAGTTACTTGATATTGATTTATGTTTTAGTAGTATCTCCATTAGGGATCGACATAGATAATAATGTGCTTCATTAATGCTATACTCTGATAACCACAATGGTGAAACATGTATCGTTAATTTGATTGGGGATCGTTATCACTATAAAATAACAATATCAATAGTAGTTCCTACACCAAAAATCCTATCTCTATGACCTGTCCTGATAACATTTTAACATCAATTAGCCTATTATTATTTGTAACACTATGCTCGATAACTTCATCAGGAATCAGTATAATGTCCAGTAGACATTTCCAAAGTCCTTAGTTAGTCTGACTATTTTTAAATTATTGTATGTTTTAGTGGTATCTCCATCAAGGATCAACATAAAAGATAATGTTCTTCATCGATGTTATACTCCAATAACCATATTGATGAAACAAATACAATAATAGAAAAGATAGAAGAGAAGAAATGCAGAGGACAATGAAAATCCCATGAGCAATAATAACCCTTGTAAAATGGGTGAACAATAAAGCCATCTCAGTGGGACACAACATATCCAATAGAACATGGGAAATAACCTAAAAGCCAACAAATTGAACTAAAACCTAAAATACTCACCATTTTAAATACTAAAAGCAAACTATGCAAGTCATTACCACATATATCTATTTGGAACCCCTCATAATAGGGCCTAGAAGCATCTTTTCTATCCACATTGACATGAAGGAAGAGGAAACCTTGGTAATTGAAGCAATAAAAAATAACTTCCAGAAGGATCCCTATTCAATCCAACTACAACAAATCAAAGTTATTTTGATAAAAAATTAACTGCTACAAGAGGTTGCCATCCATATCTATTTTGGGACAATGGATTCATTAACTTCTATTTTTCTAAGAAGGCTCCCACCCAGAGACATTGATACCATTGAAAAGGTCTTTAGAGAGGCTATTGCATTCATGAAGTTTTTTACTACTTTTCTAATGTCAACAATTACATATTCAGGGTATGAGTCTCATATTAGTTGCATTCATTAAAAAATAGAAAAATACAAAAATATAGTTCTTTTGCGTTTTTATTTTGAAGCAATGAGTAGATTCTACATATTATCCAAAGCCATTCGAAGCAAAAAATGCCTCCTCATGAACAAATACATTTATCTTCAACTGTAATGTCCCCATTTTAGTAGTTGACGAAGTGTGTGTGTGTTAGCCTTGTTCTACATGGTCCCGAGGGCTAACGAAGGGTTTAATGGGATCTTGGAGTGTTCTGGCCTAGTCATTTCCAGTTTGGGCCAAAACGAAGTTGATTTACTCAGTTTCAGACATAATTACTATTTTTAGTAAGTCGGCAGGACACAGTGCAGGTCAATTTTGGTGATTGGATTCGATACTCCTCGGTGAGAGCTTTCCGATGAGCTATCACTCGCATTATTCGGAGTCTGATTGCTAATACATTTTAATGCCTGAAGTTTTATTAAAGTAACGTCTAATTTAATTGTAAAATATTAAAGTGTTACTTTAATATTTATTTTATGGTGATGTGTACCCAAGGGAGATATAAGGGGTATTTTAATATATGTTTTATATTACACATCTTTTATCCCACATTGCCCATATGAGTTGAGCAGACCCGTGGGAATAGAATAAAAGGAAGCATTTGTGGCTTCATTAGACAAGGTTGAATATGAGAAGAAATTGGTGTGTGAGTTGCAGCTCCGTTCTTGGCATTTGAGGACGTCTATCCTCTCTAGTAACATTCTAGATGCCATTCCCTTGGGGTTTGGCCTTTGGAATTCTTTATTATTGGCTTCATTATCAGGCAGTTTAGTTGCATTTCCAGCTACAGGTAGATTTGGTATTTTGCTCATATCTTCTTCACTACTTGTCCGACGCTTATGCCGCTTGGAGGGAATGGTATTATGAAGGTAGTGGACTGATTGAAGGACAAAGTATTGTAGCAGCAAGTTCGTAAGCATGGGCTGGAGTATTATGTCAATACTGCTGAAGTAATTAGTGAGTTGATAAATCTGCCATGTATTTGGTTTTATGAATTCTAAAAATAACATTTTATTAGCAGCAATTCATTTCCACTTTTGCATATTATTGTAGTTTCTTTTTTGTTTATGTTGTATGATACCAATTCCATGCACAAAACACAACAAACAATAAACGTTTGATTTTCGGAGTTATAAGGGGTTCAAAACATTAAACGGAGAAATACGAAGTTGAATGCAAACTGTTTGACATAATTCCTTTCAGCAATTTGGTTTAGTTTTTTGGGACATCCAGGGGTGCCCATTACATCAACTAAGTAGATTCTAATAGGTCGCAAGATTGCCTAGAACCTTAGAGTTGATCCCCAAGATTAACTTTTCAAGAGAGGAGTTTGAAAGGATTCCTGCCATTAAGCATCATGCAAAATGATAACTCAACAAAAGTGGTGCTAGAAGGAAGGCCTCTTGATTTTTGGAATAGAATAAAAATTTCTCAAACCTTCAAAATTCTGCACTTTTAACAATTTCAATTTTTTTTTGAGTATTTGAGAAATTTAGGTGTGCTACTGTACAAGTGTGCTAGGTACGCTACTGTGCCTATTGTGCCAAATTCTGAGATGCACCAGGTGCACAGGTGCACTATTCTAAGAAATTTTTCTTCTTCAGAGGTGCACTTTTTCAATGTAAACACAAGTTCCTAAAATTCAGTCACTTTCACAAGCATCATAGTGATAAAGGGATTCCAATAACTCCACCCATTCACATTACACATTCCATAATTATCATTCTCTTTACATTGTACTTCACACATTCCCATCATTATGCACCATGTCTTTCTTTAATGCCCAAAGTTCACCTTTGAATCTAATCGGTCCATCACATGACCTACCCAAAAATCCTAAAAAGTTTTGCCCACGGTTCATCTATGGAGAATCACAAACAATTGAAGATCATATTAAAATTTTCAAGGATATCTATAATTGAAACTAGATTTAGTATATGGATGTGTTATGTCACCTTTTCCCTTACACTTTGGGTGAAATGGCATTCAATTCGTATCTCAATCTACCACTTGCATCAATAAGGGATTGGAACTCATCATCAATTCATCTCAATTAATAGGGATCCCACCGAGAGTATTTTATAGTTTAATCATCACTTCTATAGGATTTAGAAAATATTGGAGTTTCCATACATTGTACCACAAGAGGCTGTCATCCATATCTATTTTGGGACAATGGATTCATTAACTTGTGTTTTTCTAAGAAGGCTTCCACCCAGAGACATTGATACCATTGAAAAGGTCTTCAGAGAGGACATTGCATTCACGAAGCAATTTACTGCTACTCTAATGCCAACAGTTACATATTCATGGTATGATTCTCAAAGGACCTTTTTCTTTGAGCAAAAGGCAGCTACATCCACTGAAGCATAAAATAATATGGCTAGAGAGCTAAGGCATGAAGCAGATGATGTCTCTTTTATCTGATGAACTCATCAAAATAAAGTTGAATTCTTCAAGAAACCAAGGAAATCATCCAAGACAACTTACTACCCAAAACAATTATTCTCAAAATTAGAGAAATTTTTTTGGCCTTTACAGGAACATCAACAATGAGAATAATCATATTATAGGTATGGGTCCAAGTGAAAATGGGTATTTTTGCAATGATGTTTTGGATCAACCTCACCAAATCATGGAGGAATAACCTTTGTTATTTATTCAATGATGTTTGAATCATGTGATAAATCTATAGGAGGACAAAATGACGAACATGATCAAGAGGAGTTTGTGTTCCCATTCAATAAAAAAATTCTTCCTAATTGTTGATGTTTTAACAAGTGTGGATATGCCAAGCAATTTTGAGGACGCAAAAAAAATTGAAGTTCCAAAACTTCATAGAGTTGTAAAAATTCTCAAAATTGTAAAAAGTGATGGAAATGCACAAGATCCCAAGGTTGGCAAGATTTTTGAATTAGGAGATCATCAAGAAGAATATTCCAATGCTTCCTATTGTGATATTGATTCCCCATTGAATAATGATAAGATGCCTCCCTAAAAACGAGATATGTCATTAGAAGAGATGGATAGAGTGCTCAATTTGGTCTCCAACTTGACTGAGGAGATATCTATTTGTGGGTATTCTACACATATATCAAACCATGCAATAACTGAGTCATGTAGAATCCATCAATTTGGGTTCCATTCAGAAGAAAGTTGTCTAGATTTCTTGTTAGCATGGGAGATCGCAATAGAAGAAAAACATGATTTTGAATAGGCTTCTTTGGGATATGACGCAGAAAACATCTTGGTCGATGATAGTAATGAATCCTATAATTCAAAAAGAGGGTTGAATATTGATTTTTCTAGTCCAAAGGAACCCAGAGTGTTTCCATGTGCATGTGAAGTTGTGTACCAAGAGATAAGATGACCAGAAGGAGAGATTATAATGTGTGAGTGTACCTCTATGGTGGGGAACTCACTAGATCAAGTGATATTTCCCCATTATCCCTCTCAGTTCGATTATTTTCAAGTTAAATATGATGCTAAAGGTAAGAGAACGTGTTTCTAGATTAATCATGGTCATGGAGAGTTACCATAACTTCTGATTTTGTGTGATTTGTGCTTGGCATTTGAGCTAAGATTGTCCAAATTTAATTTTTTTTGAATATAAAGACAAACCAACTTTTCTTAGAACTATATGGGGTGGTTCATTAGTATCGTACATCGTGAGAAATCTATTGACAACCACCCCACATTCTTATTATTTAAGGTTTTATGTAGATAAGTTTTTATTTTTCTTAGTCTTTTTTAGTCTTTCCAATTAGGTGTTAGTTTTCTTTGAGTTAAGTCTTTTAGTTTGGGCTTCATTTCTTTTTCTTTCAAAGTAGCATTAGTCCAGGGGTTAGGTGCACTCAAGATTTTAGATTTTATCTTGACGCATCTCATTAAACCACTTCTGATTTCGACTTTTGGGAAGAGGTATTTCTTTGTTAAAACATTTTAATGATTTTGTTTCTTATACCAACTAAGAAACAAATGTTACTTGCAGTAAGAGGGGACTTTCAGTCTTGAATTCAGGATTATAGATCAACAGGTTCTCAACACTTTCACAAATTTAAAGATCAACTATCTCAGGTGTTTTTGAACCAAAGTTGAAGACAAAAAGGGATAGTCAAAACCCTACTAGTTCAAAAAGAAGGATGTTCTCAAAGGAATTTCTAAGATCATTGTTTGGCATGAGAGTTTCTAAAATATTCTTAAAAAAGGAATACAAGGGATGTTCACAAAAGATTGAATCTAAGAAATGACACCAATGTCTTGGCCACATAGTTTAAGCATGGTTAGGATACGTAAAGAAAATAAAAAAATGAAATGTGTTAAGAATTAAGCATTCTACAAAATATGAGAAAAGTGATTTGATTGTAGGGATATGCACTCTAAATAAGCTATCTAGTCTCAAAACAATTGCTTCTTGAAAAGAATCAAATGGTGACGTTATGAGCTACGTCAAGCAAGTATTTAGAAGACTACTTGGGACTTCAAACGAAAGGTGATAACCCACCAAGAGCCATCAGGATTGAGTCTCTCATCTAGTCAGACAAGGGATTGATAAACAACTTTCATAAAGACTCCTAATGAATGGACCTGAACGGGTTGAAGATTGTTTCCAAGTTGTCAAAAAAAATTGATAGATTGCGTTCTGAGATGTCGAAGGAAATGGATATAGTAAACATACACTAAACTTGTAGATTCAAGATTCTAAGTTTTTGATTGTAAACAGACTCAAAATATGCTTGGAATATTCAGGATTTAGATGGTGTTTGATACATATCAAAGGAATGTTTGTTGATGAAGAAATGCCTTTGTCATTTCTTCCTTTTTGTTAGGGCTTTTTGTTGTGGTTTCACAATGCACGCCCCATTTTTCCTAGAAATGAGAACCTCCTACTTTATTTTTTGGCTTTTTGGAGGTCTAGTCCAAGGGCCAAGTTCTCTTTTTAGTGTCTTTGGTCAGATCCGAGTCCTAGTTCGAAAGCCTAGTTTCAAAAAATCAAAATTCTAAGAGTACAAGTATTTTTTCCAAAAAGAGAGAGAGATAGAGGCACACTAGTGTACCTCATTAGGTGCACTAGTGCACTAATGATATTAACCAAGGGAATCACCCTTGGTGATGTGCAGCTGTGCAGCACCAAGTGGTGTGCTGGACCCCCCTTCTCTCCCTCCATTTTCATTTTGTGAGTTTCAACCACTGTAGCACCCCACCTATTTAGGTGCACCTCCTTCACTCCTCCTACACTTAACAACAAACACAATCATTCAAAATGCTAGACTAAGGTGTGCAGCGGCACACCTATTTAGGTGTGCAACTATGCACCTTGTCTTATTTGCAAAAAAATCAACACCTTGACTAGAAAACTAAAAACTAAAAAAGCATAAACCAAATGCAACATTAAGGTGTGCAATAGTGCACCTAATTAGGTGCATTTAAAATGCTTACCATCTTCGTGCCCAAGTAAATAGGGTGCACATCAGGGCACCCCATGAGGTGCGCTATTGCACACCCAATCTTAAGAGCTTCTTCAAAGAATAAGGTGCACCTATCAAGTGTGGCTTGTGCATAATTTTGTGCATTTAAGATTAAAATCAAGTTTTAGATGTTTCTTGACACTTTTTGTTTTTGGTTGTTGTCTGCATCATCATTAAGGCTTAGTTAAATTGATTTTTTCTGCCTTATGGACTAATGTTTGCTTCTTTGTACAGATGAAAAGGCATCCTTAACTTGTTGGGGTCATAACTTTTGAGCTAGAGCTTGGAAATAAAAACCATTTACACTGTTGAAAAGAAGAACTAAAAATATAATTTCAATCCCTAAAATAGTGAGCCTTTGACTAGTGAAAGTTTCAACTTGAAATTTTCTACTAAAGATCTCTGAAAAAGCTAATTAAAAATGCCTAGAAAATCTTATGAAAAAGTTTCAAACATTTGAGTGTTTAGATAATCGAGATCACCAGGTCCCTCACTAGGAAGGATATGGCAGTTGGAGAGAAGGAAAATATGAAAGATATAGAGGCTGGACACATGAACCAAAACATGTTCCTCAACTTATGCAACTATTAATGACAAGATTCAACACAGATGCCTTGGAATTTTACATAGAAGGAGTTCAAATGTATGAAACTGTTTGGCTATAGAGAGGGTATAAATCATCCAAAAGGGTCAAATTAAGTACATAAAAGTGATATTAAACCCCATTTGAGAAAAAACTCATAAACCATTTTCAAAACTGAGAACTTTGATATGTTGGCAAAATGAGCTTCCAAGGCGTCCTGGTGTGTTGTTGCACTAGGTGCACAAGTGCTCTTTCTCAATGATGTTTTGGAAGTTTTTTAAGAATTTGTAGGTGTGCCAGTGTGCTAGGTGTATAGGTGCGCCAGTGCACCAGTTTTGCAGGTGCACTTTTTTAGTGATGGCTTGAAGATTTTGAAGAATTCATGTAGGTGCGTTGGTGCACTGCTACACCTGGTGCTCTTCTTCCAAGGTGCACCAATAGTTAACTACTAGTTCTAAAATTAGAGCTTTCCATGCATCGAAAATGCATTATGACAACAGTTCAACTCTGACAAGCACCTAGTGAAGATGGAGCTTCCATTTTTGGCACTTCAACATACTCCTACATCAATCAAAATCTCTCTCTTTCTTATTTTCTCATTTTTTTTAAAGACATCTAAAGGCTCATGCATCCAATTAATGATATAAATATAGATGGAGTCCTACTAAGCACCAGTTAGAGAGTCAATTTGTACATAAATAGATTTGTTTGATTAGTTTAGAAGCATATTTTTGCATAAAGAGATCTCTCACTCTCAACACAAATTGAGGAAAAGATTTCTTATAAATTCAAGAATGTTATATGTATTCTAGGCCACCATTATTTTTTAATAATATATGGTTTTGGTGCTCATATTTGGAGTGTAGTGATTCTTACCTAAGTGTGCCATATTTTTTGTGAATGCATGTTCATGGAATTGTGATTGAGCCAAAAGTTTATTGCGTTATTTTTGGTTGTGCAATATTTTAATTCTATTGTTTGGTATGGTTTTATGAATTCTATTGATGTATCTAGCTTGAGAATAAATCATCATATTGTTCCTACATAACTTTTTGTCTTGCACGAGCGCACTTCCCATGGCCTTGTGATTTGATGAAAAGTGAAGCATCTTACAATTATTGAATTTCCATTGATGATTGCATCAGTGGAATTAAGGAAGCCCTGCTCCTACTTTCATTGGTTACCCACCGATTTCTTCAAAATCTTAATTCGTAGATGTGTTGTTTTCTATAGTTTATGTCTGTTAGGATTTTACTTTCATGTTATTTGCTTAATTTTCTTGTTACCCTATCTTTGTTATTTTCTTTATTGACCCCTTGCTAAAATTGGAATTCATACTAGTTGCATTGCTAGATTGTATTCATTAAAAAATAGAAAAATACAAAAACATAGTTCTTTTGCATGTTTATTTTGAAGCAGTGAATAGATTCTAGATCTTATTCGAAGTCATTCGAACCAGCAAAGGCCTCCTCATGAACAAATACATTTATCTTCAACTGAGTAGATTCTAGTAGGTCACAAGATCGCCTAGAACCTTGTAGTTAATCCCCAAGATTGACTTTTCAAGAGAGGAGTTCGAAAGGATTCCTGCTATTAAGCATCGTGCAAAATGACAGCTCAAAAGGAGAGGTACTAGAAGGAGGTCTTGTTGATTTTTGAAATAGAATAAAAATTTGCCAAAATTTCAAAATTCTACACTTTTTACAAGTTCAAAAAAAATTATGAGTTTTTGAGAAATTTAGGTGCACTGTTGCATAGGTGCACTAGGTGTGCTTCTGCACTTGCTATGCTTGTGCACTACTATGCCAAATTCTTAGGTGAACCAAGTGCACTAGGTGCATAGGTGCACTAGATGCGCTGGTGCATAGGTGTGCTATTTTGAGAAACTTTTCTTCTTCAGAGGTGTACTTTTTTAGAATAAACACAAGTCCCTAGAACTCAGTCACTTTCACAAGCATCGCAGTGATAAATGGATTCCAAGAGCTCCACCCATTCACATTACACATTCCATAATCATCATTTGCTTTACATTTTACTTCACACATTCTCATTATTATGCACCATGTCTTTCTTCAATGCCCAAAGTTCACCTTTGAATCTAACCGGTCCATTGCATGACTTGCCTAAAAGTCATGAAATGTTTTTCCCATAGTTCATCTATGGAGAATCAAGAATAGGTGAAGATCATTTTAAAAATTTCAAGGAGATCTGTAATTCAAATCTAATTCAAAATATGGATGTGGTATGTCACCTTTTCCCTTACACTTTGGGAGAAATGGAATTCAGTTGATACCTCAATCTGCCATCAGCATCAATAAGAGATTGGAACTCCTTTGAGAGCAAGTTTCTAGAACAATTCAAGACTATATCAATCCACCTATCCTACGTCATTAGTTAATCTTAATTAAGAGGGATCCCCACAAGATTATTTCATAGTTCAATCATCACTTCTATAGGATGTATCAAAGAATGGAGTTTCCATAAATTCTACCACAAGAGGCTGCCATCCATATCTATTTTGCGATAATAGATTCATTAGCTTCTATTTTTCTAAGAAAGCTCCCACCCAGAGACATTGATACCATTGAAAAGGTCTTCATACAGGTTAATGTATTCACAAAGTAGTTTACTATTGCTCCAATGCCAACAATTGCATATTTAGGGTATGAGTTTCACACTAGTTGCATTGTTAGACTGCATTCATTAAAAAATAGAAAAAAAAACAAAAACATGGTTCTTTTGCATGTTTATTTTGAAGCACCAAATAGATTATACATCTTATTTGAAGTCATTTGAACTAGCAAAGGCCTCCTTGTGAACAAATACATTTATCTTCCTTGTGAACAAATACATTTATCTTCAAGTAATCGGATTCCAGTAGGTCGCAAGATCACCCGAAATCTTGGAGTTGATCCCCAAGATTGACATTTCAAGGGAGGAGTTTAAAAGGATTCTTGTCGTTAAGCATTATGCAAAATGATAACTCAACAGAAGTGGCACTAGAAGAAGGGCCTCTTGATTTTTAGAATAGAAGAAAAATCTGCCAAAACTTCAAAATTCTACATTTTTTACAAGTTCAAAATTTTTTTAGAGCATTTGAGAAATTCAATTGCTTTGCTACGCAAGTGCACTAGGTGCATTGCTGCACCTGTTGCACCAATTTATGAGGTGCACCAAGTGCACAAGGTCTGCAGGTGCGCCAGGTACACTGGTGTGTAGGTGCACTATTTTGAGAAAGTTATCTTCTTTAGATGTACTCTTTTTCAGAATAAACATAAGTTCCTAGAGCTCAGTCACTTTCACAAGCATCATAGTGATAAAGGGATTCCAAGAACTCCACCCACTCACATTACACATTTCATAATCATCATTCAATTTATATTGTACTTCACACATTCCCATCATTATGCACCATGTCTTTCTTCGATGCCCAAAGTTCACCTTTGAATCTAACTGGTCCATTACATGACTTGCCCAAAAATTCAAAAAAAATTTACCCACGGTTCATCTATAGACAATCATGAATAACTGAATATCATATTAAAATTTTCAAGGAGATATGTTATCAAAACCAAATTCGGCATATGGACGTGGTATGTCACCTTTTCCCTTACACTTTGGAGGAAATGGCACTCAACTGGTACCTCAATCTACCACCAGCATCAATAAGGGATTCAAACTCCTTTGAGAGCAAGTTTCTAGAACAATTCAAGATCTATATCAATCTAGCTATCCTGCATCTTCAGTTCATCTCAATTAAGAGGGATCCCCATGAGAGTATTTCATAGTTCAATCATCACTTGTATAGGATGTATCAAAGAATGGAGCTTCCATACATTGTACCACAAGAGGATGTCATCCATATCTATTTTGGGACAATGGATTCATTAACTTCTATTTTTCTAAGAAAGCTCCCACCGAGAGACATTGATACCATTGAAAGGTCTTTAGAGAGGCTATTGTATTCACGAAGCAGTTTACTACTACTCCATTGCCAACAATTAAATATTCAAGATATGATTCTCAAAAGACCACTTTCTTTGAGCAGAAGATAGCTACATCCACTGAAACAAAAAACAATATGGCTAGAGAGCTTAAGGCCATGAAGGAGATGGTGTCTTTTTTATCCAATTAACTCATCAAAATAAAGTTGAATTCTTCAAGAAACCAAAGGCAATCATCCAAGACAACTTGCTACCCAAAACAATTATTCTCAAAATTAGAGCGGAAACTTTGGCCTTTACAAGAACATCAACAATGATAATAATCATATTACAGGTATGGGTCCAAGTGAAAATGGGTATGGGTGCAATGATGTTTTGGATCAGCCTCCCCAAATCATGGAGGAACAACCTTTGTAGTTTAGTGCAATGATGTTTGAATCATGTGATAAATCTACAGGAGGATAAAATGACTAAGATGATCAAGAGGAGTTTGTGTTCCCATTCAATGAAGAAATTCTTCCTAAGTGTTGATGTTTCAATAAGTGTGGATATGCCAAGAAATTTTTACGATAAATTTTTTTTGAAGTTCCAAAACTCCATAGAGTTGCAAAAATTCTCAAAGTTGCAAAAAGTGATGGAAATATAGAAGATCCCAAGGTTGGCAATATTTTTGAATCAAGATTTCATCAAGAAAAAGATACCCAATGCTTCCTATTGTGATATTGATTCCCCACTGAATAATGATAAGATGCCTCCCTCAAAAAAAGATATGTCATTAGAAGAGATGGATAGAGTTCTTAATTTGGTCTCCAACTTGAATAAGAAAATATCTATTTGTGGATATTCTACACATATATCAAACCATGCAATAACTGAGTCATGTAGAATCCATTCATTTGGGTTCCATTCAGAAGAAAGTTGTCTTGATTTCTTGTTAGCTTGGGAGATCGCAGTGGAAGGAAAGTATGATTTTGAATAGGCTTCTTTCAGATATGAGGCAGAAAAATTCAATGATAGTAATAAATCCTGTAATTCAAAAGGAGGGTTAATGATTGATTTTTATAGTCCAAAGGAACCTAAAGTGTTTCCATGTGCACGTGAAGTTGTGTACCATGAGATAAGACGACCAGAAGGAGATATTACAATGTGTGAGTGTACCCCTATGGTGGGGGACTCACCAGATTAGGTGATATTTTCCGATTATCCCTCTGAGTTTGATGATTTTCAATTTGAATATGATGCTAAAGATAAGAGAAATTGTTTTTGGATTAATCATGGTCATGGAGAGTTACCACAACTTCTGATTTTGTATGATTTGTGCTTTGAATTTGAGGCAAGATTGTCCAAATTTTATTTTTTTGAGTACAAAGATAAACCAATTTTTCTTAGGACTATATGGGGTGGTTCATTAGTATCGCAAACCATGAGAAATCTACTAACAATCACCCCACATTCTTATTATTCAAGGTTTTCTATAGATAAGTTTTTGTTTTTTATTTTATTTTTCTTAGTCTTTTTTAGTCTTTCCAGTTAGGTGTTTGTTTGCTTTGAATTGAGTCTTTTTGTTTGGGCTTTGTTTCTTTTCATTTATTTTTCTTTCAAAGTTGCATTAGTCCGGTGGTTAGGTGCACTCAAGATTTTATCTTGATGCATCTCATTAAACAACTTTTGGTTTCCTCTTTTGGGAAGAGGTGTTTCTTTGTTAAAACATTTTAATGATTTTGTTTCTTATACCAAGGAACAGATGTTACTTGTAGTAATAGGGGACTTTCAGTCTTGAATTCAGGATTGCAGTTCAACAAGTTCTTAACACTTTTGCAAATTTAAAGATTGACTATCTTAGATGTTTTCAAACCAAAGTTGAAGACAACAAGAGATATTCCAAACCCTATTGGTTCAAATATAAGGATCTTCTCGAAGGAATTGCTAAGATCATTGTTTGGCGTGAGAGTTTGTAAAAAGTTCTTAAAAAAGGAATGCAATGGATGTTCACAAAAGATTGAATCTGAAAAACAACACCGATGTTTTGGCCACACAGTCTAAGCATGGTCAAGATGCAGAAAGAAAATAAAAAAGAATGAAAGGTGTTAAGAATGAAGGATTCTACAAAATATGAGAAAGGTGATTTGATTATAGGGATATGCACTTTAAATAATCTATCTAGTCTCAAAACAATTGCTTCTTGAAAAGAATCAAATGGCAATGTTATGAGCTACATGAAGCAAGTCTTTAGAAGACTAACTAGGGCTTCAAATAAAAGGTGATAACCCTCCAAGAGCCGTAAGAACTGATTCTCTCATCTAGTTAGACAAGGAATAGATAAACAACTTTCATAAAGACTCCTGATGAATGGACCTGAATGAGTGGAAGATTGTTTTCAAGTTGTCAATTTTTTTTGATAGATTGTATTATGAGATGTTGAAGGAAATAGATACACCAAACACACACTAAACATGGAGATTCAAGATTCTAAGGTTTTTATTGTAAAAGGACTCAAAATATGCCTTGAATATTTAGGATTTAGTTGGTGTTTAATACATATCAAAGGAATGTTTGATGATGAAGAAATGCCTTTGCCATTTCTTCCTTTTTTTTGGGGCTATTTGTTGTGGTTTCACAATGCACACCTCATTTTTCCTAGAAGTGGGGACCCCCTACTTTATTTTTCATCTATTTGAAGCTCTAGTCCAGGGTTTGAGTTTTCTTTTTAGTGTCTTTGGTCAGATCCGGGTCCCAGTTCGAAAGCCCAATTTCTAAAAATCAAAATTCTAAGAGTACAAGTCTTTTTTGCAAATGAGAGAGAAAGAGGCACACCAACACACCTCATCAGGTGTGCTAGTGGCCCAATGATATTAACCAAGGGAATCACCCTTGGTGATGCATAGCTGTGTGACACCAAGTGGTGCCCTGGACCCCCCTTCTCTCCCTCCATTTTCATTTCACGAGTTTCAACCACTGCAACACTACACCTATTTAGGTGCCCCTTCTTCACTCCTCCTACACTTAACAACAAACACAAAAATCATTCAAAATTCTAAGTTAATGTGTGCAACAACACACCTATTTAGGTGTGCAGCTACACACTTTGTCCTATTTGCAAAATATTCAAAACTTTGACTAAAAAATTAAAAACAAAAAAAGCATAAACCAAATGCAAAATTAAGGTGTGCAGTAGTGCACCTAATTAGGTGTGATGCTACACACCTAAAATTCTTACCATCTTCATGCCCAAGTAAATATAGGGTGCGTATCAGTGCACCCCATGAGGTGCGCTGCCTTGCACCCAATCTTAAGAGCTTGTTTGTGCAATTTTGTGCATTTAGGGATTAAAATCTAGTTTTAGATGTTTCTCAACACTTAGGGTTTTTGGTTGTTGTTTGCATCATCATTAAGGCTTAGTTAAATTGATTTTTTCTACCTTACAAACTAATGTTTGCTTCTTTATATAGATGAAAAGGCATCCTTGACTTGTCAAGGTCATAACTTTTGACCTATAGCTCGAAAATCAAAACCATTTACACCATTGGAAGAAGAACTAAAAATATAATTTTAGTCCTTAAAATAGTGACCCTTTGACTAGTGAAAATTTCAACTTGAAATCTTGAGGAGAAGACCTCTAAAAAAGCTAGTTTAAAATGACTAGGAAATCTTATGAAAAAGTTTCAAACATTTGATCGTTTGGATAATCTGGATCATCTGGTCCCTCACCAAAAAAGATAAGACTACTAGAGAGAAGGAAAAGATCAAAGATATAGAGGTTGGACACATGAACTAGAACAAGTTCCTCATCTTATGCAACTATTAATGACAAGATTCAACACGGGTGTCTTGGAATTTTAGATAGAAGAAACATAAGGAGTTCAAATTTATGAAACTATTTAGCTATAAAGAAGGTACGAATCTTCCAAAAGGGTCAAATTAAGTATAGAAAAGTGATCTAAAACCTCATTTGAGAAAAAACTAAAAAATGTTTTCAAAATTGACAACTTTAATTTTTTGGCGAACTGAGCTTCCAAGGTCCATAGGTACACGGGTGCACTTTTGCAATGATGTTCTAGAAATTTTTTAAGAATTTGTAGGTGTGCTAGTGTGCTAGGTGTTGCAGGTGTGCAGGTGTGCTTTTTCAATGATGTCTTGAAGATTTCGAAGAATTCATGTAGGTGCACTTCTTTCGAGGTGTGCTTCTCTAGAGGTGCACCAACAGTTAACTGCTACTTCTAAAATTAGAGCTTTCTATGCATTGAAAATGCATTCTAACAGTAGTTCAACTCCAAGAGACACCTAGTGAAGATGGAGCTTCCATTTTTGGCACTTCCATACTCCTACATGAACCAAAGTCTCTCTCTTTCTTATTTTCTCATGTTTTCTTTGTTTTAAGATATGTAAAGGGTCATGCATCCAATTAATGATATAAATATCGATGGAGTCCTACTAAGCACTAGTTAGAGAGTTAGTTTGTACATAAATATATTTTTAAAATTAGTTTAGAAGCATATGTTTGCATAAAGATATCTCTCACTCTCAACACAAACTGAGGAGAAGATTTCTTATAAATTCAGGAATGTAATATGTATTCCCGGCTATTGTTATTTTGCAATAATATATGCTTTTGGTGCTTGCATTTGGAGTGTAGTGATTCTTACCTAAGTGTGTCATATTTTTTGTGAATGCATGTTCATGGAAATGTGATTGAGCCAAAAGATTATTGTATTATTTCTAGTTGTATAATCTTTTAATTTAGGTGTTTGCTACGGTTTTACGAATTCCACTGACGTATCTAGCTCGAGAAGAAATCAACATATTGTTCCTATATAACTTTTTGTCTCGCTCGTTTGCTCTTCTCATGGCCTTGTGATTTGATGAAAAGTGAAACACTTTATGACTATTGAATTTCCATCTATGATTGCATCAGTGGAATTAAGGAAGTGTTGCTCCTACTTTCATTGGTTACCCACCAATTTCTTCAAAAGCTTAACTCACAAACTTGTTGTTTTCTATAGTTTATGTCCATTAGGATTTTAATTTCATGTTATTTTCTTAATTTTCTCATTACCATCTCTTTTTAATTTTATTTAGTGACCCTTGTTAAATTAGGAATTCATACTAGCTACATTGTTAGATTGCATTCATTAAAAAATAGATAAATATAAAAACATAGTTCTTTTGCATGTTTATTTTGAAGCAACAAACAGATTCTACATCTTATCCAAAGTCATTCAAACTAGAAAATTCCTCCTCATGAACAAATACATTTATCTTCAACTGAGCAGATTCCAGTAGGTTGCAAGATTGCCCGAAACCTTGGAGTTGATCCCCAAGATTGACTTTTCAAGAGAGGAGTTTGAAATGATTCTTGTCGTTAAGCATCATGCAAAATGATAGCTCAACAAAAGTGGTGCTAGAAGGAGGGCCTCTTTATTTTCAGAATAGAAGAAAAATTTGCCAAAACTTCAAAATTTTGCACTTTTTAGAAGTTCAAATTTTTTTTTTGAGTTTTTGAGAAATTCAAGTGCATTGTTGCATAGGTGCGCGAGGTGCACTAGGTGCGCTATTGTACCTACTCAGTTGGTGCACTACTGTGCCAAATTTTGACATTTGCCAAGTGCATCAGGTTCATAGGTGCATTGGTGCATAGATGCACTAGTGCATAGGTGGACTATTTTGAGAAAGTTTTCTTCTTCAGAGGTGCTCCAATGCCAACAATTACATATTCAGGGTATGAGTCTCAAAAGACCGCTTTCTTTGAGAAGAAGGCAACTGCATCCGCTGAAGCAGAAAACAATATGGCTAGAGAGCTTAAGGCCATAAAGGAGACGATGTCTCTTTTATTCAATGAACTCATCAAAATAAAGTTGAATTCTTCAAGAAACCAAGGCAATCATGTAGTGCCTGCCTCTAGTTTGCATTTTGCTATCATTTTTGAACTCTTTTAGGTTAGTTTTATATTTGATGATTAGTAGTATTATTTTGAGATTATCAATTATTGTTTCAAATTCAGATGATCTATGATGATATTACTTGGTACTCTATACTTCATGTATGCATGATAATTATTACAGTGTTTTAGTTATTGATGATGTTTAGTTAGATGGACTATCATATGTGTTTTCTTATGGATACTTACCACATACTACATGTGTATGGTGTGTGTGTGCGTTTTCTTTATGTGTAATGTTTTTGATGTTGTTAAGGAAGGAGTCGTAGTCACCTGCTACTTGGGATCTACACAATGCACCACTTCCTACCATTGCCTATTTAGCTTAGAATATTTTGTTTGTACATGCATGGATTTTATACAAGTTGCAAGTACCAGGTATCGACTTCCCTAAATTGCCAGGATGAGCATACCCTATTACATTATCTCAATGATAAGAGAGGGGAGATAAATTCTTGAGTCCAAATCCTAAACCTTTAAGCCATTTGTCCTAGAAAATATGGACAAGTATTTGAGTTGACTACCTTCAGAATATGTTGAATGACGTTAATTCGTGATTATAACCCTTTAGTTTGATTTTGTATGTGTTTTTCTATGATGAGTTTTTGTATTTTATTCTATAAGTCTTTGGTGAATTTTCTATCAATTAAGTCTAATTAAAAGATTAAATTAATAATTTAATTTAATAAAAAATTATTATGATATTTTAATATTTAATTAATTAGGAAATTAATCAAATAGAAAGAATTAAATTTAAAGATAAAAGTTATAAGTTTAATTTTAGAACATGATAATATTTATTTAATTTAAAAATAATATATTTAGAGTTCATTTAAAAAAAAATGCTAAATAATATTTTTACTTAAGTTAATAAATATTTTATCAATTTAACATTCAAAAATAAATTTAAAAGCGAGAAGATATTAATTTATTAAAAGTTTTTTAAAAAAATTGCACGATGTATGCATGAGATGAAATATAAGAAATTAAATTAAAAAGATAAAACAAGTAAATTTAATAAAGATTGCATAATGTGTGTGCATGAGATTAAAATTTAATAAATTAATTTAAAAATGAGTCAAGTGAAAATTAAATAAAGTTATGTTATAATTTTAAAAATGTGCAAGGAAAAGATAAAGAAAAGATAATAAAGAGTTGAAGTCGGGTGAACAGAGAGTTCTCTCGGGTAAATGCACAATTAGTACCCCGATTTTAGGAGAGAACTCCATATCACAACTTGGGGGTTCATTTTCGAAGCACCATGAATTTTGGAGAAGGAAGGAATTTTCGGAAAGGAGAAGGTTCTAAGTGGGGGAATTTCTCTACAAGCTTCTTGGGTGTAGCGATTAACATCAATGTCTAGGTAGATGCTTGTGATTATTCCCTAAATTTGTTACGCTCTTTCTTTCTTGAGTTCATCATATTTGTTGAATGTTTTTCCAAAGAATTCTTGTGATGAATGTTTCAGTAGCATGTATTTTTTATTTGTATGATCAATCATATGTGTATGGGAAGTTTAAAAGATTAATATAATTATTCTTTCAGTAGATTTAAGAATTGAAAATTGATTCATTAGATTTTATTTTTCTATGTAGGTTCCCACCTAGAGACATTGATACCATTGAAAAGGTCTTTAGAGAGGATATTGCATTCACGAAGCAACTTTTTGCAGCTCCAATGCCCACAATTACATATTCAGGGTATGCATCTCAAAAGACCACTTTCTTTGAGAAGAAGGAAGCTGCATCCATTGAAGCAAAAAACAATATGGCTAGAGAGCTTAAGTCCATGAAGGAGATGATGTCTCTTTTATCCCATGAACTCATCAAAATAAAGTTGAATTCTTCAAGAAACCAAGGCAATCATCCAAGACAACTTGCTACCGAAAATAATTATTCTCAAAATTAGAGCAGAAATTTTGGCCTTTAGAGGAACTTCAACAATGAGAATAATCATATTACAGGTATGAGTCCAAGTGAAAATGAGTATGGGCAAAATGATGTTTAAGATTAGCCTCCCAAATCAAGGAGGAACAACCTTTGCAATTTAGTGCAATGATGTTTGAATCATGTGATAAATCTGCAGGAGGACAAAATGATGAAGATGATCAAGAGGAGTTTTTGTTCCCATTCAATGAAGAAATTCTTCCTAAGTGTTGATGTTTCAATAAGCATGGATATGCCAAGAAATTTTGAGGATGCAAAAAATTTGAAGTTCCAAAACTCCATAGAGTTGCAAAAATTCTCAAAGTTGCAAAAGGTGATGGAAATGTAGAAGATCAAAAGATTGGCAAGATTTTTGAATTAGGAGGTCATCAAGAAGAAGACACCAATGCTTCCTATTGTGATATTGATTCCCCATTGAATAATGATAAGATGCCTCCCTCAAAACAAGATATGTCATTAGAAGAGATGGATAGAGTGCTCAATTTGGTCTCCAGCTTGACTGAGGAAATGTCCATTTGTGGGTATTCTACACATATATCAAACCATGCAATAACTAAGTCATGTAGAATCCATCAATTTGGGTTCCATTCAGAAGAAAGTTGTCCTAATTTCTTGTTAGCATGGGAGATCGCAATGGAAGAAAAGCATGATTTTGAATAGGCTTCTTTGGGATATGAGGCAGAAAATTTTTTGGTCAATGATAGTAATGAATCCTATAATTCAAAAGGAGGGTTGATGGTTGATTTCTCTATCCTAAAGGAATCTAAAGTGTTTCCATGTGCGTGTGAAGTTATGTACCATGAGATAAGACCATCAGAAGGAGATATTACAATGTGTGAGTGTACCTCTATGGTGGGGGACTCACTAGATCAAGTGATATTTCCCCATTATCCCTCTTAGTTCAATGATTTTCAACTTAGATATGATCCTAAAGGTAAGACAACTTGTTTCTGGATTAATCATGGTCATGGAGAGTTACCACAACTTCTAATTTTGTGTGATTTGTGCTTGGAATTTGAGCTAAGATTGTCCAATTTTTATTTTTCTAAATACAAAGACAAACCAACTTTTCTAAGGACTATATGGGGTGCTTCATTAGTATCACACATCATGAGAAATCTACTAACAACCATCCCACATTCTTATTATTCAAGGTTTTCTGTAGATAATTTTTTGTTTTTGTTTTTGTTTTTCTAGTCTTTTTAGTCTTTCCAATTAGATGTTAGTTTGCTTTGAGTCGAGTCTTTTTGTTTGGGCTTCGTTTCTTTTCATTTCTTTTTCTTTCAAAGTTACATTAGTCTGGGGGTTAGGTGCACTCAATATTTTATCTTGACACATGTCATTAAACCACTTTTGGTTTTGACTTTTAGGAAGAGGTATTTCTTTGTCAAAACATTTTAATGATTTTTTTCTTATACAAATTGAGGAACAGATGTTACTTGCAGTAATAGGGGACTTTAAGTCCGAAATTCAAGATTACAGATCAACAAGTTCTCAACAATTTTGCAAATTTAAAGATCAACTATCTCAAGTGTTCTCGAAGGAATTTCTAAGATTGTTGTTTGGCATGAGAGTTTCTAAAATGTTCTTAAAAAAGGAATGCAAGGGATGTTCACAAAAGATTGAATCTAAGAATGACACCAATGTCTTGGCCACATAGTCTAAGCATGGTTAGGATGCATACAGAAAATAAAAAAATGAAAGGTGTTAAGAATTAAGCATTCTACAAAATATGAGAAAGGTGATCTGATTATAGGGATATGCACTCTAAATAAGCTATCTTGTCTCAAAATAATTGCTTCTTGAAAATAATAAAATGGCGATGTTATGAGCTACGTGAAGCAAGTATTCAAAAGACTACCCAAGACTTTAAATGAAAGATGATAACCCGCCAAGAGCCCTCAGAACTAATTCTTTCATATGGTCAAACAAGGTATTGATAAACAACTTTCATAAAGACTCCCGATCAATGGACTTGAATAGGTGGAAGATTGCTCCCAAGTTGTTGGAAACTTTTGATAGATTATATTTTGAGATGTTGAAGGAAATAATTTGGATATTCAAGATTCTGAGGTTTTGACTATAAAAGGACTCAAAATACACTTGGAATATTTAGGATTCAGTTGGTGTTTGATACATGTCAAAGGAATGTTTGTTGATGAAGAAATGACTCATTTATTCCTTTTTATTGGGGCTATTTGTTGTAGTTTTGCAATGCACGCCCCATTTTTCCTAGTAATGGGGACCCCCTACTTTATTTTTTGTTTTTTCAGAGCTCTAGTCCAAGGTCCAAGTTTTCTTTTCAGTGTCTTTGGTCAAATCTGGGTCCCAGTTCGAAAGCCCAATTTCTGAAAATCAAAATTCTAAGAGTAAAAGTCTTTTTTACAAAAAATTACAAAAAAAAATGAGAGAGAGGGAGAGAGAGAGAGAGACGTACCCCTCATCAAGCGTGCTAGTGTGACAATGATCTTAACCAAGGGAATCACCCTTGGTCATGCGCAGCTATGCAGCACCAAGTGGTGTGTTGGACCCCCCTTTCTCCCTCCATTTTCATTTTACAAGTTTCAACCACCACAACATGGAACCTATTTAGTTGTGCCTCCTTCGTTCCTCCTACACTTAACAAAAAACTCAAAAATCATTCAAAATGCTAAGTTAAGGTACACAACAGTGCACCTTGTCCACTAAAAAATTAAAAGATAAAAAAACATATGTGCACCTAAAATTTTTACCATCTTTGCACCCAAGAAAATATAGGGTGCACATTAGCACAACCCATGAGGTGCACTGTTGCACACCCAATCTTAAGAGCTTGTTCAAAGAATAAGATGCACCAGACACACCTATCAGGTGCAGCTGGTGCACAATTTTTTGCATTTAGGGATTAAAATCAAGTTTTAGATGTTTCTCAATACTTATGGTTTCTGGTTGTTGTCTGCATCATCATTAAGGCTTAGTTAAATTAATTTTTCTACCTTATGGACTAATGTTTGCTTCTTTGGGTAGATGAAAAGGCATCCTTAACTTTTTGGGGTCATAACTTTTGACCTAGAGCTTAGAAATCAAAACCGTTTACACCGTTGGAAAGAAGAACTAAAAATATAATTTTAGACCCTAAAATAGGGAGCCTTTGGTTGCCTAGTTTTAGGGACTAGTGAAAGTTTCAACTTGAAATTTTGAGTAGAAGACCTTCGAAAAAGCTAGTTAAAAATGCCTAGAAAATCTTATGAAAAAGTTTCAAACATTTGATCATTTGGATAATTTGGATCACCTGGTCCCTGACTGGGAAGGATAGGGCAGTTAGAGAAAAGGAAAAGATCAAAGATACAAAGGTTGGACACATGAACCAGGATAGGTTCCTCATCTTATGCGACTATTAATGACAAGATTCAACACAGGTACCTTGGAATTTTAGATAGAAGAAGCAGAAGAAGTTCAAATGTATGAAACTATTTGGCTATAAAGAGGGTATAAATCATCCAAAAGGATAAAATTAAGTACACAAAAGTGATCTAAAACCCCATTTTAGCTAAACCTAGAAACCATTTTCAAAACTGAGAAATTTGATTTTTTGGCAAATTGAGCTTCTGAGGTGCGCTGGTGGACATTGTTGCACCAAGTGCACAAGTGCACTTTCTCAATGATGTTCTGGAAGACTTTTAAGAATTTGTAGGTGCACTGGTGCACTAGTGCACCCGGTGCCCTAGTGCATTGCTGTGCTAGGTGCGCTAGGTGCACTTTTTCAATTATGTCTTGAAGATTTTGAAGAATTCATGTAGGTGCACTGGTGTGCTATTGTGCCAGGTGTGCTAGTGCACTACTTTGTTAGCTATGCTTCTTTTGAGGTGTGCTTCTCTTGAGGTGCATTGACAATTAACTGCTATTTCTAAAATTAGAGCTTTCCATGCATTGAAACCACATTCTAACAGTAATTCAACTCCGACAGACACATAGTGAAGATGGAGCTTCCATTTTTGGCATTTCCACACACTCCTACATCAACTGAAGTCTCTCTCTTTCTTATTTTCTCATGTTTTCTTGTTTTAAGACATGTAAAGGCTCATGCATCCAATTAATGATATAAATATGGATGGAAACCTACTAAGCACCAATTAGAGAGTCAATTTGTACATAAATAGATTTGTTTAATTAGTTTAGAAGCATATGTTTGCATAAAGAGATCTCTCACTCTCAATACAAATTAAGGAGAAGATTTCTTATACATTTTAGAATGTGATATGTATTCCAGGCCACAATTATTTTGCAATAATATATGTTTTTGGTGCTCATATTTAGAGTGTAGTGATTCTTGCCCTAAGTGTGTCATATTTTTTGTGAATGCATGTTCATGGAAATGTAATTAAGCCAAAAGTTTATTGCATTATTTATGGTTGTACAATTTTTTAATTTTGGTGTTTGATATGGTTTTAGGAATTTTGTTGACGTATCTAGCTTGAGAAGAAATCATTATATTGTTCCTACATAACTTTTTATCTCACACGAGCACACTTCCTATGGCCTTGCAATTTGATGAAAAGTGAAACATTTTATGATTATTGAATTTCCATTGACGATTTCATCAGTGGAATTAAGGAAGTACTGCTCCTACTTTCATTGGTTACCCCCCGATTTCTTCAAAATCTTAACTCGCAAATGTGTTGTTTTTTATAGTTTATGTCCGTTAAGATTTTACTTTCATGTTATTTTCTTAATTTTCTTCTTACCCTATCTTTGTTATTTTCTTTATTGACCCCTTTTTAAAATAGGAATTCATACTAGTTGCATTGTTAGATTGTATTCATTAAAAAATAGAAAAATACAAAAACATAGTTCTTTTGCGTGTTTATTTTGAAGCAACAAACAAATTCTACATCTTATCTAAAGTCATTTGAACCAGAAAAGGCCTCCTCATGAACAAATACATTTATTTTCAACCGAGCGGATTCTAGTAGGTCACAAGATCACCCAGACCTTGGAGTTGATCCCCAAGATTGAATTTTCAAGAGAAGAGTTTGAAAGGATTCTTTTCATTAGGCATCACGCAAAATGATAGCTGAACAATATTCATTCATGAAATTGCTAAAATTTCACCCTTGTTTAGTTCACCTAGCTAAGAAATCATAGTTGTGTTCTTTGACCATTCAAAATTTTCTTTACCAGGGAAATATTTTTTGATTTACAAGAAAATACATACCAAAAGAGCTTCATACTTCACTAATTGTTTGTTGTGCTTTATTCTCATCATGTTCTCCATGATTTACATCCTCACCATTTTATATAGGTCATAGACTTGATCATTCTTTACAATCTCATAAGTGACATGTATTGCACCTTTTGGTACACTATTGGTTATTCTTGATTTCTATGTACTCTATATTGAATCATCTTTAAAGAAACATGTACTTCAAGATCTTGAATATGATCAACAATCATAACCCGTCCATTGTACTTTGATTTGGTTAGATGGTAACTAAATTATGTGATCTTTTCTTAACTATGTAGTTTTTTCCTTGAGATCATAATCTTGTTACTCTATGGATTATTATCTTTGATAACCTGTGTGTCTTGTCAAACTACATTCACTAATAATGTATTATGCTCATCTCAATCTTTACCCAATTTAGTTGAGACTTAGTGGTGATGTCCACAACATAAGCTGAATCATTTTCTCATAGATGCTTATGGTCATCCTTTAGTTCTCCATCTGTACATAGGTTTTTATAATAACTTTAATAGTCTCATCTCCTAATTCTTTACATTTTCATTGAATATAGGCTCAAATATCTTCTAGTTGTAAAACTCTTGATGCTATAGTAGAAAATGCTTCGTTCATGTCCACTTTGAGTTTTCTTTCCACATGGGATGTGTAGAATGGTCTCAATTCCTCCTTGTTGCTAATAAAAATCCTCATCTTAACATTATTTTCCATAGTTTCAAATAGAAATGATATTTCATCAGTAATCAAATCTTACAACTTCATGAATGACCCGTTAGGGCTCACGATAAGCGTGATCACAATTAATTTCTTGAATCTTAAAAATGTTCTTGCACAATCATTAGATAATGTTCAAATTTTTCTCTTGACTAGACAAATAAAAGTAAAGGTGTGAAATGAATCACTTAACCACTATTTATCATCGAAATATAGATGTTGTTTCCTCTAATAGTTAGAACAACACCTTTACTAATAGTAACACTAGTGACTTGTCACCAGTTAAAAAATACTTTATCGGTTCCTTCATTCTCCAACAAATATGACCAGTTAACAATTAATATGACTCAAGGCCTTTTTGATGACTCAACACATAATTAATCAAAAATTTCAAATGATCAAGGCAAAATTCCTTATCATTGTATATTTTATTTTCATTATTCCATTCTCAACTTTGGGGACTGGTAGATATTCTCTCCAAGGGATCTAATAGAGAAACCTTGAATGAAGACTTATAGCTCTCTCTATATATGAGATGCAAGAGCTAAACTACTATGCAACCCTTGCAAGGTGAACCATAGAATAAGAGATTCAAATACAAGAGCAAGTCTGTTAGTATCCAAAAATCAAAGATGAAATGAAATAGAAATTAAGAGATAAGCTAAGAGACACAAATGCAATATAAAGCTAAAAAAATTGAAATTATTACAAAACCTCCTAGTTAAACTATGTGACCTATACTAGGGCATAAAGGAAACCAAGCTAATAATTCCATTAAGCTATGATGTAAATAAAGAAAATGGATGCAAAGTGGGTGCAACATGACTGCAAGATGAGTGTTCCAAATGTTCTAAAATCACCAAGAAAACTTGCAACATAATATAAGCATAAGTGAACAAGAGATGAAAGAGTGAAGAGAGAGCCTCATTTTAAAGAAAAATGGAAGGTAGAGATTAAAGACTCAATCAAGGGAAGAGAATGAGCCTTGGGTCATCCATGTGCCCAATAATCTTAGCTAAGAAAGATCAATGATTGGCTTTAAGAGGAAAAAGATGTTTGGAGGAGAAATAAAGTTATTTTGGAAATGAAGATTCCTCTAACATAGGAAAGTGTACCCCTCACGTGAGACAAAAATGTCTTTCTTTTCTTTTTAAAATATGAATAATGTTTTTTTATGAGCATACTTAAGATAAGTGGGATTTGGGGATCTTATTTAATTAAAAGGGAGCAAGTTATTTTAATTAAATAAAAGACTTAGGATAAAGTGGTCAAACCATAGGTTATAATCAAATAAACATTAAAGGGATGATTTGATCAAAGATAAGCAATGGATAAATTAAGAAAAAATGCTAGAAAGGGGATTCATAGTCTAGATGACCATTTTTGGGTGATTACATTTGCAGTCTTTGACTAATGTGTGATCAATATAGGAACACATTAAGTCAAATAATGAAAAAGTAAATCCAGTGGAGAAATCTAACTCTAAAGAATGAAGCATGGAGATATAGTTGATCCTAAATGCATAGTCCATAAGCATTAGGGATTGAACATTATGGGAGAGAGATCAAGAGAAAATGGAAATGTAAAGCATGTTCCCTATATAAATAGATAGAAAAAGAGAAAATGTAAAGGTCAAGCATATGCTCTTAAGAATTAGATGTAGTAGAATCAAATTGCAATGATGAAAAAGCAATGATAGGGTATTCCTGCCTCCTCAAAATTCAAATGGAAATGAGGTAGATCATATATGAAAATGAGCTAGATTTGATCAAACAGATATAAGCCAAAGTCCATGATGACATATAAGAGAGAAATTCCAAAGAATGACCACCAAGCAATGAAGACATACCCCAGTTTGAATAAGGTTGACTAGTAAGATAAAGCATACAAATTAGGTGAAACCAAAAAAATTGAAATGAAATGAAAGAGAGGAGTGTAAGAGAGTAGAAATGATGAAGAAATGAAAAGATAAATATTGCCTTAGAAATATTCTAAGATTAAACCTCAAAAGGGTCACCAAGTGCACAAAGATCAACTAAAAAGAAGTCTTTAAGATAAGAACGATAAAGGTACAACTACATCATTGAACATCCAATAACTGGCAATGTGAGGGGGGGCCAAATGGTAAGAAGATGCCACCTCTCGACTGCGTGGTCACTTAGTTAGTCTTCCACTCCCACCATGTAGGGAAGATAATGAATGATCCACATACAACTAAACAATCATGAAACATTCCTAGGCAAGGAATTCT
Source organism: Cupressus sempervirens (assembly GCA_028749045.1). Classification (NCBI taxonomy): domain Eukaryota; kingdom Viridiplantae; phylum Streptophyta; class Pinopsida; order Cupressales; family Cupressaceae; genus Cupressus; species Cupressus sempervirens. The sequence continues at coordinate 298,486,922 of CM053785.1, read as the reverse complement.
TAATAGACAAAACTACCTTAAAGGTAACACATACTACTCAAGACGATAAGATAATCCAAAAGAAAGAACCTTCAATCCAGTTTTGACACCGCATAACAAAACATCATACATATACCAAGTATAGATCAAATCACCAAGATCATGAGATAAAGTCAATGAAAGATATCCACCTCAATCCAAGAACCACATGTCAAAAGTACATCATCCATGGATCACCAATCACCATCAATGAAAGTAAATAACCACATTAACTTCATTCAACAATAAGTATACCACCAGAGGTACAAACAAAATCTATAGAGGAGACTCAAGCTACATTCTAGGGAGTGTAATCACATGGTCAAACTACTTGAGTTACCCTTGTAGACACCTAAATTTGATTACATCACTAATTAATCAAATTTAATCATCTTCTAGGACATCATTGATTAAATATTTTATATTTTATTAATTTATCATCATCCACTAGTTAACTAAATCATTTAATTAACTATAGTCTATTTGATAAGATAAATGATAAACCAAAATCAATTTATCAATTAAATCCCTATTCCTCTATTAAATTAAATAAATGAAAAAATCTATTTAATTTAATCCCACATCCCCATTTATTAAATAAAATATTTAATAAATCAATCCCAAAACTCTAAACCAATCCTAAAACCCTACACCAACCCATTCACCCATACTAACCTCACTTAGCCAACTAACTAACCCATCCCATCAATGCTAAGCCACTTAACTCCTAACCCCCTCCTAAACTAAGCCTAATCCTCCTCTAAGCATGTGCACAAATTTAAGCACGGGTTAAGACTTTCTTACCCAAGCCAAAGTCAAAAGTCTTCTGTATCCTCTTACATTACTATCCAAGAGCATTAATGGCTCTGACATGCCTTAAATACCCTTAAATTTCTCTTACATCCCTCTTCCATACTCCTCCTCCCTCATTACTCCCTTTGACCCTCCACTTTGACCATCTAATCCCCTTGTGACACTTGTCACAAGGCTAGAGCTTTGAAGAAGCACAATCCATGATCTCCCCCTTCCTTTCATCCTAGCACTTCCTCACCCTTTTCCATCCTCACATCCTGACCCTCCATTTCACCACCCCTTAGCCTATAAATTGAGCCCTTCCCCTCTCACAAATGATTCAACTTCCATGCAAAATTATAGCGTCCCTTTGGAGAACAAACCACTAAACTATACCCTTGCCATGTAGGAATCCTCACTCACCCCATACACCATATTTCATCCATTCAAAGACTCTTACCCATTGAAATCTTAAGCGCACTTGATCAGACATCCATCCATATATGAACACATCAAAGTTATCAAGGTTACACTCAAGGGGCTTAACATTCTTGGTCTTCTTTCCTCCATAGTGTTCCTTTCATCTTATCATATGTAGTGCTAATTTACTTAGTTTGTGAATGTTGGTTAATTCTTAATGTTATTTTCACACTATTTTAAGAGCTCTACAACCCTAGACTAATCTCTCAAAAGACCCTGCACCCTCAAGTGTCAAGTTACCCTAGATTGGTTACTCTAAACCTCAGACCCTCAATGTAACACATGCAGAACTAGAATACCCTCTCAAGAAGATGAGAAAAACTACTCAAACCTCTCACTTGGTATCATCCCATTCCCATCCTTAGTTTGTACAAGCACTCAAGCATGACTGGGGAGAATATCTCTAACTTATTTTTTAGTGTGTTTCCCCAAAATATTAATTACTATATTATTACTTTTTACATAACTTACAATAGGTTACCCTGGCACTGATCACTTTGGGTCTCGAACCCCTATTGTAAGCCACTCCCAAAGACATGTACCTATACAACCTCTCCTAAGCATACAAATCATAGTTGTGTCCCATACCATAACATCCATATTGATCAAACTCAGTTCCTTAATAGGAAACACACAATAACATTGGTTCTCAAAACCCAAGTTCTCATAAATACTCAAATAAGTCTCAATTTCAATCATAAAATACATCATGACATACATTCAAGTAATCATTATAAAATAAAACTCAAAAAAGGATTCTAGTGTACATCTTAGTTTGGCCAACCAAACAATTTACATGAAAGCCATCACAAAAGAAAACCACAAAACAAATTGGAAATATATATCACTTACCCTCAAGTAAACACATACATGATTGTGACATTACCCAATTATAATTTGCCACATAATGCAACTTAAGAAAATAACTATAAATTCACAAAAATATTTCAAGTTCAAAATTAAGGTCCTTCCTAGCGAGAAATTATACATGTGAATGAAAATAAACCACTCACAAAGTAAAACTTGAAATACATGAACATATAATTTCCAAATAACTACGCACTACAATTAACATAAAATATAACCTAATTTAATTATAATTCATTTTATTATATATTTATCTCATTTTTAAACATAATTCAAAATTTAAATCATATTATATATTTTGTTTACATTCATGCAATATTATAAATAAATAAAAATAAAAATCTTACATGAAAGAAATCATATATGTATATATATAAAACCTAAAAAAAAAATAAGTTGAAAAAATTTACTAATATGAAATAACATTAAAACATATCTAAATTCATAATAAAATATATTTTAATTAAACTACACATACTATCCATTTATATAGCTTATTTTAACTTTCACCCAGGATTCTTTTTAATGAAAGAAAGGGCATAACTTAAAAAATTAGAAAGCCACCATTTATTTAAGATGAAAAAATAATATTTTAAGGAAAAGCAAATGTAAGACTAAGTATGGGATAAAGATCATCGGCCCACGTAATTATGGTAACTTATTTTGGAGAAAGTGGGGAATTGAAGAAACCATTCCCAATGGCATTGGCTAATCTCCAGAAAAAATGCACCAAAGACAAAAAAAGAAGAAGTCAAACATGATTCTTTTTCAGATTCACAAAAACATAGTGAAGTTTTCTCAAAAAATTGTTGTTTTCGATCACAAAATATACAGATCATGAAGATGAAATGCTGAAATTTTTTTAAAAATAAATTGTGTTTTTCTTTTTTAAAAAAATTTAGTCAATGGTGCAATTTGTACAGAGGATAGCCGCGTCCATTCCCAATTTGATATTAGGATATCATGCATTGTCATGCTACAAAGGATATCTGCGTCCATTCCCAATTTTATATTAGGATATCGTGCATTGTCATGCCCACTACTTGGAGTTGGAAGCGATGACATTAAAAAAATATTGCATCTATAAAACAAAGTCAATCTTCCTTTTAGATATCAATTAAGATTAAATGAATTTAAAGAAATTAAATGAATTCAATTTTAGCTGTCAATTTCCATCGGGTTCAGCATTGTCAAAGAGATTTCTTTTATTTATATAAAAAGGAAAAAAGAAAAATATCGTGCCTTTTCCAGATTGGCATCATAATATAATTGAAATTGTGACCAATCAACACCAAGTAATCAAAATCAAATAAATAGGGCTTTACCCCTTGATATATTGGTGATTTAAATCATGAAGGCTATGAGTACAAGACTCTATGATAGGCTTCAGTCTGATGAGTAGAATAGTTTTTAGTAATTGATTTATTTTGCAAAAAGAGGGGTAAAAATTTATTAAGACATAAAGGAATACAACAAGGAGAGCTCAACAAGGAGCTCAATCCTGAGCAACAAGATCATCAAATTCTTGCACCATCTCAAAGGACAGTTGCCCCCTATCCCTAATATTCCAACCCGGATCATGACTAGAAGCCCATTTGGCTAAACAATCAGCAGTTCTATTCCATTCACGAGGAATATACATGAACCTAATGAACTGAAAAGAGGAAGAGAAGAAAAGAATCTGCTTAACAACAGTGGCCAGCTACCAACTAACATCCTCAAGCTCTTGCGAAGAAAGCATGTTCACCACCACTTGGGAATCAGACTCACAAATAATCTTATTCCATCCCCGCAAGCAACACTGTTCCACAGCATATAAAATAGCCTGAGCTTCCATGAGATTGTTAGTATAATCACCCTTATGAACTGAGAAGAAAAATTTAACATCCCCAGAACTACAACGAGCCACTCCGCCAATACCAGTCGGACCAGGATTCCCACGGGAAGAACGATCAGTGTTAATTTTCAGAACTCCACAGGGAGGAGGAGTCCAGTGCCCATCCCGGTTAACCCGACCCTTCCTCTGATGGTGAAGCTGCCTGGACATAGAAGGAAACCTATGAGCTACAACCCCATCCTGCAAATGAAAATTGAGGCGATTATAGATAGCAAGATCAACCGGATCCATACCCCCATCAAGCTCACACTTCACAAGAATAGTTTCCTGAAGAGAATGTGATATTTTCCACCAAAGATGCAAAACACCAAGCCGAACATCTTGGAATATGCGACGATTCCTCTCCAACCAGATATGCCAAAGCATGAAAGATGGGCCAGCAATCCAAGCAGCATGGAGAGAAGAAGACTTGGAGGGAGCACTACCCAAGCGGGCCCAGAACTCAGGCAAAGAGGAAGCATGCCGACAAGAGCAACCCCAAGCGCTCCACCAAAGCACCAAAGGTGCCATATCTAAGTAGAATAGGAGCAATGGAAGAACAGATGGGAGACAGACTCCTCGCCATTACCACACAAAACACAATAAGAGGGGCCCTGAAATCCACGTTTACAAAGATTATCCCAGGTAAGACAACAATTGTGAGCCACTAGCCACATGAAAAAATTACACTTGGACCAAGAAACTTTATTCCAAACTTGCTTCCACCAAGGGACCTCAGCATCCCCAAATAATTGTCTAGTTATCTCCTGATACCCAGTAGAGACATGATATTTACCAGACAAGGTACCGCCCCAAGCCAAAGCATCTGGACCAAGCAAAGAAGAACACTCTCTAGAGGCCAAAATTTGAGAAAGCTCCTGACGATCCATGTCTGTACCTCCAGGAGGCCAATCAGAGGAATGCTTCCATCTGTAACCAACAACAGGTCCCAATTGATAAGGAGTCTTGTAATGAGCCACTTTATCCCATCCAGCGGCAAGAAAAGAGTCACAAAGAGGCTGAAGATGAGGCTATATGGATAAAATGGAAGGGAATCCATCCCAAGCATCAGACCAAAACAAAGCCTGAGAACCTCCTTTACATATCCGGAACAGACCCCTCTTCACCAACATTGCACCTGTCTTCAAAGTATGCCAAACCATTGAGCCACGACCTTCAAGATGAAGTGCAGAAACAAAGCAAGGATCAGCACCATGAAAATATTTATGAGTGATAATACGAGCCCAAAGTTGATGTTGTCCAGAGCACCATCACCAATAAATTTTAGCAGCCAAAGCTTGACTACTCAATAGAGCAGATCGAAGACCAAGACCACCCTCCTTTTTAGGCCTACAAACAGTTGCCCAATTAACCAAGCTCCATTTAGTACTATGCAAATTACCACTCCAAAGGAATTGTTGAGAAAGAGCATCAAACTCCTTGAGAAAGTAAATAGGTGCAGCATGAACCATGCTTCTATAAGTAGGAAGAGCTTGGATAACAGCTTGAAGAAGACTAACCCAGGCAGCAGTAGAAAGCCATCTATGAGTCCAATGATTTACCTTATCCTGAAGCTTGGTAATCAATTTTTGCCAGAAGAGATGTGGCTGCCTGGAAATAGCAATAGGAATGCCAAGATAAGTCAAAGGAAGTGAACCTATTTGAAACCGTAGGATACCAACAATCCTATGCTGAATAGAATCAGGAGTGTTAAAAAAGTAAATGAAAGATTTGTGCTCGTTAACTTTCTGGCCTGAAGCTAACAAATAAATGTCCAAAGCATGTTGAAAGGCTTCAGCTTCCTTGATCCTAGCAAGATCGGAAAGAGCAGAATCATCAAAAAATTGAAGATGGGAAAGAGAAGGTAAGCCATTACCCCACCGCCAGCCTTGAATAGAATTCTGGGACACTTGATGCTTAATGAATATGCCCAAGCCTTTAGCCATGATGATGAATAGATATGGGGAGAGAGGGTCACCTTGGCGGAGGCCTCTAGAAGCACCAAATAGTTGTGAAGGTTGACCATTAATAAGAATAGAAACAGAGGCAGAAGTAACACAACTCATAATCCAACTCACCCAGTCAGAGCTAAATCCAAAAGAAAGAAGAATACTCCTTAGGAAGCTCCATTTAACTCTATCGTAGGCCTTAGCCATATCCAACTTAACAAACATGGCTCTCTCCCTTGAAGTAGCCATAGAGTGAATAGCCTTAGTAGCAATAACCACCCCATCCAAAATTTGTCTGCCAGCAACAAAACCACCTTGTTCTTCTGAGATAATAATGGGAAGCCACCTTTTTAGTCTCTCAGCAATCAGCTTAGTAATAACTTTGTAAACCACATTACATAAGGCAATTGGTCTAAAAAACTCCAATTGATTAGCATCCTCTCTCTTAGGAATAAGAGTCAAGAATGTAGAGTTCAAAGCTTGAAGCATCTGCTTGCTAGCATAGGATTCTTTAACCACCTCCAATAAATCATGATTAATGATGTCCCAAAATTCCTAAAAGAATTCAACTGGAAAGCCATCAGGACCAGGAGCCTTCCCCTTAGGCATGCCAAAGACCACCTCCTCCAGCTCTTCCAAAGAGATAGGACGCTTGAGATAATCATTCATTTCCTGAGTGATAATGGAAGGAATACAGGACAAAATAATATTTTCTTCATTATCAGTAGGAGGAGAGTCCTCAGAGAAGAGGGTAGAGAAGTATGAAATAGCCTCCTGGAACAAAGCTAGCAAGGAATTCAGTTGGATACCTTGAGAATTAACCAAAGAAGAGATAGTGCTCTGATTCCGGCGAGATTGTACTGTTTTATGGAAAAAGGCAGTGTTTCGATCACCTTCTTGGAGCCAATCAACTCGAGCCTTTTGCTTCCAAAAAATTTCCTCTCAAAGTTCCCATTCTTCTAGAGCTCTAGAAGCAAGGGATTTAGCCTGGCCAAGATCCTCTGAGAAACCTCGATCTCTAATCTCCCTTGTGATGACATCAAGATTTTCTTGAGCAAGCCTCTTCATAAAGTGAAGGTTCCCAAAGCATTCCCTATTCCATATCTTGATCTGCCTTTTAACATATTGAAGCCTTTTAGAAAATGAGAATATTGCAGTACCATATGCAGGAGCACCATCTTTCCACCAACAAAAAACAAAATCATGAAGAGAGGAGTCACGAAGCCACATCAACTGGAACTTAAAAGGAGGATGCTTCAGAACATAAGCCCCTATAGCAGAAAATTTGATTGGCCAATGATCTGAACCCCTCCAATCAAGGATTTTTGAAGAGATAGTAAGGGTGCCACTAAGCCAAAAGCAAGAAACAAGAAATCTATCCAGACGTTCTGAGATAGCAGCAACACCAGTCCTGCAATTATTCTAGGTATAGAGGCCATTAGAAGGTTTAACATCAGAGAGATGCAAAAGAGATATGTGTTTCCGAAGAAGAGCAGAAGAAGGCCCCAATCTAGCCAAACCACCATGCTTCTCTTCCAGACTTAAAACTGAATTGAAGTCCCCTGCTAACACCCAAGGATGATAAGGATGACAATTTCTAACATATTGAATATGTTCCCAGAGTTTCTCCTTTCCCACAAGATCAACAAGTGCATACACATTAGTAACCATGATTACTCTCCTGAGTCTAGAGCAAAAGCTACCATAGAGAGAGCTGAGTGAGAAGACATCCAACCAAGAGGAGAAATTTTTTGAGGATCCCAAAATATAGCTAAACCACCAGCACTGCCTATTGCCCTAACACACTGGTATTGGCCACGAGACCAAATACTAGAGGCATGTTGGACCCTAGACTCCATAGAGAGCTTAGTCTCTTGGATACAAAAAACATCAGGACTATGATCAACCACCAAGTTATGAATAGCCTTTTGTCTAGGGATGCTATTCAACCCCCTTACATTCCATGAGAGAATAATCATCATTGGGTAGAATTGGGAAAATGAGAATCCAAAGGTTTCACTGAACCAGACTCAATCAATATATCTCCTGTGAGTTTAATCTTCTCTTGGTCTGTTTTGCGCCCACTCCTTAGAGGGGGAGTAGAAGAAGCCTGCTTAAAGGGTTGATGTAGCAACCCCAAGGGGAGAGGAGATCCCTTGCCCTTACCTGATGGTAGCACGTCCTTAACCAAGTCAGCCAAAACAACATCATTATCTTCCAACACTGCAGGAGTCACCAGAGCCTCTATCACAGGAGCTACATGAACCTCACAGTTTTGATATACTACAACTTGAGATGCCCCACAAGCATCATTAGGAACAGATCTCTCATTTGGGCAAACTGGATCAGAAGAGATAGGAGGAGGAATACCCTCCTCTAGAACCATACTATCTAGCACCTCAAAGCGGTTAAAACCTGAATCAGATAATCTTTCTTTCAAAGGCCTCTTTTGACCACGTCCCTTAGCTCGAGGGCGAACAGGGGTAAATGCATCCTTATCCTGCATTTGAGCCTTACCCTTACCTGTAGCATCTTGTGGATTCATCCCCTTGGTAGTATTAACCATTTGAGATTGTCCTTTCTCTGTAGTATCTGCCAAACCACCAGCATTGCCAGCTGTAGAACGATCCACTCCTTTGAAACTTGAGGTACGGGGGCACTGCCGCAGTAAATGACCATACTCATGAAAAATATGGCAACGGAAAGGGAGGGATTCATAATCTAACTGCTGCACCTAAGAAGAATCCCCCAGACAAATTTCCAAAGAATCTGGTAATGGGTTATTCAAATTAATTTCAACACAAATTCTAGCATAAGAAATAACCTTTTTATCGAGGGATTGATGTGCGATTGCAGCCGGCTTCCCCAACAAAGTAGCAATTTGTCGAAGGATGTCTTCATGCCAAAATTCCAAGGGAAGAGGAGGCAAGCGAACCCAAACTGGCACTGTTGAAGGGAGATCCTCAGCAGAATTAAAACCTGAATGCCAAGGTTTGACAAATAACCCCACATGGTTGTAGAAATAAGGGCCTCCTTCAAAAACACGATCACGATTAGACATGCAAGAGAATACAACAAAAAAATAACTATTCCTTGCCAACATAATCTCCATATCGCCTTCCACCTGCCAAGAGCGGCGGATCCATGCCTCAAGAGCGGATAGGGAAATTCGGATTCCAAGAAATTTGCATATCAAAGCATGCTTGGTCCAATAATCAATGTCCTCCATTATAGCCGTTGGAGGAATAACTAGAATAGGGCGATCATGGCTACGCGAAAAACAACCATTAACTTTTTTCAGCTTGGAGCTCTCCCTTGAATAAAACGATTCAGATCGCATTGCATGCATAGTTGGAGAAGAACCATCTGTTCTCACCAAGGGAGAAGAAATCCCAGGCCCTGCCATGCAAACAATAAAACCCCAATCCAAAATTGACTGCAGAAGATCTCCAAAAACACCGACGCAAATTATGTCCAGTAGCTAGCAATCCAAATAGAACAGAAAAATAGTAAAGATCAAACACCAAGAACAGGCTAGGGGAAAAACCCTAGCCCAACTGGTAGCCAACGCTTCTCCACATCCTCCAACCAACGCTCATTCATTCAGCCTCTCTTCCTAATTGATTTATTTTGATTTTATGGTTGTTTTAAATTAGATAAGCAATATATATGTTTTGATCAAAAGGAAGAACAAGTAATCTTGTGGGTTTAATCAACATAAAACTAAAACCAACAATATCAAAATTTCTAAGATCCAAATATCTATTTAATTAAAACCAACAATTCGATTCATAGACACCCAAGAAGACACGAAGCAAACAAATCTTTTCCAATGAATTATTCAATCTCAATTTTTCAAGCCCTACCTCATGTTAATGCTAACAATCTAGTAGCCAGGTGAAATTCTCGATGTAATTAAAAATCCTTCAAGCCACCAAAATACCCTTATTTTCCAAACCCCAGAGTTTCTCTCCAAAACCTATGTGTGCAATAATGACCTGAAAACCCTCTAATATAGAATTATAATTACCTTTTAGGGTTTATGTCTCCACAACTCTAAAATTGCAATTATTTTATTTAATTATTCATTTCATTAGAAAATAATCCACTTTTTAATCAAAATATTATTTTTATTATTATTTTATTTATTTCTCCATTTTTCTTTTTAACGTAATTTCATAAAAGACATTTATTTATTATTTAATTAATAAAGATAACTTAAGAGCATTATTTGAATGCCACTAATTTTAAAACTTTATTAATCAAATAATAATGCTACACTAAAATAATATTTAGTAATTAATATTTAATTTTTAGATTCATTTAATGCAGTTTTCTAAATTAGGACTTTAAATTAAATATTTTAATTTAATTGAAAATCCATATAATTTCAATAATTCCAATAAATACAAAATTGTCCTATTTTAACATTTTTCCATTTTTCAAAATTAAATAGCATTTGATAAATCAATATCAACTATTAGTCTAAGAATCATAAATAACTAGTCTCTCAGACAAATCACCAAGTCAAACCTCAAGAAATGCATAAGGAAAATCAAGCAAAGCAAGAATCAAACCATACACACACAAAAGACTCACAGATTTAAAAAAGGTAGACAATAAATTATGAGTCCTTGTAGGACAAGTATTTAGGCTATGGCTAAGATTGGATATGATAATTATCTTCTCATTCTCATGATTTTAGTATTGTAATAGGGCACACTCATTGTGGCCATTTAGGGAAGTTGATGCTCGGTACCTGCATCCTACATAAAAGATGAGCATGTACATGTATGTAAATATATCTAAACTAAATAGGCAATGGTAGGGAGTGGTACATCATGTAGATCCCCATTTGTAGGTGTTCTATGACTCCCTCCGTTAACCACATCAAACATATCATACAGAAGATAAAAAAGACACACAAACCATACACATGCAAGTATGGGGTAAGTGTCATAATAAATCACGAGCCAACTTATAAAAATGCTCATTTATAATAATGCATCTGAATACAAACATAGTCATCATTAAAGACATCTCATTTAACATCGTTATGAAAGCAACCATATTTACTAACTAGGAATCATCAAAGCATCATTAACACATAAGTAGCCATAATTATTAACAACACGTTAAATGTAATCAGCTAAGCAACTATTATCGATATATATTGTAATCCAAGTTATAGAACAATATCATATAGCTGAAATCAAATCTCTCTGAAACTAATCAATGCATGTAATAGACCTAAAAGAGTTTGAAAATCATAATAGAAAAGAAAAATACGGGTGGGCATTACACAATTGAATTAAGTCATAATGAAAAATGGGAAAATATTGTCATAAGGTTGTTGGATTGATCGCGTTGTCAACTTATAGAAAAGGGTGTAGGTTGGTCCAAATAGATATGTTTTAAAGATAAGAGTTCAATATGCATATCTCATTATTTGAAATTCAATTGAATGTGTGGTATTATGCACACAATGGAAAAAATAAAGAAATAAAATGGATATACTAGGAAGTTCCATGGTTCACACTATATTGAGGTTCACTCCTGTAATAGTCTTCTTCAGAAGTTTGTTGTCTAACATCTTTTCCCATAAGATAATGTGTTTTGAGCTATTCAGTAGTAAAATAAATTTTAAATATAATAGGTAGTTATGTTACCTTATGATAGTAATTAAAGTTGAGAGCTATGTTATTGAAATCTCTTACCAAGTCTGCCCAAAATAACACCAAGAAAGTACTTAAAAGGAGTTTAAGAAAGTGTGTTCCTTCGTAGGTTATACCATTACTTTTTACCTCACTAGTTGATAGAACTCAACATATTGATTTGGCTAAGCGAGGGAGATTTCAACTTATTAGGATGATAAATATATCATAAATTTTGAAGGGCACATGATTTTGTGTGTAGGGGCTTGTCCAAAGTTTGGTACCAATTTGGAGAATAGAGCTTGATCCAAGGAGATAGTTGTGCATCTCCCTTACATGACTATACCAAGCTTAAAGAACCTTTTCCATTAATTTCTTTTTCCAATCATTATATGAGCTCGGGTCATAATGAAATAGAGATCAATTTTTTGAGGAGGGTATGCACATGAATATATTGTGTAGATGGAAATCACGTTGGTTGAAGCAAAAAAAGGCAACGAAGGAGATTTGGTATGTTGTTTTACACTTCACCAAATAATTTACTATCTTTTATTGACTTAGGGTTAACATCTAGGATGTCATCCCTAGTTAGTTAAGTAATTATTTTGTAAGAAAAATATTTCCTTAACCCAAAATATATATTTCTCTATTATCCTTTGTTATGCTTTTGTATTGTCATAATTGGTAATATGATCATAACTCTTGTCATACTATCTGTACTAACATGCAAACTTGAATATCTTATCCTTGTTGTCTCAGGTATCCATACCCAATTGTGCACATGTCCATGTTACCTCAATAAACTATGTTGACCAAAACTCTATTTGTTCTACCAAATAAACTAGGTGATACTTAGACAATTTTCTAAGTATGAATGCCATAACTCATTCTTCATCGTTTGCCCTCTTCATAGTGAAGATGTGTTGCCATAAATGATAGCATCCAATGTCTACCTTAGCCAAATTTTCAACAACACTTTCATTTAGAACTTTATCCAACATAACAACTAGGTTAGAAATGATTGGAAATTCTATGAAACAACATCAACCTGGTTTTAAAATTTGCATGTTCATTTACAACTTGATCCAACCTATAGTGGTCATTGACCAATTTTGACCACCACAAGCAACTAAATGATCCTAATGACCAAATTAAATAATATTTGTGATTACCTTATTCTAATCCTTCTAATCAAGAGCCAAACATATATATGACCCTTTCTAGTATTATTATTTCGTTATAATAAATGTTTGTGAGTAAAAAACCATGACTAAATTTATTAAGTCACTTTTGTAATATAAGATTGTATTAGGTTTATTATCATATACAAACTAATATCTATCTATATTTTAATTATAATATTACATATTTTTATTAAATAATTATATTATTATACTTAGAACATGTTACTTAGATATATTACTTTATGTATATTATCACTCGTACGTTATATTATCATATTGATTATATATCATTACAACCAATGATATATATTTTATTATAATAATAGATTTGATTATTAATGTATTTATTTAAATTTGAGTTTTAATTAAATAATTTTTTATTTATTAATTTTTATTCAATATAAATTATTATTTAATTATTATTAAAATAGTATATTAAAATGGGAAGATGACAATCTGCCCCTCTCAAATTCACTTGCCCTCAAGCAATTGATGTAATCCTAATTGAGTCATAGCTCAAATTCCTTCTCTTTCCTGTATATGTGTTAAACATCTGCAAAGTACACATTAGTTTATGATAACCTATGCAAAAAAATATGAATGAAGACATAGAGAATACACAAAGTAGACACATTAATGCATGAAGGAACAATGCAAAAACAAGGTAGACACACGAATGCATGAAAACATGAAGAAGACATGACTCAAACAAATTAATGCATGAAGACGTAATGTAGACAAAAGTATACGTGTTACAACTTAAAATGAGAAAAGCTTAAGAAAATATTTTACCAACTTTGACCATACATGTTATTCTCATTTCCCTTGTCTAGAGATCAAAAGTTCTTGAAGATGTGAATTTCAACAAATTTTCTTTAGTTGGCTCTACAATAGGGTGCCTACCTTTGTAATGGGTGGTAGATTTATTGTTGCTCGGGTTTGGACATGCTCAGCTTGGGCCTCTCTTAGAGCTTTATCCATATTGAGATTCTCTTTCCCCAACGTGACTGATTTACTCCTCCCCCTATGCACACTCCCTACCCATATGGTACACACTTAATTCAATAGTAGATTGTAGATTTACTATTGCTCAAGTTTGGACACACTTAACTTGGGGCTCCTTCAAATATTTATCCATATTGGGATTCCCTTACCCCAACATGACTAATTTACTTCCCCCCCTATGGACACTCCCTATCCATCATGAATTTAAGCACAAATATTTTGAATAATGTCTCCTTCTGAGACCTTACTTTATAATTCCAAATTTGTTTTTTCCTCAAGATCATAACTTATAACCTTTCATTCCAACTTTTTGGTATCAGATCCACTTGGGATCTTCTTTTAATTTGATCTTAAAAAATAAAAAATCTTTATTTAAAGTCCACAATATTTTTTGAATTATTTCTTACTATTTATCTACAACATTTTTGGAGAAATTAGCATAGTTTCCTTTCTTAAGCCACATAATTAGAATTACTTGCAATGGTCCCTATTATGATTTATTTTCTTATACTCTCTTTATTATCAATATTACTCATCCATAACTACTTTGCAATTCCCATTATAATGGAGTGGTGTCAACTTGTTTTAATATTGCTTTGGCTTTAGTATAAATTATAAACACCACCTTCTTCTACTTTGTTTAATTCTTACTTCCCCATTTTATGTTTCATACAAATAATAATAAATTATAAGAGAGATAATTTGTATTCCTTATGTTATTTTGATCTCCTTAACATCTAACTTTGTCCAAATGCCCTTTATTGACCCACTTATTCAAATATATTTTGAGTATTTCATCCTTGATGCCAATGAACTTGAGTATATATGATAATGTTTGGATATTTCCCATGGTCCAATGGTTTTATTTTCCTAGCTTAGTTTTCTCTTATCAAAGCTACCCTTTGACTTGTCTCTTTATATCAGTTTGGAAGATTGATCGTCCTTGTTATTATTTAGTCAACTCTTTTGTGGTGATGTTTGGCAACTTAAGATAAAACTATATATATAATTATATATGAGATATAATTTATATATATGTGTTCATCATATATGAGATATAAGTTCATACATATATATGATTAAAGTTTTTATTATATTAATTATCAAATTAATGAATATACATGTCCCATGAAGGGGCGTGTCTCTTCGTGGCTTATTGTCATTATATATATAAGAGGTCATTTCCATTGGAAAATACATACCAAACATTATGGTAATGCTCAGTACATTTGTAGCTGATCCTTTTAAAACCTCAACATGGTATCAGAGCCATACTATAAATGTACAATATGAATTGGTCAATCTACAAACAAAGCAATATAATTTAGAGTGATAAAATCAAATTGGACCTAAATTTCCTGTAGGCATTCTCATCAATCAATGGGAGCATTAGAGGTGCACTTGGTCCAGAGCGTGAATGAAAACATGGATGTCATAAAAAGAATATAGAGAAAATGAGGTTGTTTATAGTGGCTATATTTGTATCATATCCATCCAAAATGACTGCAAAACTAATTGTATCTCTATATAGTCACTATTTCTATAGTAAATCATTGATTTTCAGAGACATCCAAATGAAAAATACAAGGAATAAAATGTTCTTTAAAGAAGTCAATGGAATAGTGAGAATAATGGATTTGGAAAAATGCAAAGTGAGAGGCACCATGGCCTAGTTCATTCTAACCCTCAATTTCTACTACAGTGGTATCTCTCAGTTGCACATTATGTGCACTTGTTCCAAGTTCCACTTCAGCCTCAATCTGTACTAGCTAAAATGGGAAGTTTCATTTAACACACAAACTATCAATTCATTTATTTATATCCTTATGCCATAGACCAGCAAGACTCATAGAATTGCAAATGATTGCATTCAACGATAGATACACATAGAATATATATAAAGCACATGACACTATGGTAGACAAACATAAATACTACTCTAGAAAGAAAGGTAGATAAACAACGAAGATAGAGAGAGAGGCATGTAATTTTAGACCTTGGTGTTTGTTTCCAACCCTCGGTTCAACTTCCCATTTTGACTACAATAGAAAACCACATTGTCGTGATCTTCAATTACTAGGGAAATAAACTTTTCAATCTTAAGTCCATAGCCTTGATTGATGGACCACACTAAGCACTCAATCCACTTATGGTTATGTCAGAAGAGAACCACTATGAATGGGTAAATAAAGAGACATAAGGATACCCTTCCGTTGGAAGTTATGGATGTTACACAGATAAGGATATGAATAAGAAGATATAATAATTTGGGATTACCCTTTGACATATAAGCACATTGATGTTAATGTAGTGAAAGGAAATTATTTGCAGAGATAATGTATGTGATGATTCATTAGTTTGACCAAGATATTCACTATATTGAGGTTACATCAATTGAGAAATGAGGAACCCATAATACATATGTATAGGGAACATCAATATAATAGGCTAACGTAATAAAATAAGGTGATGAATTCATCGAGAATACAACCAAATTTTTTTTTTAAGACAGAGTGAGATGACCTAGAAAATGTGACAGAGGTAAAGATTATTGATTTGTCCCATGCATAGGAGTACCTCAAGTTGTTGATGTTGATGTTTTCATGTCCCTATTTTAATATAAGATTTGAATAATAATTTAAATTTAAATTTAAATGGATATATTAATAATAAAGTATATATCATTAGTGTAATGATATATAATCAGTATGATAATATACATAAAGTATTGTATCTAAGTAAAATTTTCTAAGTATAATAATATAAGTATTTAATAAAAATATGTAATATTATAATTAAAATATAAATATAAATATATTAGTTTGTATATGGTTACAAACCAAATACAATCTCATATTACCAAAGTGACTTAACAAATAGTCATGATTTTTTTCTCACACACTTATTCTAAGGAAGCAATAATACCAAGAAGGATCATAAGGTATTATTGGCTCTTGATTAGAAGGATCAGAATCAAGTCATCATAGTTGATATCAAAGCATATAACCTGCTATCTTGATAGGAGTAGATTGAACCTTCTATTTTTTGTAGAAAGATTTTATTATGACACTTTTCCACAGTGATAGCTTTGATCTGATTAGTTGGATGGAGACATGTTAAGAGAAATCCATTGAAACATACACATGAACATATAATGGACTGTTCAGGATCTGAAAAATTTATGCAAAGTAAACATTAGAAAATGGGAGGTATATCGAAGGTAGTATTAAACACTAGGTCAAGAGATTCTTATCAATAATTGAATGAAATGAATGATTTCTACAATCGGCTCCTACAAGAAAGATTCAAGAATTTCATGGAATCTGAAATAAATAAAAGTTGTTTTCAATTTCCAATTTCCAACTTATTGACCAGTGGTGGCTCTAACATTTTGGGAGTAAATTTTTTAGACTTATAAAAATTTATAATTTAGGGTATCAATAACTACTAATCATGTTTTCTAAGAGTTGATATCTTCTTACATATTTCATTCAAACTGTATCATCTATAGCTGAATTCCTTCATGGGATCAGAAATACACAATTAGTAGAACCTGACACCTATAAAAATTGTGAAGAATTCAACTCCATAAACTTAAAATTTTGCTCGACAAACAAACAATGCCAAGTGACAATTTTTCTTAGCACAAGAAGGTGTTGAGTGATAGGAAGATGGTGCCGAGTAACTTGGCACATGAAGAAGCTGAGTAAACTTGGCAGTAAGGCCAACTCAACACAAGAGAATGTCAAGTGAGCTTGGTCACTGAAAGGAGGTGGGGATCAACATAGTGGATGTTGAGTGAGCTCAGTCAACAAAGGGAAGGTGGAGCTCAACAGGCTCAACACTTAACCAAACACCAAGAACCATATGGACTTGCTAGACAAAGGAAATAAGTGAACTTGGTAAGGACTATCGATAGAAGCTTGGTGTACTTGGTAGAGACAACACATATTACATAAACTAAGTGAGCTATCTATAGATTTTCTATCTGAACATTTCCACCATTAAAACACAGAGAGGATAACAATGAAAATTGTAGGAATGAACTTCTCAAATGCTAAGAATGCAATAACGAATAGAAGGGAGACAATAATGAACCAACTGCAACTAAATCGATAAGTATGCCTACTTTCTTGCTTTCTATTCAAGTAGGTTAAAATATTACAAAATCTAGGAGCAATCGGCTTCAACCAGAAACTACATAAAACTTCAACCGATGAAACTTAAACTTAAATTTACAACACTAAAGGTTGCATATAATAATGTCTGGAGAAATAACTGGTTCTTAGGACAAACCAAAATGAACTTATAGAATGACAAAGAGATTCAAAAAGTGATACTACAAATACTGAAATTGAACCTTCCTTCTATCCTATAAACTCTAAAAATTCCTCTAATCTACTGATCTTCTTCCTTCTCTACTCTATGCTTTGCACTTCTCGTCTATCTTCTAAATTCTTCCTTTTTGCCAATAAAATAAATGACTTACTCCTTTTTGTTTGGGTTCAAAAAAATTTCCCCCTCTTTTCAAAATTCAAATTCACCTATTGAGTTGAATGTTGTCAGGCAGGTAGGTGGGGGTTTGGCTCTAGGGGCAACCGACCATGTCACATTAATTTTATGACACTCCCCCTTTGTCCCAAGCCAAAAAAAGAAAGGATCACTCCTAATCCAAATTAAATACACTAGGACTCCTTCTTAGGTGCATAGAAGTACCTATGCCCAAAGGCTTAATAAATATGTTTGCTAGCTGGGTCTTAGACTTACAAAATTCCATTTTGATGTCTTCATTCTCCACCAACTCTCTAATGAAGTGATATATGATCTCTATGTCCTTGCTTCTCCCATGGAAGACTGGATTCTTAGAAAGTGCAATTGATGAAATGTTGTCACAAAAGATTGTGGTTCCATCCCCTTTCCTTTCATTCAAATTTGTGAATATTTTCCTTAACCAAAAAGCTTGACATGCTATTGCATCTGCTGCTTTGTATTCAGCCTCTATTTTAGATTGAGCAACAATAGATTTCTTCTTATATTCCCATGAAATTGCACCCGATTCCATATGAAACATGTATTTGGAAGTGCTCTTCCTATCATCTAAACTTCTAGCCCAATCATTGTCCATATAACCAACCAACTTAAAATCATTATCTATAGTATACAAAATCCCAAATCCCTTGGTACGATTCATATACCTTAGGATCCTCTTTCCTACTTGCCAATTGGAATCCTTTGGTGTTTCCACAAATCTAAAAATCAAACTCATTGCATGCGTCATGTCAGGTTGAGTTGTTGTCAAATACATCAAGCTTCCAGCCATACTCTTGTATAGTGTTGGATTCACACTTCTATTGCAATCTATAGATGCTTAAAATTGTCCCAAATGCTATATTAATTGTTTGATATTCCCTTTGACATTATAGTTAATTAATTAATTAATTATTTATTATATTTTTCATATTATTCTACTTATTTAATTAAATAGGTTCATTTCCCTAATGTATTTAAATTTAATTTAAATACTTCCCCTCTAATGTATTAAATTTATTTAATGCATAGTGCTCTATAAATCCCCTTTTAGATAAATTCCAATTTATTTAATTCCCTTCACTTTATTAAATTCTTTAATCCTATGATTAAGTTAAATCTTATTTGATTTAATCCTAATCCCATCCCAAAACCTAGTCTACACCCATCACTCTCATCCTTCTAAGCCTATCCATTAACTAATCCCACTTTATTATCCGAAACCTCTTTTAATCACCTTTTGTAGCAACTAAGTAGTTGCTCACACATGTGTGAGCAACATAAGGCTCAAGGAGCCCCCTCTAATTAAACTCTCCAAAAAGGTACTCTTACACCTTTGTCCCCCACTCCTTTTCACAAGGTTGCTCACACACGTGTTAGCACACTTTGAGCCTCTCAACCATAAAAGTTCTTTTTGATTTTTGCATGGCTTGTCCTTTAGCCCACATGTCTCCCTTGTTGTACCTATGTGGATGCCACATAGATACCACCTCCTCAAGGCCCCCATAAAGCCTATAAATAGAGCCATTGTCTCAAGCATTGTACATCTCCCTCATTTTGCATTGTTATCATCTTAGTTTCATTCTAGAGCTTATAGAGATTTTTAGGTACTGCACTAATATTTGGTAGTTGATTTAGATTTAATTCTTCACATTGGGAATTTAGCTTCCATTCTTGCATTTCATCTTTCATCTCACATCCTCTTAGAATCCTCTTGAGATTGGCTTACTCATAGCCATTTCTTGAAAATATTCCTTCACTCATTTAGCATAGATTTGTATTCATACTCATCTTTATATCATTGGGATTCAATCCATAGTTGTGTTTGGGAGAGTATATCCACATCCCTCTCAATTAAGCATACCAACAAGGCCTCTTATGGGTGCCTTTGTTGAGCTGCTTCAAGGTTGTGTGAGGATTCTTGTTTATCAATTGCATTAGCTTTAAAACTCAATATTAATTAGTAGTTCTCTTGATTTCAATATTGTGATATGCACATGCTACTAACATTTTATTATTTATGCATGCTCCTGACAAAGAAGGATTTTCATGCATACACAATCTTCCTTACTCAACTTCAAACCTACTACTGTTGGTGTTGGGGTTGCCTTACTATTTTGCATTTTGAATCTCTCCAAGATCTAATTTGCATACTTTTCTAATTTACCTAGGTCTGTCATCTCAAATTCATTCTTTATGGCCTCTTTGAACTCGCCAATTAGGAAATTATCATTTCTAGTGAAAATTAAGTCATCTGCATACAAGACAACAATCAAAACTTTACCATTTTCTACCTTGATGTAGAGAGTGGGCTCACCATCACTTTTGCTAAAGCCATTGCTCATCAAGTATGAGATAACCCTATCGTACCATGCCCATGGAGCTTTCTTGAGGCTGTATAGAGCTCTCTTCAATCTATACACCTTGTGTTCTTTACCTAGGACTTCATAACTAGGTGGCTGCTCCACATAAACCTCATCTTTCAATACACCATTCAAGAAGGTAGACTTCATTTCCATTTGATATACCTTCCATTTACGCTGGACTATATGATAACACATACAGTTTCCATTCTTGTAACTGGGGCATATGTCTCATCATAATCTCTACCATACTGCTACTTGTACCCCTCGACCACTAAATGTGCCTTATGCCTATCTATTTTTCCTTCAGCATTACACTTGGTCTTGTAAGCCCATTTACTCCAATTACTTGATTCTTGGGAGGAAAATTAGTTAACTCAAATGTCTCATTTCTTTCAATAGCATCTATTTCCTCATCCATGGAATTACACCATTTCTCTTCCTACATAGCTTCTTCAAAATAAATTGGATCACTATGAGAAAATAATGCACAATTAGCACTCTCATTATAATCTTCCTCATACCTTTCATCTTGGTATATCTCCCTTAGATTCTTAGTCTTTCTTGGCAATATGGAGGTGAGAGTTTGACCTGAATTCCTGGTATTGTTGCCGCTATTGTTTTGCATACTAAATCAGGGCTATCTTGAACTATTTGGAGCTGTCACTCGGCATGTAAGAGGTTGCTTGCCCTTTTTCCATTATCTACTCTCCATGTTTGTTGCTCCATCATCTTGTTGATCGCTGATGTCATCTTCTTCCTCATCAATACTCAACACTTTTCTTGATGTGCTTGAAGATTCATCAACTAAATCATCCCATGATATATTTTTAAGAAACTTCACATCTCTTGAAATGATTATCTTCTTCGTGATCAGATCATACAATCTATAAGCCTTTGATTATGAGTTGTATACTGCGAAGATACACCTCACACCTTTGTCATCTAGCTTTTGCTTTTGTTCCTTAGGTACATTGCATATACTATACATCTAAATGCTCTCAAGTGCTCAACTATCCATATGTTCCTTGACCATGTCTCAAGAGGAATCTTGTAACGAACTGACTTTGTAGGACACCTATTAATCAAACATATTGTTGTTGCTATAGCCTCTCCCCAATATTTAGTTGGGAGCCCTTTTTCTTTCATCATGTTTCTAGCCATTTCAATAGTGGTCTTGTTCTTTCTCTCAGCCACTCCATTTTTCTATAAAGTATAACTTGTTGTAAGATCCTTCTTGATGCCATTCTTTCTACAAAAATTTATAAACAAATTGGAGGTATACTCCCCTCCTCTATCTAACCTAAGGACTTTAACATAGTGTCCACATTCCTTTTCAGACGGGGCTTTAAATTCAACAAATTTATCAAATGCTTTAGATTTATTCTTCAAAAAATATACCCATGTCCTAATCATCTATAAATGTCATAGAATAAGTACCCACTAATAGAAGTAGTTTGCATAGGACCTACTAAATCAGAATGCACCAATTTGAATGGTGCTCTAGCCCTTCTATAATTTCTAAAATTAAAGGGAAGTCTATTTTTCTTTCCCAAAATACAAGCGTCACACTTGTCATATGAATGTACAATGCTTGGTAAACCATCTACCATTCTATTCTTGGACAAAAATTTTAACCAACAAAGCCAAAATGTCCATACTTGAGATGCCAAAACTTGGAGGGGTATTCAATCATGCTCCTAAGAGTTGATTTTTGAGGAAAACTCCTTAATATATTTTCCACGATTCTCTGCTCTTCATACTCTTCTCCATTTTATTTGAGCTAGTTTATCAAGGTGGAGATTCATGAGCCGAACTCTATAATAGGTTCATTGTCCTTCATCTGAATGTTCTCAAATTCTCTTCTGATCATATGTAGCTTTACTACTCTAACCTTATTATTCCCCTTGAAGTTCATCTCAAGGACATCTCATACTTTCTTCTAGTAATTTGCTACTGCAATCTTGGGAAAGACATTCTTTATCATTGCTACCTCTATTATACCTAATGCTTCCACATCCTCTCTCCTTCAACTAAGACTTCTGTGGTTTTGTGAGGGAAACATACAATGCTAGGATAGTAACATCATTAAACCCATTAATCACAAACTCCCACAAATCATTGGCTACCATTATGATTTTCATCTTCTTCCCCCATGTATCATAATTTTTCCTATTAAAGCATGGTGATTGTTGCCATATCTTTCCTGCATCTCTTGTCACATCAAATATACCTAGAACATAAATTCCCTACCTCACTATGGATGTGAGGCCTCAAAGGTCTGATACCATACATAAAAAATTTAACTTCACAAACTTAAAATTTTGTTTGACGAACAAAAAATGTTGAGTGATAGTTTTTCTTGGCACAAGAAGGTGTCAAGTGACAGGTAGATGGTATCAAGTAACTTAGCACACGAAGAAGAAAAGTAAACTCAAAAGTAAGGGTAACTTGGCACAAGAGGATGCTGAGTGATCTCAATCACCAAAAGGAGGTGGGGCTTAGCATAGTGGATGTCAAGTGAGTTTGAACAACAAAGGGGAGGTGGAGCTTGATAGGCTCAACACATAACCAAAACCATGTGGAATCGGTCGACAAAGGAACCGAGTGAACTTAGTAAGGACTACAGATAGAAGCTTGGTGGACTTGGTAGAGATAAACATCTTAAACAAACACAGTGATCTATCTACAAATTTTATGTTTGAACATTTCCACCATTAAAACACAGAGAGGATAACAACAAAACTTGCAAGTATGAACTTCTCAAATTCTAAGCATGTAATAGCAAATAGAAGGGAGACAACAATGAACCAACCAAAACTGAATCGATAAGTATGCATGCTTTCTTTCTTTCTATTCAACTAGGTTAAACTATTATAAAATTTGGGAGCATTCGAATTCAACTAGAAACTACATAAAACTTCACCTAATAAAACTTAAACTTAAATTTACAACACTAAAGGATGCATACAATAATGCCTAGAGAAGTCACTACTTCTCAGGACAAACAAAAATGAACATATAGAATGATAGAGAGATTCAACATATGCTACTGCAAATACTGAAACTAAAACTTCCTTATGTCCCCTAAACTCTGAATATTCCTCTAATCTACTGATCTTTTTACTTCTCTACTTTATGCTCTGCACTTCTCATCTATTTTCTAACTTATTCCTTTTCACCAATTGAATAAATGATTTACTCTTTTTTTTTTGGCTTCAAAAAAATTTCCCCCTCTTTTCAAAATTCAAATTCACCTACCGAGTTGAATGTTGTCAGGTGGGTAGGTGGGCATTTGGCTCTAGGGGCAACCTGCCATGTCACATTAATTTTCTGACAAAAATATGTGGGGTTTGATTCATTAACATCCATTATCAAATACAATTAGCACTAAGAAAAGAGATGATAATATGAATCACCAAATGAATACAAAGGCTTGGGTATTTTCAACAATAATAGATTATAAGACATAGAGATGAGGAGAAAATGATGAATGTACTTCCAAAAATGTATCCTACATACAGAAAATTACTAGATTAGAGAGAGGCAAATCATGCTAGATCCATACGAGGTTAGTGACTTTTACAAATAAACAAAACTTATGTAATACACAAGATGCAATACCCTCTCTACTATCATATATTTAAGGGGAGAAAGCTTATCATGATCAATCATATTGTAGAGCAGTGTATAATTTCTAAGGAACAATTACGTTGTATCCCTTATCCATATTTTGAACACTTATTAGCTAAAGGAAGGGAGGATATAATCACAATGTATGGTTGAATGACCTAATTAGCAATCTTCAAAATAGTAGAAAACAAAATCGCATGGATATCAAGGAAGACAATTATTGGGAAACAAATAGTGATATTTAACCTACTAAACTAAAAAATGTGGAAGACACTAGAAGGAAGGGAATACACTATGTATCTTTGAATACCATAGAAATATAGCAAAAAAAGTACATAAGTACATATCAAATATTAAGTATTTATTGTGTAAATTGATGAGTAAAATACCTCGACACATGACATCTATATACAACGATCAACACAAAAATAAATGGCCTATAAATTATATAAACTAAGGGATTTTATTATAGTGAGATACATCATAGACCATCACAATTATTACAAGTTATGACCTAGCTTAGGTGATACTTCTATACCAGTGATTGAAAAAACTTTAGTTTTATGATAATGAAAAGATGAGAATCAACATCCACATTTGGGGAGTCATAGGGAGGAATTCTATTTTTTTTTGAAGATATGACATAGAAAGAAAGGGTATAATCAGAAAATGCATTGACATTAAAATATATTAAAGAGAGAAGAATAGTCAGAACATGTCATTGCAGATAGAGTAGATCAAGATGTTGAGGTTTTAGGAGGATCAACTACAAATGTACTAAGCACTTTCATAATGTGTGGTATGTATTTTCCAAATGGAAATGACCTCTTATATATAATGAGAATAAGCCTTGAACATGTCCTTTCATGGGACATGCCTTTTCATTAATTATCAAATTAATATTAAAAAAACTTTTAACACAATTATATATGTGTGTGTGTATTTTTTAATTTCTCTCATATAACAATGAGCTTATATCTCATGTATGATAAACACATATATAAATCATATCTAATATATTATTATATATAGTTTTATCCAACTTAGGCTACCAAACATCAACACTTCTCTCAGCTGGGGCAGATAAACACAAGACATGTATTACACCATTGGTAATATTAGAAATGGAAAATTTTAAGATCTTTGATGAGAAGATATCCATCATTTTGATATCACATTTGATATCAAGAGTATTGGTCTCACAAAATAAGTGATATTCACCAATTACTCCAAAAATGTTTGATATCACATCTGATACCATTAGTATTGGTCTTCCATAATATATTATATTCACCAAATACTCTTTGAGTAATGGCCCTCTAGAATGTTGAGATGCAAGGTATTCACCAAGTACTATGAGTAATGGCCTTTCAAAGCATCAAGTTGCATGACATTCCCCAATTACTCCATGTAATGGTCCTCTAGAACATCAATTTTCATAACATTCAACATGTAAACAATTTTTTTTTATGAGGTACATTCATACATAGTCTCATAATGCTTACCATATAAACATCCAACATGCAAAGTATAATCTAGCACAATCTTTATAGATATCAAAAGATATCCATTGTAAATGTATACATCAATTTTCATAACATTCTCCATGTACTCAAAAAATGTTTATAAGGTACATGCATGCATATTCTCATAATGCTTACCATATAAATATCCAACATGGAAAGTACAATCTATCATTATCTACATAGATATCAAAAGACATCCATTGTAATAGAAAATTAAGTTATTGTAAGATTATCACCTTTCAATAACTTTTGAAAATACAAGTGACATCATTTGGAAGTCATCACTTCCTCATGATTTATATAGTAGTTACTAGGCCCATCAAAATCACACAGTCATGAGGTATATTCATGAATCATAGTCATATTGACTGCTACAATTTATCGTTGGAGAATCCATTGCAACATGGTTTACTCCCTCTAAATCAATATGATCAAGATCTCCAAAGATCAACTAAAACACATCATCTATTCATTCCTTCAGATGAATGTGTCAGGACTCAAACTTCCTCTGAACATCAATCTTCTAAGCTTCTTTACCTTTGGAGAAATGTTAGACTCCCTCTAAATCTGATAATAATACTCCTTTTCCCTTAAGAACATTATTGGAAAATATTAGAGCAAATAACTCTTATAGTATATATTGAAATACAAAAATAATTTCACATAATGATAATATCATTCCAATAAAATACAGATAATACCTTAATTAAATATATGTTTTTGAACATATATGCATATATTCAATTTTATATATCTGTGTGTATGGGTGTAAATCTATATTTTCAACATATTATGCCATGTACAATAATATAAGGTAACTTAAAAAAAGAGATTAGTAACGAAGATAATAAAAAATACTTATCTCATAAGTCATTGTCAATGTCATCCTGTCGTGCCTATACTGGATTTCTTCATAACTCTTTTGGCTTCTTTTAAGAAGCATGGTAAGTGTGATCTAATATAATATATATCTTCCAACCTAGCAGAGTGTTATCATCATATAATAGTGGATATATAGTGGTCGTCAAGTGTCCTTGATCTTTAATGTTCATTCCATACTCCATGTAGTGGTACTCCTATGCATGGGACGAATCAATAATCTTTACCTCTTCCTTTATATGTCAAGGTGGTGGGTTAATATCATAATTTATAAGTCATCTCACTTTGTCTTTTTTTATAAATTTTTTGGTTGTATTATTGATGCCTTCATCACCTTATTTTATTACCTTAGCCTATTATATTGATACTCCCTATGCATATGTATTATGGGGTCCTTATTTCTCAATCAATATAACCTCAATGCGATGAATATCTTGGTCAAACTAGTGAATCATCACATGCATTATCTCTGCAAGTAATTTCCTTTCACTATATTGACATCACTGTGCTTATATGTCAAAGAGAAATATGAGATGATTATATCTTCTTATTCACATTGTTACCTATGTAACATCCATAACCACCAAAGGAAGGGTATCCTTATGTCTCTTTAGTTACCCATTCACAGTGGTTGTCTTTTGACATGGCCATAAATGGACTGAGTACTTAGTATGGTCCATCAATCAAGGTTGTTGACTTAAGATTGAGAAGTTTAGCTCTCTAGTAGTTGAAGATGACATCAATTTGGTTTTGTACTACAATCAAAATGGGAAGTTGAATCAAATGTGGGAAACAAACACCAAGGTCTCAAACTGCACGCCTCTCTCTCAGTCTTGGTTATTTATCTACCTTTCTTTCTATAGAAGTATGTGTGTCTATTTACCATAGTGTCATGTGGTTATAATCTATATATATTTTATGTGTATTCATCCTTGAATGCAATCACTTGTAGTTCTATGAGTCTTGTTGGCCTATGAAATAAGGATATAAATAAATGAGTTGATAGTTTGTGTGTTAAATGCATATTCCCATTTTAGCTAGTATAGATTGAGGCTGAAGAAGAACTTGGAATAGGCACATATCATGTGCAACTGAGAGATCCTAGTGCAATTGAAATCAAGGGTTGGAATGAACTGGGCCATGGTGCCTATCACTTTGCATTTTGCCAAAGTTGTTATTCTCACTATTCCATCAACTTATTTTAGGACCATTTTATTCCTTGTATTTTTCATTTAGACATGTCTGACTATCAATGATTTTCTATAGCAATAGAGGCTATGTAGAGATACAATTAGTTCTCTAGTCATTTTGGATGGGTATGGTACCAGTCTAGCCTCTATAAATAACCTCATTTTCTCTGTATTCTTTGTATGACATCCATTTTTTCCATTCATGCTCTAGAACAAGTGTTCATTTAAAGCTCTTAGTGATCAATGAGAATGTCTATAGGAAATTTAGGTCCAATTTAATTTTATCACTCTAAATTATATTACTTTGTTTGTAGATTGACCAATTCATATTATACATTTATAGTATGGCTCTAATACCATGTTGAGGTGATGTAACACCCCAACCTTGCTTCCAAACACCAAGCTCTCTCAGGGCTACCTTAGGTCATTCACTAGACCCATTAGGGATTCTTGATACCCTATGCTTACTAGGACCTTGCTCAAGAGATTGTAATCCTTCAGTTGGGGGCACACCAACAAAGTAACATCAAATTTCTTACTAGCTGGCTCTAGTCCACTAGTAACCCTCAAGTCCATCTATAGCTCCAAGGGTGCTAGTTCTTCATCCAAGATTTGTTTAGACTCCTTCTAACATTCATGACCCTAAACAATGCTGATTTCATATGTGCATTCAATCTACTAAGGAAAATACACCAAATTGCTCCAAAAAGGCTACTAGGAATTAGCCCTCCTAAATAGCTAGCAACAAGATTTCTTGGAAAAATTCTTAACAACCCTACAAAAAAATTACATTTGGATACCCTTTTTGGAGTACTTTAAGATTTTGTGATTTTTCAACCCCCAAACTATTTGTACATCCAAAGTACAATTTTAGGCCAAAAATGAGAGTTTCAAGTGCTTTAACATTGTTGAGATGGAAAACCACACTGGAAAACATTCCAAGAACTCTCCTTTGGACTAAAGCAAGGTCAAATCTTTTCCTTACTCATTGTGTGACTGGATTGAGGTATTTGCACACTCAATCCCCTCCATAGCTCATTTTTCCAACTGTGGTTCCTAGCCAAGTTGCATTTGGCTTGCCTAAAGCATCACTTAAAAAATACTTGCCATGCTTCCCATGGGCTCTCCTTTACTGTACATAATGTAAAAGGAGTCTATTTCCAAATATGAAGAGGTCGTACTTTTTATATGGTGGGAAATGGCCCTAAGACTCGATTTTTTATTGGTTGCCCAATTCAAAACAACAACTTGCTAACTTACAAAATAATTTATTTAAACACACAAACTCTTTGTAACAACACAAAAGCTAAAAAAGAAATGAAAAACAACCAGCACTAAAATTTCCAACTTAGAAAAACCTAATTCTAATCCGTACAAAGCATGAAAAAAACACTCATAGCAAGAAACTACTGTAGTAAATAAAATGTTGATTACAATCCGTACACTATCATTTCTCCCTCTTCCAACCTCCTGAAAAGGCTAAGTTTGACCTTATATAGGCTTGGCATGGAAGTTTCCAACTACTTTAAGTGGTTGAAGGGCTCCCACAAGAAGTTTCTCTTTTTGCATAAAAGTTGCAAAAGTTGTCAATGGCAACTTTGCAAGAAATGAGCAATTTTTGCAATTTTGCAAATTGTTTACCCAAACTTGCTCTACTTGTTACCTGTTACTTAATTTTTGCACATGTGTAAAAATTTAAGCATGCATGCAATGAAAGTATAGAATTTCTTTTCATTTCATTTAAACAAATATAAATGTCCTTATATTTATTTACTTTCAATTATACATTGACGTTTTCAAATAATGAAATGAAATGATATGTTGAAAAGAAATGATCTCACACAAGCCGTGAGTATAGCTCACTGTGCTAATTTCTTTCATAAACAAAAAACACAAACAAATACATATGAACGAAAGAAAAGAAGAGTAAAGATAACCAGTCATTGCCTGTTACTTTGACTGGTTATAAACTCTCTCCCTGGCGTACTCATCCAGCTCTGAGCTCCATAATCTCCAACAGTTGCAAAAAACATGAAATCAACTGATGTTAGATCCCAAAGGATATAAGCAATGACTACCTATCTCTACAATAACATACTCTATCTGTCGATGCATTTCGTCATGAAAGAAAGCTGAAAGAAATAAAAGTTATTTATGGGTGTCACGAGTCCATGCTTGAACCTCATAAATATACAACAATATAGAATAGATTACAACAAAGAAATAATGATCAATATCATGATGTGATACTACAAACTCAGAAACAACAGATAAGTATTGTGCAAGAGAATGGAAACAGAGTTACCATTTGCAACAAAGGATTCATATTCAAGAACATCAAAATTAATTCTAATTATGTTACTTACTTAAATGGTGGAATTTAAATGAAGTGATTCCTAATAATTTTAGTAAAGAAAGATGTTTCTTGACATACATTTCAAGAAGACGTGATGTTGTCATTTAAAGAAAGAAATGCATAAAAGGAATGTGGTTATGGTTGTAGGGTAGGAGGATTTGAATCAAAGCTCAAAAATATGCATTGGAAGGAGATGTCTAGGGCTAGAAACTAAAGAAAAATGTATCCTAACAGCCAATGTTTGATGTAGTAGCAATCATTGTCAATCTGGAAATATCTAGTAGCTAGTCATATGGTTGTGATTTGTCATGTCCCCAATTTTTGGTGACAGTTCGATTTAATTAATTTAATTAATCTGGTTGTCCAAGGACGACTAATTAATTATTTTAATTAAATAAATAAAAATTAAAAGATAACTTTATATTTAATAAAGTGACTTGGATTATAAAAATATTTAATAAAGTCACTTGAGGGATAAGATCAAAAATGTTCTAGAAGTCTCTGGAGAGGATGGAGAGAAAAGAATAAATAGGCACCTCGGGGCTCCATTCGAATCAGGCAGTTGATTATCTCTCTTTGATTTTCAGATTGTGATTTAATCACAGGTGCATTGTGGAACCTAGGGTTTTCGCAATTGTCACAGTTGGCCATTGAGAACGATAACTCTCAATTGGTACGCAATTTTGAGGGTGTGAAATATCATCCGAATTATTGCAGATTGGAGGTGACATTCAGTCATTTCATCAAGGTGATTATTGGTGGCTTAAGGCCAACTTTAGGGTTTATGCATCACTGTTCATTGATTGGATCAGTAAGAGTGGAATTAATCAACATCTTCACAAATTATTGCAGGATATTGGTTGACATCGGATTCAAGGATTCAGTCTAATAGAGACTGATAAGCAATTAAAATTGTATGAAGGAAGAGGACCGGGCTTTATGAATTTTCACATACCATAGTCCGGGCAGTGAAGGCATTTTGGACATTACCTAATATTATCACCGAGTTCCATGAAGGCAGGCCACAATCCTAACCTTCAGCGTCCATCACCAGTTTGGGAAAGGCATTTTCGAGCTGAGTGAGGCAAATTTTAGGAATACGCAATTAACAGAAAAGGGCATTATTTCCAGTTTGAAACTCATAGTGGATATAGCAATTTTTTTTGGGTCCTTGAGTGTCGTCTTCCTTCAGATTGGGCACTCCATTTATGAGCAATTTCTTCACATCCAATTCTCAGTTGAACGAAGTTGTACATAGCCGAACAGGGCACATGACACAATGAATTATGTCCATATCGCTGGCTGCCAGAATTAACGTCATTAGGACCGGAGGTCATTAATTCTGAATGAATTATTCTGCTTCCACGTTTCTACATTTGCCCCTACGAACGGGCATTGCTCAAGGATTATCGCATGAGAGATCTCAGTCTAAAAACCTTAGGTCAGGGCGGGAGTATATTGCATTTCTAGATCAGACGCCCAGCTGATTGAAGAGGAACACGCAGAGGAGATCGAAACAGGAGAAGCATTATAATCTGCGGTTTAGATAATACCAACAACGAGCATGTTATAGGAGATAATTGCCAAGTGTGGGTTTCATTATTGATGGCAAGGTTTTTGTTCTTGGGAATCTGAGGTTCTGTAACTTCTGGAGTTTGAATTGGAGGTGGTCCAGGTGAGCATGCTGCACCGAGGAATTTAAGGCATAGATCCCCTGATGTTCTCAAGCTCAATATGGTCTTATTCAAAGAGCTCGGCAAGATTCCAGTTAGTTTATTGTTTTTCCAGGTCTAATAAGCGGAGATTTGTCAGACTTCCTAGGCTCTCTGGGACTGCTCCATGAAAACTGTTATTCTTCATGTCCAGAGCTTGCAGGCTCGTTAATGTACTTAGATCTGGAATCTCTGCGTTTAGTCTGTTGAAGCTGAGATTCAATGTTTGAAGTTCAGATAAAGCGCCAAAGTTTCGGATTTGTCCAGTGAGCGAGTTATTGTGCAAGACCAATTACTATTGCATTTGGAGACCTTCTAGATCTTACTACAATTAATTACTTTCAGTCATTGCAATCAGTGTAAGACCTTGTTATTACATTTGAAGTTTGATCTTCTCTAAAAATTATGGGTTTCTCGATTATCATTATTACACTCATAATTTAGTGGCCTTTAGAGTAAGGGCTTCAGTGCTTGTTGGCTAACTGTTTGACGAAATGCCTAACCGTTGAAGTTTAAGTTTTGGGTGTAAAAAGGAGCAATACACATTGGGGTTATTTCACGATTCTTGTGGCAAGTGATGCTTTTGCATATGGAGATATCAGTAATACTAGAGTTTCAAGTTATAATTCATTTGCTAGTCAAGATCAAAATATGAGTGGTAGCTTTCAAGTAATTTATCATTTTGACAATTCAAACATTTGACAAACAAAATATTCAAACCAAGAGCAAACCTTTGTTGTAAGAGAAGCAAATTTCAAAGAGGAAAATGGAAATTTGGGAAATGATAATGGGACAAGAGGTCAGCAGTCAGTGTGCAGCGTTGAAGGGTTCCCTTGATTCAAAGGAAGTTGTTCCTTGTCAAAAAGCAAAGATCTCGTATGCAAGAAATTTCCTTTTATCTTTTGCTATACTGGAGAGTTGTAAAATACAGCCTGATGGGCTCGATCTTCATATTCTCAGAAATCCACCACCTGGCCTTGTTGTGAAAGGAGTAAATGCTTCATCAGCTTTTTCAACAAGAGGGTTAATTCGTAGAGACAAGGATGAGGATAGAAATGTTTAAGTTCCTGAATGGCAAAGAACTCTAGCTAATCCAGGTGGTTTTCTCCCACAAGGTGCTAAATGCACTGAGCATGTTGGTTCCTCCTTTAACAACAACTTCACTTCAAGATCAGGGCCAAGTCAGGTGGAAGCTAGCCATCCACGAAGTAACTATGATAGGGCTGGTCAGCAGGGTCTTGGACCAGAAGGAGGTCCAAGAAGATGGGAACATAGATTAATAAGCAATGATAGAGAAAGGGATTGCACTCATCATGATCGGGTTGCACTTGAACAAGATCCTGGGAGACCATCTCATGCTAGCAATCATCTCACCTGGCAAGGAGGGAATCCTCCAGAACATGAAGGTCTTTTAGGAAGTGGCTCAGATCTAAGGCCATCAAGGTCTTCAAGGGGACCTATACTCTCAAATGCATGGGGCCAAGACTGACATCATGCAAGTGGAAGGCCAAATCAAGCAAGTGATACATATCAGTCACTTTGCTCAGCTAAGACAAGGACTCTTTCATGAATGAAGATCAGAGATATATACAATGATGAAACTTTTGGCAATGAGGACTTTTCCAATAATGAAAAGATAGAAGAGGAGAGAAGAAGAAGAGATTCATTTGAGTTAATGAGGAAATAACAACATAAGTTGCTTCAAGAAAAAACAAAAAACTCTAGATGATGTTTGAAAGTGTAGGACTGCAAGAACTTGCAATTTGCAAGATAAATTTTCAAGCAGCCATGGAATTGGCCTGGAGGATTCAAGATGTAGCAAGGAAAATTCGAAAAGGGACAAAATAAAGTTGCAAAAACCATATAAACTCTAGCACCCAGCTAACGGAAAGAAGGAAACAACAGATAAAACCCAGACAAGCTTAATGTACTATGTTACAGCAAACAACCACAGAATACCAAATTCTAGCAAAGAAGACAACATGATAACAGTAACAACAAAACAAAAACTGAATCAAGTTCTTACCTTCAGTCATGTCTACAATAGAAGATACAACAAATGCAAACAGTGAATCAAGCTCAGATGTAAATGTCGACCACAGTGTGAAGAAAGTCCAGTCTAGACACAACACCTGTGCAAGAGCCATCGAATTTCTACCAAAAATGATTGATGAAATCCTCACTCCTCCTTTCACTTCAAAAATTCCAGAATGAGAAAACAATAACTTAGGTTTTCTTTAACATGTTATGCCCTTTGCCCTTTTGAAAAGTCATTTGAAGTTTGCGGGCAATGAGATTTTATCTCATTTTAGCATTTAAAGTGAAGGGTGTAAATATGTTGTCTACATTTTTAAAATTTTATAATCCTTTATTTATTTTACATAAGTTTTAAATATGAATCATTTAAATGAGCAATCATTTTTAATGATTTTGTTACGTAGAATAAAGGATTTTATTTTCTTTTTGCAATGAATCCAATATTGTAAAAAATTAACATTTAATGATGAATTATAAATCATTGAATATTAATTTTTATTTATTTGCAAATGCAAAAAGAAAATATGAGTCATTAGGTTCTCCATATCATGGTCTTTAAGGCTGAAATCAGTTGGAGACATTGAGAGCCAAAATAGGATTTCTAGGTCGAGTTTGGCTTCATCATAACAGTTAAATGACATTTGTTAACTTTTAAGGCCTGCTTTAGAGATATTTTTAGTGAATCATAGGGTGCTTTATGACTAAATGGAGCTTTTTGAGCAAAAGACCATTATTTTAGAAGTTTCCAACCCCTCTTTTCCAGGCTATCTTTCTGCATATGACCCAAACAGTTGGGCATTGTACTTATTGAGTTTTTGTAACTCATTTAGAGAGAGTTCTAATTTTTTTGATAGAGTTTTGAGACCTCTTTCTAAGTCCTAAGCTTTATTACAGGGTCTGTAATTCAAGATCTTGGAGATATAATACCAGTAACAACATTGTGATCATGCTTTTTGGAGTTAATTGAAGCCTTTTCCTTTCTGAAATTTTGCGTGCATCTTTGAATGATTTGATAAGTTAACTTGTGAATGCTTTGATTATTCCTTGTTTTTTGTCTCATTCCAGCACCTTTTTGTAGAAAAGTAAGTTTTCTTGCAGGTTATGATATGTGTTTATAGGTGAAATTAATCAAAGTGAGATAGTAGTTTATTCTCTTTTGTAATTTCAGTATTAAAACCTTATCATAAATCACTTGTGCAAGCCTTTACAGGAAGATGTGCTTTGTGTGTCTTTCATAGAGCTATATAATCCTCTCTCTGTTACATGTGTGTTATGTCTTCCTAGTAACTTCTAGTGTATCACCTCCTTAGTTTAGACTTTAGGATTTAAGTTGTTTTTTAGTCACTTCTTACCTTTTCCCTACAAGTTTTTATTGAGTTTTAGAGTGTTTCACTGAAGAATCCAATAGGAGCCGGCCTAGAATCCGGAGGTTTCATTTCATTAGCTAGTCTCACATAGTGAAATGACTCCCATGTTAAGTAAGGGTTACTGAACTTTACCAGTATAGTAGGGTGCAAATCCTGAAACTTAACATTACCAAAATTTCTAAAAAGCTTAAGATTAATCTAAAACACCTAATAAGGACCCTAAAACACTTTCTTTTCCTATTTGGCCCTCAAAATCCAAAAATTCTCTATTGAGCCAAATGAGCAATTTTGAGCAATTACGAGCAATATTGCATTGTGGGGCTCTTCTAACATATCTAACCTCACCTTAAGACCAAATTGATCCTATTATTAGACTAGTAATGTAGCTAGCATCACTACAAGACAAAAATAAGGAAATACCTAGTTTTCACACTTAGCCTACCTAGGTGCTCTTGCACCATTCTTCCCCCTCCAAGGAGCTAAGAAGAACTTGATGGTATCAAGTCCAGGGGTATGCCAAACCTATTTAAATCTACCTTATCAACCCAAGTACCATATGAAGTTGGTTTTCCCTTCCACTTTATGAGGTGCTCCATATACACCTTGTGCCTTGTAGACTTATTCACCCTTGAGTCTAACAACTTTTCTACCTCCAACTTGTTATTTGTAGGTGTTGCAGTAGGTTCAAGATCTTCATGAACATCTGGACTCATTTGAGATGAGTCACCTTTTTATGCCACCAAGTCTTGCACATTAAAAATAGGGGATATGCTAAAATAGAAAGGTAAATCTACCTTATAGGCATTTGCTCCATATTTAGCCAATATCTTGCAAGGCCCTACCCTCTTCATATGTAGCTTAGTAGGAATACCATGTTGAAGCCTTTCTTTGTTCAAATGGACCATCACGTAGTCCCCAATAGAAAATTGAACATCCTTCTTCTTTTCATCCACCTTTGCTTTGAGTTTTAGAGTGTTGTCTTGAATAGTCTTCTTGACTTGCTCCTAAATCTCCTTCATGGTTTGTACAAAGTCTTTAGCTTGACCACTAATCTGATCCATGTTTCCAAGACACCTTAGTTCACACACACCTCATGGATGTATGTCATAAACTACTTCAAAAGGACTTCTATCGATTTTTCTATTCTTGCTATCATTATATGCATATTTAGCCTATGAAATCACCATTTCCCAAGGCTAACCATACTCCTTTGTAAGGCACCTCAAAAGGTTGCCTAAGGTCTGGTTAACAACTTTAGTTTTATAATCAGTTTGAGGATGGCAAGGTGAACCAAAAGACATGTTAGTACCAAGCCTCTTCCATAGAGTTTTCCAAAAAAGACTCATAAATTTCACATCTCTATCTGAAACAATATTCAAGGGAGTCCATGAATCCTAACCACCTCCTTAAAGTAAAAATGAGCAATATGACTAGCATCATTAGTAGTCCTACAAGGAATGAAATGTGTCATTTTGTTGAACCTATCCACCACAACAAAAATAATATCAAATCCTTGCTTGGTTTTGGGTAAACCAACAATGAAATCCATACTTACAAAATCCCATGGATGGTTAGGAATTGGTAAAGGCTAGTAAAGGCCTACATTACTCATACCTCCTTTTTATTTCACGCATATGATACATCACTCCACATACCTGGTAACATCTTTAACAAGTCTAGGCCAAAATTAGAATCTTTATACAAGTTCCAAAGTTTTGCTCATGCCAAAATGGCCACTTAAGCTGCTATTGTGTTTCTCTTGAATGAGATTCTCCCTTATAGATCCCTTGGGAACACACAATTAATTACCCTTGAAGAGTAACCCATTTTGAAAAGTATATTATAAAAACTTTCTATGAAAATGGCTCTCAAAATCTTAACATACCTTGTATGCTTCACCAAAATCTTCATCATCTTTGTAGAGATGTTTGAATCCTTCTATTCCCATGCTATGGAGCTGAACTTATTGGACTGTCATGACCCTTCTACTGAGTGCATCTGCCACTTTGATAAGCTACCCTTTTTTGTGCTTAATGGTGAAAGCCTGCAAGTATTCTATCCATTTCAAGTGATTGTTGCTTAATTTCTCTTGGGTATTTATGTAACTAAGGGCTTGGTTATCAGTAAACACCACAAACTCCTTAGGTAACAAATAATGCCTCCACTTCCTAAGACATTGCACTAAGGCATACAACTCCAAGTCATAAGATAATACCTCTTTTTGGCTTCATTAATTTTTTCACTATAAAAAGCTATGAGCCTGCCCTCTTGACTCAAAACACCACCTATGGCTAAACCACTTACATCACATTCTAAGGTGAACAACTTCTCAGAGATAGGTAACTACAATATAGGCTAGGTAGCTACTTGTTTCTTCAATAACTCAAAGGATTTTTCAGCCTCTAGGGTCCACTTAAACTTGGTTTTGACCCCTCCTTTGATAGTATCCAGCAAAGGTGCACAAATCCCACTGAATTTTCTAAGGAACTTCCTATAGACTTGTGAAAAACCATGAAAACTTCTTACCTCGGTGGCTATAGTAGGTGTCGACTAGCTCAAGATAGCAACAAATTTCTCTTGATCCCTCTTCAAAGAAACTTTGAATATGACAAAACCCAAATACACCAGCTCTTACTTGAAAAATTCACACTTCTCAAGATTAATAGCTAACTTCTCTTCATGAAGCCTCTTTAGGACTGCCTCCACATGCTTGACATGTTCTTCTTTTTTCTTGCTATAGATGAGAATATCATCTAGGTACACCACTATAAATCTTCCAATGAAGTCCTTAAGTATTTCATTCATGAGTCTCATGAAGGTACTTGGATCATTTGAGAGACTAAATGGCATTACAAGCCACTCATAAAGACCATCATTAGTCTTGAATTTTTTTTTCCATTCATCTCCCTCCTTAATCTTGATTTGGTGATACCCACTTTTTAAGTCCAACTTTGTGAAGTACATAACACCACCTAGACAATCGATTAGGTCATCAATCTAGGGTGTGGAAAACCTATACTTGATAGTGATCTAGTTTATTTCTCTTGAATCAGTACAAAGCCTCCATTTTCCTCCCTTCTTGGCTACCAAAACCACAGGAATTGCACATGGGCTTATGCTCTTTTGAATTAGGCCTTGATCCAATAGCTCTTGAACTTATCTTGCAACTTCCAAATTCTGATCTGGGGTGAGCTTTTAGGTTGCTTTGTTGGGAAATGAAGCACTTGGAACAAAGTCAATTTGATGGCTAATGACTCTCTTTGGAGGTAAGATAGTTGGGGTACCATCACTTACAGTATCTTTGTACTTGTCAAGCAAGGTTTGCAATTCAATATGCAAAGGTTTTTTTTTTTGGTGTTTCCTCTTCTTTGGACTTCAAGATGATAGAAAATCCCTAATTTTTTAGTTTTTTAAAATTCCCTTGAGAACTCCTTCTCACCACACAACACCTTAGGGACCTTTTCTTGTGTTCCCTCTTCTTTTAGTAAAAACTGAATTTTAAAGGTCTTACCTCCTTTCTTGAATGAAATGGAATTCTTCCTACCGTCATAAACCATCTACCTATCAAATTTCCAAGGCCTACCTAATAGAAGATGGCAAGTATTCATGGGCAAGATCTCACTCAATAATCTGTCCTTGTAACCAGCTATGGAAAAATCCACCCAAGCTTGCTCATTATACAAGATACTTTGCTCCTTATTTAACCAAGTGACCTTGTAGGGATTCTCATGAGGTATCCTTGTCAATTTTAGTTTAGTAACAACCTCTTTAGTGATGACATTATCAATGGATTCTGAGTTCACTACCACCTTGCATACTTTGCCTAGAATCTTGCACTTGATACTAAATAATGCCCTTCTTTGTTTGGGTTCATTAGGGGTAAATTGTTTGATTAGCACCCTCCTATACATCAAACCCTCTCATTTTTCAGACTCAAGATGATCTACATCAACATCCTTTCTATTTGAACAATCCTCTTGTACAAATGCCACTCTCTTTCTTGGATTCAAAGAAGGCTTCTCAGGACACCTATAAGCAAGGTGTCCAAGTTGGTCACAATTGTAGCACTTCATGCTTGCAAAATAAGAATTTGATTTTCCTACTCCTCTTCCTCTTTGAGAGTTTCTATGATTGCCTCTTCCTCTATTATGACCTCCTCTTTGTGAGGTTTCATTTGGCTACTCATTGGTCTTACTTTCAACTTGACCTTTTGGTTCACCACCTCTTCCTTGGTAACCTCCCCTTTGTCCTCTTTGGTTTTGACCTTTGCCTTTGAAATTTGAATCATTTATCTTCTTGTGCTTCTCTTCTACCTTCAAGGCTAGTTGATGACACCTTTGGACTATGGGAGGAGTCCACAAGCTGAGTTCTTCTTGGATGCTCCACTTCAAACCACTTAGGTATCTAGCAACTTTGATTAGTTCCTCCTCTTGCTTCTTGGATCCCAAGAATAATCTCTAAAATTCTTCTATATAGGAAGCCACATCCATGTCTTTTTGTTTCAATCCTTTCCTTCTTTGATGGAGTTAAACCTCAAAGTCTTCTAGTAGAAAGTTTTCTTGAACCTTCTTCACCATAGCTTTCCCATTTGCAATGGGTGCCTTATCCATCATAACCCTCTCACCTTGGATAATGTTGTTCCTCTATGTCTAGAGGTTTTCATCCTCACCTTTTGAGCCTCTATTACCCCTTCACACTCAAAATGGTTCTCCATGCCTTTAATCCAATCCAAGATAGCATCTAAGTCCATCTTGCCTATAAACAGAGGTATTCCTTCCAAAGCTTTGCCACCTAGTGCTTTGATGTCTTTTAAGAAGGGCTCTTCCTATAAGATAGGACTAGGTTCAAGTATAATGTCTTCCTCCTCTACCTTTTTACCCTTCCCATCTTCTTCTTCATCTCTTTTCCCGGTTGCCTCTGCAACTGCATCCAATTTTTGCTTCACCTCTTCTAGTGCTTCTTCAAGAAGCTATTTTCTTTGCCTTTTTTAATTAACCTCTTTAGCTAATTCAACATTAGTCACCATCATGGATTCACCTACTAATTCTATAGCTTCAAACATCCACTACCTTTTACGAAATCTTTAACTTGCTTTGATACCACTTTGATGTAACACCCCAACCTTGCTTCCAAACCCCAAGCTCTCTTAGGGATACCTTAGGTCATTCACTAGACCCATTAGGGATTCTTCACACCCTATGATTACTAGGATCTTGATCAAAAGATCCTAATCCTTCAGTTGGGGGCAGACCAACAAAGTAACATCAAATTTCTTGCTAGCCAACTCTAGTCCACTACTAACCCTCAAGTCCATCTGTAGCTCCAAGGGTGCTAGTTCTTCATCCAGGATTTGTTTACACTCCTTATAACATCCATGATGTCCTTCAACCTACTAAGGAAAATAC
The DNA here is from genome assembly GCA_028749045.1 of Cupressus sempervirens. NCBI lineage: Eukaryota > Viridiplantae > Streptophyta > Pinopsida > Cupressales > Cupressaceae > Cupressus > Cupressus sempervirens. Next base: position 298,446,102 of record CM053785.1, on the reverse strand, counting down.
ACCAAATTGCTCCAAAAAGGTTACTAGGAATTAGCCCTCCTAAATAGTTGGCAACAAGATTTCTTGGATAATTTCTTAACAAACCTACAAAAAAATTGCATTTATGGATACCCTTTTTGGAGTACTTCAAGATTTTGTGATTGTTCAACCCCCAAACTATACGTACAACCAAAGTAAAATTTTAGGCCAAAAATGAGGGTTTCGAGTACTTTATCATTGTTGTATTGGAAAACCACCTTGGAAAATGTTCCAAGACCTCTCCTTTGGACTAAAGCAAGGTAAGACCTTCTCCTTACTTGCTGTGTGGTTGGATTGAGGTATTTGCACACTCAATCCCCTCCATAGCTCATTTTTCTAACTGTGATTCGTAGCCAAGTTACGTTTGGCTTGCCTACGACATTACTTTAAAAATGCTTGTCATGCTTCTCATGGGCTCTCCTTTTCTATACATAATTTACAATGAGTCTAGTTCCAAATTTGAAGAGGTTGTACTTTTTATATGGTGGGAAATGACTCTAAGACTCAATTTTTTTTTGGCTGCCCAATTCAGAACAACAACCTGCTAACTTACAAAATAATTTATTTAAACACACAAAACTCTCTATAACAACACAAAAGCTAAAAAAAGAAATGGAAGGCAACCACCACTAAAACTTCCAACTCAGAAAAACCTAATTTTGATTTGTACAAAGCATGAAAAAAACACTCAAAGCAAGAAACTACTATAATAAATAAAATGTTGATTACAATCTGTAAACTATCATTTCTCCCTCTTCCAACCTATTGAAAAATCTAAGTTTGACCTTATATAGGCTTGGCATGGATGGTTCCAACTACTTTAAGTGGTTGAAGGGCTCCCACAAAGAAGTTTCTCTTTTTGCATAAAAGTTACAAAAGTTGCCAATGACAACTTTGCAAGAAATGAGCAATTTTTGCAATTTTGCAAATTGTCTACCCAAACTTGCTCTACTTACTATTGGAGTTACAATAGGAAAGGTGAACTTCTAAGGGGGGGTGTGAATCAGTAGTTCAAACTTTGATCCATAAAACTTTTCACCACATATTTGACACAGGCATTAACAAGTAACCTAAAGTAACATGTAAAGTATATGCATCTAAAACATATAACCATGTAAGCATTCACACACATAACACCAGATATGATTACCCAGAAACCCTCCAAGTGAGAAGGTAAAACTAGGGTGGGGAAAAAATGCACAAATCTTCATTACTATAGCAATAAAGTGTATCCAATGAAGGTTATAATGTTTTGACCATGTAACATTATCTACCCTATGAAAGGTCTACCTTGTTAAAGGCTTACAAAGACTATTAGGTCTCACCTTGTTAGAGGATTTTAACAACTTATTAGAAGTGTGCCTTGTTAGAAGACTTTAACTTGCAATTAAGTAAGCACCCTGTTAAAGGATTTCATACAACCTATTAGGACTATTATGCTTAAGAGATTTAACTGAAGTCACCTGTTAAAATGTCTCAGCATAGATCTTGTGATTGACACTTTCTTGCCTGATAATAGATCACTTATAAGCAATATCTTCTTGATACTTCTCGGTCAAATGTCTCAATGTTGTGTCCTTTTCTCTATCTTTTGTTCTTCTCTAACTGATTCTACAATTCAATCTTTCTTCTAAGTCGCCTTGAATGCTCTGCATGCAAACTTATATATTGTTCGCTCCTTCAATTTTTTGACATTCTATCTCCTCTTTCTCATAATGAATTTAGGGCTTTTTCCTCCTTAAGAAGACTTAGGTGGATTAGGGTTAGGTGTGAATCTACAACAGAGATTCATTCATTTTTCCACTTAATCCTTCCTATTTTATGATTGGTTCCATGTAATTGCATAGGGAATCTAAATAGAGATTCGTCCTTATCTCCAAATATCAAAATCTAGTCTTTAAGTTGGCTCAAAAGTGGTTTACATAGTTGTTTGTGCCATTACAAACTATGTCAAAATTGTGTTACTCAGCATATGAAGTATCTGATGCTCGACATGCACTATATTGTATATTGTGACTTGGCACCTGTATTGCTTGGCATCCACTGTTTACTCGATTCCTAAATACTCAGCATGGTCTATCTACTTAGCACTTGAGTGACTCAGCACATGAGTGACTTGATACTTATTGCAACTTAGCATGGTCTAATATTTACATGCTATGCTTGGCATGTATTACTAGTTCAGCATGAACAAAGTAAATGGCTTAAGTGTGTCGGCACTCACTTGTCAAAACTAATCTGAGATCAACAATCTCCCCCTTTGACATGAGTGTCAAAAACACTTAAATATACAATATTGCTCTTAACTTCTCGAGAATAACATATACATGACTTGACTAATATACAAAACTTCAAAATTTCAAAATTTTGTACTAACTTAGACACCTCAAAATTTGATAACTCCCCCTAAGTTAGTATGTTTTTTTGTATCTAAAATTCTGTGCTCCTTTTTGAGTAAATTTGTCTCTACTGATACACTTTGACCTCATGCCCTATTTTGTGTCTCTGCTCATATGCTCCCTCTTTCTTCTTTCTCTTATTCTTTCCTTATTTTTGTTTCTCTCTCCCTTGTTTATTACTCTCCCTTTGTTATATCTCCCTTGTGTATTTTCTCCCCCTTTCTTATTACTCTCCCCATTTTTTGACACTTATGTCAAATGGTTTATACACCTATGGTGTGTTTGTCCAAAAAGGATTTATGGACTTCCATTATCTGGAGAGCTGCCTCCTAGTTATCACATGCAACATCCAATGACTTAATTTGGATTGCAAGCTTGGAAGCAAGGTGTACTAGACCATCTAATGTAGAAAGATTGGGGTCTTTCTTTAGTAGTGTCTTGGCATAGCCTACTTCCTTGTGTAGCATTTCCATGTAGGGAGTAAGGGTAGCCTAAATGCTTGTTAGTTTGGCCCTTATGTTGGCCTCATCTACTATCAATACAACTAACTAACTTTGTGTCTACAACAATGTCCTAAAATACTGCTCACTTTGAGTTGGATTTGATGGTAGTCTTGCACCTAAATTAGATATTTGACTTTCTAGATTCAAAATGTGACTTTGAGTTCTTGGGTGAAGAGTGTAGAATTTCATAGTTTTGTATACAGTGAGAATATATTCTCAAGTAGCTTCTTCACATGCTTAACCTTTGTTACTAATGCAACTTGTTGTAGTGTTATCTCACTAGATATTTTCTCATTTACCTTGCCTTTTTCAGACCATTCTAAGAGTTTTGCATTTGTATCAAGGTCTTCATGCTGACCTTTTCCACTAAATCTGTCAATTGTTCTATGAGTGGCTTGGTCTCTTTAGGAGTTGATAGGCTAAATGCATCTAAAAAGATGTCCTTTATATCTTGAAGTGCTTGCTTCTGCCTATGTTCTCTCCTAAGCATTTCTTGATGCTTTTTCTTTTCATAGGCTTGTTGTAAAATGCCTATTTGTTCCAATATCATAGTATCATAGTCATACTTTGGAATAATAATTTCTTCATCAAGGCTTATGTATCCATAATGTATTACCTTAACTACCTTTGATGAGCTAGGGCTTGGCACTAAGATCTGCAATGGAATGGCTTCTGTGCCTAGCTTCTGAAGAGTTTGTGTGGAAGGACTGTCAGATGTTGGTAAGGATACCAATTCTTGGATGGCCACTTATTCATTCACCTTAGGTTCTATCTCTTTAGGCTTGCCTTGATCTATCACTATGACTTGGCTAGCACCTTGTTCTTGTTTTATAGGTACAGATGAGTCTATCTATCTTATTTGTTATGTAGTTGTACCTGTTTCTTCTACTTTATTCTCAATAGTATCAATTTTAACACTTGTATCAATCTTGGTAGATGTGATGTTTGGCATTTGAACCAAAGATTCTACATTAGTAATTGAAGGGATGATGGAAGCTGATTCTTGTGGATTCACCTTATCCCTTGTAATATTAGTTACCGCTTTCTACAATTCCTCTACACTAACCAAAACTAGATTTCCACATAGTTGAGCTTGGAGTATAGAACTATCTAGATTCTTCTTCAAATCTTCTACAGTTAGTGGATTAATGTTCTGAGCTGATGCATTAGAGACATCCTTTATAGTTATGGTTTCAATGGTTTTGGTTGTTTCACAGGGAGGACTGACACACAACACTTGTGTGTCCTGCACACTTTGTTCATCTTGCAGCTTGAGCTCAGCTATTGTCATGTCATCATCTTGCTTTTCTGTCTCTTCCCCAACTGTATTGTCTTTATCACCTTCTTCCTTGTCATCATCTTTTTCATCTTCATCTTTATCATCATCTTTACCCTCTAAAGGGTCAACTTCTCTTTATTTGATAGTGGTCAAACCATAAATGCGTTTCCATATTTCTGTTGACTTTTTCACAACATCTTCAATATTATTCTGGATAATGTTGAATGCTTTATATTTTGGTGCGAACTTGGCTGCATATTTCTTCACATCCTTAGTAATCTTTCCTTTGGTTAACTCTGGCATTACTTGAGCTAAAGTGGTTCCCCTTATTTGTCTTTCCAAATTTGGAAAATAATGCCATTTTTGCTCAACTAAGTCATATAGACTCTTGGGTACAGAGTTGGAAAATTCTAATGATGTTTTCTTAAATTTTGTAGGGTTTGTTCCACTTTCCTTTTCCCCTCTTTGCTCAAATTATTAAAAATTATATGACCAAAACCTGATAAATCTACAGTATTCTTGACATTTTCACACAAATTCTCAAGATCATAGAGAGAATTGTGACTTACCACTTTGAATTGGCTTATATCATCTGATTCATTCTTTTCTTCATTAGAATTTGGTTGTGCCACATACTTCCTTCTCTATCCTTTCTATTGTTGTCCTCCTTGCTTTGTCTACTTGGATTTTTATTTAGCCTTTTGAGTGGTTTCACGTGTGGTGGCTCTAGTGGTAGGTACACTAGGTTTGGCTTGGCTTGGTTTGAAATTTTTCTTTGCCTTTGCTACTGGTTGTACCTTAGCCTTCCTTTTCTTTGACTCGGTAGGTGTAGGTGCTTCCTTGACTTCTTTTCCCTCAACACCCTTAGTTTCTTCCTCTTCTTTATCTTCTCCCATGCCTTAAGTTAAAGCGGGCTCTTGAGTTTGAGGTTCATCTTCCTCTTCATCCTCTTCTTCTTCTTCCTCTTCTTCCTCAACACCCTCTCCAAATTTGGCTTTTAGTTTCTTCACCAGCCTATCCTTCCTGATTGTAGAGGTAGTCTTCAATTCCATAGCAATCTTTGATTTCATCACCTCATAATTCCCAAAGACTTTAGTAGTCTTGTCTACTTCCTCTGCAAGTAGAACTCTGATGGTTGATGATGCTTCATCCACATTTATCTCATGTCCTAAGGGTCTCAACCATCTTACTCTTGGTATGGAAACTTGCATATATGTAAAATCAACATCAACAAGAAAACATACATCATCATAATGTTTTTCCACTAAGGAAACTGGTATCCTCATCCTTTCCTTCATTGATTTCTTGAAATCTTCAAAATAACTTGTCATGATGGTTTCAAAATTGTCTCTCATCTATTCAATAAACTCACCAATTTGAATTGCAACTGATCTATTGCTTTTCCATCCAACTATATCAAATGAGGAAAATGCATTCTATGCATAAAAGAGTATGCAAACTAGTACAGAACCAAACTTGCATTGTGCACTCTTGGTTTTCCTTATAGCTCCAAGGTTCTCCATATGTATGATATTTCTTTACAATTTTGTAACCAACATCCACAGCTATGCAGGGTGCACTATTCAATCTACTAGATTGATAGAATTTATGTGAGATTACCCTTATAGCAAAGTTTAGTGATGGATCAGTGATGGTATCTATAGTCATACCTCTTTTATTCCAGACTACTCTAGTGTTCTTCTCAATTACCTCCTTTGAATCACTTCTAAGTGTCTTTGGCCACTCTAGAGTTGGGTAACCAATAACCCTATGAATTATTCTCTTGGTGATCTTGATTGGTCTTCCTCCCATCCATAAGGAACCGTCATGAATTCAGCTTAGAACAATGTGTATCGACTCAATTTTTGAAAACATTTAGAAAATCTAGGGATCGTGTTAAACCCTTTTTCTCAACAATTTTGTATTCCTCATTTAAAAAATCATTCTCACACAATCTATTGTATGAATCTCTTATCTCCATGTCTCCTATGCTTCCTATCTTGCAATTGTAATATTTCCTCACATCTTGCACCATTATCACATTTGACAGGATCATAGATAATGCGTCTGATGAGTCTTGTTTGTAAGTGATGTTAGGAATGACCTTAAATATAGGCTATTTAAATTCATTACTGACCAACTCAACATTCAAAACTTCCTTCCCTTCAACATTTCTTGAACTTGATGCCATTGTGACAAGCTAGGGTTTAAGAAAATTTAAACTGCATAGCTCTACTCTTGATAAATACCTTTAAAATCTATCAAACTGGCAATGAATCACTGCACAAATCTTCTACAATCACTTTTGATGAGTTTCCAAGACACTTCTAGCTCTTCTCTCTCTTTCTCAATTTTGAAATGGTGAAAAATGAGCTCAAATTGATCATATAACCTTTGAAAACCTTGCATTTAATGCTAAGTGCTTACACAATTGTAAGCTCAACATTAAATAATTTTGGGTTCATTCAACATCCATTGATATTTCCACCACTTGGCACCCACTATGAGTTTGGCATCCACTTAGCTAGTCTGATAGCTCGGCATCAAATAACATTTCACTCAGCACGTACAAGAAACTTTTTCATACTCAGAAATAACATGAAAAACTTGAAGATTTGTCTTGAATTTCTAACATCTTTTTGCATCTTTTATTCAAGCTAATGTAATATTTTTAGTACTATCCTCTTTTGGAACTGATGCATGATATAACCTGTAAATGTAAATCCCACATACCTCTTGTTTCCTAGTTTGATGAGGTGTGATAACTTGACCTATGGGGTGAAGTGATCTCTTCTCCATTTGATGTGCTGCAAACATCTTTCTTTTTCCATGTATTGTTCATCTCATCTCTGATGTGTTCAACATTCACCTTGCCTTGTCCTTTGTCTGATTCACAACTTGGTGCCTTTGACTTTGTTGGACAATGCCTACTGATATGACCAGTTTTCAAATAGCTAAAACATGCATTTTGACTTAACCATCTTTAGTAGTTACCTCTGAAGTATGTCCAAATGCAATTCTCAGGGATATGTCCATATTCTTGACAATAATGACAACTATATCTTGTGTTATAATCCCAGTTGTAAGAGTTGCCATTTTTTCTTACCTTTTTTGGCTTATTTGACAACCACATGGACTTGGATTTGCATTCAAAGGCTCTATGTCCATACTTCTAACAATTATAACAATATCCTTCAAATCTTTGTGTATGCATGGTCTTGGTCTGATGACCTTGCTTGTTGCACTTATGACAATAAGTCATGTTCTTAGGCTTGACATTCTGAATTGTAAACTTGCTTTTGCACACATAGTAGTATGTCCTTTCTTATCACAATTATGACAAGTAGGTTTGGAGTTCTTACCTTTGGTGTTCCTTTCTTCTGTAACTTTGGATGATTCTCCTTCTTTAGTTCTTGTATAGCCCAATCTTGATGTATCATTGTTGGATCTAGGGGATCTCAATAATTGATCAAAATATTTGATCACTTCATTTGGCTTGTTGAAACTTTCAACAAATTCTTTTTCCCTTTTTAGGTCATTTTGTAGTTGTTCATTCTACAACTTCAATGTAGTTATCTCGATTAACTCATGGTGAGCATTCATCATTTGGCTTAGAGTATCCAATTGCATGTTGGAAATCTTGGTTAGCTCCATTGACTTCTCTTCTATTCTATTGGCCAAAATTATTTTGTCTTCTTAAATTATGGCCTTGTCTTCCATAGCTTTCTTCTTTTGTTCAATCACCTCACATAGCATCATGGCTTGAGATTCTTACTCTAGCTTGAGATTTCTAATTTCCTCAACTTGTACTCTGTTCTTTTCTATCAAATCTACAATTGTTGCATCAAATTCATTGGAGTCACCATTGGAAAATAGATTGGTAATGTTGATCTCTTTGTATTGTATGTCATTCTATGCAATAGAAATTTCTTTCCTTCTCTTTAAGGACTTTTTTAATTCCTCTCTGGCTTCATCCAATTGATGTAGAATGAGCTATATCTCAATTCATTGATTCTCAATAATCTTTCCCAATTTGTAGACTTCCATTTCAAGATCTTTTCCTCAAAGCTACAAAGCTTCTCCTTATAAGAACTTAGCTCTGATACCAATTGTTGGAACTGCAATAGGAAAGGTGAACTTCTAGGGAGGTGAATGAGTAGTTCAAACTTTGATCCATAAAAATTTTCACCATATATTCAACACATGCATTAACAAGTAAGATGAAGTAACATGTAAAGTATATGCATCTAAAACATTTAACCATGTAAGCATTCACACACTTAACACTAGATATGATTACCCAGAAACCCTTTAAGTGAGAAGGTAAAACTGGGGTGGGAATGACACCCACAAATCTTCACTACTGTAGTAATAAAGTGTATCCAATGAAGGTTACAATGTTTTGACCATGAAACATGATCTACCATGTGAAAGGTTTTCCCTATTAAAGGCTTACAAAGACTCTTAGGTCTTACTTTGTTAGAGGATTTTAACACCCTATTAGAAGTGTACCTTGTTAGAGGACTTTAACTTACAATTAAGTAAGCACCCTGTTAAAGGATTTCATATAGCCTGTTAGGACTACTCTGCTTAAGAGATTGAACTGAAATCACCTGTTAAAATGTCTCAGCATAGATCCTATAGTTGGCACTTTCTTGCTTGTTAATAGATCACCTCTAAACAATATTTCCTTGATCCTTCTTAATCAAATGTCTCAGTGTTGTGTCCTTTTCTCTATCTTTTATTCTTCTCTAACTCATTCTGCGATTCAATCTTTCTTCTAAGTCACCTTGAATGCTTTACTTGCAAACTATATTGTTTACTCCTTCAATTTGTTCCACGTTTTCTCTCCTCTTTCTCATAATGAATTTAGGGCTTCATCCTCCTTAAGAAGACTTAGGTGGCTTAGGGTTAGGTATGAATCTACGACTGAGATTCATTCATTTTTCCACTTAATCCTTCCTATTTTCTAATTGGTTGCATGTAATTACATAGGGAATCCAAATAGAAACTTTTCCTTATCTCTGAATATCAAAATTTGGTCTTTAAGTCTGCTAAAAAATGGTTTACATAGTTGTTTCTACCATTACAAACAAATATGTCAAAACTGTGTTACTCAGCATATGAAGTATCTAATGCTCAACATGCACTGTTCTATATACTGTGACTTGGCACCTATATTGCTCAACATCCAATGTTTATTCAGTTCTTGAATCACTCGACATGGTCTATCTGCTTGGCACTTGAGTGACTCGGCACTCATTGCAACTCGGCATGGTCTAATGTTTACATGTTGTGCTCAACATTTGACATGAACTAAGTAAATGGCTTAAGTGTATTGACACTCACTTGTCAAAACCAATCTGAGGCTAACACTTGCTACCAAACTTTCCAAAAGGCTTGATCCAAAACACCTAATAAGGACCCTAGAACACTTAGTTTCCCTATTTGGCACTCAAAATCCAAAAATTCTCTATTGAGCCAAATGAGCAATTTTGAGCAATTAGGAGCAACATTGCATTGTGGGGCTCTTCTAACCTATCTAACCTCACCTTAGGACCAAGTGGATCCTATTATTACGCTATTGATGTGGCTAGAATCACTACAAGCCAAAAATAAGGAATTACCTAGGTTTCACACTTAGCCTTCCTTGGTGCTCCTGCACCATGAGGTTTTAAGAGGATCAATTGCAAATGTACTAAGTAGTACTATAATGTTTGTATGAGTTTTCCAAATTGCAGTGACCTCTTATATATATAATGATAATAAACCATGAAGAGACATGTCCCTTCATGGGATATGTCTATTCATTTATTTTATAATTAATATGATAAAAACTTCAAATATATATAAAATAATAATGAACTTATATATCATATATGATGAAAAAATATATATAAATTATATCTCATATAGAATTATATATATAGTTTTATCATACTTAAGATACCAAACATCTACACAAAAGAGAAGATCAAATAATAACAATGGCGATCAATCTTCCAAAATGATATAAAGAGACAAGTCAAGGGTAACTTTGATAAGAGAAAACTAAGCTAGGAAAAAAAAAACCATTGGACCATGGGAAATATCAAAACATTATCAAATATAATCGAATTCATTGGCATCAAGGACAAAGTACTCAAAAGGCATTTGAATAAGTGGGTCAATAAGGGGCATTTGGATAAAGTTAGATGTTAAGGAGATCAAAAGAAAATAATGAGCACAAATTGCCTCTCTTATAGTTTATTATTATTTGTATGAAACAGAAAAGGGGGAAGTAAGAATTAACAAAGTAGAAGAAGGTGGTGTTTATAATTTATACTAAAGCCAAAGCAATATTAAAATAAGTTGACACCACTCCAATATAATGGGAATTGCAAAGTAGTTATGGATGAGTAATATTGATAATAAAGAGAGTATAAGAAAATGAATCATAATAGAGACCATTGCAAGTGTATTCATATGGTAATCATGTGTGAAGATTTAATAGAGATTATTAGTGAAGAATGATTGAAGATTTAGCTATAATTGTAAGTATATCTCATTCTATATTTTAAGAAAGGATATTATGCTAATTTCTCCAAAAGTGTTGCAAATAAATAATAAGAAACAATTCATCAAATATTGTGGACTTATATCAATATTTTCTAATTTTTTAGGATCAAATTAAAATAAGATCCCAAGTGGATCCAATACCAAAAATTTGGAATGAAAGGTTATAAGTTACAACCTTTAGGAACAAACAAATTTGGAATTAAAAAGAAAGGTTTCAGAAGGGGACATTATTCAAAATATTTGTGCTTAAGCTCATGATGGATAGGGAGTGTGAATAGGGGGATGAGTAAATTAGTCATGTTGGGGTAAGGGAATCCCAATATGGATAAATATTTGAGGGAGCCCCAAGTTGAGTGTGTCTAAACTTGAGTAGCAGTAAATCTACCATCTACTATTGAATTAAGCATGTACCATATGCGTAAGGAGTGTTAAGGTTATAGCTTATGTTCATCTTATATACATAATATACATTATATATGTAATATAATATATATAAATTATATATTATCATATAATAATATAACAATACATATTATATATTATTATAGAATAATACATTACATACATAGTTAATGATGCAGGAGCATCCAGAGGTATAAGAGCAATCCTATGTCACCTTGGATACCCATTTGGGTCAAATAAAGGTTCCAACTCTCACAGTTCCACTATCAGTGTTATGGGTTAGAGTTTTTAAGCACCTTGGGATACGTGTAAATGACAAAAAAATAGGACTATGTAATTGAGCCATAATTATGGTGAGTTAGAAGGTGTAAATTGGAGGGATGATTAAAATTGTAATTTAGAACATTGCAGAAAAAGAATCAGGTCAAAAGGTTGCACGGTTTGAAAGTTATTGCAGTTTTTCAATTTTTGGAGACCTCCTAAGAATTCTTCAAAGTTAGGTTCGAGGTACTAAATGACCTTGTATGGGCCTAAAAAATGGGGGATGAGCAAAGCTGGTCCATAGAGCTATAGAGCACTTTGAGAGCTTTCCAGAAATGTAAACGGTTCATCAATCAGAGCTATAGTTCAAAAGTTATGCCCCCCAGAAGTTCAGCTACCGTTTCTAAATTCTTCTAATTTTGCACCGACTTCTAAAGCGACTTATGGGGCCTTCCATTTTGGCAGTGGATGCCAACTAGCACTTTCTAGAATGTATTCCTAATCCTTAACCCTTTGGGGTCTATTTAAGAACATTTCTGGCATTGTAAAAGGCAGTTTAGAGTGGAGTTTGAGAGAAGGTACTGGGAGAAGAAATTATCTCCAGATTTATACTATTGTAAGCCCATAGGGCATGTTTTGGAATCTATTTTCTCTACACTAAGTGTATTGGCATATTTTCATAGTTAATAAAGTTTTCCCTTTCCTGTTGTGTCCATTATGTACTTGGGTTGTGTCTCCATCAGTTAACATTATTAATATTACACATATGCTTAAGATGAGCAATATTTATGATTATTTATATTACTATTAATGTGTTAACTAGTGATGTTTAACGATAGAGACATCTCTCCTCCTCTCATATTTATGAGTCCTCAAATCTGCATTTGAAAAATAATCAATCAATGACATTATTAATACATTTACAAAAATGATCCTAGAGTCAACACGGTATTAGAGTCAACTGCAAATGTACTAATAAATAAGAGATAGGGAGAAAGAAGCACCATAAGATTTGTAGAACAATATTATTCTCTATTATAAACTATTGTTATCAAATTGGTACAATATCATAAGAATGAAGTGGGGTGCTTGAGGAAGATAATTCTTCAAGATTCACGTATCATGAGGAATATCATTATAGAGAATACAAATTTTATGAAAAGTAACCTGATGTGTTTGATGAAATCCCCCTAAAAGGAATGGATCTAAATTCATTAGTCTTGTCATATTTTGAAACATGATTGTGCACTTTGTAGTGTTGAGAACCGATGAACTTTTTGAATGATGAGAATCTTGGCTCGTTAAGCATGAAAGATCATAGGGATTGTTATGAGAATATCATAGAAAAGCATAAGAACTATGTGGTACAACATGAATAATATCACCACCTACCTAGTGCAAAGTGTACAAAAATCAAATATATGCGTTTGGAGAAAATGGTGAAGCTCAGAGTCTTGGTTATGCAAGGATTGAGTCTTGGTTATGCAAGGATTGAATGTTGATGGAGATCATCATTGAAACAAATTCATCAAGCATTTCACACTAATGGTGAAATTGAGCACATGTAATCCATGGATAGTAAAAATTGAGTATTTGATAATTTGTCATACCAAACCCACAATGTTATCACTGATAAATAATACTAAATGGTAAATAGCGCCACATAACAGACTTCATGGCTATTAACAAGAAACAATCAAATATTGTTTGTGAGGGGAGATTTAAACAAGGAAAGGACAACCGTTTAATCTATAAGTCACTTAAGGTCCATCACTATAAATTACAATTTATATGCATTAAAAATGATGACGTAATATTTAGACATTCAAAGGAATTAATATTTATCCATGTATGCATTTAGAATCTATTTTAGGCAAAACATTTTCAAATGTCACATTATACTTGGCCTGTTGTTTCCATATCTTAAACAACATTAGTAAGGATCAATGCCCATTTTCACACTAGACGGGTCTCACACAACCAACTTGTATGAAACATTGAGAATGTTGTACATATACGATGTAATGGGGAGTCGAGAAATTTATTCCTCTATGTAAATAGAGAGACTAGAGATATTCGATGTAGTCTTGAGGTTTGATATGATTTACAATTTGAGTTCGTAAGAGGATACCAATACTAAAAGGGAGTTTTTTCTTCCACACACACTTCCATGGTGGAAGGAGAGAGGATAGTATAATGTAAATTGATCATGAAATTGAACCCTTGTTGCCTATAATAATAGTCATATCTAGACATTACAATTGGTTTAAAGGAGCTAATGTGGAAGGAGTGATAAGGAAGGATGGCCCAAGTACAAAGAGCTTAGGATGATGTTATACACTGGCAAGGTGTGCCCTACACGAATACCTCTAAGTGGGAGCTACCACAATTTATACATACTTTGCCCCTTAACCTTGGAAATAAATAAGAAAGGAGGTACCATGGAGAATTCAAGAGGAGGGCTCTTTCAAGGTAAATACCAAGGAGGGACCATGTGCAAGTCAAACAATTGACCATAAGGACTTTGATACCCGCATCATAGGTAGAGTATTGGAGGAAAAAGTGGGTGATTGAGATTCAGAGGGAGACTAATATTTTTGACAACATTGAAAGAAAGGAAGCAGATAGAGGATATGATTTAGTCAACCTTCAGTGATATTGATCATATTGATTCAGAGGGAGTAAACCATGTTCTGATGGATTCACCAATGATATTAATTTTGAAAACACAAAGTGCAAGATGTGTGTAATATAGGTTTAACCAAAAGATCAAACAAATACCTTTGCATAAACAAATAAAATTTGAATTATTGTTGTGAAGAGATTAATAAAGCTTTTAATTCATTTGAACCATCTACGATTCTCTCTTTGATGAAAGAAACTTGACATATGAGTTATAGATTCCTTCATGTGGCACAATCATACTCATTCTAGATATTAGTGTATCATGAATCAGTTTGCTTCTAGTGTTAAGCACAATGAATGTTTGGATCCTCAATGGATGAAAAGAGCAAGTTGGAACTTAGAAAGAAGTAGGCATATTGATGTGATGTAGAAGTGTTCAACGATATAAGAGTGAGAATTTTACATTATGGGGGGGATGATAACCAATGTTTCATTCCCACTTGAACCATCCTCCAAAAAGGAGATGTTCCATGACCCTCATGTGTAGATAAGTACTTGTATCTTTTACATTTATTTGTAATTCTATACATATTATAAGGGTTATTTTATTTGATATTTTCCTTTATGTTTGAGGATATGCAGGAGAATCCCAATATGGATAAAGATCTGAGGGAGCCCCAAGCTGAGCATGTCCAAACATGAGAATAATTAAATCTACCACCCATTACAAAGATAGGCACTCTATTGTAGAGCCAACTAAAGAAAATTTGTAAAAATTCACATCTTCAAGAACTTTGGATCTCTAGACAAGGGATTGACCATGACATACACAATCAAAGTTGCCAAAACATTTCCTTAAGCTTTTCTTATTGCAAATTGTAACATGTAAATTGTTTGTCTACATTATGTCTTCATGCATTAATGTGTTTGCATCGTGTCTTCTTTGTGTTTTCATGTATTCATGTGTCTACCTCATATTTGCAGTGTGCCTTCATGCATTAATGTGTCTATTTTTTTGTATTCTCTATGTCTTCATTCATATGTTTTTGTATAGGATATCATAAACTAATGTGTACTTTGCAGGTGTCTAACACATATGCGGGAAAGAGAAGGAATTTGAGCTCTGACTCAATTAGAATTTCATCAATTTCTTGAGGGCAAGCAAATTTGAGAGGGGTAGGTTGTCATGTCCCCACTCTAATATAATTTTTTTTAATAATAATTATATATAAACTAATATTGAATAATTTTTTAATTTTTTTAAAAAGGTGGCAGAGCCACTTGATACATACATTTATACACACACACACACACACACATACATAAATTTTTCTCTTTTTTTACTTATACTCTGATTCTAACATAAGGAGCTCCAAGAGAAAAGAACCAGGAAATTTTTTTTCAGAAAAGAGGTAGAGAATGGAAGGCTATTAAACCAGGTTATAGTATCTCAGGAATGATACCTCTAATTTACAATAGATAGAAGATGGAGGAAAAAAACCTAACACAAGTATCTGACCAATATATACAAATAATCACATAGCGAACTTTGATAATATTTTGGAGAGAAGGCATAGTATCTCCAAAATGAAGTCGTAAACTACCAGAGAGAAGTTGCAAAAGTTGAAAACCTTTGTACTAGTCCAATTGCTGACCTATCTACTAAAAAAGCTCCATGCTACATCCTGCACAAATCATATAAACAAAGCCACATAGAAAAAAAATCACCATAACAACTTATCTTATTCCTTTGTGACTCCTATTCTGGGAGCAGAATTACCAAGCTTAAGAGTAACATCAAGAATGAAATTGGGAGGAGATATTAGTGGGGATATGGGTGCCTGAGAAGAGTCGTGCTCCAAAAGATCCAAAATGACAAAGTCAATATGATGCACATTATTAACACAACTTTTAGGCAAGTGGTCACCATATTGTTGCAATACAGCCTTAACTGGATGAAAAGATAGCATTTTTATAGCCTTTTTGATGCTCTAAAAAACCGCATAAACACCATGGTTACTGAGATGTGCATGATGGTGAAATAAACTCCCAATGAGAGCAGCACCACTCCAAAGATCATATTTCTAGCAAGCTTTAGAATATTGAATAAAAATTAATAAATAAAAATTAATAATAATATTAAATTAATGAATAATTAAAACTCAAATTTAAACAAATACATTAATAATAAAATATATTATTATACTTAAATATATAGTTATATATCTAAGTAACATCTTCTAAGTATAATAATATAAGTATTTAATAAAAATATTTAATATTATAATTAAAATATAAATATATATTAGTTTGTATATAATAACAAACCAAATACAACCTTATATTACTAATGTGACTTAATAAATAGTCATGATTTTTTACTCACAAGCATATATTATAATGAAACAATAACACCAGGAAGGGTCATAGATATTATTAGCTCTTGATTAAAAAGATTGGAATCAGGTAATCACAAATGTCATTTAATTTGGCCATTAGGGTCATTTAGTTGCTTGTGTTGGTCAAACTTGGTCAATGACCACCATAGGTTAGATAAAGTTGTAAATGACCATGCAAATTTTGGAAGTAGTTTGATGTTGTTTCATAGAATTTCCAATAATTTCTAACCTAGTTGTTATGTTGGATCAAGTTGTAAACGAAAGTGTTGCTGAAAATTTGGCTAAGGAAGACATTGGATGTTTTCATTTATGGAAACATATCTTCACTATGAAGAGGGAAAACTATGAAGAACGAGTTATGGCATTCATACTTAGAAAATTATCTAATTATCGCTTAGCTTATCTAGTTGAACAAATAGATTTTTGATCAATACAGCTTGATGAGGTAACATGGACACATATGCAGTTTGGTATGGATACCTAAGACAAAAAGGATGAGATATTCAAGTCCACATGTAAGTACAGAGAGTACGACAATAGTTATGATAATATTACCAATTACGACAATACACATGCATAATAGAGGATTAAAAAAAAAAAAAATTGGGTTAAGGAATTATTTTTCTTACAAAAAATTACTTAACTAACTAAGGATGATATCCTAGATGTTAACCCTAAGTCAATAAAAGATAGTAATGTATTTTATAAAGTGTAATAATGCATAAAGGTTGATTGGGCAGTAATATTGTAATTGAAAAGGTATAAATGAAAGATTGTGAATGCAGAGTCTTGTAGATGATGTATGTATTATGTGATGTGCAAAAACCCAATGTATGATAAAAGGAATACAAATTTTGTGAGCGAAAAAGGCTGTATTAGATATTGAAGATATCAGCTAAAGTGTAAAGACATTTTTGTATCTATCTCTTTGTATTAGGGAACTACATTGTATATAGCATGTTTGGGCAGTGGGCTCATCTTGCATACAATTTGTATTTATATATAACAACTCCTAATATGGTTGAGGCTTCTAACAAGGCCTAAATCCTCTCCTAATATGGTTGAGGCTTCTAACAAGGCCTAAATCCTCTAACTAGGACCAAGACACTATACGGATGTAATAGACTCCTAACAGGGTTACTATCTTTCACAAGATACTTTTGATTAGTGGATCATTTTGTGGGTACCATCCCCACTAGGGTTTTACCTTGGATAGATTTTTCCTAGTTAACAAAATATGGTGTTATGAGTTCTCCTATTGTAGGATTATGTTTACCGTTCAACATAGTTAGTTTACTTTCATATGCAAGTTATAAGATTCTTAATAATATCTAGTTTTGGGCTAAAGTTTGTAAAATACTAATTCATCCCCCCCCCCGCATCCCCCTTGCACCCCCCTTCCTCCCCTCACGCACCCCCTCTCAATATTTCTTATTTCTAACAACTGGTATCAAAGCATAGTTACTTAGAAGAGGCTTAACAAATTGAGTAAGATCCCTATGGATATGGAACAGATACAAAAGAACCCAAAAGAAGATCTTGAAGCAGATTGGCATTCTTATTGAAGAAATAGATACTTTGTAAGAAAGGTACGAGGATGCAAAAGACTATATTGGAAAGATGAAAGATAAGATCGATAATCCCAAGTCCTAGAAAGTGCCTATGGATCAAATCAAGGATAGTGATGAAGTTTCAAGACTAAAGAATGAAAATGAGATCCCAAAACATGAACTAAAAATTATTGATCTAAAATTGAGCTTGAAGAAATATGATAGTAAATTTGAGTCAGATCTAAAATATGAGAATGTATATCTAAGATCCAATATTACACAAGTCAAATCAGAGCTTGAATTTACTAAGTTGTAGTATGCAGAACTTGAGAAATACAATACAATTGTGAAAGGGGAGCTAACCCAATCTAATAAAAAACTTGAGAGATTAAATTCTAGAAGTGAAAATGTTGATGAAAAAATATCTTGTCAAAGACCTCTTTATGATTGTTATCAAAATTTCATTACCTACAAAATTTTGCTTTAACATTCATTACTGTTTATCAATTGCATTCATTTGCCAATGCTCATAGAAATGAAAAAGTACATTGCATTGATAAAATGAGAAAATTCTTTATTTGTATTAAACAATGACAAATTTCAATTTGGAGTTTATACATTGAAGAATTAAAGAACATGTACTAAATGAAAAAATGATCAAAATCTCTCACACAAGGCTGTGAGAGTAACCAAGGATTCATTATTCTTGTGCAAATAAGGAACATGTAGAAAACAAAATAAATGATACAAATGAAATGCAAGAGTATGAGAAAGGGAACCAGCCATTGCCTGGGGGTATATGGCTGGTCTAAGTCCGCATTCCCGAGGTTGCCCTGCTATAATTGAGTTCTTCCTAATTCCCCAAGCATCCAACTCCTGAAAAAATTGAAAGAAAGGTACAGGTTAGATCCATATGGATCTAAGAAATGTCTGATTCCACAAAAATATACATGTACACTTGTACCATTTACCCATGATCCTAGTTTGAACAAGAACAGTGAACTCAACCAATCATGGAACAACAATATTAGAGTCTGAAAATCAAAACCATGTATACAAGTGATTTTATTGCTAACATGTTTGTGCCATGTGTACAAACAAATAAAAGTCATTGTGAGTGTCACGAGCTCGTGCTCGAACCTCACATAATAATATGCTACAAGACTACAACAATAATGATTGACATCACAGATTGTACGTGTGTACTTACTGCAAGAAGACATGTAAGATCATCAATATGAACTACTTCAAGTAATGCAGAATGTTTGGAGAAAAACACCATCTAGAAAATAGTGCTATGAAACAATTAGCAAAAGCCATAGGAATCAAGAGAAAAGGAAAAACCATCTCTTCAAGCAATGATGGCCAGAAAAACAATATAAACAACAACATTAGTGCATTCAATCACTGTTTCTTAGACATAAAATATGCTAATTTGATTTTCAAACCTTTGAGAATATGAAAAAGAAGAGACATGATCTTGCTAAATATATTACATCATAAAGAGATGGAAAAGAAAAATGAGGAAAAGGAAAACAACCATATACATTTGCAACATACATATTATTAGCTGGAAACCCAACTACAACTAAGTTGTAAAGTATTGAAGTAATGAGCTCAATAGACACAGCTAAAGCAAAACTTGCTCTCCCTGTTTTGTACATGAATAAAGAAGAAGGCAGAGATAAAATATGCAGAGCTATTCAATATGGCTCAAAGTTCCTTAGCAATAGTGGGTCTGGTAAATCACAAAATGTTGATGAGTAAACAAGCTTGGGAAATCTAAAATGCTCTATTGTCAACATTTCTAGCATTGGATCAAATTGTCTGGGCAAAAAGAACAGGCATCTACAAAAATAAGGGAGCCTCAAATTTATGAAAAGAGCCAAATCAAACCAACAACATTTAACATGAATAAGTAGCCATTGATAAATTCAAATGAAGAAGTGAAGATCCTCATGATAATGGTTTCTCTACGAATGCGAGATTGAATACATACCAGCACTAGAAGAAAAAGTAAGCCATGATTCGACTTTGTGCAGAAGGGAAACTGACATTCAACTTTGTGCAGAAGGGAAATCAACAATTTAAGGAAGATAGTACAACAAGGATGTGATTTCAACACAAAAGGCAATTTGAAATCAAGTAATAGGTTTAGACCAGTAGAGAAAATGTCTGAGAATAACAAATCCGAATAGCAAAATGACAACCATTTTAACAAGAACTTTCGGATTCCACCAAAATCACAATGAGAACATAATAATGGAAGTCCAAACAACAACAAAAAAGAAAGAAAAAAGAAAAGTTAAGTGTTTTTACAACTACGGTAAAACCCAGTTTGGGTTTTTGACTGAATGAACCTGACTGAATGTGTACTCAATCTTTATCAAATGTGAAAGCAACAACTTCATCATTCTCACAACATATTCAGTGAGTAGCTTTTTCCCAGCAAAAAAAAAAAAAAGTGCATCATAGACCAGCTATATGCATTCACAGTTTGAAATGATGAATTATTCCTCATATAATAGCAGGCAAATAGGCTCAAAAAGCATACCTTCAGTGGGTTATCATGACATTCAACCCACATATCTCTAGTAGATGATCTCATAGCAGCTCGAGTTGAATGAATGGACACAATTTTGTACCTAAAAAATTGTGAAAAGGGGAAAAAGCAAATGAAATGATGTCTTCAGTCAACATGCAAACTATATTTCAGGCTCTCATGGCGGCAAGGGTTTCAAAACCCTTCATTATCGCAGACAACAAGCAAATGGAAAAGTCAAATGTGCTTAATGATGCTAGGGTTTGAATGTTAAAAGACCCTTTTCTCTATTGTAACATCTTTTCAAATCCGAGCCCTTATGCCTATCAACATCTTCTTTTGTTTTTATTTCCCTTAGTTTTGTTTAAATAAAGCTCAATGTTCAAACATGTTAGTAATGTGTTAATATTATCTTGTAAAAGATATATTAATATGTTATTAAATTCCTTATGAGCTTTATTTTATTTTGTATGTGCATAAGCATTTAATAATTAATTTTTATGATCAATTAATTACCTATGAGGCATGCATAATCAGTTGGGGAATAAATGAAGGGAATATAAGACCTGCTTGGGCATATTTAAGGATCAGATTGAGCATCCCAAGGGGTTTTTTAGGGTCATTTATTGACAGTTTGAGCCTTTTGAGTACAGTCTTGATGAGTCACATGGGTGGTTGATGCCTTGACTTGACTTTTCTAGTCAATTGATGCTTGTTGGAGGAGTGGAGGGGCTATTTTCAAGGCTATGATTGTGTATCCGACCTAGGGAGTGGGGAGGATCTTGGTACTTAGTTTTCTTTTCTCTAACATTTTGGGGAGATAGTTCTGAGTTATGCAAAAACAATATTGAGTGATATTTTATCCTGAGTATTGTTATGTATTTTTTCTGTAACTATTTTGAAGAAAAGTGGAATATATGACAAGCTTTAACAGATTCATTTTGGGGGGAAATTTTCAAGCCTCAATCTTTTTCTGCAGTACTGTGTAATGTCCTAATTTGATAGATTAGTCTATGAATCCAAGGGCTCCTTGTTAATCTGTCTCAGTTTTTACCCTGTCACTGGAATGTATTTTGTCTACAGGTCACCTTTTGTGTTTGTTTTATTTTCATCTTATTAAGTGAAAATCTCTATTTCTTTAATGAGTGAGAATCAAAACCTTAATGTGAAACACTGTTATAGGCCAATATAAAGTTTGAGTGCTTACTAGTGCTTTCCTGTATATTGATTGGTAAAAGGTTGTTATTTGTTGAAACCTTTTTTTAAACATCTTTGGTGCATCACCTTTTAAAAAATAGTTTATTTTTTCAGTTTGCAATCTTCCTTAACCCTTTTCTTATCAAGAAAGTAGTGTTAGAAGAATCAATCAGGTGATTTTCCATAGAGGAGCCAGCCTAGAATCTAGAGGTTCAGCCATTGATACGTTACCCACAGCTTTTGGCTATCTCAATGTTGGCCTAAATCTTCAAGTTTTTCTTGTAATTTGATAGGGTGCAAATTTAGGTGACAAAAATGATAAGACTGGTCTTGGATATTTCATTGGAGAAAAGCTTGCTAAGAAATATAAAGCTAGAAAGGAACTAGATCCTAATTTTTGTAAGTCTATGCAAGACAAGGAAGATTTGAATAGAATTGAGTCAAATCAATCTAATAATGCTCCTAAGGAGGTTGAGAAAGTCAAGCAACCTAAATAAGTTGATGACCCTAAGTAATGTAAGAAAATTAAATCACCTAAGTAAGTTATGAATTCAAAGGTAGATGTTATGCATGTAATGAAGTTAGTCATATGAAAAGAAACTACATAGGTAAGTCATGTAAACCAGTTACTAATTTATTGTTATAATTGTCATGGTTTTGGTCTTAGAGCAACAAATTTTAAGAAATATAAGTTTGATAATAATAATAGCAATAGTAGAATGTATAAAGGTACCAACCCTACAGGAAGAAGATCTAAAGAAGGAAACAATGGAGCAAGGAATAATATTGCATGTTACAAGTGTAACAACTTTGGACATATTGCTAGAAATTATAGAGTACTTGTATACCATCCTGGACCCATATTTGGAAACAACTTTGGTCATATAGCAAGATTTTGTAGAATGGTTATGAGGAACATCAATATGAATGACAAAAGAATAGATAGCATCAATACCAGTTAGAAAGAAAGCATAAAGGAACATGTAGAAGAATTTAAAGAGGTATCTGTCAAAGCTAAAGATCCATCCATTTCACATGTGGTGTTAGAAGAATAGACAAATGAAAGAATTGAAGGAAGATTAAACTTAGGAATTGTATTTGATTCATCTTACTTGAATTAAGTACTTTCTATAAGTGATTGAGCATTAGAGAAGTAGAAGTGATGATAAAGAGTGAGTTAAGTTTTATGCAATTAGTATGAGGTACAATATGACGTGTTGAAGCCATGGTTAAGAGCATAGATGGTTTGAATATTTTATGTGAGTGTGTAGAATAAATCAAGTTGCATGATAACCATAAATAATTTTTTGTTGATTGTGTACTTATGCAATTAATCCAATGATGAATTGAAAATGATTTAAAAGTTGAAATAAAGTTATTGAGCACCATTGAGTAATGCAATAGTTAAAGGAGAGCTTTGGAAAAAAATTTTAAGGAAAATTTGAAGTGTTCTAAAAGGTGAATAGAAGAAAGCCCTAGTTTTGCAAAATCAACATATTATAGCTTACAAAATCATAATTTGATATTTTAATTTGAAAAAATGGAAAATCCTACTGTATGTGATGTGAGTGAGAGGCCCAGGTACAATTTAAAAAAAAAGAAGCAACCATATATTTCTATGAAGGATGATCTCCTAGGAGTATTTTCACAAGTACCACATAACGTATTACACATCAAGGATGTTAGGGCATACATTAATTGTAAGTTTGAGAGTATTGGAGATAGTGACATTTATAAGAACTTAGACCTAGTTTGCAACAATGACCTATCATTGAAACAAGGGTTTGAGCACTTAAATGATTTAAACATTATCAAGCATATGTTCTACACTGAGTTTGATAACCATGAATGGGCCAGAATTATACTGGGCATAATTCATGAAGGAATGTTTTTGGTAGGTGACATCCTTGTTATGATTAATAATGAGTCAATTCACAAACTCATTAGTCTCAACAATGAGGGTTGTAATTTGAGAATAAAGTCAAGTAGTGAGTAGAGACAAACCTGAAAACCAAGTGTGATGGTAGGAATACGAGGATTGACCTAATTAATAAAACCAATGTAAGATTTATTAGCAAGATCGTTGAGTATAAAAATGAATTATGGTTATAGAGTGAAATATATACATGTTGGATCTCTCCATTCAGTTTATCTTATGACAGTTAAGAAGAAGAAAGTTAATATGTGTGAGACTGTGAAACAATAGTTGTTGGATAACATTGAGAAATTGAAGAAAATGAAGAATTTTGTATTCAGATTTGAGTCTTTACTAACACATTTTTTCTTCCAAGTTATTAGAAGTTTCCTTGGTATGCCTGACCAAGAATGGGACAATGATAAATGCACAATGAGTATGGTAACTTAGTACTACATAAAGCAATTAGAGGAGAAAATTACTAATGATATAACAACAATGATGAAGAGTTTCCAATCTATTAAAAAATAAAGATTCAGAATTTCACTAGCTTTAGTTGAGAAGTTAAAAAATGATATCTTCTTCACAGTAGAAACATATGTTACTTGTATTAAAGTAGTGGAGCCTAGAGTCAAATCCATTGATCCTATGAGTTATGAGATAACATAAGAATTTATTTAAGGTTATGAAAAGAGAATTTTGGAATATGATAGATATGAGGAATATCCTAGATGGGGCACTTATGAAGAAAAGGATAAGGAAGTTCATAGTGAACTTCATAGAAAATATATCAAGAAGAAAATTGAGAAGAAAATTGATGCAATGTTGAAAGAATCAAGAATGAAAAGGGAATAATATAAAGAGGCATTGGGAATAGCTATGGAAATGAGGGCTAGTGGTTAGATAGAAGTGTCGATGGCTAAACCTCTAGTAGTTGAAGTTGGGACTTCACAAGGAGTTACAGTAGTAGGAAAATTAGTGAATACACTGTATGTTGTAGTATTCCAAGTGCAACTTATTATTGTGCAACTAGTATAGAAGGAAAAAGATAAAGAGGACATAAGTATAACAAAGGTTCAAATAGTAACCCCTCCCAACACTAGAATGTCAGTGAGGTTGACAGAAGTAAAGCAAGAACAAGATGAACCACATCCTAAGAAGAGGAAAAAGAAAATGTATAGTGGGTTGGGTAAGAGAAGAAAAAAAGTGTAGATAGTTGAATCAGATGAGTCTGATGAAGAGGAATTAGAAGAAAAAATTAGTTGAGAAAGTAGAAACAAAGGTAAATAAAGTCTCTGGTAAGAAACCATGGAAACCAAAAGTTGAGAATTTGAATGTTTAGGTTATTAACAACAACAAGTTTGTACAGTTAAAAAAATACTATGATTTGTGCAATAATATTGATAGATTGAAGTTGGAGAATGATGTAGTTAGGCATATGATATTATAAAATAAGAGATTTAAAGATATACAAAAGAATATACCACAAGCTTTGTATAATAGATTGATTAATTGGAGAAGAAGAGTAATAGGTGAAGATAGAAAAAGAGTAAATAAAATCTAATAAGAAAACTCTATGAGATAAACAATGATAATGACATGGAGAGGATAATGAAGGGTATTGAGCCCTTGCTAAGGAACAAGAAGGGAGTGGAATTCTTTTGATGGGTGGTAATTATGATGTAGTGAACAAAGCAACAAAGCAAGCAATTATAAAATTCATGACCTCTATACCAAGTGGTGTAAAGATAAGTAAAGTTTTAGGGGGAGTACTCCCTATGGCAGAAGAAAAGAAGACACCAGCTAAGTCCACAACAGTAACAATTTTTTTTAGAAAGACTATACCAACAGTTATATCAGTGGCTAAGGCAATAAAGGATACATCAGAACAAAGTCTACTCTGCAATTAACTATTGGAATTGATACCATGCAAGTGGATAGTACAAGAATCACCTTGGACACATTAGAGGGTTCATTAAAGTATCATGGACAATCAGTTGTTAGGAATTTGGTGATCTACACCAACTCTAAGAATAAAGAAGAAGAGGAGGAGGAGGAAAAGTAAGAAGCAGGTATCAAAAAGAGGAAGAAAGAAGAGAAGAAGAAAGTTGAGGAAGAAAAGAAAAGGAAAGAAGAAGAAAGGAAGAGGAAAGTTGAAAAGGAGAATAGAGAAGTAGAAGAAAGAAAGTGAGAAGATGAAAAGAAAAATAAATTGGAGAAAGAGGAGAAAAATAGAAAAGAAGAAGAACAAAACAAGAAAAGAGAAGAAGAGATGAAGAAGAGGGAGGAAGAAAGAGGAAGAAGATAAGAAAAGAAAAAAGTAAGAAGAGAAGAAGAGAAGAAGAAAAAGGAGGAGAGAGAGAAGAAAAAAATAGAGGAAGAGAAGATGAAGATGGGTGCACCTAGTACTTCTGGGACACCCCTTACAGGATCTGATGATGATGACCAAACAAAACTAATCTCATCACTCAGTAAAATAATTGAAAAGAACAAAAAAGTGAAGAGTCTACAAGACAAATTGATAAAGGTAACTGATAGATTGTGAAATACTATATTAGTAAAGATGACTGAACCAGATCTAGAGGATAGAGAAAAAGGTATCGTTCAAGCTATTGATGTCAAATTTATAATACTATGTAATATAGCAATAGTAAAGGCACAAATTTTGCATGATATAGAGATAATTAGAAATATTTTTGAAAACATCAAGGATGATCAAAAGAGCCTTGATGAGAAGATTAAGGATCTATGCCATTTCTAACAAAAGGTAAGGCACTCTATGGAAAGTGTGTGTGTACCCATACACATATCAAAGATATCACATATGGGCTGAAAAAATAAAATCAAAGAACTGGAAGCACTAATGAATGAACTTTGAGATGCCTCTATCAAGATTATAGGTCTTGAGAATACAGTCAACAAAATAAATGATGGCATAAAAATGTTAAAACTATAGAAGGAAATCAAGCTAAAGATATTTTAATTGCCTTGAATTGAAAATTGATCTAGTACAAAGACAACTGGAAGAATTTCTCCCAGTAAAAGCATAATATGATAAATTTTCCTACACAGATTTAGATGCACTAGAGATAGCATCATATGCTCTATGCATAGTTTTGAGTGTAGCTGATCTAGTGCAAGACAAGAGGGATATGGAGCTCACCATATTGAAACAAAACTTTGATGATTTTGTCACACAAATCCCCAACCAAAAACAACCATGAAGGTAACACAATTCTAACCTATACATAAATTTTGACACATTTTTCATTGATGTCAAAGTGGGGGAGAAGGATAAGGAAAATTGCAAAGAAGGATAAATGAGTAGGATGATTTAATAGATGCATATATGTAGAAGGATAAGGAAACTATATTATATACATATGTATGGAAGATAGAATAGTCAAAGGGGGAGCTATATAATTTAATTAGGGTATATAAGGAAATATGGTTAAAATGTAATGATCCACAGTTTTGAAATTTTGTTAAGGCCAATTTTTCTACAAAATTTAAGTTGAAAATTTGTAGGACTTAGCCAATTTTCCCATATGTTGCAATAAATGCCAAAGGGGGAGATTTTTGGAAATTTGGCTAAGGTAGATTGGATGTTGTCATTTATGGCAACATATCTTTAGTATGAAGAGAACAAAATATGAAGAATGAGTTATGGCATTCATACTTAGAAAATTGTTTAAGTATCACCTATATTATCTAATAGAACAAGGAGAGTTTTGATCAGAATGGTTTATTGACGTAACATGGACACATGTATGGATACTTGAGGCAAAAAGGATGAAATATTCAAGTCTTCGGATCAGGATAGAGAGTACAACAAGAGTTATGATCAGATTACAAGTTATGACAGTACACAAGCAGATTAGAGGATAACAGAGAAACAAATATTTTGGGTTAAGGAATTATTTTGTTTACAAAATAATTACTTAACTAATTACGGATGACTTCCTAGATGTTAACCCTAAGGTAGTGAAAGATAATAATGTATTTTCTAAAGTATAACAATTCATTAAGGTCAACTAGCCAATACTATTATAATTGAAAAGACCTTTAAAGGAAAGACTGTGAATGCGAAGTTTTATAAATGATGTATGTATTATGTGAAATATCTGATGTATGATTATAGGAATGCAAATTTTGTGAGCAGAAAAGGCAGTATCAAATATTGAAGATATCAATAGTAGTGTAAAGAGATTTTTGTATCTATCTCTTTATATTAAGGAACTACATTGTATATTGCATGTTTGGGAAGTGGGCTCATCTTGCAAACATTTTGTATTTGTATATAACAACTCCTAATAATATACTTTTGATTAATGGATCATTTTGTGGGTACCATCCCCACCAAGGTTTTCCCTTGGCCAGGGCTTCCCTAGTTAACAAAATATGGTGTTATGAGTTCTCTTATTGCATGGTTATGTTTATTGTTCAATATAGTTAGTTTACTTTCATATGCAAATTAAAAGATTGTTAATAATTTCTAGTTGTGGGCTGAAGTTTGTAAAATATTCATTCACCACCCCCCTCCCCCCCACCTCTCAATATTTCCTATTTCTAGACAAGGGCAAATTTTGTTGCACAATAAAAAAGTTGTCAAAGTTGTCAATTTACAAAATTGACAAAATATTACAATTATGTAACCCAACGGCTAACTAATTTCATTTTTTGTTAGAACGGGTTGGGACAATTATAGGAGGATGGTATAATGTCTAAATGATTTAAGAATAATGTAGCACAAATATTTTTGGTGAATGTGAAAGGGGAATTAAGCCTATTCAAATAAAATTTTAAGCAATTTCTTTGATATTTTCTTTTGTATGAATGATCCTTGATTAGCAAGCTAGAACAATTATTATGGTTGTGTAGAATATTGAATAATATTTCCACTAAAATTGGTTTTGTGTAATTTGGTGCACATACAAAGAAGATATACCCGAATTGGTGAAACTATTTGTTAAACCCTACAAACCTTAGATTTTTGAGTTCAAATGGTCATAGTCTGACATTCCACCATTAGATCTAGCTAGTTCTTTGGGTAATGTTAGGCCTCTATGTATAGTACAACATATAATTGGTTTTGGACCATTCCTTCTAGTCCCTAAATTTTAGCATGATGCCCTAGGCTTAGCATTTAGATATGACAAGCTAGGAAGAAGAGGAATTAGAGTTGTAGAAGTAGAAAATGGTTGTGTGGGTGTGAATTAAAGATTGTGTTGACTGCTAGGGTTTTTTTGCATCAAAAGATTGACCTCTAAATTCTTGATACAACCACTAGACTTGTGGAAGATATAGGAGAAAATCAAGCCATGTCATGAACCTCCGTGAGATGTTGGCCCATTGTCAACAATCCCCCTCCTAGAATTATTCATTGTGGACTATGTAGATTCGAGACTATGACGAAACTTTGGTACTACTTGTTAACTACTAGTTATTGTTGTGCCAAAAGATTGACCTCTAAATGCCTGATACAACCACTAGACTTATAGAAGACACATGAGGCGATTAAGCCATTATGCAAACCTAATGATGGATGTTGGCCCATAGTCAAAAAATTGTTCTTGTGCATGAATAGACATTAAAGGAAGAGCTATTTGCAGGGAAACATTGACTGATGAAGAGTTTCCTTGGACCCTAAGCAAACCAACCCTTTAGGTCTAATTTGGGTACTTTCTACTTGACTAGGTCAAAGATAAAACTGAGTTCCAATTATAATAAATGAGATGAAAGGTATTTTAAAATATAACTTGTTTGGTCCCTTGTCAAGAAAATTTAGGAGTTAAGGGTTGAAAACCAAGTTTGGAGGCCTAATTTCTACTAGGTCTCTTTATAGGCTTGATCATGCAAATTTGGATTTTAGGTAGTTTGGGTTGGATTCAAGGGGTTAGATTGTTTGAGTGGAATATTGGGATTATGGGAGACACCCACACAAGTTAGATTGAAAGAATGGTGAAGAGATCCTAATATGCAAGGATAGGGTACCTTGAATTATTCTAGGTGAAAGTAGAAGGTTTGAGGGTGGGCAGTGTAGTCTGACAAGGTTGTGAAATGCATAAGGAATGTGATCCAAGAGCAGCTTCAGTGAGAATATAAGTCTAGTGTGTCTAATGCACTACATAGGATAAGTTAAGAAAGCTTACTAATAGAAACTCTAGCCATAAGAAATGTCATGCCCAAAAATACGGGTGCGAAAACACATGAATTTTTTTTAATTTTTTTTTTGCTCAATCTCTTTTTCTATTAAACCACCTGATTCAAAGGCTCCATTGGGAAAGAACTAGTAATAAAACCTGACATTGTTGCCACTTCAACAATAAGTTTAAAAGTAACATTTTTACACAGGATATTATCCCAAAGGAAAACTTCCAACATATTTGAAATCTACTACAATCTTGAATTTCCTTCCTGGCCCTTAACAAGGGATCTATTACAAATTCTGCAATACATCATAGTGATCATGGAGAGAATGAAAAGTGACCAGGAGACAACTAATCATAACATGAAGACAAAATCAAACATTCACTCCCATCTCGGGTTTTCACAATAGGTTTGACATTGGACCAGACTAGCAAGAAGGTGGATTTTTCCAATAGGAGATGTTAGACACAACACCAAAATAGGTGCCCATTCAGGGCTATAACTCAAGAACTTATGTTCTTTCATTCTTACATTCCAAAGCTCATATGTGGTTTGTGTTGATGAGTAGGGGCCCATAACACCCTACCCTCTCTCCCTCTTCTCTTCCTGAGAAGAGACTCTTCATTGTTGGAGTCCAACTAAAGACCTTCCCCCATACATGGCCACTTTTTCCCTATCCGAGAGTGAGTAATGCCAATACACCCATACAATCCCTTTGAAAATTCAAAGTAAAACACAAAGGAAAGACATTAAAGAAAACCTGTTTCAATCCCTCCCAACATACTCAACACACACACGCACACGAACATACATATACAATAAAACTGAAACATGAAACATAACATGAACAAAAAAGAGGTGAATTATTCCTAACTTCAAAATTGGGTTATGGCAAATGAACAAGTTTGAGATGAGCATTCCCTTTCTTCTCCTT
This sequence comes from Cupressus sempervirens, assembly GCA_028749045.1. Lineage (NCBI taxonomy): Eukaryota > Viridiplantae > Streptophyta > Pinopsida > Cupressales > Cupressaceae > Cupressus > Cupressus sempervirens. The sequence continues at coordinate 298,415,370 of CM053785.1, read as the reverse complement.
CTCCTTCAATCCTCAATTCCACTCTAAAACTAGAGGTTGGGTGAACACCCAAAACCCTCTCAAAATTGCCTCTAAATAAGATCCTAAACTCAACCACCTCTAAAATGCAATAACTCCCCCACTTTCCTAAAAGTTCTAGAGGCTTCTAACACAACTAGACCTAAGGCTAACCTCAAGGTGGAGTTAAAGTTATCCATCCCATGATGAAATCAATCAATTTTCGCAATAAAGCAAAAATGCAATTTTTGAGTGACCATAAAAGTCAACAAAAGGGGCTAGGGGGGTGGAAAATGCCCCCAACCCATACCCATACCCCTTGGGTACTTAGATTTCATGATTTAGGCCTTTAGGATTAATTAGGGACCTATCAAATGCTAGGAAAATTTTAGGGCTATCTAATAACCTTCAAAAAGTAGATTAAACACTAATCTAGATTGGGGGTAATTAATCTCGATTACTAACTAATTAGCAAAAAGGGTCACCAACCTAGTCTGACTTAGATCTTAAGGTTACTCGGTTAACCCTAACTATCATGTTGGAATGTAAATACAATTCACGAGTGTCAAACAAAACTATAAAAACACTGTTATGAAACATTAACATTTAAAGATTATAAAATAATACATTCCTTCAAACCACGTTACAAATAAAATACGAACAATAGGGTTTGCATCTTTCATCAGATTTAACCCTGGTTTCCACAAACAGTACATAGGGTTTAGTTTTGTTTCTCCATTAGATTTCTCGGCTAAAATATCCTACACACTCATTGCACACATCAATAGCTCAAGAAATCACATGCATATATGTATATAACATATCAGGGAAACTACATAAATTAAAACATCCATCTTTCAAATAATCAGTTGTTTATCTCATTCTACTCATATTCTCAATCATTAAAATTGCATAATCAAGGTGTTAGTTTTGCATTCCCTTACTTCATTAGTATACATGTTCATAAAGCATTTAAATGACAAAATCAAATATCTGAAAGTAAAACATCACACATCATGAAATAACATAATAGGTTCAGTGTATCTGATAGTGTCTCAACATATCGAGACATGAGTATCAAAATAATAATGTATCAACTATGCTATGATGGGTCAGGGCAAGGCCTCACAAGAAACTTAACCTGAAGCTCACCTTTCACACTTTCTATGGTGAAGCGAGTTTAACATTTCCAACCACACATTTACGTTGCCTAGGGTTTCTTTGTAATAACTACTTCAATATCAACTTATTAGTTTCCTTGTTGACACATTGTGACCATCATTATGTGCCTTTTCAAGTTTTTAGAGACTGCTAAGTATCAACATCTTCTAACAAATACAAAATACATGATGTGTGACCATTTGCAATGAATATCAGGAAAGGTTAGAGACCAACTATTATATTGCCTCATATTATGCCATGATTCTAGCTTTAATTTTTAGTACTAGTAGCAACTTGAATGATTTTAAATATAAAGGAGCAAAGCTTTAGGCCACTAGAAATTACCCATTAATTCGACTTAATAAATATGAAAAGACTCAACTAAATAAACTAAAGTAAAACCTAGTAATGGATTGCATTATATATAAGAAACCCAAGGATTAGTTGAGAATAATTAAAAACCACTATGAAAGAATCATAATGCAAAGAAGAAATCTATAAATGAGATATGACACCATGATAAAAATTACAACATGCAGGAGAAACTCATAACAATGAGCTCTGATACCATGAAAAAATCAATGCAAACAAAGATTAGAGCACTCTCAAGCAACTTTATATTGTAAGGAGAATGAGGTCTGCAACTAAAGTTTTCCTCTTGGGCTTGTCATATTTATTTGAAATCCTGCAGGGCTACCTGCTCCTCGCATTTTCAAAGAACATTTAGTTGGTGTGATCATGGAATCTAGTGGCAAGTGCTAGTTCTATGTAGATAGTTAAGTCGATAGCCTTCTTTTCCTAGAGAGACTTTAGGTGGATCAATCAAACAATATGACACTCTTAAACCAGGAAGTGAAAAAATTGGTAATAAGAAGAATTATATAGGACCTAATTTGATTGGGTCTGAAAGATTGGCCCAGTGCATATCTAGAAGTCACTCGGCTCATATTCAGGTGTCATCAATTAGGAATGAAAGATGAAAACTCCAATGTCTCTACTGGAACATTTGTGTCTTGTCAGATTGTGTTGATCAGGTTGCTTGGGTCTACAAGACTACAAACTAATTCATCACAAGGATTTTTTCGTTGCTCCCAAAAGAAATAATTCATTCATTTTAATAGGAAAAAAGTTTCATCTTAATTGTGAATTGGTTGCATACATGTGCTCATTGAATCAGCGTCAAACATGAGCTCCTTTCCTTCAGCTAAATGTTATATTTTATGGACTAACTGATTTTAGAATTTTGGACCTAAGAATGTGAATGACATAAGGAAAAAAAGAACTTCTAAAATATTACTCCATTACAGGTATTTATGAGTTGTGTGGAAAAAGAATATCACATTTTTCATTTATTTTTATTGATGTAAGTTGAATCCTTAATCCTTTCGTGGAATAAATAATAAGTACAAGATAAAACCTTAAAAGTATGTCTTGTTGGCAAGTATTGTATCTAAATATGATTTTAGAATTAGGAAGTCTTCAATATTTCAACCTTAAAAGTATGTCTTGTTGACAAATATTGTATCTAAATATGATTTTAGAATTAGGAAGTCTTCAGTATTTCACTTTTTCTTTAGTTTACTATTGTTTCCCTAAAAATAAGGGAAATTCACTTAAGTAATTCTCTCATAGTTTACCACAGTTTTCCTTATGATTTGACCACTAAACATTGAATTGAAAGTGTTGAAGAAGCTATCTACACCGTACTTTTCATCAACTTTGTATTTTAACTTACCCTATTTTGTGTAGCTTATCATCTCCTCTTTAAATTAATCCATTTGATCCAGATGATGTCCAATAATAAATCTTTGCATGTTTGCACATTTCCCCACTAAGTTTAAGAAGTTTTTTATGGACTCGGCTATCCTCCTCATAAATTTCATCATTGACTAAATTTCAAAAAAGATGAAAACACAAAGATTTTTTTTGAAATTTTCATTTGATCTTCACAATCTGTATATTTTGTGATTGAAAACAACAAAATTTTTGAGTGAATCTAAAAAAGAGTCATGTTTGACTTCTTCTTTTTTTGTCTTTAATGCATTTTGTCTGAAGATTAGTCAGCGTCATTTCTTACTTCATACATTTGCTTCCAATCCTACTTTCACAAGAAGAGAAGCTCAGTAATCAACACTATTTCTATCTATGAGAATGAAAGGAGCTGATTATTCTCAAATTCTCGTGAATATGAGGGCAGTGGAATTCCCAATGAGAGTGAGAACAACAATTATTATTTAGATAGAATAATGACAATGAGGGAAATAGATATTGTGCACACAAAATGGAGCTAGGTATAGAAGATGAAAATGAAAATGTGGATGTCTTATATTATAGACATGTTTCGCACAGTATACCTAGTTAACATTTGCCACTTTTTTATGTTTGGTTCATGCAAAATAGAATATATGATAGGGTTGATTAGATCATTTAAAAGGTTAGAATTTATTTTACTGTATATTAAAAAATATTCCATTAGAACTCATGACCCACCTGTCAAGCCCTTGTAAGAAAATTAAGACATTGTTATCTATTATTCTATACATTGATAAATTTAATAACAAGTTTTAAGGAGGTTTGTGATTCCCACATTTGATGTTAAACTAATTTATAATTGTTATTTTTAATAAAATATAATTTATAAAAAAATGCTTAGGGATATTATATCTTTGGTGTTCAATATTTAAAACCAATAAATATATTTCTAGAACTTTTCATGTTGGATTTGTCTCTATAAAATAATTTCATTTGTGAAAAGGGGGCTAAAAAGAGGTTTCAATGATTGTAGAGAAATAAATGTTAGCACCCTACATATGGAATGTGCACTTTTTTGGTTATATATTTGAAGTTCACAAATTGTATTCACCTCTATTTCATGCATGTAAGAGTTTTGGACAAAAAAATATTTTAATATTTCCTCCTAGAATGATTCTTGTCTTCTCCAACCTATCAAAAAATAATTTTATTCTTTCCCTTGGTCATCCTATCAATAAACATAGTATAGGATATCATGATATATTCATTAAATAAGAAAGATTAAAAAACATTCTCTTAAGTATACATCAAATATATATAAATTACATTGTTCTCATTATTATTGTTCAAATAATATTATATCTTCAACATCTTATTCATTTGATAGGTAGGAGGTATTTTCTATAGCAGTTAAGTTGTGATATTGCTATCACTTTCAACTATGTATTTTTATTGATTCAAACTCATCAACCCATATTCTACAAGTAGTGGTTCACAAGATCCGATCTCAGGAGAATGAATGAACACTTAGTACTCATTCCATCCTTGTAATGTTCATAAAGATGAAGCAACCAATTATATTTTTTAGATGCATTTATAGTTGGATTATTGAAGATTTCATATTATTTGCCATGATTTATCCTATTTGAATCCATGGAAACATCAATTCAAACATCAAAATAGATAGAGAAACAAAGGGATAGAGACAAAATGATATATGGAAGAGAAAATATTGATAAATTACATTCCATCCTTGTAATGTTCATAGAGACGAAGCAATCAATTACATTTTTTAGATGCATTTATAGTTGGACTATTGAAGAATTTATTTTATTTTCCATGATTTCTCCTATTTTAATCCATGGAAACATCAATTAAAATATCAAAACAGATAGAGCAACAATGGGATAGAGACAAAATGATATATGGAAGAAAGAATATTGATGAATTAAGAGATAGAGATGATATTAGTTATACACATATAGGTCTAGAATGCAAGGGGAATTAGTTATACACATATAGGTCTAGAGAGAGAGAGAGAGAGAGAGAGAGAGAGAGAGAGAGAGAGAGAGAGAGAGAGAGAGAGAGAGATTTTAAATTGTTGATTTCAAAATTCTAGGTAGTCCATTTCATTAAAAAAAATAAAAGTTGAGGGATAGTAAAATATATGGAGATTCAAGAGGAGATGTTGGGGGATGAGTAAAATGAATAATAAATAAAAAAGACAGATAATGAGGTAATCCATTGATAATATTTAAATAGATAGATGAAAAGAAAGAAAGATAGATAGATGATTAAAAGATGAATAGATAGTGTTATAATGATTTAGAATAAATAAGAGGTGGGGAGGAGTGTGAATCAGTTATCCTCGAGTCTAGATTTACCAATTGAACTCTTACTAACCTCAAATAGATTAATCAAGCTCACAAACTCACTTAGTTTATATAGCATATCACCAGCATTTCATCATTTCATGAAATTACTTAACTCACTATCTCTACATTTGTCGACTGCCAATAAATAAAGTACTATAAAATATAGCATGCATAACAATAACATCTACACATAAAAATAATACTTTGACACTAGGATTTAACGTGGAAACCCTATTTGGGTAAAACCACCAAGTAACATGCTACTAATTTTTCACTCTTCTAAAGTGAGTTTGGTTAAGAGACAACCCTGTTAAAAGTTATACAACACACTATTAAATGTGACCTTACTAAAGGATTTAATCGCCCTATTAAGGAGCGGCCTTGTTAGAGGATTTCATATCATTCCATTAGAATGATACCTTGATTAAAGGATTTACAAAATTACTGTTAGGTCAACCTTGATTAAAGGATTTTGAATAATACAATGGTTAGAATGTAATAGTAGGTTTGATTTGTAAAGTACAATTTACTTTATGAATTCGGATCTACATTTTCTCATTTACTAGTTCATTGATTGACCTCCATTCACATCTCCATCACTGATCTCCTTGGCATCTCCTCAAGCAATCACTTCTCCACAAAACTCTTCACACTTCACCTTTATTGTTTTTATCTTCATAGCTTCTCCTTAAGACACTCAATCAACAACAAGCCAACCTTAGAAAATATCTCTTATCCCTCCTTAAATAGGTAATTTCAATATTTTTTTCTCTTGAACATCATCGTTGATCTTAGGCTTAGGCTAGATTCATCGAATCTTTCCATCTTTTTGTTCTCCTTCTTCTAGAAACTTTTGATCAAATGCTTGCCTTTAATCACTTAACAAACGTTCCCTGTGCATTAAATATTCCAACTCATCAATCATTATCTTCCATGCTCTTTGCCTAATTCAAAATTCTAACTGTGTTGCCCTCAAATTCAATTCTTTCACAAACTACAACTTTTGTTGTCACTCAATAATAATTATGTTCCTCTTCTCAATAAACGCTGTGTATCTTGGCACACACTATACTATCTCACTCGGTATCAACATGATTGCTCAACCATTACTATGCTTGGTTGCTACTAACACTTCTTCATACATATACTCAACAATAACTAACACTTGGCTTGAACTATTTTGTTCAACATCTACTTAGTTCCTTAATCTCCTACTTTAGCTCCTTTATTGATTGACCAATACTGATACTTAGTCAGGCTTATCCTTTTGACTTGTTTCAACTCTTAGCTTTATTGAATTGTCTTCTTCACTTCATGTATTGATTGAACAACATATTATATTGTTAAGGACTAACTTATCAAGTGCCCATTGTATTTCCACGATACTTAACTTCTTATCATTTAGCAACAATACTAGCTCACCTTGCTATCTCTTCTTTTAAAATCCTCTTTGTCAATCAAATAATATGGCACTCTACATTATTTTTGAATTATTGAGTGGTTGAAACAAGGGGGCTAGCCCTTATAAAACAAATTAGTAGACTACCAGCATATTACCATCCATAGAAAGGTTCACCCCATAACATAGCTTAACACACCAAAAATAGTAATTAGTTTAGTGTACTAACAACATATGAATAAGTAAAAAAGCTAACAAGCATCCTACTAAGATAGCCTGTAACGAAACCACTAACAAGTAAAGAGTTTCTAAACAAAGGCCACATAGCCTTAAACCAGTCTAAGTCCAAATACCAACAAAACCAAAAATAGAAAACCATAAAGAAATAGGGCACTAACAAGGCTTTCCCTCATTTTTCTCTTTGACGAGGATGCTTGCCCAATCTTCCACCAGGAACTCGAAAAACAACTTGGCATCTTCTTGGTTCATGTCTTCCTCCTAGTTGTCCTTTAGCAAATGCAGGGTAGTAGTTTCTGCATGAGTCACCTTAACAGTGAACTTTGTCAACAGGTTGAACCTATCCTCCAGGACTTGCAGCTTGTCTCTCAGCTCCTTTACCCCCAAATTTAGGGCCTCCACCATTTCCTCTAGTTTTCCTCTCAGCTTGTCCATCTCCCTACCCATGATGTTTTCCTGCAAAACTAGAGAGTTAGAAATAATTTTACCAATAGGGGTCACCCGATTCAAGGAGGACATCATCATAGGAGAAGGGGTTTTTTCCACCATCTCTGGGAACTATTTATGTGTGAAGTCCACCGTATTCATCGTGAGAGACTCAGAGATGTGGGTCACCTCCATAGCCTCCGTTTTCTCCCCTCTTGAACCCAATGCAGAAGAATCTAAAACCTCCACCTCCATATCCCTACTATCCTCCTTTCCCCCTCTATAATTTAATGTCTTCTGCTTCATCCGTTGCTTGGGGGGGCATTTCATCTTAACCTAACTCATACTCCTGCTAGGAAATAGTTCTCATTTTTCATTTGGTATTCAACTTTTCTAGTCTTATAGACCTCCTTCTACCCTCTTTGACTTCCTCTTCAAAATCCACTAGTTCCTTCTCTTTCTCTTTCTCCAAATTCACCTTCTTACCAAGTGGGGTCTTCTTTCTCTCCTTAGGGGACCCGCTAGGTGAGGGTTGGGGGTAGGGGCCCTAGGTCCAGTAATTCTCAGAGGGACTTTAAGGGGATGGTGATTATGGATAGCAGGGATATCAACCTCCACAATTCTAGGAGGCAATAGGGCCAAATAGAAATGATATAAGCGAAACATTAAACCCTAGTGGAGGGTAGGGTAATTGGTATGTTTTTTCATTTTTCCTTGACGTCTACAATAGTATTAATCAACTCATGCAACAGAAAGAAAGGAATTGAGAGACTATCATGATGCCTAAAATGGTTTAGGAGAGAAAAATGGTAGTAATAGAAAATTATGTACCTCCCTTTGAGAGTTAGATACTTCATCAACACTAAGTACACCTCGTTCCAGGACTCCAAAAGTTGTCCCCTAAGAAACCAACCATGATGGTGAATGGGTTCCTCACCCTTCTGGAAGAAGTGGCACAAACTATCCTTGTCTGAAACTCGTCACTTTCTACCCTTTAGCGTAAGGCCCGTCGCCAAAGCAATAGCTTCTTGAGACACCTAGAATGAGATGCCATTCATTGTCACCCTTCTGTCCTCCCAGGAATTCGTTCTATACTATTAGTAAATGTCTCTCTAGTAGATTTGACATTCAGTCTTACCAACAAGTTTGACATCAGTGACAACATAACAATTGCTCTAGTTGTAGTTTCTAACAAGTAGATATATAGATAGATAAGATGAAAGAGAAATTACAACAAATATAATATAGATAGAGAGGTGGAAGGAAAACATATGGATAAGATAAGATATAGATGGGGAGGGAGAAAGAAGTGTCTACATGTCTGTGATAAAAAAGATTCGATGCTAACATAAGTTTGTGGTATATGTCTGACTATTATTTGAGCCATAAATAGTAGCCAAAATTATTAATTCAAAATTCCTCTCTATGAAAGGAGGGGTTTGTTGGAATAAGTATATGGGAAATAGGATACTGAGAGGTGGGGTGGGTGAATCGGGATTTTAAACTTTTGACTTCAAAATTAATTCTTTTAATTCATACTCAATTCATCTTACAGATTTATCAATAAAACTATAATGTTGAAACATAAATAAAATACATCACTTCCATAAAATTTCAACACATAACATAATGATAGGGTTATCCAAAAATACTTCAAGATGAAGGTAAAGTTGGGAGGAGATGAAACCCAGAAATCTTCACTGTTGTAATAGTAAAGTTAACCTGTTACGGTTACAATCTTTGATCATAAAATATGATCTACCCTGTGAGGGGTCTGCTCTGTCAAAAGCTTAAGATATTATTAGGTCTCACCTTGTTAAAGGATTTTACACTCACAATAAAGTAAGGACTTTGTTGGGAGATTTACATAGGCCTGTTAGGACCACTATGTTAAGAGATTTACTCTATCTTAATTACAAAATAACTACTTCAGTACCTGGCCCTCAGTTTGCTCTGCAAGCTGATCTTGGGTCTCCTCTTTCCTATATCTATAATATAATTCTCCTAATCTTATATCTATGTTCAATCCTTCACTACTCTAATTGTTCTTTGTTAGATATGTCTCTGAAACTTCACATGCACATACTCCTTACACATTTCAACATGCTTGCAATTCTTAATTTCTTTTTATCTTTCTTGATTCTAGGGTTACAATCCTCCTTAAATAGACATTATAAAATTTATAGATCTTGATTGATGGCTTAAACTTCATCATCTTTTGTCATTTACATCCATTTTCTGATTTGTTGGATTATATGCATAGGGATCATTACCTTCTGCAATAACATGTAATCAACATTTGAGCTAGCTCTACAAATATTAAATGTCATAGAAATGTTGGCCAAAATGGTTTACATATGAGTTTATGCCATTACAAACTCTCATATCAAAATTAAATTACTCGTCACTTGAACAATTTGATGCTCAGATATGTATAAACCTTTATGCTATTACTCGGCTTCTATATAACAGTTTGCTCAGCTCTTGATAACTTTTCAATATGAACGATCTTCATTAAATTGCTTGGTTCATACTATATTCCTCAGGTTGCATATCTGCTCGTTCTCTACTGAATGCTAGACAATCACTATCTCACTCGATATAAGTGTTGTATGCTTAGCCTTTACTAGATAACTTGATCACAGTGATGACCTTATAATCTTTCCTAGTAAATGACTTACAAATGACTAAGTGTTTGGACACTAATCGACAACATAAACTTAGAGATCAACAGGGTTTCCTCTATTGGTTTCAAGTATTTAATGTCAATGTTCGATCTTTTAACATTAGCAACACAATGACATTGTTTAATATATAAAAAACTATTGGCATAATTCTTTCACCCTTCAAAGGTGCAAGTGTTGGTATTATTGAGTGCTCATGGTATGGTGATACTAAGGCCATGATTTATTGTTTCAAAATAGATGCTTTGAATGAAAAATAAATTAGAGGATAGGTCATAAGCATAGAAGTGTAGTTTATTTTAAAAGTTTAAATTTCATATTTTAGAAGTGCTGGTGGAATGAATAATAAATATTAAAAAAATGGAATGAATAATGAATATAAAGATTAAATAAATAAATAAAATTATTATTTTTCTTTGTAATTGTTTAATATTTTATTAAAATTATTTTGGATTATATCGTGTAAATTTTTTCATGGAAGTTTCATCTTAAACTTTCTAACATCATTCTAAATTCATCCATTCAAAAAAAAATTAAATAAGAAAATTTATCATTTCAATTAAATTTGTAATAATTGTTTTTAATATTGAAGATCCTTTACAAATCTTGTGTTCATTGGAACAACAATGTTAAACCTATATGCTTATTCAAAGATCCTTACGAACAACCACATTAGAAATAACAATTGGAAGACAAAAAAAAAAAAGACAAATTAATCAATAGAAGACCAAGAGTCCCAACTTATATCCCTTTTGAAATTTGAAGTAAGTTTCAACTAACTATACTAAACCCCTTACATGTAACATTTTTTTTTTCTTAAAATTCATCACTTAATAAGGATCTTGAACCTTCTAATGATGCCCTAGCCTAAAATTCTCAACCAAAAATCTTCTCTACCTGCAATAATCTATAAGTCCGTGGGTTTGATTTTCGACATTGTGTAAGGTAATCAAATTTAATAAAATGGAATTGAAGTAAAATTATTGTTAGAAGTCACTATGGTTTCTAAATATTATAATAGCTTCTGACAAGCAAACAATTGTCAAATAATTACCCAACCAATGTCATTAAAGTATCACTTATCCTAAGGAACCTGATTTTCATAGGTGTATAAAATTATGTTTCACAATACGATATATTTAAAACAATTTAGTATCTAATATTTATGTATCATAAAAAATATGATTTAAAATACAACTTCTAAATTCAATATAGCAAGAATTTTCTTTGATGATTGTCTAGTGCTTTCAATAATCATTTATGACAAAGATTATGCAATGTCTCGTTTTAGGACATCTTCAGGTTTTTCTCTTATCTGAATCCATTCTATAATATTTTCTAATTTTCTATCTAATTTACCTCCTTATTCTCCAAAGCTTTCATATATATTTCATACCTCTTTTTTTCTCCTCCATAGTTTATTATATATATATATATATATATATATATATACTTTGTTATAAGAGTCACGTCCTTTCATTAATAATTATATTAATAATATTATTGTATTAATTAGTAAGGTTAGTTATATTATGTCATAAAGTATATTAATAATTATATTATTAACATATCAAATATATATTATATTATAATACATTTATTAATATAGCACTTGTATTAAAATATATCATTAATATAAGTCTAATAACATATATTATTAATATAATTCTAATATCATTAATATATATATGTGTGTGTGTGTGTGTGTGTGTGTGTGTGTGTGTGTGTGTGTGTGTGTGTGTATATATGTGTGTGTGTGTGTGTGTGTGTATATATATATATATATATATATGTGTGTGTGTGTGTGTGTGTATATATATATATACATATATATACATATATATATATATATGTATATATATATATGTATATATATATATATGTATATATATACATATATACATATATATGTATATATGTATATATATATGTATATGTATATATGTATATATGTATATGTATATATGTATATATATGTATATGTATATATGTATATATATGTATATGTATATATGTATATATATGTATATATATATATATATATGTATATATGTATATATATATATGTATATATATATATATATATATATATATATATATTTATATGTATATATATATACATAGTGATATCGTTATCAATCATGTTAGTGCTATAAATATTATTAATCATATATATCATAGTATTGATATATATTATTTATATTCAATAGTATGTTATTTTAAATGTGTATATATATGTATGATAATATATACTAATTTATATTTTTAACTTATATACTTTATTAATCATTTTTATATTATAAACTTTATATATTGGACCTATTTATTATTTAATTATATATGTCCAAAAATGGGGATATCACAGATTATTTATAAATGTTACAAATCAAATCATCTAAAGAGACTATTTGTATAACAAAAGTTCAAGTGATAGTTTATTAGATTAGGGGAGTAGCATACATACACAAATTTATGGGAAAAAAGTCAAAATTGTTGGAATAAATGTGATGCATATAATTTCTAAGTCTCTTTTGAACAATACATACTCTATTAAGGTATCTTAAGTTCTTTGCCATGTAAAAGCAAAATTTAACAAGATTTTTTTTAAAGAAATTTGATGGTATACAATATTTATAATCAAATGATACACATCTAAAATAAGACCTCTAGTTCTATTTCAGTATTATTATTCAAATTTGTATACATTAACTCAAAGAAATAGGCTTTAGATTTATATACAGTATTTTAACATTAAGTTTAATAGCTCAAAAGCAAAAATTTCTTTTATAAATGTATCAACAAGCATAGTAAATCTTGTTTTTATAATCTTAAAAGAAAGGGAACAGATTATGACACACTAAAGTAAACTAAATTCTTGATCACTAAAGCATTTTATAAAGCCTAATTAGAATTAGAATATGGAATAAGAGATTTATAGCTCTAATACTTGAGCTTTAGAAACTTTGGTTTAATAAAAACTTCGAGACTTCACCCTATATCATTTTGCACTATAAATGGTGTGAAATGCCTACTTATATGTAGTAGGCTAGATCAGTTAGATTAAAAAATTGGGAAATTTGGTTCTTTTGTATTTCTATATTGTGTATGGAATTTCAAACTTTATTTGATCGAGGGAATGAGTATCCATTTGGAGAAGTGTATAGAATTTCCCCAAATAAATGTGATCTCAATGGTATTGTGCTAGTTGGGAATGCACCAGATGAATTTTGAAGGATTCAAAGGATTGTAGTCTATGTTACCATGATTGTTATACACATAAAATAGAAGTATTGGAAGCTTGAACCAAGGAATGAACCATTATCTAGGAATAAAGAATAGGGGTTTTTTGTCAGATGCATCTACAAAATGAGCATGAATGCAAAATGTGAAGGAATACAATCATACCAAAATTAAATTTATTGAAAAGCCTTTGAAAACTTTCAAGATCCCTACAGATTATGTAGGATATGAATAGTTAAAAAGGCCCAAAATTTTCAAGAAGATGCACTTGATGGAAAGGTAATAAGTTTTATGTTAGACAAATTTCATAGTAATGTGGAAATAAATGTCAGTGATCTTGAGTTTTGCAAGTATTCCACCACTTGAACATGATGGAAATGATGATTGTAGGATCTCCAAAATATGGATCTGTTGAAATGATTTTATTTTATTTTAACTTTTCATTTTCTTTTATCAGGTTTCATGTTGAGATCACATCAGTTGAAATATACGTCATTGTCTTTGGAAGTCACAATCATCTCTCCAGTGGTAAGCGGGTCTTGTTGGGCACTTGGATCTGAAATTATTATCAAATAAGACAAAGTCATAATGGGAATATGAATAGCCTATTCCAATAACATGTATTTTTTAGAATGGAAATAAGCTCATTTTGGGGTCAAAATGGGAATATGTATTCCTATTCCCAATTCTGATTTGATGCACCAAACAAAAAAATACAAAACAAATTCTAATTTTGTATTCATATTTCAGTTGTATTTCAACAACCAAATGAACTCTTATTTATTACTTTGGTAACAACCTTCGTAGCTTTAGAATCTATATATTTCACAAGCTCCAAAGGAAGTGCAAGAATCATTGCTATCTGAATCTCCTCAACACCAATGGTGCACCTCTTATTGTGACAAGCAATGTTAGATGCCTCACTAGCAATTTTCTCAGAGATCTCATTGAGAAACCCGTCCACAATCCCTAATGCTTTGCTAGAAATGTTAATATCAAGGTGTGCTTGCTTCAAAGCTTTATACACGCAAATCTTGAAGTAGAGCTTCTTATGTCTCTTATCTCCCACCTTTTTGGAAATTGCACTTTCAGCCTCAACAACATTTTCTTCAGTCTATGGTGATTCCCTATCGTCAAACTTTTTCTCTGTGTTTTAGGCCATTGATAAGAACTACAACAATTATAGAGCCAAGTTAAAATTATATTAAAACAAAAATCAAACTTCATAGTTAAAAATTTGTTCCAAAATAAATTTGATAAATGTACATTAGATCTTACGTTAGAATGGTTACTTCTGAAGTTAATAAAGAAAATTGAAAATAAATCAAGCATTATAATTATACATTATTCATGAATTGCATTGGATTGTGATATTAGACCCTATATCAGAAATTTAGATGTAATCTAAATTGTGTATTAGATCTTTGGTTATGACAATAAATTTCTGAAAAATAAGAATAAAAAAATAGGATAATAAAGTATACATTTTAATTGTACAATAAATTTTATATAGTAAAATAATTTTCAAAAAGAGCATGAGCTCACAGCGCAACGCTTGTTGCGAACCCGTGTTTGACGTTGACTTTGCCCGGCGACAAAAGTGGATGATGTAGATGGCAGAGTTGTATGTGATGACAGGTGGTGCTGACGTGTGGTGACTGCAGCTGCTGACTCATTATTAGATTTCTAAATTTTAATAGATTCATGTTCAAGTCATTAAACTAATAGATCAAAAGCTCTAATTGAATAGTTATACTTTTGCGGCTTTGAATTTATCCTTTTTATTGAGCTATTGAACTCACACACTCTCAACCCCTGCTAGGCTAGAAAGCTCGTAGGTTTGGACCAATATTTTAGTGTTAAAGTGTTCAAATGAGGATTCATGTATCACATCACTCTAAAACCTCCCCAGACTACAAAACTTGCATGTTTGGACCAACGTGTTAATGTTGAGTGTTATGATACCCCACATTGTAACTTCATCAATTTCTAACTTGGCAAATCAATAAAAAACAAAGAAAGAGTAGCAATCCCTTACTTCGCAAAATGTTTTGTAGCTGAACTCATTTCAATAGTTTGTGTCGAGGGCTTGGTTTTGAAATTTTGTTTCAGAGGTGAAAATTTTCAAAAGAATGTACAAAGGAAATTGAAAGTTTGGACCAATATGTTAGTGTTAAAGCATTCAAATGAGAAATCATGCATCACATTGCTCTAAAACCTCGCCAGACTAAAAAACTTGCATGTTTGGACCAATGTGTTAATGTTGAGTGTCATGATACCCCACATTGTAACTTCATCAGTTTCTAACTTGGAAAATAAATAATCAACAAAGAAAGAGTAGAGTCCCTTACTCTGCAAAATGTTTTGTAGCCAAACTCATTTCAATAGTTTGTGTTGAGGGCTTGGTTTTGAAATTTGTTTCAGAGGTGAAAATTTTCAAAAGAATGTGCAAAGGAAATTGAAGTCTTCCAGAAAATGGACTTCTGACACTAGTTTGGAGTCATGGTGGATACCTCAATGAAATAATTTTATCTTAATTTCAAATGAGATATGCTAACATATTTTAAGAAGGGGTTTGAATAGGTGATGAAAAAATATGATTGTTTTAGAGGGTTAAATTATGATTTTGATATCATAATTTAATAATGTAGTTATTTAGTTTTTAGTAGTTTAGATTTTAGTTAAACTTATTAATTTATAGAATGATATAGAAAGACTTTTATGAAAAATTCTTAAGATTTTGTAAAATTTTAAATACATGGGAAAATAGAGTACATAAGCTAACACAATAAATAGAGATTTTACATACATAAATAAATCTTTATTGATGTTTCATATCAATTACATTCTTGCAAGCTATATAAATTCATTAGATTATGTAGTCTTTTATAGAGGTAGCACTCTCTACTCATAAGTTATTTCCTATTTTATATTCCATGCATTTATCATGAATTATTTAATACATTTAACATGTGTTATTTCAATAGCAATTAAACTAGAAGTTGAGGCATTAACTCATGTTGCATTCCCAATATTTATCATAAATTCAACTAAAATAATCATTTCATAACAGATGTGATGATGGAATTGTTTCTAAGATTATTTCTCTACAAATTTCAATTCTATAAGTATTACTTAGATTTTTAAAAATACTAATTATTCTACTCATTATCATAAAAAATCATAAAACAAAGTTCATTCAATTTTCCCTAAATATTATACTATTGAAACTTGATAATAATATTATAAACTTAAAATAATTTAAATTTTTTTAAAAAATCACAAAAACATCTAAAAATGATATTTAAAGTTAATCTAGAGAGCCTAAATTTAGGGTTGCATTAGTGTCATTTGCATAAATTCAACATATGCAAAGAATCCTTTCAAAAAGACAAATAGAGGAAAAAAACACAAATGCACAAAATGCCATTAAAAGATTGAGTTCCTTATTGTGTACCTTGGAAACAAGGGTTTGATTCTTTGAATTTAGTCACAATATAAGAGAAAATACTACAGGAAGCAACCTTGAGCATAATAAACTTGTTTCAGTGAACCCTACCTCAACCCAATTTTATGACAAGTGTTTTCCCCCCAAAAAATTAGGCATTAGAGTGTTTATATTGGAAATTTTGAAGAGCGAGGAAAAAGAATGCAATATTTTGGAAAGTAGGGGAGAGGACCATGTACTTGAATGGGTTCCAATGGTTGTGATAGGAGTTGTTGACTTGATACTTACATTCCTTGACTTGATGTCCAATTTTTTTCACCAAAACTTGTGACTTTAAAGTTGTTAATACAATGATGATTACCAAAAATTGAATGAAATGTACCATTAGTTACATAAAAAGTAACCAATGATGTGATGCCACATTAGCTATGCAAGTATGGCACAACCATTGGTCTCACTTTTTATTTGGGTTGTTTTGGACAACTTGAAAAGGCATGTTGATGTGGCATCTGTTGGAAATCTGATTGAAAAGCTCATTGTTGTTGAAGACCAAAGAGGGAGATTGTTGTAAAAGATTGTTTTCAATCATTGTTTTGCCATTGATGTCAAACCTGCTATATGTAGGGATGATATTCGCTTAAAAGATTCATGCACTATCACTTAATTGATTGATGAAGAGGATTTGATCAACAAGATGTAACAAGAGCACCTAAGGGAAAGGTTGAGTTATGATATTGTAATGAAGTGCAAGAATCAGTTAAGACAATGGTCAAGTAATGTATTGATGACAAACTCAAATATATAAAGGTTGGTCACACTTAGATAAATTGGAGGAAGAAGTTGTAACAAGGTTGACTGCAAAGCTTTAACTTTGATCATCAGAAGGTGTCGAGCAAGTCAATTGAAGCCGAGTAACAAAATTCTTAGTTAATGTCAAGTGATCTTCAAGTGCCGAGTAAAAGATCAGGTACCGAGCATCAGGAAAATTTTCAGTATGTGCCGAGTAATCTTCAGGTGCCGAGCATTAGGAAAACATAGTTAATGCCGAGTAACACAGTATGTGTCGAGCACCAGTATTTCAATAGTGCCGAGCTACTGCATTATTTTAAATGATGAAGATTCACCAAATATGAGCCAACATAGTGGTTGCATTGAATTTTGTGAACAAGTTGGAAGATAAGGATGATGAGTTGTTGGCACAAAATCTTATGTGAACCATTTTTGGGCGAATTCTAAAGGATTATTCAAGAAGTTTCTAGAGGAAATAGAACATGGAATAGGTACAATGTATCCTACCTAAATTGAAATTGAAAATTGGAAGAATCAAGTGGGAAATGGAACTCCAAGACTTCTATTTAAGAAGTCATAGACCAAGAAGCAAAGAGCTGCTAATCCTATTGCTACAGAAGTGCCAAAAATCTGTGAAGTGATTAAAAGGGTGTCAAGGGGGAGACATCTAAGAGAAGGAAGAGCACAGACGCTCTACTTATAAGAGTGGTCATGAAGAGATGATTGCACTAGTACATTGAGTATGGAGACTTAATAAGACAAAGCTTGAAAGAAAAGGCAAGCAGTTAAGAATTGTAGAGATAGAAGGCTAGGCAAGGATATGAGCTGAGAGGTGATCTAGAATCTGCAAGATAAGTTGTATGTTGTAGTCAGTCAAGTTTTTGTAATACTCTCTAGAAATTGTATTAGACCTGAAAATCCTATGGACTTAGGTTGGCCTAACAGCCATTTGTAAATCCGTTAACAAGGTGACATTCCAAGTGAATGTTCTAAAGTCCTTTTACCAAGCCCACTTCTAACAGGGTGGTTAAATCCTCTAACGAGGTCACATTTAACAGTGTGTGTTGTAAGCCTTTAATAGGGAAGGCCTTTCATAGGGCATCACTTCAGAAGGGTGAGAATTGAGTAGCATGTTAATGGTGGTTAAATTGGGTTTCCACGTAAATCACTGTGTTATATGTTGATTTCTTATGTGTCATGCTTGCATGTTAATTTATAGTAACTTGCTAATTAGACAAGTTAAAATTTGGAAGAGTGAATGCTTGGATTAGTTCACTGTATTAAGAGAAAAGTTTGAATAGGACATCTGGACCTTGAATAATTGATTCCCCCCCCCCTCCTCAGTTATTCTAAAGCAATTCTAACAGCATCATAATTGATGATGTGGAATTGAAACCTCATTTATAAGTAGACAACTTGCCAAGTAAGCTTTCATAAAAAAAGGGGTGATTTGAAATTTCCACATAGGATTTTAATAAGCATGAAGTTTGGGTCTTCAAGTACTAGATCCTCTCCCCTATTTCTTTACAAAACAAAACACAAGTTAACTTTTATGGAACCATTTATGATTAGATCTTTTTTTTTTTCAAGGAGTTTTTTATATTTTAATTTTAGCGATATGTTTTTAATAAACTATTATGTAAATAATAAATTTTATCAAAATTTGTTGAATGTGAATAATATTTTGGTATCAAAATTATTTTCTCCTTAATGTGAACTTGTAAGGACAATCTTAGGGAAATTAGGGTATAATGATTCACATGTTAGAAGTCAAAGGGCTAGAAGACCTTGAACACTCAAATGATGGATTATCCAAATAAAGTTGGAAGGATGGAAGATTTAAAGGTTTTGAACACTTAGATATAGAGTATCCCTATCTCATCTAAAATCCCTAGGCTTGTAACTTGTGCAAATCAAATTGCACTCAGTATACTTAAAAATTAGGTGACCCTTGACCTACTCTTCTTGCTCCTTTAGTCATTCCCATTGCAAATAAGTTTCAACCTGTGTGAAATTCTACTTCGGGATTATGACATGGGGATAACTCATCCCTGAATCATGTAAATCTCAACAAAATTTATATCTAGAACATGGGAAGCACATTTGTATAAATCCTAATAGGAAGGCAAAACCCTAAAACCCCCATAGAAATCAAGCAATGTAGAATAAATGAGTTGTATACCCATATTTCAACTAGTGAAAAACATGACTTGGAATAAAAATGGCCTCTCCACTAACCATGAGAGAATATCACTACCACAGTGATTAAGAATATATACATAAAAGGATTTCAAGAATTATATGAAAATTGTGATCTTTTCACCAAATGGTATTGTAATGAGCTCCTCTTTAACACATTGAAAATTGGTAATTGGATGGATTCACACATTAGGTAAACACAACTATCCCTCATGGTAATTACTTATTTATTAATTATAGATATTCAACCCTAAAGCCAAATTTAGATGAAAATCATGTGTTTTATAAAGGAACTTTAAATTCTTTGAATGGAAACTGAAAAAACATCAACTAGATAAAATTTCAAAATGGGCCAGTTTTCCCTACCTGTAGTGGAATTAATCTATAGTAAAATTCTTGTGAAAATAGAACATCTAATGGTAGGATTTATTGTATTATAGGAGAATTGTCCACTTTCATCTAATGCTAAGATTCTAGTTGATATTTATGTCAATATAATGAGAAGTATTTAACAAGGCTCGTATTTTTATAAGGGCCCCATTCTGGGTAGATTAGTTTCTAAAACAATCTAAATTAGTAATGGTAATACAAATATTAGTAATAATAATGAACCCAAAAGAGTAAAGAAAAAAAATGAAATGAATCTAATATAAATGAAGGAAGGATGTTAATATTAGATTTCATGAGGACATTGGTGGCTTTATTATTGAAAATTAGAGGAAATACTTGAAAATGAATCTCCTATGTTACATTCATAGACAGATCAGGGAATTATAATAATGGATAACTCTAAAGATGTTTACCCCCCAAGTATGGTATCATCTCAACCCAAACCAACCCACAATAGAAGCCTGAGAATTAAAATAGAAATAAAAGAAAGGATCTCATCTCTGAAGATGTTTAACAAGAGAAGAGAAGAAATTCAAGAATTTAGTATACCCTTAAGAAAAATGACATAATAAGTAAGGACTAAGATATAGAAGTTAGACCAACCCAAGTAGAGTTAAACAAAGGAATTTTTATTGATTGATAGAATGTATGAAGGGACATCAGAGGCGCCATTAGTAGATAACCCATAAGATCTAAAGGTAATGGATGCACAAGAGGGAGAGGTTGTAGAAGACAAAGAAAATGATAGCTAGAATCTATGAAGGATAAAAAAAATGGGGCACAATGATAATTTATGATACTTGATATATATTGAAACCCCAATATCAGGTGTAGAGTAGGGAACGAAAAAGAAATACCTTCAAAAGGGCCCAAACCATGTATTAGCACAACCCAAAATGGATGTAAGGGCTTCCAATGCTACTAAATCCAATTCAACTTAAATGTGTACATTAAAGGATCTCTATCTTTTCTCTTTTTATTGTAGTGTAGTGATTCCCTCCAATTATGTGTTTAATAAATTAAATTGATGAAAGTTGATTGACTAATTGGAATGCAAGTAATATAAAGGCACATATGATAGTGAAGTACATAAAAATATCAGATTTTTTACATCAAAGTAAGTGCTATGAAATGATAAATGAAGAATCAAACTCACTATGAGGAATATTATAGGAGGCTACTTAAGATTTAAAAACTAGCTATCATACTATAATAGAAACATAAACTGTGTAGGATCCACAACCAAAAGACTAAGAATTAGTGATTTCAAGAAACTACATGATCTAGGTAAGGGATGAACTAGAAAGGGTTGAGATCATCCTTGACCCTGGATCTAAATTATGAAAATTTTAAATCCCTTAAACTTGTAAATATGCTCCTACACACAAGAGAAATGTAATTTTTTTGCGTGAATGTGATTCCCTTGGTTAAGGCCCCATTTAGGAATTGATCTTGAAATGAGAAAGCATGTGCTAGTAATACAAATATAAATATTCACCTTACTTGGGATATCTCTATGGATCGATTTGAATCCATTATCCACATTTATGTACAGATGCTTGTATTAGATGAATGAATAATTCAGGATGTCTCCACAAATGAAATTTATCTACAAGTGCCAAATCATATTCCCATTAATGTAAGTATCATCTTGAATGCCTAAAGGATGAATGCATGAATACTTGTGCAATGCCAATGAATATAGATCCCTTTCCTTAATGGATTACTCCACTATCTCCAATGGAAAAAGAAGCTAGATCTTGACAAGGAAATACATGAACAATGACATGAAATGAGGGCCTCCAATGATCCCTTTCTTTCTAGACTTGAACTCCTTGGATGGAATTTGAATGTATGCTTTCTCATGAAAGCATTGATTGCTCTTAAAATTGGTAGCATGAATGGATGGATATCTTGCATATAGAATGGATATTATTTATAAATGACAGATAATCAAATGAAGTGATTAATCATTCTTATATATTTATTTTAGGATCAAATTTAAAAGGGGCTAACTAGACTCAGGAAAGAAAAGATTAATAACCCTAAAATAAGTGTGGGATCCAAGGAAAAACACTTTGGGTAAGGGATGATTTTGACCCTTACCAAGAGAATTTTCTACATTAGAATGTGACCCCAAGATCTTGGGGGTGGAGAAGAAGTGGTTATAAACTGATATAAATACATTAGTTCAAGCATAACTGCATACATGTTCTAGGAGATTGCTAATATGAAGGGCTAAAATGTCTTAGAAAGAAAGTGTATATGTTTTAAGATGATACATTAGGTTAGTTCCTACGAATCATTTTGCAAAAGAAAAGCCCCGATATCATGGGGCCCCTAAAGACCCTACAAAAAAATTAATAGAAGAATAGAGTAATCAATTCAAGAGGGTTAGAAAGCACCAGAAAAGAGGTAAAGGCAAGCTCAGATGATACTTAGAAAGCCCAAGAAGATAATACCAACATAAATGTTAAAGATCTATGTAATGATAATTTGGCAGATCTTCTTGTGCGGATGGTAGAGGACATTTGAATAAGGAAGAAATTTCTATATAGTAAGAACTTCTTATTACATATATTATAGAATTGAAAGAAGAGGAGGGGAAGAAAGAGTGATAGAAGAAGAAATAGTTGAACTAGGTTGCAAGGAATCAGAAGTAAAAGAACCCGTTTTAGGAATTTCACTAACAGAATTCAATCAAGATACCTCAAATTGACCAAAGAAAATGAAAAGAGACATGAAATCTTATTTAGAGATAAGAGCTAAAGGTGGGGCTATTATGGACCAAACCAAGATCACCCCTCTATTTTATGTTAAGAAGGGGAAGATCCTTCCCATAGAACCATGAAAAGAAACATGTGGAATGTTAGGGACCTTAATTCACCTAATAAGAAACAAATTTTTAAATATTGTATATGTGTCACTAAGTATAAAAATTCAATAATTCAAGAAA
This sequence comes from Cupressus sempervirens, assembly GCA_028749045.1. Taxonomy (NCBI): domain Eukaryota; kingdom Viridiplantae; phylum Streptophyta; class Pinopsida; order Cupressales; family Cupressaceae; genus Cupressus; species Cupressus sempervirens. The sequence continues at coordinate 298,392,317 of CM053785.1, read as the reverse complement.
TTAATATCAATAAGGAAGAAATTAAAGCTCTAAGGAAGAAGGTGGAAATTTAGGACTTGATTATTATTCTAACTAACAAGGATTGTAGAGGTCTTGCAGTATTATGGTATCCCAGAGTGGTTCCCTTTTTAATCATTTGTAGTAAGAAAAACTAGATGAGTGGCAGTACTAAAATTATCAAGAGTAATCTTCAAATTATATTCATTAATGTCTATGGGCCTACTCAAAATAGAGACAAGAGAAAAATATGGAAGGAATTATAACAATATCTAAAAACCATTCTAGATTATATTTTTATTATAGGAGGAAACTTTAATGTTACCGTGGACCCTAAAGAAAAATGGCAAGATATAGTAAGAATGTCCATATCCATAAAAACAAGATAATAGAAATCAAGACATAAAAAGGTATTCTCAATTGGATCAACAAAATTAAAGGATCAGTCATATAGTAGAAAGTGTGACAAATTCATTTTAAGAGGTAATTGAAATTTCCCTTACACTCTATCAGTTGAGACCTTACTCAGAATTTGATAATTTTTCTTCCTAGTTAAACATCTATAAGGATACCCAAACAAAATGATTTCCCTTCAAGTTTGAACAAATGTGTCTTAAAGATGAAAATTTTATTAAATTAAAAGAATAGTGGCCATAATGACATTTAAGTAACACTTGTTTGAAACTTTTTTTTGTTTAGTAGCTACATTGAAAATAATCAAAAGAAAACTCCTCATTGGGAGTAGAAGCAAATTAGGTGATGTTATTTAATCAAAAGCTAGACTAAAAGAGGAATTATAAATTGTTAATTAAAAATTATTAAAAATGGTATGGATGA